>JAYESD010000006.1:204356856-204956856 GCA_036927565.1 Tuctoria greenei
AATAGATTACTTATCCCTAATCCAGATCATATCTAATCTGTTTCCATCTATTCTTCTGGAAGATCTCTGCCTGATCTGCTTCTTTTGGTCGGCGTCCCTGATGGACCTAGTCCACAGCAACATCATAGAAGAACATATGAAGGTATGCATACCTTAAGAAAGAAACAAACAAACCAGCACATGTACTCAGCAGCCATGCAATGAAGCCATACTGAATAAGAGACACAATGGTAACTGTTACATTCCATACCATAATAATTGAATTAAAAGCAATAAATGCAACTGGATAGGACATCATAAACAGATTTTGCAAGCTGAGATTCTACAAATGAGGGTTGCATGTTTTGGCACATGTAATTCCCAGGCAAAGGTATTAGTTTTTCACTACATAGCAATTATAAGCTACAAAATTAAGGTATTGCTAAATTCCATGGAATAGGAACTTTATACTTGTCACTAGCATATCTTTATTTGCATTAGATACAGTTAGCTCATAATAAACGTTTGAACAGAAATAATAATGATGCACTTGTTTAGATAGAGTAAAAAAACTAATAATCTATTAATACGACAACGACATCCTGCCGTGATACTATAGCAATCAGTAAACAGTGGTACAATCTATTTGAACACAAATCACCTTCCGGGGTTTGGATGTCATCATCATTTCTTCAGCACACAGAGACCAAATGAATGCCATAATGGAGCAGACAACTGGTGATAGAAGCAGTATCGAGAAACCAAACTCATACTGCCAAATAACATAAAATTGAAAATACATGTTAGTCAAAAAAAATTTGAAAAATATGTTAGTCAAATTAATAGCCAAGCTTTCAAAGCAATTGAAGGGCACTTCAACAAAAGTTACCTGTTCATGTGTTGAATTTACCATTTTGATGGCACTTGGCCGATGGACAGCCACAATCACTGTCTCTATGATGAACACTATGGTAAAAACAATAAAAGCACGTAATGGAGAACCAGCTAATTGATGAAATATCAGCCTTGAAAGGTTCAGCCAATTTTCTAGACCACTTCTCCTAAGCTCTTCTGACAGGGAGATCTGGTTCGCAATAGTTGTATCCAATCTGTCTGAATCCGTAGCTGTGGCATCTGCATCATCTTGATGGTCCCTGTCTGCATCTAAGCTGCTTCTCTGTAGCAAAGCTAAAATCCTTGGATCCATAACTTTATCTTTCAACATGTAGGAGAAGTTTGGGTCCAGACCTTTATCCTGAAGAAGATTAGCCAGTTCTACATCTCCAAGTCCACCATTCTTTTTCAGCATAGATGAAATCCTTGGATCATTCAGTCTGTCCTGGAAAATAGCAGCCAAGTTCAAATCTAATAGCTGTTGAGTACCCAGGGTAGCTGATCCGCTAGACTCACAGCCATGACTTTCCAAACCGCTGGAAGAACAATTAACAAGCGAAGCAGTGGGATCACCATGACTATCAGTTGGAATTACAGTGGCTTCAGTGTCTTGGACAGCAGAAAGACATGAATTGCTCCGATGAGCCAAACTTGCACGTCCACTATCTATGTTCTTGTCAGAGCTCCTACCTTCTTGACAACTATTGGACCGGTCAAAAGGAATACTATTCCAATTGACACCATCGCTTTGTGAATTGCTTCTGTACATAGAATCAGCAGCATTACCATGTTGACCAGCTTCAACACTACCACTACTACGCTTCACACTAGATCCACAGACTTCTGATGAACTCGAAGAACCATTTTGTCCCTTTCTTCGAAATCCTTCACGGAGCTTTAGCACTGTACTTTTTAGCGCATCTATTCTTGCAACAGAGGGGTTTGAACTAGAAAACCAGCAAGAAACAGCAGCAGATAAAAGCACAGATGCAACGAAAGCATAGCTGATGCAGTGGCCAAGGTACCTAATGTAATATGTTTAGTTAGCAAATAAGTACAAGAATAGTATGTTACAGATGTGTTACAGTACAAAAACACAAGGATGGATACAAACCAGTAATGCACCCCAAAGGATATAAGAAAAGCCCTTGATGTTCCAGCCACAAATAACACTATCATCCGACTTTTAAGAAGCTCAAACCTAAATGAACACAGACCTAGATTCCAGTCTGTAGAAAAGAAAATAAGAAGTAAATATATAAAGAGAGAACACAAACAATTATACAAGAAAAGAACATTACCAAGAATCACCACTGCAACGGACGTCAAAGCACCTAGCCATCGTGCTTCTTTTGACGTAAGACCATACAAGATGGAATAGGCAACAAGCACAAGCAGTGAGCAAATATAGAGAAGTCCAAGATGCAGGACCCTGCATTTCCAAAATTCAACCCGCGATCATCATGTTCAAATGGCAACAATATAAATATATAGTTTGAAAAAACAACATGGAACGTGGTTGAGTTGGAAGCATGGTCCAGTAAGAAATTTAGGACTCTCTCCATTGCACAATATAACCATGAGCCCAAGCCCATCATCAGGCCAAAGAAAAATGAGACATTAAAAAGCTTTCAACCTTCTCTATTCTTCTTAAATGGTGAATTATTCCATTACTAATCTCTATCACTAACATATAAATGCATCGATATTCGATAGGCATACAGGTGTAAAAGCTACACTGTTGATCTAATCACTGGATGCTTATCGTGGAAAGAACTGAAAGGGATCTACTAGTAAAATGCAAGTGTATAGGTAGAAAAAATAGATTACTAAGAAAGGAAAAACAAAGTGGATTTACCTGCTGGATTTTGTCATGTATAACTCACTAGGATCCGGTGGATCAGGAGAGCATGAAACAGGAGCCACCTCAACACAGTCAGAATATGCAAACTTATACGACCTCCGCACATATTCATCGACATCAAATCCATTTACTGTGCATTAGTGTATGAAAAAGACAAATTAACCAAACGTTCATATTATCTACTAACAAGATATTCCAATGTTTTTCAAAAAATAAACAAGATATTCCAATACGAGGGAATAATGGAAGCATTACCATTAAACAATATTTTGCATACAAAGAGCATATTGATGGCTAATGATATTGCAGACACCCCAAAGAATAACCCTGATGGAGAATTAAGCTCAGAAGCGCTAGCACTAGCTGTAACATAAACAGCACAAAATTCATAGGCACAAAGAAGGCCTACTGCCAGCAGGAGAAGATAAGCAACAGCCCCTGCACCAAAAGTTCATTAGTTAGTACCAGTAGATCAAACGAAAAAAGATATAACAGAAAACCCCAGAACACAAGGTGAAGAGACAGATGGAACAACTAATACAAACAAGGCAAAAAACACAAATTTTTTTTTTTGGGGGGGGGGGGGGGGGGGGGGGGTAATACAGGTGTTGATAAGTCTTGTCTTTACGCATGTCTCGATGTGGCGTAGTACCTTTGGTCTTGACAACTTTACAAACTTTAATGTTGCCAAAAATGTTTTCCTACAGCGTACTTGGTAATTCAAATTCAAGTATTATAACCTTTTTTCACTTGCCATTTTGGAAATTGACATGGTCCCTGATACAAGTCTTTGACCATTACTTTCCTAAACATTTATTAGTAAAATCTATCAAAATTAATAGTGATATGAAATTATTTTTCATGAAAAATATACTAATTTCACTTTTAATGTGACAAGAATAAATACTTTAGTACATATAAGTCGTTAAGTTTTTGAAGTTGGGCTGCTCAATATTCTTAACCAATATATTTGAGCATAGAGGGTGTAGCAAATTTCTGGGCAACAAAATTGTATGCAAACCCCACTTGACACAACATAAAATAAATGAGCCCATAAACCCACTTGATGCAATATGAAAATATTTTTTCATGACAAATGTACTAATTCATTTTTATGCGACGAGCATTAATAATTTAGTATATATAATTAAGTTTTTGAAGTTTGACTGCCCAATATATTTGAGCATATAGTGTGTAGCATGTTTCTTGGCAACAAAAAAGTTTGTATGCAAACCCCACTTGATGCAATATAAAATAAATGAGCCCATAATCCATGAACGATGACATGGCTAACGATGAATGCATGAAAGTAAAACAAATGATAAGGATTCTAGAGAATAATTACTATTTAAGTTATAAATCAAGACAAAGAACAGATATCATACTTGAGCTTTGCCATTGTGTTCTCCACCAGAGCATTATGGAATAGAATGACAGAAGCAAAGCAATGCCCGCCATTATTACAGCTAAACCAATTATGTTCCTTTCCAGAAGAGCGATAAGGATGCTTCCCCACATGAGCAGCACTGCTATAGGGGAAATGACAACGAGCCAGGCACAAAGAGTAAAGAAACTGCACAGGGTGCTTAGTTGAGGTCCTTGCACATATGTTGGCCATTTCCTTGCATATATCCAACTGAATAACAAAATTGAAGGGAGGACAATTAATAGGTAAACGAACAAATGAAGATATAAGAATGGAAACAGTCAATGCACATAGTAAGCACAACATCTAACAGTGAGGAAACGCATATACGTCGGAACTTTTGTGTTAGACTGCATTAGGGCCCATGTGTGTGTGTGCTTATTGGGCCTAGCCCACGTATCAGCCCTAGGGGCTATTTGTACCCTTGACACTCCATTTCTGAATTAATCCAGACATTTTTCACTCTAATACTTAGCAGATAACTTCTTGCAAACACATAACATCAGGCACGCAAAACCACATTCTACACATGAAACAGTATGTTACCACAATTAAAACAACTAGAATAGAAAGTGTGATATGTTACTATGTTACTCATACTGAATATATTATGCCCTCCATTTCACAATAGACAAGTCCCAAACCGCAATGCACATAAAACAAGAAGGCAATGAATCAAAGGAATAGCTGAAGACAATGGGGCCTGTTGAAGAGTATAAGTGAATTGTCTACCCTTCCCCATCAGCTTAAGCTTTTGGGTGCAACCGGTCAGCGCATAGTAGCTTAACATGGTATCAGAGCCAGAGGCCTCGAGTTCAAATCCTGGCGGGCGCAATTTATTAAAAAAATAAAATAAAATTGCAGCCGACTCCTATTCCACGTATGCGGCCCAAAGGAGCCTGCACGTGAGGGGGAGTGTTGAAATACAAGTGAATTGCCTACCATCCCTTATCAGCTTAAGCTTTTGGATGCAACCAGTCAGCGCATAGTAGCTTAACATGGTATCAGAGCCAGAGGTCTGCAGTTCGAATCCTAGCAGATGCAAGTCCACTCCTATTTTCCACGTTAGAGGCCCGAGGGAGCCTCACGTGAGGGGGAGTGTTGAAGTGTATAAGTGAATTGTCTACCCTTTCTCATCAGCTTAAGCTTTTGGGTGCAACCGATCAACGCATAGTAGCTTAACAGGGCCATCTGTTTCGACCCATGGATAATACATCTACACATGTAGATAATCAAAATATTGCAATAAATGCACTCTGTATTTCCACCACTGACTCGCACTTGAACGACGTGCCTCATTGCCTCCTAGATTTTAGGAGCCTGAAACCTCATAATTCTTCAATCAACGACGGTGTGGACACGTTGCTTGCCAAAGGGGGGGGGGGGTGTCAGAGTTATGGTTGCCAGGGTTTTGGGGGAGGGGTTTCTACTGCCAATGACTTAGGAGATCCCCAGGTAACAGGCCAGCCCAGAGGTGGTGATGGACACAGAGGTGGCACGTCAAGGCAGCAGGAGATCAGCGAACAACATGTCGTTGGTCAGGGAGCGAGAAGGTGGCGGGTTACCGCAGCAGCGGGTGCGCCACTAGAGATGGCTGCAGCCGGGTGGTGCGGAGGGATCAAAGAGTCTGTTCACGCCAATGTGTAGAGTGAAAACAGTATGTCCTGATGTAGAATATTGGAGGATTGTTTGATCTAGATTGAACAGATGTGCTTAATTGACTTAACAAACTGTTTTCAGGCACCTGACTAATAGGTATCCCCCTTGAATAACGCTTCCCAAGAAAATGATCTGATATTGTAAAATACACACATTCCATCTGTTATCTGAAAATGCAGCCACCAGTTCACTACAAGCATACCAATATACCACTACAAAGATGGGCATGGATCTCGTGGAATGTGAACAACAACTATAGAAAGCATAAAAGTTTTCCACAGGGCAAATAATCCAGAGAAAATGTGTTCTGCTTTACATAAAATAATTCTAATGATGCTAGTGCACATAACAATGAGCAGGCTTATGATACTGGATAGTAAAAACGGAACACATGTACAATTTTAGTTGGTAAATAATTGCAGAATATTGGTTAAGCCTGATTAAGAAATACAGAAAAGCTCAATGCCAATGAAAGCATACCTGTATAACCTCCAAGGTCTCCAATTCACAGCCCATAGGACCCAAAAGCTAAGAGGACTCAGGACAATGAACAGAAACCCACAGATGCTGCATAGCAAAACAATACTGTGGTGTCCCTCCTCCTCCATCATTCCCCTCAGCGATCACTTTTTGTGAGCTGAAATCATGGATATAAGCTCCAAACAAACCTGCAAAAGTGGTATAGTCATAAGCACTGCTTAAAAGGCACCACCCCGCTTGGAAGTCATGGCTGGTCGCCAAGGCAGTTGCCTTGACATCCAGGCGCCCTTTTAAAACACTGGGCATAAGGAATCCAATAACTACACGACAAAAGACGTGTTATCTAGACGACAAATGGCACTGATGCATGCAGCTACTGCAATCAATTGCAAATAACTAACAGGCTACATGCATTGGCTGTGGGGTTCAATTTTTTCCCTGCAGTGTTGAAAAAGTGGCACCTAGGAGCCCAACACGTCGCTTTCATGAAAATGACCACTATTATGTGGTTGAACGCTTAAGCATTTGAAAACACGTTTTTGATGCTTTCTTGCGCTTTTTGCCGCTTTGGCGCTTTCTTGCACCTTTTTCCTGCTTATCTCAAGGATTGATATATTCATCCTTGTCAAATTTAAAATTTTACAGTATATAACAAAGTATATGTAGACATGACTCTGCTCTTTGCGGAACACCTAGAAACTCCTAGGCGTTAGATGGGAGCTTCTCCGCTCGCTTCTTTCCACCGCTTTTTTAGACAATGTTTCCCTGACTCTTGAGTAATCGTCGTTGTTATTTGACCTCTCTAGCGACAACCCTCTTGTTTTCATTTTGGAAATGTTTGTGGATACGAGGGTCGAGTTTTTAGAATTTCAGGGCTTTTGTGGCAACGTTTTTTGCTATGTGCATATGCTAATGTGCTCTCTTTGATCTTTAAAGCTTAAAGATTACTATTCCTCATTTATGTGTGACAGCACACCATGCTCTGTTCTCCAAAACGGGATTAAACGCCATGTACATGGCATGTAAACGCTACATAGGCCCAATCGTGTTTGCCTAAAAGGGCGTTTGGCCCCTTTAAATGCCTGTGCAACAAGATTATACAGCGTGTAGTTAGCCACAAATATTGGCTAAATGACGGTTGACCGCCGGTGTGACATCACTGTCTACAAAAGAAAATGATTCCGTGATAGACAAAAATGTAATTTAGCGAGTCATTTTAATGTCCTTTCTTAGTTAGATATCGAAGATTTAGGCAAGAATAGATTATGGTCAATTTTTTGCAGACATGTAGTTAATTAATTACTGAACTGAAGGCCACTAACTTCAGGTACTAAGGCAGCTTTTTGGTTGGGCTCACGAGGGACACTTGGTTATAGACAGTAAAGGTACTCCATGTTGGCAGTTTGCCTCCTGCATACCTGCTGCTTATCGACAAATTGGCTAAATGACCCTGAATTCTTGACCGGTTGAATTGGAGATATTTGGATAATTCATTTCAAGAGAAAATGAATCTGTACTGTAAGCTTGTGGTGCAAGTTTGTCGATGCGACGATTGATTTTTTTTCTTAGTACCATGATATCAACAGGAGCTCAAAGCTGTTTTGCAGCACAAGAAAAAAATACACTGATGTATTGATACACATTCGACATAACTCAAGAAAGCTTGTGCGGGGAGAAGTCACAAAATAGCGCCCCTTAGTTGAATTCACTGTTAACCTGCATCAGCGCTACCACTTTTGTCCTGGAATTCCTAATTTTGATTCTGTGCTTTTGGCAGCATTTAACCAGTTGAAAGCCCCAAAGCGACGTTTCCTACTTATCCGAGGTACCACGGGTCCAGTTCCTATTTAGGTCCGAAACATTCTGCGCATGCCCTGTTTATTACTCCCTCCATCCCATATTATTTGTCGTTTAGGACAAGAATTTTAGTTCATTTTGAACTAAAATTCTTGTCCTAAACGATATGGGATGGAGGGAGTATTTGATATATTGGAGTCTTCTGATGAAACCCTCCAAGTCATGTACATTTTACATGGGCGGACCCAGTATTGGACGTGTACGACTCATAATTTCAGCAAAAATTCGAAGCTCGTATGCGTAATACATGATTAAACTTGCAACTGGGTCAGATCCGAAAAGAAATAGCATATATTAGGGTTTGGAGCTGAACACCTTCGTACAGCAGGAAAGGAGGAGAAGGAGCGAGCATACCAGGTGGGCGCACGTCGCCGGCAAAAGGCACGGCGAAGGCGTGGCGAACGGCGTCACCGGCAGGAAAAGAACGGCGGGGCAGAGGGACGGGGGGAGAGTGAGGCAGGTGAGTCGACTGAGTTGAGTGACCGAGTCGCGGAGATGAACGGGGCAGAGGTGAGGGGAAAAGCGACGGGTGATTATTTCCAGCTGGTTTATACCCGGGACCGGGACGGGAAGCGTGATCTCGGTGTCCACCGGCACCTAAAACAGGAGAGACACGCTCGTTTTATGCGGGATCACGCGAAAACGGCTGTCTGGAGTCAACCCTTACATTCCGAAAAGTGCCTATAAAAACAAGAAAAGTGCCTATAAAAACAATAAAAAGTGACAGGTCACTTTGATCAAGACTAAGATGACAAAGCAGTGTATTAAGACTAGGATTTGGAATTACATGATTAAATTAGCCTCCACATTTTGAATGAATAGCAGACTATCTGTACTACTTCATAAAATGTGAAAATGGAAATGGTTAAGGTAACGATGGCAATTATTTGCATTGCCCGCGTAAAAAAAAAACTGAACGGACGTGTTTGTGTATGAGATGAAACGGAACGAGCAAGAGAAACCTTTCCACGTGGCTACGCGTCTGCATGGATAGGCCGGCGGTGACCCACCGCCTACTGTCTAGGCGCACCTAAACGTTCTTAGACCTTTTTGTACTTTTTCAAGAATAAGTCACTCAAAATTAAGAAACTATCATCAATAGTTCAATAATGAAACAAACTAAGATCATAATTTATTGGGTCACCGAAAGAAACAGCGAACGATAGTCTTCCACAAATAAGAACTAAGATCATAATGGTTGCTTGTTCTGCAATCAAAATGAAACACCTTACCAAAGTGAGGCTATTTCCTTTCTGATTTTAGCACCTATCACATCTAACTCCATGATAAACAAAGATTGCAATACCTAGCTATGGTATATAAATAACAATTGGTGCAGAGAAGAGAGAAAGGAAGAGAAAGGCAATATCTAGCTATTTCAAACTTTATAGATATGAATCTCAAACCACAAAGTTTATCAATCTATCAGTGTATCAGACCACAGATGCATAATACAGAGGACTATTGACAGAAGCATAACAAGAGAGAGAGAAACACCGCAAGAACAGAGGAGGGACAAGCTCTGAGCTCACCTTGGTGGAAGAGGCGGGCAGCAACGGTGCTCAACCGGCGGTAGCAGAGCAGAACCGACAGATGGCGTCGCATAATCGACATCATGAGGCGTAGGAGAGGGTGGCGGGGGAGGAGGGCGACGTATGAGAAGACGGGGGGGGGGGGGGGGGGGCAACAAAGGGTGCCATAGGAGGAGAGGGCGGTGCGACTCATCGACTCAGCGGGAGCGGGACATGACCCAGTCGAGTCGAGCGCGAGTGGAGTGAATGTGGCCTAGAGGGGGGTGAATAGGCTTTTTTGATATTTGTCAGAACCTGCAACACTTAACAACCAGTTCAAAACCAGAGATATCGGACTAATCCGGTAAAGTGCAGACTAGTACAGTGTGTACCGACTAGGTTGATTAAGTTTGATCGATTAATTTGATTCTTCGATGTATGCAACGGAAATATACAGTTGTCGGTACCCTGCGTACCGTATACCCCTTGGGACTACAAAAAGACCAAAGGAACTTCACCTGTTTGAGTTGAAGATCTTCGAAGGCCCCACGTGTCATACGAGACCGGACCTGCCTCCCTTTTATGGTTAGTCCCGATGCTGCCACGTGTATACAACAATCGGAGCTACGCCCCACACAAGGGAAAGCTCCGGGCTAAATACATGTGCGGCACCTCCGGACATAACCCCCGACAGAGGAAAGCCCCGGTACCGACACGTGTACCTCTACACCGGATCTACCCGTCCCAGACGGAAAGCTCCGATACTGCCATGTGTCCAACTGCCGGACCTTCAGCCTCAACAATCAGACTAGTGGACCCCCAACGGCTCGAACCTTCAAGGGGCAATCAAAGACTTCAAGACCCGATTAAGTGTCATTAATACTATATTAATGACACACGATCTGAAGGCTCTTAATACTAGTAACGGCACTATCAAGGCTCGTTACCACACTATTAAGGGTAATTAACCTCGTTAATTGTGTATTAAGCATCAGTAACCGCCAGGGCCACATGTCGGGCCAGGCTAACAGTGTAACGACCAGTCCTTGTATTATAAAAGGATTGGTCGATGATACACAGGAGGCTTGGCTCGGCTCCTCTGACACTCTCACTCTCTGGGAACTCTCTACTCCTAGACGCTCAATACAACAACTACACACCTCTTGGAGTAGGATATTACGCTCAGGCGGCCCAAACCACGTAAATCCTAGTGTCTATTGGCCATCGTGTTCTGAATCTTTGCGCGTCCATTACCGAACTACAAACTCCGCAGGCTACCAACAGTAGTACTAGGAGAATTGCCGGAATAACACGCCGACAGTTGGCGCGCCAGGTAGAGGCGCCTGAGATTCAGACATGGTACAGTTGGGCGGAACTATGCTAATAGTTCACCGCCAATTTCGAGAGTTCATACACCCGACCAGGCACCTAACTGGACCTTTTTGCTGTCAAGCAGAAGGGGAGAGAGTCCCTGCGATCCTTCATCCAGAGGTTCTCCCAGGTACGAAACACTATTCCTTCTATCTCCAACGCCTCTGTTATTGTGGCATCTAGATGGGGCGTACGAGACAAGAATATGCTTGAGAAGCTGGCGACCAAGGAGATCACCAGCGTCACGGAACTCTTCAGCTTGGCAGACAAATGCGCCAAAGCTGCGGAGGGACGTGAAATGCACTCCCAACCACCTCCGAAGGACAACAAAAAATCCTCCAAGGGTGAAGCCACTACCTCCGGGAGTGGCAAAAAGAAGAAAAAGTCCAACGGCAAGAAAAAGTCATCGGCCGGCAAACCTACTGCTGCAGCTACCGCAGCTCCGGGTGGTCGGGGGCCACGCCCGAAAAAACAACCTCGACCGTCGTCTGAAGACAGTGGCAGCTCCAAGATGTGGTGTCCTATACACAAGTCGAACAACCACAACCTGGAAGGCTGCCGGGAGGTCCAGAACCTTGTCAAGCGCTACAACAAGCGCCGGGAAGAAGTTCATTTTCATCAAAGGGAAGGGAAACAGAAAGTCGACGAAGCTCCGGCTGAAGAGGAGTTAGGCTTTCAGGACCCTAAAAAGGTATTGAAGGCTGTTTACACCTCCGTCGACGATGACTCCGATGTCTCCGACAATGAACGTCAGAAAACCATGAACACCATCTTTGGTGGTTCGTGGGACATCACTTCCCGCCGTGTCCTCAAGACCATGCGGTGGGACATGGCCTCAGTAACTCCTACTGCCAGGGCGGAGCCGCACCGGAAGTGGATGGACACTGCCATCACTTTTGATGCATCCGACTGCCCTCGGAATATGATCGGAGCTGGCCAACTCTCATTGATGGTATCTCCGACCATCAACAACATCCAACTCCACCATGTAATGGTGGACGGAGGTTCGAGACTGAACCTCATAAGCTTTGAAGCTTTTGTCAAGCTTCAGCTCCGACCTTTGGACCTTCGCCCCTCTCGACCTTTCTCCGGAGTAGGTCCGGGGGCCATAACCCCACTCGGTGCAATTACTCTTCTGGTGACTTTCGGGACCCGAGAGAATTACCGCACTGAAAAGTTGGTCTTCGACGTGGCGCAGATCAACTTACCCTTCAACGCCATTTTTGGGTAGGCCATCCTTATACAAGTTCATGACTTCATTATGGCTACTTGGTGTTGAAGATGCCAACACCAGCCGGTGTTCTCCGGATCCGTGGAGATCGCACCACCGGAGTGACAGCTCTGGAAGAACTCCACATGCTTGCTACAACACAGGAGGAAGAATGCAGAAAGGAGCAAGCTCTTAAACCACCGAGCATTCGTCATTGAGGCTCAACCTCTGCACCTCGCGTGCAACCAAGCGGCGACACCAACATTCCTGTCAAAGTTGTCCAAATTGGTTTCAACGCCGCTCAGACCACCCGTATATCGGTAGGTCTGAATGACAAATAGGAACTCGCGCTTGTCACTTTCCTCCGGGCTAACGTCGACGTGTTTGCTTGGCAACCGTCACAAATGCCTGGGATTCCTAGGGAAGTGATCGAGCATAATCTAAAGATCTATCCCGACGCTCGGCCTATACATTAGAAGCCTCAGAAGCAATCAGTAGAGCGATAGAACTTCATACGTCAAGAAGTGAAGAAGTTGCTCGAAGCTGGATTCATCTGAGAAGCCTTCCACCCAAAATGGCTGGCAAACCCAGTCGTTGTACCCAAGGCCGATGGGAAGCTTCGGATGTGTATCGACTACACTACATTAAATAAGGCATGTCCAAAAGATCCATTCCCACTACCTAGAATAGATCAGATAGTGGATTCCACCTCCGGGTGTGAATTACTGTGTTTCCTAGATGCATATTCTGGGTACCATCAAATCAGAATGTCTACGGAAGATGAAGAGCATACCTCCTTCATCACAGTAGATGGATTATATTGTTACACTGCCATGCCATTTGGTCTCAAAAACGCTGCTTCAACATTTGTACGAGCTATGTACAAAACTTTTGGAGAGATTATTAGAGATGTAGTGGAAGTGTATGTTGATGACATCATCGTCAAGATCAAGAACAAGGAATCATTTCTTGACACCTTGCAAGCTGTCTTCGACAAGCTGCGAGTCACTCGCACAAAGTTGAACCTGGACAAGTGTGTCTTCGGGGTTAGATCCAGAAAACTTCTTAGTTTCTTGGTGGACCACCGAGGAATAGAAGCAAACCCGGCGAAGATAAAAGCTATTGAAGACATGCGGCCACCAGCCCGCATCAAGGACGTCCAGAAGCTGACTGGATGTCTAGTTGCCCTCAGCCGGTTCATCTCAAGACTAGCGGAACGGGCGCTACCCTTCTTCAAACTATTGAGGAAGTTCGGACCATTCCAATGGTCTGAAGAAGCAGAAAAGGCGTTCCAGGAACTGTAGCAGCTCCTCACCACCCTACCAACTTTGGTAGCTCCGAACTCTGGTGAGCCACTCCTGCTTTACATTTCGGCAACCGACGAAGTTGTTAGCATGGTCCTCGTTGCGGAAAGACCAGAACCATCTCCAGTTTAGGAATCCTGACCCCTTCGGTAGGGTCCGGAGCTACCTGAAGTCGAGTCTGGGTCCCAGCTCCCAGACCCGAATCCTTAGGGCGAGACGCTGGAGGATCCATCTCCTTCAAATGAAGGAGTCACTGCTACTGAGCAACAAGATCCAGACCCCTCCGAGAAGGTCCGGGTCACTTCAGAAGAAGCTCCAGGTTCCTCCAACCGGAACCCGGGAGTTCCCGAACAAGGTCCGGATCCCTCCGGGAGGGTCCGAGCAGATGAGGAGGGAACTCCGGGCCGGGAGGGTCCGAACGGTCCAGCGCCCATTGTACTTCATCAGCGAAGTACTCCATGACGCCAATACTCGGTACCTGGAGGTGCATAAGCTGCTCTACACGGTTCTTATTGCCTCTAGGAAGCTCCGACACTACTTCCAAGCTCACAAGATTTCAGTGGTAACCTCTTATCCACTACGTGCAATCTTGCATAACCCCAATTCCACTGGGAACATTGCAAAGTGGGCAGTGAAATTAGATGAATTCGACCTTGAATTCGTCCCAAGACAAGCAATCAAGAGTCAAGCATTGGCGGACTTCGTGGCGGAATGGACTCCCTCTCCATCAAATCCTGGGGGCCCAGTGAGCAGAAGCCGGAACCCAAGGTTCCGGTCTTCACTGAGCCTCGCTGGACTCTCTACTTCGACGGCTCCGTGCAGAAGCAGGGGGCCAGAGCTGGAGTCCTTCTCTTTGCTCCGACCGGGGATAAGGTTAAATACATGGTGCACCTTGACTTCAAGGCGACCAACGACATGGCAGAGTATGAAGCATTAATTTATGGACTCAAGGTGGCACTATCGTATGATGTCAAGCAGCTGTTGGTAAATGGTGACTCATAGCTTGTTGTAAAACAAGTCAAAGGTGAATGTTGCTGCAAAAACCCTCAACTAGTTGCATACCTACTTGGAGTCCAGAAGCTTCAGAAGGACTTCGACGTCCTGGATCTTTGCCATGTCCAGCGTCTCAACAACACTGAAGCTGACGAACTCTCGACGAAAGCTTCAGCCGGGGCTCTAGCTCCCGACGGAACCTTCGTCTGGAGGTTGTCTAAACCTACAGCTCAGTCTGCCAAACTGAGCGAAGGGGGCAAGACCAGCACCTCGAAGCTGGCGGTCCCGATGGCCCTGTTACCATGACTTCCATCAAGGGTCGTAGGTGCTGCAGGAAGCTCCGAGCAACCCAACACGCAAGAATCAAATCCTCAAGCTAGCTCTAATGCATGGATCTCGGAGATCCGGAGCTACTTAAAAGACAATATCCTTCCTGAAGATAATGTATCCGATGATCGGATAGTCAGATTGGCTAAAAGATACACACTGGTAGAAAAGGATCTCTACTGGCGTGGTACCAACAGTGTCCTAATGCGGTGCATTACAAGGGAAGAAGGCTACGAGCTCCTCGCAAAAATCCATGGAGGCGAGTGTGGCAACCACGCATCTTCCCGCACGCTGGTCGTTAAAGCCTTCCGGCATGGCTTCTACTGGCCTACAGCGCTCCAGGATGCAACTGAGCTAGTGAAGAAATGTGAAGCATGCCAGTTCCATGCAAAGCAAATTCACACACCAGCTCAGCCTCTACAAATGATACCTCCTACATGGCCTTTCGCTGTGTGGGGGATGGATATCTTGGGACCTTTCCCAAGAACCGTCGGAGGTTACAAGTTCCTGTACGTTGCCATTGACAAATTCACCAAATGGCCGGAAGCAACTCCAGTTGTGACAATAAACAAGCAATCATCTATAAACTTCTTGCAGTCCATAGTATGCAGATT
The DNA here is from genome assembly GCA_036927565.1 of Tuctoria greenei. Classification (NCBI taxonomy): domain Eukaryota; kingdom Viridiplantae; phylum Streptophyta; class Magnoliopsida; order Poales; family Poaceae; genus Tuctoria; species Tuctoria greenei. The sequence goes on from JAYESD010000006.1 coordinate 204,372,346, forward strand.
TGGAGTCCCAAACAAGATCATAACTGATAATGGGACCCAGTTCACAAGCTCTGCATTCCAAGGATATTGCAAAGACCTCGACATCCAAGTCAGCTACGCTTCCGTAGCTCACCCGGCAAGCAATGGCCAAGCTGAGAGAGCAAATGCAGAAATCCTAAAAGGACTCAAGATGCGCACATACGAGCGCCTGAAAAAACATGGAGCCAACTGGATCGAAGAGCTTCTGCCCACTCTATGGGCCAACAGGACAACTCCGAACCGGTCAACTGGAGAGAAACCCTTCTTCCTGGTGTACGGAACTGAAGCAGTCCTTCCTCCAGAAATCATCTTGGGGTCGCTCCGGGTCCGGACCTTCGATGATGCCACGCAGGACCAGCTCCGGCGTGAAGACCTTGACCTCCTTGAAGAGGGAAGGTGTCGAGCAGCTGTTCGGAATGCCCGATACCGCCAAGCTCTTCGGTGCTATCACCAACGGCATGTTCACAGTCAACAGCTCGAGGAAGGCGATCTGGTGCTACGGAGAATACAATTCAGGGAAGGGTTAAACAAACTTTCCCCCAGCTGGGAAGGACCCTTCCGAGTAATCAAAGTATCCCGCCCCGGATGCATTCGCTTGGCAACCGAGGATGGGACACCTCTCCCTAACCCTTGGAACATTGAGCACCTCCGTAAGTTCTACGCTTAATATCACGGAGGTGAGTCTGTAGTTACATGTGATGTATGTTATAGAGTCATTGTACATAGTCGGGTAGCTCCTCCGGGAGAACAGTCGGACCTTCACCAGAAGGTCCACAAAGTTCAGGCAACACTTGTCACGGTCTCAGAACTAAAAGTGTGGCTAGCTACCTTGGGTCAAACGAGAAACGAAACACACTTAGTATGGTTCCGTACCCTAAGAGTGTACTTGTTTCCCCTGTACCCCGGACCTATAATGAAAGACATCATTGTGTGAAAGCAGACTCCACGTGCATTTATTTTGTACAGGCTCAATATTTTTTATTTTTCTCTTTCTTGTCTATAACAAAGTTGTGCAATTCTTAAGAAACTTTAGCTCGACCAATTCATGTATAGTTCGAGTTGCATTGTCTATTCTTCTGGGTCTAAACATTGTTAATGGTCTACTCGTCTAAATGCCACCAAGCCAATCTAGGGCCGGAGTGTGCTATGAACTTAGCTTGGTCATGCACCCTAAGTATGCCATTCTACCTACACCCCGGCAGGCCGAAGTAAGGCGAGTCCAGAAACGATCGGACCTGGAGGAAACAAGCCAGTGCACTTGATTGTATTTAGAATTGTGTTCGACCTAAAAATTTCTCGGGAATAGTAAGTCGCAATTGAGTTATAGATAGGAAATTGATTTTACTGTTTTCCCTGACTTCAGTGTGCAGAAAAAATAAAGATCCCATGATGATGGTGAATGACCGGAGCTACCAAAGCTCCGGCATCCCCTAAGGTAGCTTGTTGTCAATGTTCCAAACATTGATAGCGAGTGTTGCTGGAGCTACTAAGCTCCGGTAAAGCCAGGGGGCCAGCTGTCAATGTGAGGAAAAGATGGTAGAAAGACTCCATAGTGGGGTCCGTTGTCGACACACCGTGTGTTGACAGAGGTCACTGCTGGAGCTACCAAGCTCCGACACCCCAAAGGATTAACTGTCTATGCTCTACACGTTGATGGAGACTGCTGCCAGAGCTACTAAGCTCCGACGATGGTCAATACCAGAGCTACTAAGCTCCGACAACCTCAGGGGGCCTCTACTATCAAAGACTTCAGACCTATGTTCTACAAGTTCGAAGCACGCAAGTCTTCAACAACTATTACATCCTCTTGGTACATGTTCAAAATCAAATTGTGTACATCTACCAGGGGGCCAAGTGAGACAAAGGTGTTGAAGACAAAAAATGGAATTCATAAAAACTTGGATTTCATTCATCTAGAGACAAGAGATTACAAAATTAGAGAAAAGAAGAGAGAATACAAGCGGGAGCTACAAAGAGAGAGTCCTATACCCTAAGAACGAGGCGACCTTCTGGGCAACCTCCGACGCGCTGGCTTGGGTGGCTTCTCCCTCTCCGTCGATGGGGTCTTCAAGCACCGGGTCTAGTGAGAACTAAGGGTCCCGGCTTGTGTAGCACGTCAACATGTATTCTGCGACGTTCTTCGCCAGGGATTGTCCCTCAGTTTCCAGCTGGTCCGCGATGACACCGCCCATCTTGGTGAGCTTGTTGCCTGCCAAAGTCAATGCCTGCAACGCCTGGTCCAGCTCTGGCTCCAGACCATCCGGACGCACGGGACTAAAACCCATTGGCGTCAGCGCGTCGTTGGCTTTGCCCAGGAAGTCCCAAACTTGTTGGGACTCCGCAGCCCTCGAGCCTCGCATCTCCTCCAAGGATCTTCTGGTCGAAGCAAGCTCCAAATTCTCACGGGCAAGGTGCTCAACCTCTTTGGCGTCCTGCTGAATCCTTCCAGCAACCTGCCTTTCAAGTTTACTGAGCTCCTCCTCCCAGAGGTGGATCTTGTTCTGACGGTCGACCAGGTCCTTCTCTCGGCCCCGTACCTTCTTCTCCCTGGCAGCAATTTCATCCTCCCTCTTGTAGAGGTCCTGTCCTTGCTGCCAGGCCTTCTTCTCCTCTTTCTCGCAGCGCTCATCCAACTTCTTGGTGCGCTTCGCGAGACTCTTGTCACCCAGAGTTAGCCTCTGAGTAAGCTCTTCCTCCCTCTTCACGAGGTCATCCCGCAGCTCCAGGAGTTTTTGCTCTTCATCTTTGAGCTTTTTCTCCCGCTCCTCAAGGGCCTCCTAGCGCTTGACGAGGATGTCGTGGATGGTGTTGAGCTTCTCCCCGCGATCATTCGCTGCGTTATTAGCAGCTACGGCCTATTCGTGGATGGCCCGAGACTGGTTGTCGAGGGATCGCACCATGCTTTCCCTCTCGTCCAACAACTTAACCTAGTACTCCAACCGGACCTTCTCCTTCTTCACCCACTCCTTGTCGTCAGCCAGGCTCGACTGCGCCAGCTTGGTCTCGAATTGGAGCTGGTTGCGCCACCTCCTAAGAGTTTGGCGCTCCTCCTCGAGGGCCTTACTGTCGTGGTAAAAAGCCAGCTGGACCTGATGAAGACTGGAGCAGGCGTTGTCAATAGACAGGGACAGAGGGATTGGGTCCGGACCTGCCAGCGTCTTCTCTGCTAGCTCCAGCGGGTTCTTCGTGACAAAAATCGGGTCCCACTCTACAAGAGCGGTCCCTTGAGCTTCCACGGCACTAGGGCCGTCCTCTGAGATAGCCTCAGCCGCCACCGAGGAAGGTCCTGCAACAGAAGTTTCGACCTCCTGAGTTGGCTCCAAAGGTCCAGCCGCCAGGTCATCAACAACTGGCCCCTCAGGCGGGGGGCCGGCAGCTTCATCTTGGCACCCTGGCTCAGGCGCGAGCAACTCCGGCACCACTACCTCTCGGGCGGGCGTTGAAGGTTCAGTCGGAGTTGAAGCTACTTCCGGCTCAGGCGCTGGCGCTTTGACCATGATGGGCTTGGGTGCCGACACCTCTGCAGGAATCGGCTCAGGCGCCAGAACTTCTTCGATGACCGGATCTACCGCCAGAACTTCATCAATGCCCTGCTCTACCGCTGGAGCTTCATAAACACCCAGATCTATCACCGGGGCCTCATCAACCACCGGCTCCACCGCCGGGGTTTCAACAACATCCGACTCTAGGGCCGGCATTGCAGCTACCTCCGGCTCTGAGGCTGGAGCGTCTGACATCTCAGCATCCAAACCCGGAGCTTCAACCTCCGGGGCAGGTGCCGCTGGTACATCTTCATTCCCATGGTCCGGCGCTACCACGGGAGCTTCTGGGGATGAGTCAAGGTCCAGGACCACGACAGCTGGCGCCGGAGCTGTCGCAGCCTCAACCACCTCTTGAGGCGGCGCTGGGATTGGAGTCGGAGCCTCTGCCTGCACAACCTCAGCTGCTGCTGTAGGAACCGTAGCTTCAGCCCCTTTCTTGGGCACTCTATGGATGAAGGACAAAGAAACTCAAAACACAATTACAACAAAAAACAATCAACTGAGGTAAAAAAATCAAACTTACCTCGGAAGGCTTCCGGTCCAGCTAGTGCGGAACCTCTTCCCTGGACGTTCAGAGTCGGACCCTGTCGCCACCGGCGTGTCGGCTCCGGAAGGTCCCTCAGAGCTTGCTGCCGCCATCGACATCACTTTGGTTGAGGCCCCCCTCGACCGGGAGGGACCTTCGGACCCATAGCCTTCAGCTGGCCCTGGTACTAGAGCCGCATGGCCGGAGCTAGCACCTTGGGGAGATGCCGATGCTGGAGTAGTTGCCGCTGTTGAAGACCTTCCCCTCCGGGGAGAAGGAGCCACTGCAGAAGGAGCAGGTCTGGCGGACCTCCCGTTAGAGTGCTTCAACTTCCTTTTACGGCTCGAGGGCTCGGCCAATTCTTTGCCCTTGCCCACGACTTCAACTCTCTCTCTCGGGGCGGAAGGGGGACCACCCTCAGAAGCTCCGGGGATCGCCAACCCGGAAGTCGAACGCCTCTCAACTACACCGAGGTCGTCAATCATCGGCATCTTCTGCCGGAGCTCCCTGTTGAACTCTGCCTCCATGTTTAGAGGGAGGAAAGCCGCCAGCGGGGTCAAGTCATCACCCTCAACGTCGATGTCGTGTTGGAACTTCTTGAGGTGAAACTCCAAAGTTGCGCCTTCCATGTTGGACTTCAAACAGGTCTCGATCCGGTCGTCGTCCATCACGCTGTTGAGGGCCCAAACAAGCTTCTCCCTCTGCTTCAGCGGAGCCCACCTGTTGACCAGGAAGTTGCAGAACACTACCTGGGGAGTCACCCCTCCTTCCACACATTGGTGGATCCTGGTCAGAGCAGGTTTGAAGGCGTCCGATAATATCGGAACTTCGCTCCAAGCTTCAGTGTCGATGTTGGGGAGGCCTTCGGATAGATCCAGCTTCTCATGCTCCTCCACCCTGATGACAATCCAATCCTTCTTCCAGTCGTCCTACTTCCGAGAAGGGAACAACCGCAAGTACTTGTACAGGCACTTCTTGCGCTTCACAAAATAATAAAAGCCAAGGTACTCGTCACTCTTGTCGGTGGTGTGGATGGTGAAGAAGGTGCGGAAGAGCTCGACGCAGGGGGAAATGCCCACCCACATCTTGCAGAAGTGGACAAAGATCGACACCAAAAGAATGGAGTGGTGGCCAAGGTGGTACAGCTGCAGACCATAGAAGTCTAGCAGCATCAAGAGAAAAGTGGAGAAAGGTGGGATCAGTCCCACCATGGCGTATGCGGAGAAGTACACCATGTCGCCGGCGTGCTCCTTCTCGAACGGAAGCTTGCCAGCGCGGACCTGGTGGTTGAAGAAGTCACTGGACCACCCCATGAGGGCCCGAACCTTCTTCAAATCACCATCAGTCTTAAGTCGGCTCTTGTGGAGACCCAACTCCATCGCAGCACAGCGGGGCGAGAGATGAAAAGCAGGCTAAAGTTTGGAGGATTTGAGCGCAAGTTCAAATGAAGGCGTAAGGAATCCCCACACGGTGCGCGCTTTCCTTCTTAAGTAAGCCCCCACAATGCTTGGACGGAAACCACAGAGGAGCCGACGATACAATTCAAAAACTTCACCCTGCCAATGACAAGGGGCCCGGGGCACCCCGACGATCAAGTCTAGGTCCTTACCCCAGGCAAACGGTTGGCATCATGAAAGGCGGGAATCTTGAGGGCGACGGTCTGACAGGGCGCGCGGAACCAATATGGTTTTCGTATCGGGAACTGGCGACCTTCAATTGCGTGAGATCCACACGCTCAGATCTCACCTGCCGCATCCTGGATATGCCACGCGACGTGGGTTTAATTGCGGACTACCGCCAATGGCACATCTGAAGACCCTTGAAGACACGGCTCAAATATCGAAGGATGGACCCACCTCCAGCAGAACGACTTCATCTAAAATGTATCTCCCAGAGGTGGGCCCAGGGGGCCACTATCGGTACCCTGCGTACCGTATACCCCTTGGGACTACAAAAAGACCAAAGGAACTTCACCTGTCTGAGTTGAAGATATCCGAAGGCCCCACGTGTCATACAGACCGGACCTGCCTCACTTCTATGGATAGTCCCGATGCTGCCACGTGTATACAGCAACCGGAGCTATGCCCCACACATGAGAAAGCTCCGAACTAAATACCTGCGTGGCACCTCTGGACATAACCCTCGACAGAGGGAAGCTCTGGTACCGACACATGTACCTCTACACCGGACCTACCCGTCCCAGACGGAAAGCTCCAATGCTGCCATGTGTCCAACTGCAGGACCTTCAGCCTCAACAATCAGACTGGTGGACCCCCAACGGCTCGGACCTTCAAGGGGCAATCAAAGACTTCAAAACCCGATTAAGTGTCATTAATACTATATTAATGACACACGATCGGAAGGCCCTTAATACCAGTAACGACACTGTCAAGGCTCGTTACCACGATATTAAGGGTAATTAACCACATTAATTGTGTATTAATCATCAGTAACCGCCAGGGCCACATGTCGGGCCAGGCTAACGGTGTAACGACCAGTCCCTGTACTATAAAAGGACTGGTCAACGATACACATGAGGCTTGGCTCGGCTCCTCTGACACTCTCACTCTCTAGGAACTCTCTACTCCTAGATGCTCAGTACAACAACTACACACCCCGTGGAGTATGGTATTACGCTCAGGCGGCCCGAACCACGTAAATCCTAGTGTCTACTGGCCATCGTGTTTTGAATCTCTGCGCGCCCATTATCGAACTACAAACTCCGCGGGCTACCAATAGTAGTACCAGGAGAATTGCCGGAACAACACGCCGACAACAATCAAATGAAGTGTTGCAAGATTATGGACTAGGGCATATCACAATTCAATCTTATATTTAATGATTCAACGTAAAGTAAGCAATAATGATTGAAACCCTAGATTATTGTGATGAATAAGACTAGTCCGATGGAAATCTTCGGACTAGTCCGATGGACATCGAACTTGTCCGGTCAGTGAAACCCTAAGTGGTTATGGGGACAAGTACGCACTTGGAGGACTTGTCCGATTTAGGTCAGAGAGTTTTTCCGACTAGTCCTTGCTAATATCGGACTTGTCCAATTTAGATCAGAATGAATATCGGACTAGTCCGGTAGTGATCGGACTTGTCCGATTTTGTGTGACTTGTGAAGTGTTTTGAGAACTAGTCCGCACTGGGGAGGACTAGTCCGATTCTAGATAAGAGATATCGGACTAGTTCGATGGATATCGGACTTGTCCGATTTTGTGTAGAGAGAATATCAGACTAGTCCGATCGTGTATAACTTTGTGCAATGTGTGTATTTAATTGTGATTGAGCTCTTGGGGTGTGTTTCCTTAACACACTACATACACAATGATCTACTATTCTTCTTCCTTGAGCTCATTTCCACTTTGCTCCTCATTCTCCCTTCTTTTTGGCACTTTGCTTATTTTGTATTTGAATGTAGGCCTAGAGGGAGGGTGAATAGGCCTTCTTGAATTTTCTCGGTTCCTATAGCACTTCAACAACAAGGTCAAAACCAGATATATCGGACTAGTCCGGTAAAGTGCGGACTAGTCCGGATTTCACGGACTAGGTTGATCAAGCTAGGTCAATTTGATTGTTTAGTTGACGTTTGCAGCGGAAATATAAACTTCAATAATAGTACAATGATTGTATGTCAAGTTCTATTGTAAGTATGATTCTTGTTTAACTATTTAACTTAAATTCAATAAGATGAATCAAACCCTAGATAATGTTGATCAACTAGAATGATGAACTCAAACGAACAAGACACAAGATTTATCTCGTGGTTCGGTTACCACGAAGGCAACCTACGTCCACGTTGAGGAGCCCACAAAAGGACCGGGTCTTCACCAACCCTTCCCTCTTCGGATCGCCACGAAGGCCAATCCTCTTCCACTAACCACACAGGGGTAAATCACCAAGTTGAAGGGGCGATCTCACAAGTTGAGAGCTCCCTTGATTACAAGTTTCAAGACCACCAATAACACACTTCGAAATATACAAATTGAGATGCAAGAGTGTGTTAGAGATTCAAACCAAGAGCTCAATCGTGTGCAAAGTGCCTCTCCAATGATCTACAAGTGATCTTCAAAGGATTGATTGATTTTGCACTTAATTTCGTGGAGAGAGATGGTTTTTGAGTCTCTTGGGAGGTGTGACGGCGCTAGGGTTCGAGAGAGTTTGAAAGTGGGCCGTGCACCTCTATTTATATGGGGTTTCTAGAAGTTACCGTTAGGGTTCAGAAAGATCGGACTAGTCCGTGGTGGAGACCGGACTAGTCCGGTGTGCTGTGTGAAGCAAACCCTAAGTGTCCAGGAATCTCGGACTAGTCCGGTTCAAAACGAACTTGTCCGATTTCGTCACTGGAAAGCTTCGGACTAGTCCGATTGACATCGGACTTGTCCGGACACATGAAACCCTAAGTGTTTAGGATGACAAGTCCGCCCTTGGAGGACTTGTCCGATTTAGATCAGGGTGTATATCGGACTAGTCCGTGTGGACACCGGACTTGTCCGAAGTGGATCAGAATGAATATCGGACTAGTCCGGGTCACAACGGACTGGTCCGATTTTGTGTGACTTGTGCATTGCTAAGGACTAGTCCGCACTGGGGAGGACTAGTCCGAAGTGGAACAGAAAATATATCGGACTAGTCCGGTGGTGACCGGACTTGTCCGATCTGGTGCAGAGTGTGATATCGGACTAGTCTGGCTGATATCGGACTAGTCCGGTCCTGTATAGTTTTGTGCATTGTGTGTGTGTGATTAAGTGAGATTGAGCTCTTGGGTGTGTTTCCTTAACACACTCCATACATACTAAACAACTAATTTCTTCTCCTTGAGCTCAAATTCATTTTCCTTCTCAATTTCCCTCTTTTTGGTACTTTGCTCATTTTTCATCATTTTCCTGCATTCATCTCAACAAAAGGATTAGGATCCCAATTGCTTGTCATAAATCATCCAAAACCCACAAGGGAGTCCTAGATGCACTTTCAGTATTAAAACCTGTGCTCATCTCAACAAAGAGGTTAGGATCTCATTTGCTTGTCATAAATCATCCAAAACCCACAAGAGATTCCTAGATGCACTTTCAATCTCCCCCTTTTTGGTGATTGATGACAACCAATTGAGATGTCACAAAATATGATAAAAATTGAGATTTTCATAAAGTATGCACATATGAGTCTAAAATACATCAAGCAATGAAAACATAATCCATATGTGCATTCTTTATGGTGGGATGCATAACTAAGTACATTGAAACAATGAGAATGACATAATTGACATTAATCAACCAAAGACAAGAATATATGTTATTCTTAGAGCAAAATCACATATCTCAATAATTGCTTCTCAAAAGATCAGAATAATGCATCACATGACCATAATTAACTTAAGAACATAGTTAAAGCTTTACAACCTGCAAAATAGTCAAAAAGCATAAAAGAGAGCTCTCTCCTCGCACCCTACAGCTAAGACTAAGACTCCCCCTCAATCCCCCCCCCCTTTGGCATCAAGACACCAAAAAGAAGGAGAGGAGGGTCCTAAAGTCTTCACTCCTCGTTGTCGGTCCTCTCATCGTCTTCATCGTCGTCTTCGGGCTGATGATGATGAGGAGGAGGATGTGCGGAGCCACTCAAGCCCCCAATGCCAAAGTAGGCAAGCTCGGAGGGGGTCAAGGGCCCGAGCTCGGTGATGTCAGGGTCGGAGTCCTCAGAAATCACTGGAGATCCAATGGGGTCGATCTCCAGCTTCTGGCAAATCTGCTTTACATTTGCCTTGACATACTTTATGTCTTCCTTTCTCTTCTTGTTCAGCTTGTGGGACCTTACTTCGGCCTTTTTGCAGGAAGCAAATATAGCAACCAAGTACTTGAAGATCCCACTAGCAGATCCCCTTTGAGGGGCTGCTCTACTGGCAGGAGCAGCTCTTGCATCTTCACTTCTTCTCATCGAAGCCTCAGGACTGGAGGCCGGAGAGGGAGCAGCCTGGATGCTTGGCTTTTAAGGCATCTGAGGCCTCAAAGGTAGGTGCTCCACATCTTTCGCAAACTCTATGCCAGTGACCTTTTTAATCATAAACATAAGATAGGGAGCATAGCCACATGACCTTTTGGGCGTGCAAGATATGTTGACCATGTCATTCCAAATATAATCAGCCACATCAAACTGATGGTCCTTGCTTATGACCCTCATCAGGGTCCGGAGATAACCCTGCACACTCCCAGCATCTCCATCCATAGGAGCAATAGTCTTCCTCAAGACTCTGTTTAGAACCACAAAGAAAGGCTTCATGTTCTTTGTGGAGGGAGGGTTGAACTTGGAGTTTGGCTCATATAGGAACTTCATCCTATCCTTCTCAATGACACCTGTGTTGTGGATGATCAAGCAGTCAGGTCTTGAGGTGTCAAGGTGAAGCAGACTTGCAAAATCTTCTTAAGTTATACTGTACTTGGATCCGTGAGTCATCCAAGTAACACTTTCTTCATCTTCACTCGAGAAGTGGCATGTCGCAAAGAATTGCGCAATGACCTCGTCATTCCAATTGTTTCTGAAGGTAAAGAGGTCCTTCAGTCTGTGTCTCTCAATTGCTTCCACCACTTCAACGAACGGAGCAGCCCTTCTCCTCAAAATGTGCCCAATCAATCCATTGACTGCGCACTACCGGTGTCTTCATTGGGAGATACACAAATTTGTAGAAATCTGGTCTTCACCAACCCTTCCCTCTTCGGATCGCCACGAAGGCCAATCCTCTTCCACTAACCACACAGGGGTAAATCACCAAGTTGAAGGGGCGATCTCACAAGTTGAGAGCTCCCTTGATTACAAGTTTCAAGACCACCAATAACACACTTCGAAATATACAAATTGAGATGCAAGAGTGTGTTAGAGATTCAAACCAAGAGCTCAATCGTGTGCAAAGTGCCTCTCCAATGATCTACAAGTGATCTTCAAAGGATTGATTGATTTTGCACTTAATTTCGTGGAGAGAGATGGTTTTTGAGTCTCTTGGGAGGTGTGACGGCGCTAGGGTTCGAGAGAGTTTGAAAGTGGGCCGTGCACCTCTATTTATATGGGGTTTCTAGAAGTTACCGTTAGGGTTCAGAAAGATCGGACTAGTCCGTGGTGGAGACCGGACTAGTCCGGTGTGCTGTGTGAAGCAAACCCTAAGTGTCCAGGAATCTCGGACTAGTCCGGTTCAAAACGGACTTGTCCGATTTCGTCACTGGAAAGCTTCGGACTAGTCCGATTGACATCGGACTTGTCCGGACACATGAAACCCTAAGTGTTTAGGATGACAAGTCCGCCCTTGGAGGACTTGTCCGATTTAGATCAGGGTGTATATCGGACTAGTCCGTGTGGACACCAGACTTGTCCGAAGTGGATCAGAATGAATATCGGACTAGTCCGGGTCACAACGGACTGGTCCGATTTTGTGTGACTTGTGCATTGCTAAGGACTAGTCCGCACTGGGGAGGACTAGTCCGAAGTGGAACAGAAAATATATCAGACTAGTCCGGTGGTGACCGGACTTGTCCGATCTGGTGCAGAGTGTGATATCGGACTAGTCTGGCTGATATCGGACTAGTCCGGTCCTGTATAGTTTTGTGCATTGTGTGTGTGTGATTAAGTGAGATTGAGCTCCTGGGTGTGTTTCCTTAACACACTCCATACATACTAAATAACTAATTTCTTCTCCTTGAGCTCAAATTCATTTTCCTTCTCAATTTCCCTCTTTTTGGTACTTTGCTCATTTTTCATCATTTTCCTGCATTCATCTCAACAAAAGGATTAGGATCCCAATTGCTTGTCATAAATCATCCAAAACCCACAAGGGAGTCCTAGATGCACTTTTAATCTCCCCCTTTTTGGTGATTGATGACAACCAATTGAGATTTCACAAAATGAGGTATAAAATGAGATTCTCATAAAGTATGCACATATGACTCAAGAATTCATCAAGCAATAAGATAATTATTCATATGTGCATTCTTTATGGTGGGATGCATACTAAGAGCATGAGTGCATTAAGAATGATCGAATTTGCATTTATCAACTAATATCAAGTGAATATGGCACTTCAGGGGCAAAAACTCAGATTTCATCACACAGTTGCAAATTAAGAGAGCAATTCATAACAGGACCAAACATGATATGAAAACAGAGTTAAGCAAATGCAATTACAATTAAAAAAAAAAGAGCTCTCTCCTCGCATCCTATGCAGCTAAAGCTATGACTAGAGACTCCCCCTCAATCTCTCCCCCTTTGGCATCAAGACACCAAAAAGAGAGAGAGGAAGGTCCTAGGGCTTCACTCTTCGCTGTCAGTCCTCTCGTCGTCTTCATCGTCTTCCTCATTTTCCGCTTGACGAGGTTGAGAGGTAGGAGGAGGAGCGGAGCTGCTCGAGCCCCCAACGCCAAAATAGGCAAGCTCTGAGGGAGTCAAGGGGCCGAGCTCGGTGATGTCCGGATCAGAATCTTCAGAAAGTAGTGGAGATCCAATTGGGTTGATCTCTAGCTTCTCACTCAGCTGCTTCACATTGGCTTTGATATATCTCATGTTCTCCTTCCTCTTCTGATTTAGCTTGTGAAGCTTCACTTCAGTTTTCTTGCAGGAGGAGAAAATTGCAGCCAAGTACTTGAGGATCCCACTGGCGGATCCTTTTTGAGGGGCTTCCCTGGAGGGGGGAGTAGCCCTAGCAGCTTCTTCTTGCCTTGCCGGTGCCTCGGGGCTTGAGACTGGCGATGGAGCAGCCTGGACACTCACTGACTGAGGCTTCTGAGGCCTCAGTGGAGTGTGCTCCACGTCCTTCACAAACTCGATTCCTGTGACTTTCTCAATCATGAACATCAAGTAAGGGGCATAGCCACAGGATCGGTTGGGGGTACTTGAGATATTGACCATATCATTCCAAATATAGTCTGCAACATCGAATTGCCTTTTATTGCTAATGACCCTCATCAGGGTCCGGAGGTAGCCTTGCACACTCCCTGCATCCCCATCCTTGGGGGCAATCGTCTTCCTGAGAACTCTGTTGAGTACCACAAAGAAAGGCTTCATATTCTTTGTGGAGGGAGGGACATACTTGGAGGTGGGCTCATACATGAACTTCATTCCATCCCTCTCAATGACCCCAATGTTGTGGATAATGAGGTGGTCATGTCCTTCAGAGTCAAGGTGCAGCAGGCGGGCAAACTCTTCCTGGGTAATAGAATACTTGGATCCATGAGTCATCCAAGTCACACTTTCTTCGTCTTCGCTTGAGAAGTGGCACGTTGCATAGAATTGTGCAATCACTTCATCATTCCAATTATACTTGAAGGCAAATAGATCCTTCAGTCCATGTCTCTCTGCAGCTGCTATCACTTCATCAAAAGCTGCACATTTCCTCTTCTCAAGGTGGGCCCAGTCAATCCATTGACTGCGTACCACCGGGGTCTTCATCGGCAAATAGACCAGCTTGTAGAAATCAGCATGGAAATTTGACCAAAACCTGCCATCAGCTGCTTGCTTGGGCCTTGCATAGCAATCAACACTCCTCAACTTCATAGCCACATCGCTGCCCTTGCCATTGAATCTTTCCTCATTGGGGTCCCGGACCCCTTCTCTGGGTGTATGCAGCTTTAGGGGCCCAACAGGCCCTGTGGCAACCCCCTTGCCCTTCCCTTTAGCTTGGCGAGGGCCACTTGAAGGAGGAGCAGCCTTTGAGGCGGCCTTCTTGACACACACCTTCCTCCGAACCTGGGGAGGTGAGGGAGCAGGCTCGGAGGGTCTCTCTTGGCGTTTCTTGCCAAGACCCGCTGAGGACCGAGGTGCCACCTCGTGGTCCAACTCGGCCTCGAAATCGGAGATTTCGTTGTCGGAGCTCGACATGATCTGAGAATGAGTGTTCAAGAGAAAGGACAAGTTATACAAGGTATTGGTGAGGTAAGATGGCAATGGAGTGCATTAGGGAATTAAAGAATTAGGTTTTGGTTCAGAAACAACGGACTTGTCCGGTGCACAGGCACGGGCTAGTCCGAGGGGACCGGACTTGTCCGTACCTGGACCGGACTAGTCCGGTGTTCATCCGCAAAAACCTAACAGACTGGACAAAAAAATTGATCCCTAAGGTAAAACTAATCTAGCATACACATAGTACATCAACTAGACATGTAACTAGTGAAGAATGCTAGGCCAAACGATAAGCAATAGAGAAATTTGTGATTTCTTAGGGTTTTGAAGAGTATTTACCAAGAAATCAAAGGAAGCTTGAGATTTTGGGGGTTGGAGGCCGGACTTGTCCGCCAACTTCAATCCCCGAGTCTTCAAGCTTGATCTCCGCCCAAGATTGAGGCTTTTCGACGGAGGAATCAAGGATTCGCCTTGGGAGCTCGAGTGCAAGAGAGAGAAAGCTTGGGGGCGAGTGTGGGGTGAAGGGATTAGGGTTTAGTGGCGGCTAGGGTTATGGACACGAAAAATCGGACAAGTCTGAACATGACCGGACTAGTCCGAAGTCCTCCAGAGACCTAGTTCGGACTAGTCCGTGGTCTGTCGGACTAGTCCGGCCTAACCGGCACACTGCGGACTAGTCTGCAATGGCGGACTAGTCCGGGTAACCACGGACTTGTCTGTGGTCACCAGGAGAGAATTGCATAGCCCATTCATATATATTTGAAGGTCCAATAATTGAGAGTAGAGAGGCAAAACAATTCAAATAATCTTGATGAATTTGACCAGTAAGCAAACAAAAGTCATACTATGATCAAAAATTCATCAAGATCTAATAATTGACATAGTTTTTCGAGAGAAAAATGGGGAGGAATAATTTTCACAATTCAATCAATATTTTGAAGCAATCATACAGGTATGCAACTTTTCAAGCCACACTCCGAGAATCAAGAATGTTTAGCTCATTTCGGAGTTCGCAAAAACGTTTTTCATCAAGTGGCTTGGTGAATATGTCGGCCAATTGTTTTTGGGTATTGACATGAGAGATGGATATGTCTCCTTTCATGGAATGGTCTCTCAAGAAATGGTGTCTTATGTCAATGTGTTTAGTTCTAGAGTGCTCAACTGGATTGTGGGCTATTTTAATGGCACTCTCATTGTCGCAAAGAAGAGGAATACGGTTCATATTGTAACCGTAATCCCTTAGAGTTTGTCGCATCCAAAGGAGTTGTGCACAACAACTCCCGGCTGCAACATACTCCGCTTCGGTTGTGGATAATGCAATGGAATTCTGTTTCTTGGATGACCAAGAAACTAAGGATCTTCCTAGGAATTGGCAAGTGCCAGAAGTGCTTTTTCTATCAACTTTGCACCCGGCATAATCTGCATCGGAATACCCAATGAGATTGAATTTTGAGCCTTTTGGGTACCAAAGACCAAGGTTGGGTGTATGAACTAAATATCTTAGGATTCTCTTTACGGCTGTCAAATGACATTCCTTAGGGTTGGCTTGAAATCTTGCACACAAACATACACTCAACATAATATCTGGCCTAGATGCACATAAGTAAAGTAAAGATCCAATCATGGAGCGATATACCTTTTGGTCGACGCTCGGTCCATCTTCATTGAGATCCAAGTGACCATTCGTTGCCATGGGAGTCTTTATGGGCTTTGCCTTGTCCATGCCAAACTTCTTGAGGATGTCCTGTGTGTACTTGGTTTGGCTTATGAATGTTCCTTCCCTTTGTTGCCGCACTTGGAATCCCAAGAAGTACTTCAATTCTCCCATCATTGACATTTCAAATCTGTCTGTCATAATTTTACTAAACTCTTCACAGAAAGATTGGTTAGTTGATCCAAAAATTATATCATCAACATAGATTTGGCAAATGAAAAGATCATTATCCAGATTTTTCGTGAATAGTGTATAATCTACTTTGCCGATTTGAAAGCCATTATCAATTAAAAAATCTCTAAGACACTCATACCAAGCTCTAGGAGCTTGTTTGAGGCCATAGAGAGCCTTACGCAGTTTATACACGTGGTCGGGGAACTCTTCGTCTTCAAATCCGGGTGGTTGCTCCACGTACACCTCTTCCTTGATCGGTCCGTTGAGGAAGGCGCTTTTTACGTCCATTTGGTACAGCTTGAAATCATGGTGAGTAGCATATGCAAGTAATATTCTAATTGATTCAAGCCTAGCTACTAGGGCAAAGGTTTCATCGAAATCCAAACCTTCGACTTGTGAGTAACCTTTGGCCACAAGTCGTGCCTTGTTTCTTGTCACCACTCCGTGTTCGTCTTGCTTGTTGCGGAAGACCCACTTGGTGCCCACAATATTTGCATTGGGTCTTTCCACAAGTTCCCAAACCTCGTTTCTCTTGAAATTGTTCAACTCTTCTTGCATTGCCACCACCCAGTCCAGATCCTTTAATGCATCCTCAGTCATGCGGGGTTCCAAAAAGGAGACAAACGAGTAATGTTCACAAAAATTTGCTATACGAGATCTAGTGGTTACTCCTTTTTGGATGTCGCCGATGATGTTGTCGATTGGATGATCCCTTTGAATGCATTGGTGTACTCTTGGGTGTGGCACTTGGGGGGTCGTATGTTGGTGATCATCTTCTTCTCCTCCTGAGTTGTTGTCCTCGTTGATTTGTTGATCATGTTCATATTCCTGTGATTTGTCTTGTATCGAGGCTCCCCCTGAATAGTTGATCTCCTCTTGTGGTTCACTTTCCTCTTGTATTTGTGACGATGACTCTTGTGGTCGTACTTCGCCTAGAGCCATCCTCTTCAATGCTTGATAGGGAGCTTCCTCTTTACCTAATTCACATTGATCAACTTGCTCCTTTTGGGAGCCATTAGTTTCATCAAACACTACGTCACGTGCCACTTCAACAAGTTCGGAGGCCTTGTTGAAAACACGATAGGCGTAAGTGTTCGAATCATAACCAAGCAAGAAACCTTCATCAGACTTCGAAGCGAACTTTGAAGTCCTGGGCTTCTTGTTCAGAATGTAGCAAGGAGAACCGAAAACTCGAAAATATGAAACGTTCGGTTTGTTACCGGTGAGTAGCTCATAGGGGGTCTTCTTTAGTAGTCGATGAAGATAGAGTCGATTTGTGGCATGGCAGGCGGTGTTGATTGCTTTCGCCCAAAATCGATCCGAAGTCTTGTATTCATCGAGCATTGTTCTTGCCATCTCTATGAGCGTTCGGTTCTTCCTTTCGGCAACTCCGTTTTGTTGTGGAGAGTATGGCGCTGAGAATTCGTGCTTGATTCCTTCCTCATCAAGGTACTCCTCCACTTGTATGTTCTTGAACTCCGTGCCATTGTCGCTCCGAATACTCTTGATTGATAGTGAGAATTCGTTTTGCGCTCGCTTGAAGAATTTCTTGAGTGTTCCTTGTGTTTCGGTACCGAGGACCCTTCCTTGACTGTTATCCCCAAAGTAGATGCCTTCGTTTGGGTCCTGGTTCACTTCATACTCCACAAACATCCTCCTTTCTCCGGTCATGTGGTTGGTGCATCCACTGTCTAGCACCCATTTGGATCCACCGGAGGAGTAGGCCTGCAAAAACAAATTACGCCTTGGTTTTAGGTACCCAAGCTTGCTTGGGTCCTTGGAGGTTAGTAACAATACATTTGGGCACCCACACATGGTATTTTGTGTTCCCATGGCGTGGCCCAGCATAATAAGCATACACTTTTCCAACATTATTTTTCATTAATACATAAGAAGCATCAAAGGTTTTAAACAAGAGTTGCTGTTGATTATGGGTCGGACTAGTCTGTGTGACCGGACTTGTCCGGACCACAACCGGACTAGTGCGGTTTTCATGAGAGCTCAAATTTTTGGTTTTCGAGTTACCAGGTTGTGAGGGTCCTCCCTTCACAAAGGTAATCCTTCCCTTGTTATTCTTAAGATTTCTAGCTCTTTGCTTTCCATCATAAGAGTAACCAATGCCATACTTGACATTTGGAGGTCTTTGGACCAAATATGCACTACGTGCATAGTTTATCCTCTCCTTGTCAAACATTACACATTGGGTAGGATTTTTGTCCTTTGTGGAGGTAGAATTTTCCTTCAAACTGGTGTTAATTTTATCACATTTGCAAATATGTGCGATATTAGTTGAGGTGGGTTGAGAAGGTAGGCTTGAAGAGGAGGAAGGTTCACTAAGCTTGAGTGACTCAACCTGCACTTCAAGGATCTTGTTGACCTTGATTAGGTCATCAAGTTGATCCTTGATTGCAACGTTTGAGTTGGTTAACTCCAAGCAAGTTTTCTTGCTTGAAGCTAGTTCAAGCTCTAGTGAGTGGTTTCTTTCCTTTTCAAGAGCTAGAAGATTGTCAAGTTCGGCATGCTTCTCCTTTTGGGAAATAATCATGTCTTCTTGACGATCAATTAGCTCTTCCTTCTCAATAAGTTGGTTAAGCAAGAATTTCATTTTAGCAGCAGTTTTTCTATCTAAGCCAATTAGCATATCTTCATCATCACTATCTAGATCATCATCACTTGAGAAGGAATGCAAGGAAGGAGTTTTGATGTTTACCTTGCATTTACCTTCCTTAGCCATGAGGCAAGTTCCATTTGCCTTCTTTGCACCGAGCGTGGGGAAGAGTGTGGATTTCTTGGATATGCTTTCAATGGCTATGCTATCCATTTCTTCTTCATCGGACGATGAGGACTCATCGTTTGAGTCCCATTCCTTTCCGATGTGTGCTTGTTCAACTTGCTTCTTCTTCTTGAAGAATTTCTTCGGTTGAGGCTTGGACTCTTTACTCTTCTTCTTGTTGTCCTCATACGGGCAATCGACTATAAAGTGATTGTATTCACCACAATTATAACATGCCCGCCTCATCTTCGGCTTTGTCTTCTCCTTGTATTTTCCTTCACTCGATTTTGCTCCTTGTCTTTTCTTCATAATTCTTTTGAATTTCTTCTTCGTCCAGCTCGCTGCTTTCATCATCGCTGTCCTCCTCAAGCTGTGCTTCTCTTGCTTCTTTGGATAGAGGCTTGAGTGAGGACTTTAGGGCAACTCCCTTCTTCTTAGCTGATGTGAGATCGGCTATTTCTTTTACGTGCTTGGCTTGCTTCTCCATCATCTCAAAGTTGATGATCTTGCCAAGCAGTTCATCCGGAGTCATTTTCTTGTACCCGGGACTTTCTCGGATCATAGAGCAAAGTGTGACGTTGCGAGGCATAAAGGCTCTAAGGATGAGCTTTACAACCTCGTGGTCATTCCACTTTTTGCTACCATATGATCGAACCTTGTTCACAAGGGTCTTCAGTCTGTTGTACATGTCCTGGGGGGACTCATCTTCCTCAATCGCGAACCTTCCCAGTTCGCCTTCAATCATCTCAATCTTTGCCTCCCGCACATGCCTGTCACCTTCATGTGCTGTCTGTAGTGTGTCCCAGATTTCTTTGGCAATCTCCAATCCGTCCACCTTTGTGAATTCGTCTCTACTTAGAGATGAGGTGATAACGACTGCGGCTTGGGCACTCCTGTGGATGGCTTGCTCTTGACTTGGTGTGAGTTCTTCATCGTCATCAGGGATGTTTATTCCTGTGCACACAATATGCCATAAACTTGGGTTAAGGGAAATCAAGTGCATCTTCATATTTTGCCTCCACATGGAGTAATCACTCCCATCGAAGTGTGGGGCTTTTCCGAGAGGAATAGATAGATAATGACTGCTGTTAGAATTTAAACGGTCATAATTAAAAGGATATCGGGAGTAGTCGGTGTGACTACTCCCCTTCTTCTTTTCTTCAACTTTAGCTTTCCCTTTGGAAAGTGCTTTCTTCCGGAGCAGTGCTTTCAGCTCCAATGTCTCCTCATCATCATCATCGAAGTCTTGAATGGCTTCGAGATACCTTTCGAGCTTTTGGTGCTTGTCATTGTTCATTTCTTCCTGGTTGTTGATTTTCTGGACTTCCTTCATGTCCGACATGATCTCTTCGAGTGGTTGCACTCTTTCTTGAAGAACCTGCTCTGATACCAATTGAATGTAGGCCTAGAGGGGGGGTGAATAGGCCTTCTTGAATTTTCTCGGTTCCTGTAGCACTTCAACAACAAGGTCAAAACCAGATATATCGGACTAGTCCGGTAAAGTGCGGACTAGTCCGGATTTCACGGACTAGGTTGATCAAGCTAGGTCAATTTGATTGTTTAGTTGACGTTTGCAGCGGAAATATAAACTTCAATAATAGTACAATGATTGTATGTCAAGTTCTATTGTAAGTATGATTCTTGTTTAACTATTTAACTTAAATTCAATAAGATGAATCAAACCCTAGATAATGTTGATCAACTAGAATGATGAACTCAAACGAACAAGACACAAGATTTATCTCGTGGTTCGGTTACCACGAAGGCAACCTACGTCCACGTTGAGGAGCCCACAAAAGGACCGGGTCTTCACCAACCCTTCCCTCTTCGGATCGCCACGAAGGCCAATCCTCTTCCACTAACCACACAGGGGTAAATCACCAAGTTGAAGGGGCGATCTCACAAGTTGAGAGCTCCCTTGATTACAAGTTTCAAGACCACCAATAACACACTTCGAAATATACAAATTGAGATGCAAGAGTGTGTTAGAGATTCAAACCAAGAGCTCAATCGTGTGCAAAGTGCCTCTCCAATGATCTACAAGTGATCTTCAAAGGATTGATTGATTTTGCACTTAATTTCGTGGAGAGAGATGGTTTTTGAGTCTCTTGGGAGGTGTGACGGCGCTAGGGTTCGAGAGAGTTTGAAAGTGGGCCGTGCACCTCTATTTATATGGGGTTTCTAGAAGTTACCGTTAGGGTTCAGAAAGATCGGACTAGTCCGTGGTGGAGACCGGACTAGTCCGGTGTGCTGTGTGAAGCAAACCCTAAGTGTCCAGGAATCTCGGACTAGTCCGGTTCAAAACGGACTTGTCCGATTTTGTCACTGGAAAGCTTCGGACTAGTCCGATTGACATCGGACTTGTCCGGACACATGAAACCCTAAGTGTTTAGGATGACAAGTCCGCCCTTGGAGGACTTGTCCGATTTAGATCAGGGTGTATATCGGACTAGTCCGTGTGGACACCGGACTTGTCCGAAGTGGATCAGAATGAATATCGGACTAGTCCGGGTCACAACGGACTGGTCCGATTTTGTGTGACTTGTGCATTGCTAAGGACTAGTCCGCACTGGGGAGGACTAGTCCGAAGTGGAACAGAAAATATATCGGACTAGTCCGGTGGTGACCGGACTTGTCCGATCTGGTGCAGAGTGTGATATCGGACTAGTCTGGCTGATATCGGACTAGTCCGGTCCTGTATAGTTTTGTGCATTGTGTGTGTGTGATTAAGTGAGATTGAGCTCTTGGGTGTGTTTCCTTAACACACTCCATACATACTAAACAACTAATTTCTTCTCCTTGAGCTCAAATTCATTTTCCTTCTCAATTTCCCTCTTTTTGGTACTTTGCTCATTTTTCATCATTTTCCTGCATTCATCTCAACAAAAGGATTAGGATCCCAATTGCTTGTCATAAATCATCCAAAACCCACAAGGGAGTCCTAGATGCACTTTCAGTATTAAAACCTGTGCTCATCTCAACAAAGAGGTTAGGATCTCATTTGCTTGTCATAAATCATCCAAAACCCACAAGAGATTCCTAGATGCACTTTCAATCTCCCCCTTTTTGGTGATTGATGACAACCAATTGAGATGTCACAAAATATGATAAAAATTGAGATTTTCATAAAGTATGCACATATGAGTCTAAAATACATCAAGCAATGAAAACATAATCCATATGTGCATTCTTTATGGTGGGATGCATAACTAAGTACATTGAAACAATGAGAATGACATAATTGACATTAATCAACCAAAGACAAGAATATATGTTATTCTTAGAGCAAAATCACATATCTCAATAATTGCTTCTCAAAAGATCAGAATAATGCATCACATGACCATAATTAACTTAAGAACATAGTTAAAGCTTTACAACCTGCAAAATAGTCAAAAAGCATAAAAGAGAGCTCTCTCCTCGCACCCTACAGCTAAGACTAAGACTCCCCCTCAATCCCCCCCCTTTGGCATCAAGACACCAAAAAGAAGGAGAGGAGGGTCCTAAAGTCTTCACTCCTCGTTGTCGGTCCTCTCATCGTCTTCATCGTCGTCTTCGGGCTGATGATGATGAGGAGGAGGATGTGCGGAGCCACTCAAGCCCCCAATGCCAAAGTAGGCAAGCTCGGAGGGGGTCAAGGGCCCGAGCTCGGTGATGTCAGGGTCGGAGTCCTCAGAAATCACTGGAGATCCAATGGGGTCGATCTCCAGCTTCTGGCAAATCTGCTTTACATTTGCCTTGACATACTTTATGTCTTCCTTTCTCTTCTTGTTCAGCTTGTGGGACCTTACTTCGGCCTTTTTGCAGGAAGCAAATATAGCAACCAAGTACTTGAAGATCCCACTAGCAGATCCCCTTTGAGGGGCTGCTCTACTGGCAGGAGCAGCTCTTGCATCTTCACTTCTTCTCATCGGAGCCTCAGGACTGGAGGCCGGAGAGGGAGCAGCCTGGATGCTTGGCTTTTAAGGCATCTGAGGCCTCAAAGGTAGGTGCTCCACATCTTTCGCAAACTCTATGCCAGTGACCTTTTTAATCATAAACATAAGATAGGGAGCATAGCCACATGACCTTTTGGGCGTGCAAGATATGTTGACCATGTCATTCCAAATATAATCAGCCACATCAAACTGATGGTCCTTGCTTATGACCCTCATCAGGGTCCGGAGATAACCCTGCACACTCCCAGCATCTCCATCCATAGGAGCAATAGTCTTCCTCAAGACTCTGTTTAGAACCACAAAGAAAGGCTTCATGTTCTTTGTGGAGGGAGGGTTGAACTTGGAGTTTGGCTCATATAGGAACTTCATCCTATCCTTCTCAATGACACCTGTGTTGTGGATGATCAAGCAGTCAGGTCTTGAGGTGTCAAGGTGAAGCAGACTTGCAAAATCTTCTTAAGTTATACTGTACTTGGATCCGTGAGTCATCCAAGTAACACTTTCTTCATCTTCACTCGAGAAGTGGCATGTCGCAAAGAATTGCGCAATGACCTCGTCATTCCAATTGTTTCTGAAGGTAAAGAGGTCCTTCAGTCTGTGTCTCTCAATTGCTTCCACCACTTCAATGAACGGAGCAGCCCTTCTCCTCAAAATGTGCCCAATCAATCCATTGACTGCGCACTACCGGTGTCTTCATTGGGAGATACACAAATTTGTAGAAATCTGCGTGGAAATTGCTCCAAAATCTGCCATCGACAGCTTGCTTCGGACGGCCATACCAATCAATGCCCCCGAACTTTGCCGCTGAGTCACTGCCTTTCCCATTGAATTTCTCATCAGGGGGGTCCCGGACCCCTTCCCTCGGAGCATGCAGCTTCAACGGGCCAACTGGACCTGTTGTTATGCCTTTGCCCTTGCCCTTGGCTAGGCGGGCACTTGCCGAGCTAGGGCCACCACCGGTGGTAGCCCTAGAAGCTGGCACCTTGGAGGTCGGCTTCTTCGCTAGCACTTTCCTCCGAGCCTGTGGAGGAGACGGAGCTAGCTTAGAAGGACGCTCTTGGCGTTTCTTGCCAAGGCTCGTCGAGGGCCGAGGTGCCACCTCGTGGTCCATCTCGGCCTCGAAATCAGAAATATCATCATTTGTGCTCGACATGTCCTGAGGATGAATTGTGTAAGGCATGAATGAGTATTGATGATTTAAGGCATGGGTGAGAAAGAATAACAAGGCATTGCATTGAGGAATTGACAGGCTAGGTTTTGAGTTCAGAAAAATCGGACTTGTCCGGTGTACAGGCACGGACTAGTCCTGGGCGATCGGACTTGTCCGTGCATGGACCGGACTAGTCCGGTATTTATCCTCAAAAACCTAACTGACTAGACAAATGTTGATTCCTAATGCAGAGCTAGCTTAGCATAGACGTAATACATCAAGGAGGCATGTATATAGTGAAAGATTCTAGGCTATTCGATCAACAATGAAGAAAATCAAGGTTTATAGGGTTAGGGTGAAAATTACCGAAGAAATCGATTGATTCTTGAAGAAGGAGGTGTTGAAGTCCGGACTTGTCCGAGAACTTCAATCTTCGAGGGAGGAAGCTTGTTTTGCACCCAAATGCGAAGCTTTTTGGAGGAGGGGATGCAAAATCGCCTTGGGAGCTCGAGTTTGAGAGAGAGAACGCATGAGGCAAGAGTGAGGATGAAGGGATTAGGGTTTGGCGGCGGCTAGGGTTAAGGACACGAAAAATCAGACAAGTCCGGAGATGACCGGACTAGTCCGAACTTTTCCAGAGGCTACATCGGACTAGTCCGTTGTCTACCGGACTAGTCCAGCCTAACCGGCACTCTGCGGACTAGTCTGCATGGGCGGACTAGTCCGGGTAACCACGGACTAGTCTGTGGTCACCAGGCAAGAATAGCTTAGCCCATTCATATATATTTGAAGGTACATATTTAGAAAATAGGGAGGCAAAACAAATCAAATAATCTTGATAAATATGATCAGTAAGCATACAACAATCAAGCAATGATCATAATTCACCAAGATCTAATAATTAACATAGTTTTCGGAAGAAAATTGAGAGAGATGATTTTCACAATCCAATCAACATATTTTGAAGAATTCATACATGTATGCAACATTTCAAGCCACACTCCGAGCATCAAGGATATTTAGTTCATTTCAGAGTTCACAAAAGCGCTTTTCATCAAGTGGCTTAGTGAATATGTCGGCCAATTGCTTTTGGGTGTTGACATGAGAAATGGCTATATCTCCTTTCATGGAGTGGTCTCTCAAGAAGTGATGCCTTATGTCTATGTGTTTGGTTCTAGAGTGCTCAACGGGATTATGGGCAATTTTAATGGCACTCTCATTGTCACAAAGGAGTGGAATACGTTTCATATTGTAACCGTAATCCCTTAGAGTTTGTCGCATCCAAAGGAGTTGTGCACAACAACTCCCGGCTGCAACATACTCTGCTTCGGCTGTGGATAAGGCAATGGAATTTTGTTTCTTGGAGGACCAAGAAACTAAAGATCTCCCTAGGAATTGACATGTACTGGAGGTACTTTTTCTATCTACTTTGCATCTGGCATAACCTGCATCGGAGTAACCAATGAGATTGAATTTTGAGTCTTTTAGTTACCAAAGACCAAGGTTGGGTGTATGAACTAAATATCTCAAGATCCTTTTTACGGCTGTCAAGTGACACTCCTTAGGATTGGCTTGAAACCTTGCACACAAACATACACTCAACATAATGTCTGGCCTAGATGCACATAAATATAGTAGAGATCCAATCATGGAGCGATATACCTTTTGGTCGACGCTAGGTCCATCTTCATTGAGATCCAAGTTGCAATTCGTTGCCATGGGAGTCTTTATAGGCTTCAACTTGTCCATAGCAAACTTTTTAAGTATGTCTTGCGTGTACTTGGTTTGGATTATGAACGTCCCTTCCTTTTGTTGCCACACTTGGAATCCCAAGAAGTACTTTAGTTCTCCCATCATTGACATTTCAAACTTATTTGTCATGATTTTACTAAATTCCTCACAAAAAGATTGATTAGTTGACCCAAAGATTATATCATCAACGTAAATTTGACAAATAAAAAGATCACTGTCAAAATTCTTTGTAAATAGTGTATAATCTACTTTGCCAATCTTAAAGCCATTTTCAATTAAGAAATCTCCAAAACACTCATACCAAGCTCTAGGAGCTTGTTTGAGGCTGTAGAGACCTTACACAATTTAAATACGTGGTCGGGAAACTCTTCGTCTTCAAACCCGAGGGGTTGCTCCACGTACACCACCTCCTTGATTGGTCCGTTGAGGAAGGCGCTTTTCACATCCATTTGATACATCTTGAAATCATGGTGAGTAGCATATGCAAGTAATATTCTAATGGATTCAAGTCTAGCTACGGGAGCAAAGGTCTCATCAAAATCCAAACCTTCGACTTGTGAATAACCTTTGGCCACAAGTCGTGCCTTGTTCCTTGTCACCACCCCTTGTTCATCTTGTTTGTTGCGGAAGACCCACTTGGTGCCGACAATGTTCGCATTGGGTCTTGCCACGAGTTCCCACACCTCGTTCTGCTTGAAGTTGTTCAATTCTTCTTGCATTGCCACCACCCAGTCCGGATCTTTCAATGCATCCTCAACCCTGCGTGGTTCCAAAAAGGATACAAACGAAT
Organism: Tuctoria greenei; assembly: GCA_036927565.1. Taxonomy (NCBI): domain Eukaryota; kingdom Viridiplantae; phylum Streptophyta; class Magnoliopsida; order Poales; family Poaceae; genus Tuctoria; species Tuctoria greenei. The sequence goes on from JAYESD010000006.1 coordinate 204,398,602, forward strand.
AGTGCTCACAAAAATTAGCTATGTGAGATCTAGTGGTTACTCCCTTTTGGATGTCACCGATGATATTGTCGATTGGGTGATCCCTTTGGAAGCATTGGTGTCTCTTGGGTGTGGCACTCGAGGCGTTGTATCTTCATGATCATCTTCTTCTCCCCCTAAATGGTTGTCCTTGTTGATTTGTTGATTATCTTTGTATTCTTGTGGTTGATCTTGTGTGGAAGCTCCCCCTTGATTGTTGACCTCCTATTGTGGTTCATCTTCCTCATACACGTGTAGAGGTGACTCTTGTGGTCGAACTTCATCTAAGGACATTCTTTTCAATGCTTGACAAGGAGCTTCTTCTTTACCTACAACACATGGATCAACTTGCTCCTTTTGGGAGCCATTAGTTTCATCGAACCCTACGTCACGTGCTACTTCAACAAGTCTGAAGGTCTTGTTGAAAACACGATAGATGTAAGTGTTCAAATCATAACCAAGCAAGAAACATTCATTGGACTTCGAAGCGAACTTTGAAGTCCTGGGCTTCTTGTTCAAGATATAACTTGCAGAACCGAAAACTCGAAAATATGAAATATTAGTCTTGTTACCGGTGAGTAGCTCATAGGATGTATTCTTGAGTAGTCGATGAAGATAAAGTCAATTTATGGCGTGGCAAAGGGTGTTAACCGCTTTCGCCCAAAATTGATCTGAGGTCTTGTACTCATAGAGCATTGTTCTTGCCATCTCTATGAGAGTTCAGTTCTTTCTTTCGGCAACTCCGTTTTGTTGAGGGAGTATGGAGCTGAAAACTCGTGATTTATGCCTTCTTCATCAAGGTACTCCTCCACTTTTGTGTTCTTAAACTCCGTGCCATTTTCGCTTCGAATGTTCTTGATTTTCAACGAGAATTCATTTTGATCTCGCTTGAAGAACTTCTTGAGTATTCCTTGTGTTTCTGACTTATCATGCAAAAAGAAAACCCAAGTGAAGCGATAAAAATCATCAACAACTACTAAACTATATTTGTTACTGTCGATGCTTATGTAGGCAATTGGACCAAATAAGTCCATGTGAAGTAGCTCGAGCAGTCTTGTTGTATTCATGACGTTCTTGGCGGGGTGAGGTGCTCCAACTTGCTTCCCGGCTTGGCACGCGCTACAAGGCCGGTACTGAGCACCTTCCTTTGACTATTATTTCCAAAATAGATGCCCTCATTTGGATCCTCATTCTCTTCATATTCAATGAACATTTTTCTTTCTCCGGTCATATGGTTGGTGCAGCCACTGTCTAACACCCATTTTGATCCATCGAAGGAATATACATGCAAAAACAATGTATGCCTTCGTTTTAGGTACCCAAGCTTGCTTGGGTCCTCGGAGGTTAGTCACAAGACATTTGGGCACCCACACATGAGACTTGGTGTTCTCAAGGTGTGGCCCAACATAATAAGCATAAACTTTGCCAAAATTATTTCTCATTAAGACATACGAGGCATCAAAAGTTCTAAACAATATTTGTTGTTGTTTATGTACAGGACTAGTCTAGGAGGCTGGACTTGTCCGGAGGACCGGACTTGTCCAGACATAGACCGAACTAGTCCGGTGTTCATGTCTGATTAATGTTTTATCTTGGACTTTCCAATTTGAGAGGGTCTTCCCTTTACAAAGGTAATCCTCTCCTTGTTATTCTTATGGCTTCTAGCATGTTGCTTATCACCATAAGAGTAACCAATGCCATATTTGACATTTGGAGGTCTTTTGACCAAGTATGCACTACACGCATATTTGATCTTCTCCTTGTCAAATATGCCACTTTAGGCAGGATGTTTATCCTTTGTAGAGGTTGGCTTGTCCTTCAAACTGGTGTCAACTTTATTACATGTACAAGCATAAGCAACCTCAGTTTTAGTGGGTTGAGAAGGTGAACTTGAAGAGGATTAAGGTTCACCTTGCTTGAGTGATTCAACTTGCACTTCAAGGATCTTGTTAACCTTGATCAGGTCAGCAAGTTTGTTCTTGATTGCAGCAGTTGAGTCGGTTAACTCCAAGCAAGTTTCCTTGTTTGAAGCTAACTCAAGCTCTAGTGAATTGCTTCATTCCTTTTCAAGTTCTAGAAGCTTGTCAAGTTTGACATATTCCTCCTTTTGGGAGATGATCATGTCCTCTTGACGATGTATCAACCTCTCCTTCTCAACAAGTTGATCAAGTAAAAATTTCATTTTTGTGGCAGTTTTCCTATCTAGTCCAACAAGCATATCCTCATTATCACTATTGATTTCATCATCACTAGAATAGGAATGCACGAAAGGGGGTTTAATGGTTACCTTGCGTTTACCTTCCTTTGCCATAAGGCAAGTGCCATCTCCCTTCCATGCGCCGAGTTTAGGGAAGAGAGTAGACTTCTTGGATGTCTTCTCGATGGCTATGCTAGCCATCTCTTCTTCTTCGGATGATGAGGACTCATCATTTGAGTCCCACTCTTTCCCTATGTGCGCTTATTCGGCTTGTTTCTTCTTCTTGAAGAATTTCTTGGGTTGAGGCTTCGCTTCTTTGGTCTTCTTCTTGTTTTCTTCATATGGGCAATCAACTATAAAGTGGCTATACTCACCACAATTATAGCATGCCCGCCTCAACTTTGACTTTGTTCTTTCCTTGTACTTCCCTTCGCTTGATTTAGTGCCTTGTCTTTTCTTCATTATTCTCTTAAATTTATTCATGAACAATATCATGTATTCTTCATCTAATTCAGTGCTCTCATCATCACTGTCTTCTTCTAGCTGAGCTTCTCGAGCTTCTTTAGATAGGGGCTTGAGGGTGGACCTCAAAGCAACCCCTTTCTTCTTTGCCGAGGTGAGGTCGACAATTTCCTTGACATGCTTTGCTTGTTTTTCCATCATCTCGAAATTAATTATTTTTCCAAGTAATTCATCCGGAGTCATTTTCTTGTATCCGGGGCTTTCTCTAATCATTGAGCATAGGGTGACGTTGCGAGGCATGAAAGCTCTAAGGATGAGCTTCACCACCTCGTGGTCATTCCACTTCTTGCTTCCATAAGATCGAACCTTGTTGACGAGTGTATTTAATCGGTTGTGCATATCTTGAGGTGACTCGTCTTCTTCGATTGCGAATCTTCCTAATTCACCTCCGATCATTTCGATCTTTGCTTCACGTACATGTCGGTCACCTTCATGTGCAGTTTGCAGTGTGTCCCATATCTCCTTAGCAATCTCGAGTCCATCCACCTTGGTGAACTCATCCCGACTGAGCGAAGAGGTGATTACTGCCGCGGCTTGAGCATTTCGATGAATAGGCTGCTCTTGGCTTGGTGTGAGCTCTTCGTTGTCGTCCGGGATATCTATTACTGTGCACACAATATGCCATAGACTTGGATTGAGAGAGATTATATGCATTTTCATATTTTTCCTCCACATTGAGTAATCACTTCCATCAAAGTGTGGGGCTTTTCCGAGTGGAATAGACAAGTAATGATTATTGTTGGAATTGAGACGATCATAGTTGAAAGGATATCGAGAGTAGTCGGTGTGACTACTCCCCCTTTTCTTTTCTTCAATCTTCACTTTCCCTTTGGAAAGTGTCTTCTTTCTTAGGAGCGCCTTTAGTTCTAGCGTCTCTTCATCGTCGTCCTCGAAGTATTGAATGGCTTCGAGAAGCTTCTCCACCTTTAGGTTCTTGTCATCATCAACCTTTTTTTGGTTGTTGCTTTTGTGGATGTCCTTCATGTCCGACATGATCTTCTTCGAGCGATTAGTCTCTTTCTTGAGGAACCCACTCTGATACCAATTGAATGTGGCCTAGAGGGGGGGTGAATAGGCCTTTTTGATATTTGTCGGAACCTGCAACACTTAACAACCAGTTCAAAACCAGAGATATCGGACTAGTCCAATAAAGTGCGGACTAGTTCGGTGTGTACCGACTAGGTTGATTAAGTTTGATCGATTAATTTGATTCTTTGATGTATGCAGCGGAAATATACAGTCAAATGAAGTGTTGCAAGATTATGGACTAGGGCATATCACAATTCAACCTTATATTTAATGATTCAACGTAAAATTAGCAATAATGATTGAAACCCTAGATTATTGTGATGAATAAGAATGAAGAACACAAAGCAAGACACAAGGATTTATCCCGTGGTTCGGCTCCCACAGAGGCAACCTACGTCCACGTTGAGGAGTCCACAAAAGGACCAGGTCTTCTCCAACCCTACCCTCGTCGGATCTCCACGAAGGCCAATCCTCTTCCACTTATCACAAAGGGGTGAATAACCAAATTCAAAGGGGTCTTCTCACACGTTGAGGGCTCCCCTAGATTACAACACGAAATACCACCAAGAACACACTTAAAAGATTACAATGAATCATAGGAGTGTGTTAGAGAATCAAACCAAGAGCTCAATGAGTGTTGAACGTGTCTCTCCAATGATCTAGAGTGTATCCTCAAAGTATTGATCTTTGTTGCACTTAATTTCGTCGAGAGATGTGTTTTTGAGGCTCTTGGGAGGTGTGACGGCGCTAGGGTTCGAGAGAGTTTAAAGTTGGGCCGCTATTTATATGGGGTTTCTAAAAGTAACCGTTAGGGTTTAGAAAGATCGGACTAGTCCGTGGTGGACACCTGAGTAGCAAACCCTAGGTGTCCCGAAATATCAGACTAGTCCAGCTAGGAGCGGACTTGTCCGATTTCGCTTCTGGAAATCTTCGGACTAGTCCGATGGACATCAGACTTGTACGGTCAGTGAAACCCTAAGTGGTTATAGGAAAAAGTCTGCACTTGGAGGACTTGTCCGATTTTGGTCATAGAGTTTTTTGGACTAGTCCGTGCTAATATCGGACTTGCCCGATTTAGATCAGAATGAATATCGGACTGGTCCGGTGGTGATCGGACTTGTCCAATTTTGTGTGACTTGTGAAGTGTTTTGATGACTAGTCCGCACTGGGGAGGACTAGTCCGATTCTAGTCAGAGAGATATCGGACTAGTCCGATGGATATCGGACTTGTCCGATTTTGTGCATAGAGAATATCGGACTAGTCCGGTGACATTCGAACTAGTCCGGTCCTGTATAACTTTGTGCAATGTGTGTGTTTAATTGTGATTGAGCTCTTGGGGTGTGTTTCCATAACACACTCCATACACAATGATCTACTATTCTTCTTATTTGAGCTCATTTCCACTTTGCTCATCATTCTCCCTTCTTTTTGGCACTTTGCTTATTTTGCTATTAAAACCTGTGCTCATGTCAACAAAGAGGTTAGAATCTCATTTGCTTGTCATAAATCATCCAAAACCCACAAGGGATTCCTAGATGCACTTTCATGGAGGCAACCAATTCGAGCGGGCGAGAACGAGGACGAGGGCGTGGGACTCGAGCGCGCAAAACCCCCTCCTGCCAAAATGAATTCCCAGACCCACGTTGTATTTTCCTTTAGCCTCCACGCCATTACTCGCCGTCTCCGCTCGTCTGGGCTCGCGCCCACACTGCCTACACATTGGGACTGCCTTTCCTCTGCCTACCCCCAAGACGCATCATCGGGGGCTCGCTTAGCATTAAAGCGCGCCCAGGCGAGTGCCTTGAACCGTCTTTTTCAAACCCTGATTTTAGTAGTATATAAAATCGGCTAGGGGCTAGCTTTCACCTATCCACGTCCAAGCTCCCTGCCTCCAAACCTGAATGCCTCTCTCTCTCTTCTGGTCTCCCTAAGCCCCAATCCAAATCTCATCTTCTTTTTCTAAATCTTGTCACCCCTCCGAATATTGCCACCCTCGCTGAACCCCTCACATGACATTGAGTCAACCTCCCTTGCGTGTCACATCACATAGTGTGACGCCCGGTTCCGAAAATGAACCAAGTGCGGTATATGTGTGCCTAGGATGTTTAACACACATATACAAGTGATTCACAAATGGTAAACAGATAATTACCACAGCTCAAATTATTAAATAAGTACTCTTATTACATAATTCATTATATCCTCGAATACAAGCTCTAATGGGTATTAATGACAAGTTTGAACCAATGCAGTTGAAATAAACTAATAAGCAACTAAGCAAAAGGGTATAGCGCAGCTCCAATAACACCACAGGCAAGTCGACGGTAGCACACAGCCTAGAACTCCACATTATTGCCATTAAATTCACAATCCTGACCTGCAACTGTTGGGGGGGATTGCAAGAGTGAGTACATGTCGTACTCAGCAAGTGTGGAAAGTATAACATGTGGCTGATTCAAATGACGACGATGATAATGGCTAAGTGCTGAAAAGTACAGTAAAACCATTTGGAAAAGCAATGTATTACATGTATGTGAAGTAATCCCATCATAAACCATAATTAATAACATAGCACCAATCCATATTCCATATCCATCACCATCATACCATTAACCATATTCAATGCCATAGTTAATCCATAACCAGCCAATACCAGTACCAACCATAACCATCCCAAATCCCAATTTCCCTCTAATCATGTAGGTCATTCAGGCGCTCACAACCGGGAGCACAGCTATCATGATAGTTTTAACACCCTGCAGAGTTTGCACCACTTTAACCACGTGTTTGTGATTTCATCACCCGTTGGCGACTAAAGAACCTCCCTTATGCCAATTACACTTCCTTTGGTGTATGACCAAGAGATCACAAAATAGCCTTTACAAAGGGATTACTAGCCTATTTAGACCCCACTGAGGTTTCACCGGTGGCGATGTCTCCAACTGAGCACATTTTCAACCAAGGGTCCCCTCTTGACCCATTCGGATCCCAGGGTAGTCCCGCCAATCATCAACAAACCCAATCCGACTACCCCTTCCCCGAGCATCCATAATGGTTCAAATAGCACTAGCAAAGCCCTAATTAATCAGCTATGCTGCACCCATACTTGGCCTCGTAGTGGCACTGTAGTCCTGGCTTATTCTCGCATGAACCGGTCCTTAGATCTAAAGCAAGCAAACCACCATGACATCCAACCCATCCACATATCGGGCTTGCTTAGATCACCCATTACCATATCATATTGACAAGTTTACATTAACCAAAATATCATTAATGCATAATTAAATGTGTAGTGTTATTTTCCCATCCCAATTAATTAAGCGAAGCAAAAAGGTAAAAAGCCCTTCCCGACTCTCTACCATAAATTCCAGGCAACAAGGGTGGTCAAACAACGCTAGTAAACTTCCTACCATAGGATTCCCATCAAATTGACACAAGCATGCGGTTTGCAAACAAAACATTTATTTTAAAAACATGATCAATATGCTTCAAGGACACTTGCCTTGCTCCGGCGGATAGGGTTGCTCAAGTGCTTCGAAGTCTTAGTTCTGAAAATCCTCGTGCACGACCTCTTGAGCATTTCCCTCTATGCGCGATCACACATACAAGAATATACATACAAATCAACAGGATGCACACGTACTAATCAACATGCGATGACATGCATACATGCAAAGTTCAATTATTAATTAACTATGATTATTTATTAATTAGATGCAACTAGTTCATACGTGTTCATACGAGTTACGGGGGTTTTAGCGAGGATTAATGCTGCTGAAAATAAAAAGACGATGCAACTAAAATCAATTTACGTCTATTAAATTTAATACGTCGCTAAAACTCACATCGGAAAAAACGAACCCTACCGTAGATGCGACGACTTCGAAGATCGCGAAACGAAGGCGACGCGTAGATGAAGCGGATGGCGCAACGATCCTCCGGCAGCACGACGACAGCGACACGACAACGACGACGATCTCCGGCGTACGACAACACCCTCCTCTTTTTTCTTTCTCTTCCTCCCTCTTTTTTCTCTCCTTTTCTTCCTGGCGGCCCTCTGTTCTTTTCTCTACCGCTAGGGCTTTTTTTTCTACGGTGACAGCACTTGATCGCTTCTGGCGTCGGGAAACACGAGAGCCTTAGGGCTTTTATAGCCGCGGAACACGACGCTAGGGCACGAGCGGCACTGTGGCCGACTCGGCCTGGGGCGCACGGCGCGCGGTGCATCGCGAGGCAGCGGGGCCGGTCGGGTCGACGCGCGGGCGAGGCTGGCGCGGGACCAGGCGGGCGCACGGTCGAGCACGGGGTGGTGGGGTGCTGTGCGGGCAGCGCATGCTGGGGCGTGGGCGAGCGGCTCGGGCGGGGACGCGTGGCAGCGGGGCTGGCGCAGGCACGATCGAGCGTGGGGCGCGGGCGGCTCGAGCGGTGCAGTGCTGGGCGCGCTGGCGTGTGGGGCCAGGCGTGCTGGCACGTGCGGGAGGGCGCGGGAGCAGGGCAGGCACGCGCTGGCTGGGCCGTCGGCCTGGCCGGCGGTGCCTCTTTTTTTTCTCTCTCTCTTTTTTATATTATTTATTTATTTATATTTGCTTTTTATTCTTTTATTTTATTTATTTAGTTATTTACTTAGTTAAAGTTATATTTTTTCTTTCTTTATGTTTGTTATTTATTAAATTATTCTTAGCAACTTATTGTTTTTTCTTTCATAATAAATTTTCTTTTCTTTATTTCTTTCATTCCATATTCATTATGCCAATTTAATTTCTTTTAATGTACTTACTCTGGAAAAAAATTTCTTTTAGCTTATTTATTTTGGTAGTAAATTTTCAATACATGAGGATGAATGTAAAAATGCAAAATGCAATATGAGATGCATATTTTTTATATTTTTATTTATAAAAACAATTTCCTCCTATTATTAACTCTAAATTCCCATTTAAATTTTTAATTTGCCAAAACTCGAAAATCAGGTTGTTACAATTCTACCCCCTTAAAATGAATCTCGCCCTCGAGATTCGGATAGGCTAACGAAGAGATTTGGAAAAAAAAATTTTAAAATCTCTTTCATATTTAAATTAGCCAAGTTTGAAAATTTTGGAATGTTACAAATCTACCCCCCTTAAAGGAATCTCTCCCTCAAGATTCGGACGGATTAAAGAAGAGATGAGAAAATCCTTGATAACATCTTCACGTTCCATGTAGCTTCATCCGGGGTTATGAATCTTCTTGTAGTGTCAATCTTCCACAGAAGCAGAGACAGGAATGAAGATAGAAGGAACCCCAATCTATATGCATGCATCAAAGGATATGAAACTAAACAACTAGCTATACTAGCCTAGGTGGACATGGCAATGCTAAAACATCCCAAAATCGTCTATTAAGCACACAAGCAAACAATATATATAACAAACAACACACCAAAGAAAAACACATCGATTCCTGAGTGCTTCTATGTGCTCTAAAGTGTCCATTCTTCTAGGCTGCGTCCTACGGTCAACCTGTGGCTCTGATACCAATCTGTGATGCCCGGTTCCGAAAATGAACCAAGTGCGGTATATGTGTGCCCAGTATGTTTAAAACATATATACAAGTGATTCACAAATGGTAAATAGATAATTACCACATCTCAAATTATTAAATAAGTACTCTTATTACATAATTAATTATATCCTCGAATACAAGCTCTAATGGGTATTAATGACAAGTTTGAACTAATGCAGCGAAAATAAACTAATAAGCAACTAAGCAAAAGGGTATCGCGCAACTCCAATAACACCACAGGCAAGTCGATGGCAGCACACAACCTAGAACTCTGCATTATCGCCATTAAACTCACAATCCTGACCTGCAACTGTTGGGTGGGATTGCAAGAGTGGGTACATGTCGTATTCAGCAAGTGTGGAAAGTATGACATGTGGCTGATTCAAATGACGACAATGATAATGGCTAAGTGCTGAAAAGTACAGTAAAACCATTCGGAAAAGCAATGTATTACATGTATGTGAAGTAATCCCATCATAAACCAGAATTAATAACATAACACCAATCCATATTTCATATCCATCACCATCATACCATTAACCATATTTAATGCCATAGTTAATCCATAACCAGCCAATACCAGTACCAACCATAACCATCCCAAATCCCAATTTCCCTCTAATCATGTAGGTCATCCAGGCGCTCATAACTGGGAGCACGGCTATCATGATAGTTTTAACACTCTGCAGAGTTTGTACCACTTTACCCATGTGTTTGTGATTTCATCACCCGTCGGCGACTAAACAACCTCCCTTATGCCAATTACACTTCCTTTGGTGTATGGCCAAGAGATCACAAAATAGCCTTTACAAAGGGATTACTAGCCTATTTAGACCCCACTAAGGTTTTACTGGTGACGATGTCTCCAACTGAGCACATCTTCAACTAAGGGCACCCTCTTGAGCCATTCAGATCTAAGGGTAGTCTCGCCAATCATCAACAAACCCAATCTAACTACCCCTTCCCCGAACATCAATAATGGTCCAAATAGCACTAGCAAAGCCCTAATTAATCAGCTACGCCGCACCCATACTTGGCCTCGTGGTGGCACTGTAGTCCTGGCTTATTCTCGCATGAACCGGTCCTTAGATCTAAAGCAAGCAAACCACCATGACATCCAACCCATCCACATATCGGGCTTGCTTAGATCACCCATTACCATATCATATTGACCACTTCACATTAACCAAAATATCATTAATGCATAATTAAATGTGTAGTGTTATTTTCCCATCCCAATTAATTAAGTGAAGCAAAAAGGTAAAAAGCCTTTCCCGACTCTCTACCATAAATTCCAGGCAACAAGGGTGGTCAAACAACACTAGTAAACTTCCTACCATAGGATTCCCATCAAATTGACACAAGCATGCAGTTTGCAAACAAAACATTTATTTTAAAAACAAGATCAATATGCTTCAAGGACACTTGCCTTGCTCCGGCGGATAGGGTTGCTCAAGCGCTTTGAAGTCTTGGTTCTGAAAATCCTCGTGCACGACCTCTTGAGCATTTCCCTCTACGCGCGATCACACATACAAGAATATACATACAAATCAACATGATGCACACGTACTAATCAACATGCGATGACATGCATGCATGCAAAGTTCAATTATTAATTAACTATGGTTATTTATTAATTAGATGCAACTAGTTCATACGTGTTCATACAAGTTACGGGGGCTTTAGTGAGGATTAATGCTGCTGAAAATAAAAAAACATTGCAACTAAAATCAATTTACGTCTATTAGATTTAATACGTCGCTAAAACTCGCATCGGAAAAAATGAACCCTACCGTAGATGCGACAGCTTCGAAGATCGCGGAACGAAGGCGACGCGTAGACGAAGCGGATGGTGCAACGATCCTCCATCAGCACGACGACGGCGACACGACAACGACGACGATCTCCGGCGGACGACATCACCCTCCTCTTTTTTCTTTCTCTTCCTCCCTCTTTTTTCTCTCTTTTTCTTCCTGGCGGCCCTCTGTTCTTTTCTCTACCGCTAGGGCTTTTTTCTATGGTGGTGGCGCTGGATCGCTTCTGACGTCGGGAAACACGAGGGCCTCAGGGCTTTTATAGCCACGGAACACGGCGCTAGGGCACGAGCGGCACCGTGGCCGACTCGGCCTGGGGCGCACGGCGCACGGTGCATCGCGCGGCAGCGGGGCCGGTCGGGTCGGCGCGCGGGCAAGGCTGGCACGGGACTGGGCGGGCGCGCGGTCGAGCGCGGGTTGGTGGGGTGCTGCGCGGGCAGCGCACGCTGGGGCGTGGGCGAGCGGCTCGGGCGAGGACACGTGGCAGCGGGGCTGGCGCAGGCGCAGTCGAGCGCGGGGCGCGCTGGCGCATGGGGCCAGGTGCGCTGGCGCGTGCGGGAGGGCGCGGGAGCGGGGCAGGCGCACGCTGGCTGGGCCGTCGGCCTGGCCGGCGGTGCCTTTTTTTTCTTTCTCTCTTTTTTTATATTATTTATTTATATTTTCTTTTTGTTATTCTTTTATTCTGCCTCCTCCTTCCTTGCCCGCCTCAGCGCTCATCCCTTGCTTGTTCTTTCAGGACTGAGTATGATGAAATATTTTGAGATCTGACTTACTTTTATTTATTTAGTTATTTACTTAGTTAAAGTTATATTTTTTTCTTTCTTTATGTTTGTTATTTATTAAATTATTCTTTGCAACTTATTGTTTCTTTCTTTTATAATAAATTTTCTTTTCTTTATTTCTTTAATTCCATATTCATTATGCTAATTTAATTTCTTTTAATGTACTTACTCTGGTAAATAAATTTTTTTAGCTTATTTATTTTAGTAGTAAATTTAAAGCAAGCAAAACGACCATAACATTCAACCCATCCACATACCAGGCTTGCTTAGATCATCCATTACCATATCATATTAACCAGTTCATGTTAACCATAATCTCATAAATACATAATTATGTTCAGTGGTATAGTTGTTTTCCCATCCCAGTTGATTAAGCAAAGCAAAAAGGTAAAAAAACCCTTCCCGACTCTCTACCATATATTCCAGGTGACAAGGGTGGTCAACAAAACTAGTAAACTTCCTACTATAGGATTTCCGATCAAATTGACACAAGTATGCAATTTTCAAACAAAACATTTATTTCAAAACAGGATCAATATGCTTCAAGGACACTTGCCTTGCTCTTGCGGTTGGTTCGGGTCAAAGCCTTCAAACTCTTGGTGTTGGAGATCCTCTGCGGCACTCTCTAGCACAAATCCGTCTAATCCGCACAATAAACATACAAGACAAAAAACACAATCAAAGATTGCACAAATATTACTCAATATGACATGACATGCATGATTGATGCAAATGCAAGGTATAACTTGTTAATAGATTGCTTTTAATGATCACTAACTAGTTATAATATCTTTTTACAAGTTTATACAGGTTTGGATGTGATTATATCAAATTTTAGAATTAATTCAACAGAATTTAACCAGGAAAATCGGACTAGTCTGCAGAAGGCCGGACTAGTCCGCACTTCGCAGAACTAGCGAACTAGGGTTTTCTAGATCGACGTAAATTTGGAGATTAGGGGTTGAATTCTCGTAAGGAAAAGAAAATAGAAGGTATACCAGGTGTTTAGAACTCCAATGAATCAAGAAACTTGGAGGTAACACTTGGATCTTGATGATCTAAGGTTCATGATGAACTTGGAGATGAATTGGTGATGAAGAACGAAAGCTTGGTGAAGATTTTGATCCTCTTTCGTTTCCTCCTCTTCTTCTTCTTGCTTGGGATCTCCTTCTCCCTCCTTGATGGCATCTCTCCACGAACTAGGGTTTGGGTGGGGTGGAAAAGTGGCAAATAGATGTCAAGCCAAGGGGTGGGGTTGTTTATATAGAGGTGGAGACTAGGGTTAAATGGATTTCTAGTTTGAGAGGAGTAGAGGCCGATTTAGAGTCCCAAAAGAGTTAGGCATGACGTCCCTAGGCCCACTTAACGTGAAACCCAAGAAACAAGTCATAAAACAAAAGACCAACTCGGAGACGCGAAATATCGGACAAGTCCGGACAGGACCGAACTAGTCCGAAAATGTCCAGAGAGAAAATCGGACAAGTCTGGTCTAAAATCGGACAAGTCCGACTTTAGTCAGGAAAACGGACAAGTCCACTGGAACATCAGACTAGTCTGGACAAGTCCAGGGACTTAGCAAATTTTCAAGGATTCTTGGAATATCGGACTAGTCCGCACAAAATCGGACAAGTCCGAAAGTTTTCAGAGGCAAAATCGGACTAGTCCGCAGCAAAAATGGACAAGTCTGTTTTTAGTCAGAGAGAAATTGGACTAGTCCTCATTAAAATTGGACTAGTTCGCACTTTTCAGCATTTTAAGTGCGGTTTTGTTCCAAATCAATTTTAAATGCTCAAAATCTATTTTAAACTCGTTCCTCTTTATGTGGGCTAATGTTAAACATGTATATGGGTGCATGCAAGGCATGATGCATGAAAATGAGGGTGTTACAAACCTACCCCCCTTAAAATGAATCTCGCCCTTGAGATTCGACGCGAAAGAGAAGAGATAGGGAAATTCCTTCTTGAGATCATCCTCCAATTCCCACATCGCTTCCTTTTCTGTGTGGTGCTTCCATTGAAATTTACACCATCGAATCACCTTATTCCTTGTGGTTCTCTCCTTGGTTTCCAAGAATTTGACCGGTTGCTCGACATAAGTCAAATCTTCCTCTAGTTCCAATCCTTCCATTGGCACTTGTTCTTCCGATACTCTCAAACACTTCTTGAGCTGGGAAACATGAAACACATCATGGACATTTGAAATTTGAGTTGGCATCTCCAACTTATACGCTACTTCTCCTCTTTTGTCCAAAATCTTGAATGGCCCAATGTATTGAGGTGCTAGCTTGCCTCTTATGTTAAACCTCTTATGACCTCTCATTGGTGACACCTTAAGGTAGACGTAGTCTCCTTTTTCAAAGGCTAACTTCCTCCTCCTATTGTCCAGAATAAAGGTGTCGTACACTTCCTTCCATAAAGTGCTTTATATGGTGACATCTTCAAACTTGCTTGGTAACTATTGTTGTATGAAAATTTTGCATATGGCAAGAATTTGTCCCAACCTTTCCCATGCTTCAAGGCACAAGCTCTTAACATGTCTTCCAAAATCTGATTAGTCCTCTCGGTTTGTCCATCCGTTTGAGGGTGATATGCTGAACTAAAATTCAACCTCGTTCCCAAAGCCTCCTGCAATTTTTGCCAAAACCTGGAAGTGAATTGCGAACCTCTATCCGAGACTATCTTCTTTGGAACTCCACACAAACATACTATTCTTTCCATGTACAGTTCCGCCAATTTCTCACCATTATAGGTGGTCTTGACGGGAATAAAGTGAGCCGACTTAGTTAACCGATCCACAATTACCCAAATCGAGTCATAACTGGACTGAGTACGCGGTAAACCAACTATGAAGTCCATACCGATCTCTTCCCACTTCCATTCCGGAATCTTTAATGGTTGCAATAGTCCAGCTGGCCTTTGATGTTCCGCCTTGACTCGTTGACACACATGACACAGTGCTACGTATTCAGCTATGTCCTTCTTCATGCTATCCCACCAATAGCAAGTCTTGAAGTCTTTGTACATCTTCGTACAACCAGGGTGAATCGAGTATGGCGAGTCATGTGCCTCCTTTAGTATTGTCTCCCGAATATGCTTTACATTAGGCACAACAATCCTCTTACCAAGCCATAGGGTACCATGTTCATCCTCATCAAATCTGAATTCTCTCCCTTCTTTGGTCCTTTCCTTGATTTCCTTGATCTCTTCATCCGTGGTTTGTGCCTCTCGAATTTCTTGCTCCAAGGTCGGATTTACTCCATCATGTCCATCTCATTTACAAATCCGAGGTTCAACTGTTCGAACTCCTTACATAACTCGGATGGTAACTCTCGAACTGTGAGTTGATGACTTACTCCTTTTCTACTCAAAGCATCAACCACTACGTTGGCTTTTCCCGGATGATAGTTGATCCCCAAATCATAATCTTTGATGAGATCCAACCATCTTTGTTGCCTCAAATTCAGATCTGTCTGTGTGAAAATATACTTCAAACTCTTATGATCCATTTAGATTTGACACCTATGTCCAAGAATGTAGTGTCTCCAAATTTTCAATACGTGTATCACGGCTGCAAGTTCCAAATCATGTGTTGGATACTTCTGCTCTGTTTCTTCAATTGCCTCGATGCATATGCAACCACTTGACCTTCTTGCATAAGCACACATCCAAGTCCTTGTCTCGAGGCGCCGCAATATATGTCAAAACTCTTGCTTACATCCGGCAGTACTGAAATTGGGGTTGTTGTCAGCCTCTTCTTCAACTCCTCAAAACTATTTTGACAAGCTTGAGTCCATTGGAAAGCTTTTCCCTTCATTAGCAATTCCGTCATTGGCTTGGCTATCTTGGAAAAGTCCTTGATGAATCGACGGTAATATCCAGTCGTTCCAAGAAAACTCCTTATTTCCTTTACGTTTTGCGGGGGTTCCCATTTTAGCACATCCCTCACTTGTCCGGGGTCAACCGATACTCCTCCTCTTGAGATGATATGACCCAAAAATGATACTTCTCTCAACCAAAACTGACACTTGTTGAACTTAACATACAATTGATGCTCTCTCAATTTCTGCAACGTAAGCCTCAAGTTTTCCTCATGTTCCTTCTCATCCATCGAGTAGATCATAATGTCATCAATACACACCACAACGAACCTATCCAAGTACTCCATGAAGACCTTATTCATGAGGTACATAAAGTACACATGTGCATTGGTCAATCCAAAAGACATCACGGTGTACTCATAAGATCCATACCGTGTCCTAAAAGCTGTCTTGGGTATGTACGATGGTCTAATCTTCATTTGAAAGTATCCCGACCTCAAATCAATCTTAGAGAAGACATAAACACCTTTCATCTGATCAAACAAGTCTTCTATGCGTGGCAAGGTGTACTTGTTCTTGATGGTCACCTCGTTGAGAGCTCGGTAATCCACACACATTCTTTGGGTTTCATCCTTCTTGTCCGCAAACAGCATGGGCGCTCCCCAAGGTGAAGAGCTTGGGCGAATAAAACCCTTCTCTAGTTGCTCTTGAATATGCTTCTTGAGCTCCGCTAATTCCATAGGAGGCATCCTATAGGGCCTCTTAGCTATAGGTGCAGTTCCAGGTATTAATTCAATAATAAACTCAATGTCTCGATCAGGTGGCATACCTGGCAACTCATCCGGAAAACATCCAAAAATTCACACACCACCAGAATATCCTCAATTGCGGCACCGTCGATATGATTCAACTCCAATTGCTTCGGTGGGGTTTGAGATGCTTCAAATTCTACGGTGATCCCTTCCTCATTATTCAATTTCACCATCTTCGTGGCACACTCAATAACTCCATTGTGCTTCCTCAACCAGTCCATACCAAGTATAATGTCCAATCCTTGGGAATACAAAACAATGAGGTTGGCGGAGAAGTCTACCCCTCTTATTCTAAGGCTTACTTTTGGACATACTATATTTTTCCTCATCTCTCCTCCAAGAGACTTAACCAATAGAGTAAACTTCATATGAGAGATAGGCAAACTATACTTGGCAACATATTTCGATGCAATGAATGAATGTGATACTCCAGAATCAAGTAACATAGTCGCGGGGTTGGATTTGGCGAGAAACATACCAATGACCATGTCATCCGCTTGTTGAGCATCCTCCGTAGAGACATGGTTCACGTTGCCATGAGCAAAATTCTGCTGTCCACGGCTCCCTTGTGGCTGTCCTCCATTGGGTCTTGGGTTTTGCCTTGGTGCATTGCTTCCTTGACCAAGGTCTGACTTAGGACATTGATGCGCGAAGTGTCCAGCTTCTCCACTAGTATAGCACTTCTTAACTCCACTAGAATTATTGGGACAAACTTGGTTTTGAACATTTGAACTAGGAAAATTAGCACGAGGCGCATAAGGCATTGGAGGCCTAGGTGCTTGCATAACAGGGCGCTGGTGCGCAAACTGAGTTGGGTGCGGTGCATATTCGGGGCACTGTACAGGAGTAGAGGAGCTGTAATATGGCATATTAGGAGGCGCAAAGCGAGGGCACACATTACTTCCTTGTTGCTGTCCTTGATATGGCACCTTTCTCTTATTGTCTTGCTCCATCTCACAAATCTTGTTCTCAACCACAATTGCTTTGTCCACAAGCTTCTGAAAATTGGCATAATCACAGTTGATCAATTGCACTTGAATTTCATTGTTGAGGCCTCTCATGAACAAGTATTGTTTCTGGCTGTCCCGACTCACATCCTCAGGCGCATACCTTGAGAGTTGAGTGAAATTATTGAGATATTCACTCACGCTTGATCTTCCTTGCCTTAAGTTCTTAAATTCTTGCCTCTTCAGAATCATAACACCTTCCGACACATAATGAGAACGAAAGCTCTCTTTGAATCCGGCCCAAGTAATCCTCTCTTGGTTCTCATGAGCATTGCATAAAGAATCCCACCAATCTGCAGCTGCTCCAACTAGTTGATGAGAAGCAAAAAGCACTTTCTCCCGGTCACTGCATTGGACAATAGCAAGCTTCTTCTCCACGGACTTGAGCCAATCATCCGCGTCCATAGAGTCAGCAGCTTGAGCAAAGGTCGGTGGCCTAGTCCTCATAAACTCTCCCAATCGGTTATGAGGAGGCGGGGGTGGCGGTGGAGGCATGTGGGGCTGGTTATTGATGTTGCCACCCTGCAGCTGTCCCATAGTTTGTATCATGGTCTGCATGAGCTAGTTTTGCATAGCCAAAAGCTGCTCAATATTAATAGCTCCTTGGGCAGGTCCTCGTCCATTGTTGTTTTGAGGTACTCCATGGTTGTCCTCCTCATCATTAGCATCCCTCTGGTTGCGAGTTCTCACCATCTGAAGAAAAGCAATAGGTAAGAATTAGAAAACGTCCCCAACTATATGCATCAAGGGATATGCAACTAGACAACTAACTAGCCTACATGGACATGACAATGCTAAAGCATCCCAAAATCCTCTATTAAGCACACAAGCAACCAATATATATAGCAAACAGCACATCAAGCAAAAACACATTGGTTACTGAGTGCTCGTATGTGCTCTAAAGTGTCCATTCTATCTAGGCTGCATCCTACAGTCAACCTGTGGCTCCGATACCAATCTGCGACACCCGGTTCCGAAAGATGTACCAAGCTAACACATATGTGTGCCCAGGACGTTCAACAAACATACACGAGTGCATCACAAACAATATACAGATAATTACCACAAAACAAGATTAATTAACCAAATTTTATTACACAAACCATATTATCCTCAAAATCAAGCTCTAATGAATATTAATGACAAGTTCAACTAATGCAGCAGAAATAAACTAAACAGCTAGGCAGCATAAGCACTAGGGTATAGCGCAACTCCATACAACTCCATAGGCAAAGCTGACAGTAGACACGACCTAGAACTCTGCATCATCACCATTAAACTCCCAATCCTGACCTGCAACTATTGGGTGGGATTGCAAGAGTGAGTACATGTCGTACTCAGCAAGTGTGGAAAGTATGACATGTAGCTGATTCAAATGACGACAATAATAATGGTTGAGTGCTTAAAAGTACATTAAAACATTTGGAAAAACAATATATTATATGTATGTGAAGTAAACCCATCATAAACCATATAATCATCATAATACTAGTCCATAATTCATTACCATCATCCATATACCAGATTTCACCATTGCCAATAACCATATTCAATACCAGAAATTAATCCATTAACCATTACCAAACCATAACCATCCCACAAACTATTCCAATACCAAGTTTCCTCAAATCATGTGAGGGTCCAAGTTGCTCATAATCGGGAGCACGACTATCAAGATAGTTTTAGACACACTCTGCAGAGGTTGTACCGCTTTACCCACGTGTTTGTGATTTCATCACCTTTCGATGACTATAGAATCTCAATTATGCCGTCTCACACTTCCTTAGGTGTGTGACCAAGAGATCACAAAGTAGCCTTTACAAAGGGATTACTAGCCTATTTAGACCCCACTGAGGTTTCATCGGTGGCGATGTCTCCAACTGAGCACATCTTCAACCAAGGGCCACCTCTTGAGCCATTCGGATCCAAGAGTAGTCCCATCAATCATCCACAAACCCAATCCGACTACCCCTTCCCCGAGCATCCTTAATGGTCCAAATAGCACTGGCAAAGCCCTAATTAATCAGCTACGCCACACCCATACTTGGCCTCGTGGTGGCACTGTAAATCCTGGATGGTCACTCCATGAACCGGTCCTTAGATCTAAAGCAAGCAAAACCAACATAACATTCAACCCATCCACATACCAGGCTTTCTTAGATCACCCATTATCATATCATATTAACCAGTTCATGTTAACCATAATCTCATAAATGCATAATTATGTTGAGTGGTATAGTTGTTTTCCCATCCCAGTTGATTAAGCAAAGCAAAAAGGTAAAAAAAAAAACCCTTCCCGACTCTCTACCATATATTCCAGGCGACAAGGGTGGTCAACAAAACTAGTAAACATCCTACCATAGGATTTCACATCAAATAAAACATTTATTTCAAAACAGGATCAATATGCTTCAAGGACACTTGCCTTGCTCTTGCGGTTGGTTCGGGTCAAAGCCTTCAAACTCTTGGTGCTGGAGATCCTCCGCGGCACTCTTAGCGCAAATCCGTCCAATCCGCAAAATAAACATACAAGACAAGAAAACAATCAAAGATTGCACAAATATTACTCAATATGACGTGACATGCATGATTGACGCAAATGCAAGGTATAACTTGTTAATAGATTGCTTTTAATGATCACTAACTAGTTCTAATAGCTTTTTACAAGTTTATACAGGTTTGGATGTGATTAGATCAAATTTTAGAATTAATTCAACACAATTTAACCAGTAAAATCGGACTAGTCTGCAGAAGGCCGGACTAGTCCGCACTTCGCAGAACTAGCGAACTAGGGTTTTCTAGATCGACATAAATTTGGAGATTTGGGGTTGAATTCTCGTAAGGAAAAGAAAATAGAAGGTATACCAGGTGTTTAGAACTCCAATGAATCGAGAAACTTGGAGGTAACACTTGGATTGATGATCTAAGGTTGATGATGAACTTGGAGATGAATTGGTGATGAAGAACGAAAGCTTGGTGGAGATCTTGATCCTCTTTCATTTCCTCCTCTTCTTCTTCTTGCTTGAGATCTCCTTCTCCCTCCTTGATGGCGTCTCTCCATGAACTAGGGTTTGGGTGGGGTGGAAAAGTGGTAAATAGATGTCAAGCCAAGGGGTGGGGTTGTTTATATAGAGGTGGAGACTAGGGTTAGATGGATTTCGAGTTTGAGAGGAGTAGAGGCCGGTTTAGAGTCACACATGGGCTATAAAAGAGTTAGGCACGACATCCCTAGGCCCACTTAACGTGAAACCCAAGAAACAAGACGTAAAATAAAAGATCAACTCGGAGACGCAAAATATCGGACAAGTCCAGACAGAACCGGACTAGTCCGAAAATGTCCAGAGAGAAAATCGGACAAGTCTGGCCTAAAATCGGACAAGTTCGACTTTAGTCAGAGAGGAAAACGGACAAGTCCGCTGGAACACCGGACTAGTCCGGACAAGTCCAGGGACTTGGCAAATTTTCAAGGATTCTTGGAATATCGGACTAGTCCGCACAAAATCGGACAAGTCCGAAAGTTTCCAGAGGAAAAGTCAGACTAGTCCGGAGCAAAAAGGACAAGTCCGTTTTTAGTCAGAGAGAAATTGGACTAGTCCTCACTAAAATTGGACTAGTCTGCACTTTTCAGCATTTTAAGTGCGATTTTGTTCCAAATTAATTTTAAATGCTCCAAATAAATTTTAAACTCGTTCCTCTTTATGTGGGTTAATGTTAAACATGTATATGAATGTATGTAGGGCATGATGCATGAAAATGAGGGTGTTACAGGACGGTGCTCCGCAGCCCCAACGCGACCGACAACATCGCCAAATGTGCGGCGGAACTGGAGGAGTTCGAGATCGACTTCTTATCGCAGCATGTGATCAAGAGCCAAGCACTAGCGGATTTCTTTGCTGAGTGGACTCCCTCACCAAGCAACCCAGGGGGCCAGGAAATCAATGAGTTGGAGCCCAGGGCACCGGTGCTTACCGGACCCCACTGGACACTCTTATTTGACGGTTCCTTGCGGAAGCAAGGGGTTGGAGCCGGCTTACTGCTCACCTCGCCAACAGGGGAGCATCCCAAGTACACGGTGCGCCTTGACTTCAAGGATACCAACAACATAGCGGAGTATAAATCCCTCATCTTCGGACTAACAGCTGTGTAGGGTCTCGGTGTCCAGCAGATGCTGGTCAAGGAAGACTCCCAACTGATCATCAAGCAGGTCCGGGAAAAATGTTTGCTGCAATGATCCTCAGCTCGCGGCATACATGCTGCACGTCAGGAAGCTGGAGGCTTGTTTCGAGGCCTTGGACCTCTCCCATGTACCGCGCGCCAACAACTCTATCATTGATGCCTCGACAACAATGGCATCCACCAGGGCCCGGTTCCAAAAGGAGTCTTGGGCAGGAGGTTGGTGCGTGTTGATATTTCCAACGCACTACTAACAATTCATCCCTAGCAGGTGTGCCAGAAATGCTTGTTAATAGTTTTTAGATCACAAATGTAAATCCGCAAGCGCACGTAATCTATCGATGTAGCATTTCCCCTTTTAGAGTATTCCCAAAGGGTGTCATTTATATTCTCCTAAAGGAAGACTAGATGGAAGCAAAACAATCATCAAATGGAGAGGCTAGGTTCATCTAGTTAGGGTTCTAGCAAGGATGGATAAAGGATAATTGGAGGTAGTGTGACACACACAAGAGCATTCTATCCTAAGGGGGTAAATGAGGCAAAGAGGGACTAGGCTAAGAGTTAGTTAGATACTCCTACTGTGCTTCTAATGTACATATACATAGCCTAAGATAGTTACTAATAATCATATTAATTATGAATTCTCATGCTAAGTGGACTAACACATCGGGCACGGGGTTTACCCCTAGCAACACTAGGATGACTCCAGCCAAGAGCCTGTGGCATAACCGAACGTGGAGGGTTACAAAGGACAGATAGGACTGTCACGATCTACTGCCTACCTATTCAATCCGTGGGTCTACGAGACATTCAACGCTACTTATCTATCCTAGCACCATGCTAGCATATTAAGTAATTACCTTAAGAGCATAGACACAGGCCATCCTAAGTCAATGAACTAAATCATCGTTGAACCAATGTTGACACATAGCATAAGTAATTCATATTAACATAATCATGTCATAGCTAATTAGACTATAGTGGGGGTTGTAGTGTTTATGATGATATAATGAGAATGATATAGCATAATCATAAATATTACTCCTATCACATATATGGAATCTGCAATCAAACAAGAAACACTTCATCCAAGTATATAAACAATAGAAGACTAAATATAACATCTTTATTAAGAGCAAAATAATAAATATAAATAGGAATATGAGATCCATACCTTTCCCAATTAGAAATTGGGAAGAGACTCCTTCTACTCCTCTCCTAATTAGACTATGGACTAGAGGCTCTCCTCTCTACAGCCTAAACTCCTCTAAATCTATGGAGAGTAGTGGATACAATGGATGAATACTCAAGTGGTGTGTGTGTGTGAAGTGAGTGTAGGGGGTCCTATTTATAGCTGGAGAAGGGCCAGTTCCCACCACCAAAAGCGCGCAAATCAGTCTTCATCGTTATCAGGGCACCACAGAGAGTCGACACGTGGAAGTTGACCGCATTTGGCAACAGGACCTAGTCGGCCGACCTCGTCTTGGCTCCTTTTGCGGTATGCTTCATCTAGGTCACTTCCAGGTGGGTCCCCTTGACTGATATGGGTGATACACTGTTGGATGGCCTCAAATACTTCTGTTTGTGGGCCATTTGATCCATGTGGTACTACATGTCGTTCCTTGATTGGCTGAGATGGTATTTTATAGGATTGCTCCTCCTGTTTTACCTCATTTCCTGTAATAATTCCCTGCATGCACTATTTTTCTAAGGACAAGTGGAAATAGGTTAAATAGAAAGGTGATGTGTGCAAGAAATGACAATTCTTTCACATAATTGAGTTATATTGATGGGTGAAATTGGTATATAACAGCCATCAACAAACCCCTTCAAGCTTATCCTTTGCTCGTCCCGAGAAAAGTCAAGACTTTAGGTTAATGATCAGGAGTTGCTACAATATTCTATTTTTCAAAAGTACCATGTGCACAGCAAAATATTCTACCTAGTATTGAAAAAATTGGCATAGTACTTCACCCATCTCAAGTCATTATGGGGCTTATGCCTTCTCCTATTCATGGGTGGTTGAAAGATAGAACAGCAAATGAAGCACACATACCCTAGAAAACAAGTTTCACTCAAATCCTGGAGAGTTCAATTTAGATTTTAAGTATCTCAATTTGATTCTCTCAGTCTCTCCTTTATGTGTAGTGGAAATATGTCCTCACCAAGACATTTTGCCTAAATTCATCCTACCTCTACATAAAGCTTGTATGTGGAGCTTGGTAGGGAATATAGTAGGCATATTTGCAACACATAATATTGCTAAGTCAAAAAATCAAGCCTTAGGAGAAATCAATTCAAAACAATTTGATTCAAGACTTGTGCATGTGTGATGGAATGGAGGTGGATGTGGACATTGAGATGACTCCTTTTTAAGTGGACTCTCTTATTTTGCAGGAATGAATCATGGCTACTTTTTTCTCTCTTTTTCCTCATGCTTTTGAGGGAAGCTTGCATTTTCTTTTTCTTTTTTTCTTTTTCTTGTAGCCATGTCTTCTACTCCCTTTTTATGCAATAAATTGTGAGAGAGTACTAAGCATGAAGGATATGAAGTTTCTCTTTTTATTGCAGAATGGTGGTATGATGGGATTTAGCTTACTTCTAGTGTAGAAGTATAGCATGTGCAAGTGAAGTCTTGAATTCAGAAAGTAATGAATGAAATCTCACATAGGTCTATACTAGTTTGACAAAGCTCGATGTGAAGACAAATAGCATATGCATAAGGTCTATCAATGAAATGTATCATATAGCTTTGGTAGGTATTTCCAATCAAATGAGAGTAACTTAAATCTTTTTAGAATTTTTCTCCGAAAATCCAAGTTTCACTTTCAAACTAGGAATAGCAGCCCTATCACCATATCATACCTCATAACAACTTAGAATGGATTAATCTTTTGCTACCAACAATTCCTAAATCAAGGCACAAGCAATTTTAGCCAATGAGAGCAATATGTTGGAGAGTAGTAAGTTGTAAACTAGTGACTTAGGAAAATTAAAACAAAGCAACTATTCATCATTTCATCTATGTGAATTTCAAGTCATTCTTACCGCACATCTTTTATTTTATTTGAAAACAAATCTATACTACTTTATTTATTTATGTTTTTTTATATGCAAGGTGGATGATGGGTGAATGGAAAATAAATATGCAAGAGGTTGATACAATTTACCTCAATTGGGGGTCCTCCCCCAAGCTTGTTCTTCACTCACCTCCGTGATGAGGGTTGTACCCTTGATGACGGAAGTATGCCGCGAGATCGGCTTGTTGTTGTTGTTGTAGCGTGGAGTTGAAGTTGATGAACTGAGCGTCCATGTGTTGTTGCCAGTCTTGGGTACCTTGGACATACCCTTGGAGAGCGTTGTAGATGTCAGCCGTTCTCACTTCAAGCTCTTCCATACGTCTAGTGAGATCCGTCATTCCTTGGCTATAGTCACGATGACTTCTAGCCGAAGAAGAATGACATCTTCTCATGGACATTGGAGGCAAGCTGCTAAAGCTTGAAGTGGATAGGGGTGGCTCCCACGTGGCACTTGTCCATCCATGTCAATACAGACCTTCAGTCTCATACGATGGAGGTTGAGTTCATCCGGGTGCATCACCCGTTGGGTTCTCCTCCTCTTCATACTTATAGACCGTGGAGGTTGTCGGAGGCATGGCCTCTCTCCTTGTATGGCTTCTAGTTATCCTGCCAGAGACATTACTTCTTCGGGCTTCCTCGATGGGGGGAAGGGCAATGGTTAGCCTCCGACATTTGTACAAATGATAATCCGAGTTAGGTAACCGAATTTCATTGACAGAGCCAGGATAATAAAAAACAAAGAGCCATCTTGATCATGCTTAAGGGTATGTTCTTGCACTAAATAATCTTCATCAATCAATTCTCTTTCATTTTCAATATACTCAAATGAAGAATATCCTGGTGCTCCTACCCTAGTAGCAATACGAGTAATCAATGAAGTGCATTAAATTGGCCCTCTTCTTGGAATGTAATCTAACCATTGTGTGTTGTGTCATCATGGCAATAACTGGAGCAACTTTTATCTTTTTAATTATGGCAAATAAAATCTTCAGCTCATCATCACGCACTATCCTTATGTCTCCTCTAGGGAACATAGTCATAGCCACCCATCTATGCATGAAGTGTAAAGTAGGGTTGTGCAAGTGGCTATTCCTAGGTGCACTACATCTGACCTCACTAGTTAAATCTTGCCAAAAACTTTATCTGTTAAACTTAGGCAGAGCGTCTAAATCTAGTAAACAACATTTATGGAAGCCTAGGATTTCACTTAATTCTTTACATTGGATGTTGTATTTTTTTTTGAAATAATCTAAAAGTAATACCATCAAATCCTATTTTGAGTGTGCAGAGGAATTGCATGGACAGAAGGCATTAACCTCTCTCCTTTATGTGAGCAAAGTTTTCCCATCCTAGTGCATGCCAAATGGAAAATAATTTGGAATCCATACCTATTTGGAGATCAAATCCAGATCATAAGCTTTCGTATGAGAAAACTCACGATCTTGAAGGAGCTTGCGTGCTTGATCTTCAACTTCACTTTGTATGTTGAGGTCGTCATCGTGAAGAAGTCGGTGTGGGTTGCTCCTCTCACCCATGGGAGTGTCTTCACCTACACTCCTCTTCCGTGAACTTGGTGTAGCAACAGAAGAGGGACGTGCACTAGAATCTCCACCATGGCTTGAGCTTGCAGCCTCCTTCCTCTTCCAAAACAACCTCTTCATTCCATTCATGGCCACAACAAACAAGAACACAACAAGGCGAAAATTCAAAAGAGGTGATGTTAGTAAAAGCAAAAACCCCTATGAATTTTCCCTTGAAGAACTTGAGAGTAAATTGCAAATGCAAACAAAAGCAAATCTTTTTGAGTTGGAATTTGATCAAGAGTACTTAAATGAAGAGCAAGAAAAACAATCCGAGCAAGAGTGACTTTGGGGAGGTGTGAAATGAGGTGAAGTGTGAAGAGGAGTGCTCCTCACGGTCACCACTTATAGTGTGCACTCCCCAACAATCACTAGGGAACCAAATGTAGCCGTTGGAGGAGAGAGAGAGAGAGAGAGAGAGAGAGAGAGAGAGAGAGAGAGAGAGAGAGAGCCAAAATGGCCCTTTCCCCATGTCGGCCGAACAGGGGGGTCAGCCGAACTGACAAGTGCCCCTTGTTCTCCCTTTTGGCAGGCGGCTCCCTAACGACTATTGAATTAGCACGTTGGTGAATTACCACTTTTGCAGCTCAGAAAAATTGTTTTTCGATTTTTTTTTTCAAAATCCAACAACTTTTTTGTGAAAAATAAAGAAATAAAAATGATAGTTGAGAATATAAGATTCTCAACCTGCTAAGGAAAACCAAATATGCAGTGGGGAAAATCAAACTAAGTGGGAAAAACCAAATGAAGAGAAAAGAAAAATCAAAGAAAGGATAACTACCAATTTAACCTATTGGCTAGGTCTCAGCACTGTCCGGTGAGATGGACATTCCCCCTTCTCCATTTCTTGACATCCGGGCCCACAGGGATGGACTTGGATAGCTTGTCTTGCTTCTTCTGCCATTCCTTCTTTGGCGGCTTGGTGGACTTGGGCTTTTGGGGAGGCCCGAACTTCTTCGTCTTCTTAGGGTGTCGGCGTGGACGATAAGACGGGTTCTCTGCATAGATCACATTCCTCATGAATACAATGAGAGGGTCCATTTTTGGAGGTGTGATTTCGACCTCTTGAATGTGTTTAACATTCGACACACTTGATACGGATCATGGAGCATCGCTCCAACTTTGGGCAAAAGTTAAACTACTCCTCCTTGCCATTGATATGGAACTGTATTTCACCAGATCCCACATCTATGCGAGCCTTCGCGGTGCTAAAGAATGGTCGCCCAAGGTTGAGCGGCGTATCCTTCTCGACCTCCATGTCGATCACCACAAAATCCACGGGTACGAAGCAATTCTAGATTTTCGTTGGAATGTCTTCGACGATACCCGTTGGGTAGCGGACTGAAGAATCAGCATGTTGGAGTTGCATTGGTGTTGGAGTAAGCTCTGTGAAGTTCAGATGGTCGAAAACCACCTTGGGCATGACACTCACACTTGCTCCATGGTCAGAAAGGGCCTTGTTGAAATGGTGAGCCCCAATCGATCCTGAAATTGTAGGACATCCAGGGTCCTTCAGCCAGTTGTCTCCTTGTAGAGAAATCATATTGGCACTTTCCACGGGAGGTTCGGGCTGTTCTGGCATCTTTCCATTCTCCATTGGTGGAACGACATTTGCCAGTTGAGCCAATTGAGTTTCCAACATCTTGTTGTGTAAGACCTATGTGTGCTGAATACATTGGCTTGTAGTGAATACACTTGGCATTGATGATAAAAGTTTTGAATATCGCCAAAACACCTTTTTATCAAGGTCCAACTCTAGCTCTGAGCTACAGCAAGGTCCGACGGTAGGTCCGGCTTGTTTTGGGTAGCTCCGGTTACGTTTGATGCTAGGTCCGACTAGCTTTGGTCAGCTCCAGTGAAGTTTTGTCTTTAGCTCCGGCATGTCTTTGATAGCTCTGACATGTTTTTGTTAGCTCCGTCATGTTTTTGCTAAGCTCTGAAGTTGATTTTTCTAGCTCCGGCTTTTGGGTTTACTAGTTCCGACTAGTTCTGGTTAGCTCCGGCGCTAGATCCTGCTAGTTTTGTAAGCTCCGGCGGGAGCTTGGTTGTACTAGTTTTGTTAGCTCCGGCTCAAGGTTCGGGTTGCTCTGGCAAGGTCCGGAATTTGACCATAGTGCTTCTGCTTTTCATTTGCAATATTTCATACTTGCTTTACATTGTTGGAAAGATTGCTCAGTATTCATTTGCTAAGTTATTGATGCGTTTTGGTTGATATGGATGATATCGTGTTACTGTGGTTTTGCAACATGCTTATGTGAGGTTCTCACGTAGGGTGTTGTGTTCGGAACTAACTTGAGTCAAGTCGAGGACTTGGGCTCGTATGGATTGGTTGTTTATTGATGTGCAGGTGTTGCTTGAGTTCAAGACATGGCTGGTGATGGGATCCATTGGACTAGTCTCATGGAGGAGATGAGGTTCCAACAACGAAATTCAGGAGGAATTGTGGTTGAGCTGATCAGGAGGTTATGCAGCATGATTGAATCAAGAATAATGCATATGAAGGTATCGTGGACGTCATTGGAAGATGTTTGCACGTGTGCAAGGAGTGCATGTACGTGGCTACATGGTTCCGAGACGTGATGAAGAGATGTGGACGTAAAGAGTTGGTCGGAAAGGTCCAACCGACTAGGTTATGGACTCAGGCTGCGGCTGAGTCGGGATTGACTCAAATATGGAAAGATTTGAGTTGGTTATGATAGGATTTCGTGTGGGTCACAAATTTGAGTTGTTTAGGAATGTGGGATACATTCCTAAGGTGTTTGGAAGTCTTAAGATTGCTTCTATCTGCGCATAGAAGAATCTTGAGCAGTTATGGAAAGTTACGATTCATGATCTGAGTAGGATTGAAGTCCTAGTTCATATTGGGTTGGCCTAAGGGTTGGTTATATAAGCAAGGGAGCCCAGAGCTCGTGGTGCACGACTTTGGGGCTGTTCCTCTTATGTTCTATTGAATAAAATTCGTAGTTCGTAGGAACTTTTGTGCCTTGTTCGTCCGACTTGTTCCAGACAAGTTTTACTCGTCGAGTTTCTGGACAGCACTACCTTTCGTTGGTGGTTTTATCATAACTCGAGTTTTACAGATCCAATTGACGTGATTCTTTTTGGGTTGTCTTCACAACTTGATTGTCTATCATATGTAAAAATTTCACGGTCATTGGATTTTTGGTCTATGATCTACACGAGTTTCTTTGCAGTGTTCCAGAACTGTTTTTTTCTCGGGTAGGGCAGATTGACCATTGTTTGATCTTTCGATCATAACTTGAGTTTTTCTCGTCGGATTTGAGTGATTCTTTTTGTGTTGTCTTCGTGACATGATTCTCTCTGATATCCATAACTTTTGTCACGGTGAAACACGTTTAGATTAGTTCACACATGATTTCTTTAACAGATCGTTTTTCTTCCGAAAGGGTTGGGGTTTAATTGTTTCCGCTGCGTAAGATTTTTAAATCTACCATTCACCCCCCTCTGGTAGTTTTTCACGTGCTCTTCGATCCTACAATTGGTATCAGAGCCACGGTGCTCTAATCTTTGTGATTTGCACATGTTTTTGACTAATCATCATGGAGAAGTACTCCGCCAAACCTTGTGTGTTCGCTGGTATTGATTTTCAGGTTTGGAAGGCACGCATGGAGGCTTTCATCTAGGCACAAGACTTTGCAATATGGTAGAAGGTATACAAGCCTTATGAAGTGCCATCAAACGATCAAGTTACAGCTACAAATCTGAGAGATGTCGACAACAACAACAAGGCTCGAAACTTGATCATACAAGGATTAACACAAAGCGACTTCAACCGTGTTGCACACCTCCGATCTGCATACGATGTGTGGAAAGCACTTTGTGACTACCACGAAGGATCCAACACGATCAAAGAGGTAAAGAAAGAATACATGCGCTTCGAGATGCAACCCGGTGAGTCTATTGATGACCTTTTTGCTCGCTTTAATAAGATTCTCAGCAACTTGCGTAGTGTCAATGTTAATTTTTCAGATGCTGAAAATGCTAGGCAATTGCTGAGTGCATTAGATATGTCAATTTGGGAGATGAAAGTCACATCTATTCATGAATCTATTGTCATGAGTTCACTTACTTTAGATGTTCTATATTCCAAGTTAAAAACTCATGAAATTGACATAATCTCACGTAAGAACCCCAATAAGTCTATTGCATTTGTTTCACAACGTGATATGTCTAGCTCCGGCCAATCATCATCTTGCAATACTCTTGCTTTGTTGTCCTCACTAACCGTGGAGAAGATGAAGAATTTCCAGAAGAGGAGTTGGCACTCATCTCTACTAGATTCTCAAAAGCATTGCAAAATGTGAGAACTAGAAGGAGAGGAAGCTCCGAACCTCAACGCTGTTTTTAATGTGGTAAAACAGGACACTTTTGTACAGAATGCCCTAACCATTCAGGTCCGACCACCCGGGAAGAAAAACAAAGCAAGATTAGGACCTCCTCTGGAAATTTCAACAAGAAGAAAGGTACCATAGGACGCAATTCAGTTTCATCACCGCGCTTCAAGAGTTCAGTTCAAGCGACATGGACATTGGAAGTGATGAAGATGAAGATGATTTGGCAAACTTGTGCTTTATGGCGGGCAAGTCAAGATCAAGTATGGAGGACGCAGAACACAACAGCGACAATGAAGAGGTATGTCCTACTTCGAAGAAATGTGTGATACCATTTCTCGTGCCACTATTATTGTTAAGAAAAAGGACAAAAAGCTTAGGGATAGTGCTGCTAAAATTGAATCACTAGAATCTGAAATCAACCGTTTAAAAACTTTGATTCCTAGTGATGATGCATGTTCCTCATGTGATTTAATATATAAACAATTGTCCTCATTAAGAAGTGCGCACACCTCCACACTTGATAAACTTGAGTTAGAAATTGAAAAGAACAAAGAGCTTGCTGCACTTAATGATAAAAACTTGAAAGATGCTAGCTGTTCTACAATTCATTTGCATTGTTCTACTTGTGATGATCTTGATAAGAAACTACAGGATGCTATGAATGAAATTTCTATATTGAACAATGCTTTACATTCTCATGAAGTTAAATTTTGTTCCAATTGCAAACTAAAAGGAAAAACTCCATGTGAAAATTGCCTTGATCTGTCCAATAAACTTAATGACATGCATAGGACATTAGATCGGTTTTGTAATGAGAATAAGAACCTAAACTTACTGCTAAATTCTACCAAGTCTTGCAATGATAAAACTAGTTTAGGTTTTGATTCTCATGCTCATGCTAAGGCACATCCACCTAAAATTGTAAAGTCACTAGGAAGTGGTTTGATTCAAACAGTCCCTAAACAAAAAGGAGTGATTTTCAAATCTGCAGGAGTGTTGTCTCATTCGGTTTCAAATAAAAATATTGCTTGCTCATCTAGACATGAACACAAAGTTAAATTTCATTATACCTTCTATGGTAGAGATGGTCATGTCATAGATTTTTGTTATAGACTAGCTAAACAACAGAAAAGGGAAAGAATGGTTGCTAGATCTCATAACTTTCATGCAAAATTTGCTGCACACATTGAACCGAATGTACAACCTGCTATTTTGAGTCAAAAACATTCAAAGTTTACCTCCGGACCTTCTGTTTTTACCTTCGGAGCTAATGATTTTTTTGCTACACAAGTAACACCTTATAGGTCAGTAGTTAAGAATAAAAAATCTCAAACTTTGACTCATAAACCTGCTGTTTTGTCTCAGCTTTCGCGTGTTTTTCCTACTGCACGTCGCGTGACTCAGTACTAGATTCCTAAATGCCTTTTGACTAACCCCAGTATTGTAGGATCGAAGAGCACGTGAAAAGATACCAGAGGGGGGTGAATGATAGATTTAAAAATCTTACGCAGCGGAAACAATTAAACCCCAAACCCTTTCGGCAGAAAAACGATCTGTTAAAGAAATCGTGTGTGAGACTAATCTAAACGTGTTTCACCGTGAAAAAAGTGATATATATCAGAGAGAATCAAGTCACGAAGACAATCACAAAAAGAATCACTCAAATCCGCCGAGAAAAACTCAAGTTATGATCGAAAGATCAAACAATAGTTAATCTGCCCTACCCGAGAAAAAACAGTTCTGGAACGCTGCAAAGAAACTCGTGTAGATCATAGACCACAAATCCAATAACCATGAAATTTTGATATATGATAGACAATCAAGTTTGAAAACAACCCAAAAATAATCACGTCAATTGGATCTGTAAAACTCGAGTTATGATAAAACCATCGACGAAAGGTAGTGCTCTCCAGAAACTCGACGAGTAAAACTTGTCTGGAACAAGTCTGACGAACAAGGCACAAAAGTTCCTTCAAACTATGAATTTTATTCAATAGAACACAAGAGGAATAGCCCCAAAGTCGTGCACCACGAGCTCTGGGCTCCCTTGCTTATATAACCAGCCCTTAGGCCAACTCAAATATCAACTAGGACTCCAATCCTACTCAGATCACGAATCGTAACTTTCCATAACTGCTCAAGATTCTTCTATACGCATATAAAAGCAATCTTAAGACCTCCAAACACCTTAGGAACGTATCCCACATTCCTAAACAACTCAAATTCGTGACCCATACAAAATCCTATCATAACCAACTCAAATCTTTCCATATTTGAGTCAAACCCGACTCAGCCGCAACATGAGTCCATAACCTAGTCGGTTGGACCTTTCCGACCAATTCTTTACGTCCACATCTCTTCATCTCGTCTCGGAACCATGTAGCCACGTCCATGCACTCCTTGCACACGTGCAAACATCTTCCAACGACGTCCACGATACCTTCATATGCACTGTTCTTGATTCAATCATGCTGCGCAACCTCCTGATCAGCTCAACCACAATTCCTCCTGAATTTGGTTGTTGGAACCTCATCTCCTCCCTGAGACTAGTCCAATGGATCCCGTCACCAGCCATGTCTTGAACTCAAGCAACACCTGCACATGAATAAACAACCAATCCATACGAGCCCAAGTCCTCGACTTGACTCAAGTTAGTTCCGAACACAACACCTTATGTGAGCACCTCACATAAGCATGTTGCAAAACCACAGTAACACAATATTATCCATATCAACCAAAACGCACCAAAAACTTAGTAAAAGAATACTAAGCAAACTTTCCAACAATGTAAAGCAAGTACGAAACATTGCAAATGAAAAGCAGAAGCTCTACGGTCAAATTCCGGACCTTGCCAGAGCAACCCGGACCTTGAGCCGGAGCTAACAAAAGCTAGTAGAACCTAGCGCCGGAGCTTACCAAAACTAGTACAACCAAGCTCCCGCCGGAGCTTACAAAACTAGTAGGACCTAGCGCCGGAGCTAACCAGAACTAGTCGGAACTAGTAAACCCAAAAGCCGGAGCTAGAAAAATCAACTTGGAGCTTAGCAAAAACACGCCGGAGCTATCAAAGACATGCCAGAGCTAAAAACAAAACTCACCGGAGCTGACCAAAGCTAGTCGGACCTAGCATCAAACGTAACCGGAGCTACCCAAAACAAGCCGGACCTACCGTCAGACCTTGCTGTAGCTCAGAGCTAGAGTCGGACCTTGATAAAAAGGTGTTTTGGTGATATTTAAAACTTTTATCATCAAAGCCAAGTGTATTTACTACAAGCCAATGTATTTAGCACACATAGGTCTTACAATCTCCCCCTTGATGAATGCATTGGCAACACCATTTAAAATCCGAATATTGGCTTATTCACATAAAAGTTTTGAAAGCAATTTCTCCCCATTTTGTAAATCGGAAATAAAATGAGAAAAATCCCATATTATCTCTCCCCCTTTATTATCTCTCCTTATGCACATATTCTCTTTCTCTTCATGCTTATCTCTCCCCCTTTGACAATGTATTCAGCAAGTCATGAGCATATAAATAAATTATGTCTCCCTCTTTAGTTGTTATGAGCATATTATAACATATACATATAAACAAAGCTCATCCAAGTCATACTATCAAGTACCTTACATTATCACATCAATGAAATACATAAAGTAGTGTAAGCCATGATAGAGATCAAATGTAATTTTCAATTTAAGCAAGTCATGATCTCACAAACTTAACTATTTCAAAATCTGAAAGCATGACACTAGTTGCTGCATTTTATTATTTTTCAAGGCATAAATTTAGATCATATGATATTTGCAAGAGATTATATGCGCATCTGCCTTATTCTAACCAACCAAGCCAAGCCTATGTCATTTGACTATCAGAAGCTTAAGGACATGGTTTTAGTCATACACAACTTCTTCCAAGTTCATATCTAAGTGCAATGACAAGCCATCTCAAAAGAAGAAGTGCGATGCATGCATATTCTCTTGATCTTTTCTCAATTTATATTTGTTCATAAAAACTCAACATCTGAGTTGATTACTTGATTAATTCTTAATGATTAAAAGCATTTGTTAGCATGAAACAAGTTCAAAACAGTAAGAAAGTTCGACCATGACCAGATTTAGTGTAAGTAATTATTCCAATTACTAGACATGGCAAAAAGTACAAAATGTATAACACGAGTAATGTAGTAAGAACTTTCAGCATGTAAAAGGAATCACATAGTCATATATGTATGAAATACTATGCTCATATTATTTTAATTTCAGATTCACACATAGACTTCCCAAGTTTCAAAAACTCCCCCTCAATTTAAGCCATGAGGATGCATAACCCCTATTTCACTACGAATGAAACAAAAACGAGTGAAATCCAAAGGTTTTGTAAAAATGTTAGCCAATTGATGTTCGGTATCTACATGGTGAAGCACAATGTTTCCTTTTTCAACGTTATCTCGGAGAAAGTGATACCTAATATCAATGTGCTTAGTTCTAGAATGTTGCACGGGGTTTTTGGCAATGCAAATACCACTAGTGTTATCACAAAACAGTGGAACACTATCTAGATCAACCCCATAGTCCTTAAGTGTTTGAACAATCCAAAGAATTTGTGAGCAAGCACTAGCAGCAGCTACATATTCAGATTCGGCTGTGGATTGTGCAACTGAATTTTGTTTTCTAGAGGAACAAGCAACAAGAGAATTACCAAGAAAATGACAAGCACCGGAAGTACTTTTCCTATCAATCCTACAACCCCCAAAATCAGCATCCGAAAAAGCTTTCAAAGTAACGGTTGAGGAAGAAGGAAGAAAAATGCCAAATTCTTGGGTTCCATGTAAGTACCTGAGAATCCTTTTGACGGCTTGACGATGTGAAACACGTGGGGAAGCTTGAAACCATGCACAAAGACATACGCTGAATTGTATGTCCGGTCGTGATGCCATGGGGTACAAAAGTGATCCGATCGTGCTTCTATATCCTTTTTGATCAACGGATTCACCATCTTCATCAAGTTCCAGTGTTGTTGCTGTTCCCATTGGTGTCCGAAGAGGCTTGCTTTTGTCCATGTTGAAGCGCCTTAGGAGGTCTTTGGTATACTTCGTTTGATGCACAAATGTACCCTCCTTGGTTTGCTTGATTTGCAGCCCCAAAAAGTAAGTGAGTTCACCCATCATACTCATTTCAAATTCGGAACTCATCATTGCTGAAAACTTGGACACAAGATCATGAGAAGCACAACCAAAGATAATATCATCCACATACACTTGAACGAATAATGAGTCATTGCCGTGCTTAAGCACAAAAAGAGTTTTATCAACCTTGCCCATGGTAAACCCCTTTTCAAGTAAGAATGTTTTTAACCTATCATACCATGCTCTAGGGGCTTGTTTGAGACCGTATAAGGCTTTGGACAGTTTGTAAACATGATTAGGAAAATCTGGTTTTCAAAACCCGGTGGTTATTTCACATAAAACTCCTCATCTATGTAGCCATTAAGAAAAGCACTTTTAACATCCATTTGATATAGCTTAAAACCTTTAGATGCTGCAAAAGCTAACAAAATTCTTATGGCTTCTAATCTAGCGACAGGAGCAAACGTTTCATCAAAATCTAGACCTTCAACTTGAGTGAAACCTTGAGCAACCAACCTAGCCTTATTCCTAACCACAACCCCATCGTCACTTTGTTTATTTTTAAATACCCATTTAGTTCCAATTAAAGTGTGACCTTGAGGTGGAGGTACAAGTTTCCAAACATTATTTCTTTCAAAATTTTCTAACTCTTCTTGCATGGCAATAATCCAAGATTCATTAGTGAGTGCATGTGATATATCTTTGGGTTCAAAAGAAGCAACAAAAGCAGAATGAACATGAGAGTTTGGATCGCAAAACCTGGACCGTGTGACTCGTTCGTACAAGCTTCCAATCATCTGTTGTGGGGGATGATCTTTGTAAAACCGTAGGGGAACAGATGTCTCACAAGCTTTTTCTTCTTCATGTTCATTGTAGATTGATGAGATTGTGACTTGTGGACAATCAGGACCAGCATAGGTGATAGCCGGAGCTTGTTCAATGTCCGGAGCTGGACACGTGTCAACTTCGGAACTACCAGGCAGTATCACCGGCTCTTCTTCATCTTCGAAAATACCCTCCCCCTGAGGATACAGATCTGGTCCTGCAACACCGGATCTAGTACCTGGGCTAGCTTCATCAAAAGACACTTCACAAGTCTCCATAATTTTGTTAGTGTCAAGTAAAAGCACACGGTAGCCTCTAGTATGAGATGGATAACCAAGAAACATGCCATCAATGGATCGAGGTTCAAATATATCAAGATTACCATGTTTCTTAAAAAAGCATTTGCAACCAAAGACCCGAAAGTGTGTAACACTAGGCCTATGTCCAAACCGGAGTTCATATGGTGTTTTACCTAGCTTAGCACGCAAGAAAACACGATTTGAAACATAACAAGCGGTTGCTAACGCATCAGCCCAAAATTTCCTAGGAGTTTGATATTCATCAAGCATAGTCCTAGCCATCTCAACTAAGGTTCTGTTCTTTCTTTCTACAACACCATTTTGTTGAGGTACATATGGTGAAGAGAATTGATGATCTATTCTATTTTCAGCACAAAAGTGATCAAAAGATTGATTTTTAAATTCAGTTCCATTATCACTTCTAATTGCTTTTAATGATCCTGGGTGATCAATTGATAATCTAAGAAATAAAGTTCTAAAGTGACTAAAATCTTCATTCTTAGACGCCATAAAGTAAACCCAAGAGTATCTAGAATAATCATCAACGATAACAAGAACATACCATTTACCTCGGAAGGATTGAACACGTGAAGGTCCTACGGTGTCAAGGTGCAAAAGTTGACACGGTTCAGTTGTCATGATCATTGTGAGAGGAGTATGTGAACCTGCAACCATCTTAGCATGTCTACAAGAAGAGCACACAATTTCTTTGTCCCCTTTAAGCTTAGGCAGCCCACGTATGCGATCAAGAGCACTAACACGCGTTAGGTGATCATAGCCTACATGACCAAGTCTTTGATGCCAAAAATATAAGTCCTTTGAATCATTAGCAACTATACACCTATGCTTAGAGGAAGACATATCAAAATCAGCTTTCAAAACTCTTCCAAACAGAGACATGTTAAAAATAAGCTCACTATTTGAACCAACAACTTTGCAGCAATTTTTATTGAAAATAATTTCTAGATTTTCATCTAGCAATTGTGAAACAGAAAGCAAGTTGTATTTCAAATTTTTGACAAGTGCCACATCCTTCAAAGTGTAGTGATCATTTACTCTAACCGTAACCTTAGCAATTATAGGAGTTGAAGAATTATCGGCAAAAGTAACATTTTCTACACGTGACACAAAAGAGAGGGAGGAGAACCAATCTTTGTTACCGGTCATGTGGCGTGAGCAACCTGAATCCACAATCCAAATGTTCTCCTTCCTCAAACGTGTAACCTACATAAAAGCACAATACGTCGATGACTCAATACTGGGGTTAGTCATAAGGCATTTAGGAATCCAGTACTGAGTCACGCGACGTGCAGCAGGAAAAACACGCGAAAGCTGAGACAAAACAGCAGGTTTATGAGTCAAAGTTTGAGATTTTTTATTCTTGACTACTAACCTATAAGGTGTTACTTGTGTAGCACAAAAATCAGTAGCTCCGGAGGCAAAAATAGAAGCTTCGGAGGTAAACTTTGAATGTTTTTGACTCAAAACAGCAGGTTGTACATTCAGTTCAATGTGTGCAGCAAATTTTGCATGAAAGTTATGAGATCTAGCAACCATTCTTTCCCTTTTCTGTTGTTTAGCTAGTCTATAACAAAAATCTATGACATGACCATCTCTACCACAGAAGGTACAATGAAATTTAACTTTGTGTTCATGTCTAGATGAGGAAACAATATTTTTATTTGAAACCGAATGAGGCAGCACTCCTGCAGATTTGAAAACCACTTCTTTTTGTTTAGGAACTGTTTGAATCAAACCACTTCCTAATGACTTTACAATTTTAGGTGGATGTGCCTTAGCATGAGCATGAGAATCAAAACCTAAACCAGTTTTATCATTGCAAGACTTGGAAGAATTCAGCAGTAAGTTTAGGTTCTTATTCCCATTACAAAACCGATCTAATGTCCTATGCATGTCATCAAGTTTATTGGACAGATCAAGGCAATTTTCACATCAAGTTTTTCCTTTTAGTTTGCAATTGGAACAAAATTTAACTTCATGAGCACGTAAAGCATTGTTCAATATAGAAATTTCATTCTTAGCATCCTGTAGTTTCTTATCAAGATCATCACAAGTAGAACAATGCAAATCAATTGTAGAACAACTAGCATCTTTCAAGTTTTTATCATTAAGTGCAGCAAGCTCTCTGTTCTTTTCAATTTCTTCATCAAGTCTATCTAGAGTGGAGAAGTGTGCACTTCTTAATGTGGACAATTGCTCATAGATTAAGTCACATGAGGGACATGCATCATCACTAGGAATCAAAGTTTTTAAACGGTTAATTTCAGATTCTAGTGATTCAATTTTAGCAGCATTATCCCTAAGCTTTTTGTCCTTTTTCTTGACAATAATAGTTGCACGAGAAATAGCATCACACATTTCATTGCAGGTAGAACATACCTCATCGTCTTCACTGTTGTGTTCTGCATCCTCCTGACTTGATCTTGATCTTGTTTTGCCCGCCATGAAGCATAAGTTGGCCAGATCATCATCATCTTCATCACTTTCAAAGTCTACATCACTTGAACTAAGTTCTTGAAGTGCGGTGATGAAACCGTTGATCATCTTGCGTCCTATGGTACCCTTCTTTTTCTTGTTGGAATTTCCAGAGGAGGTCCGAACCTTGCTTTGTTTTTCTTCCCGAGTGGTTGGACCTGAAAGGTTAGGGCATTCTGTACGAAAGTGTCCTATTTTACCACATTCAAAACAGCGTTGAGGTCCGGATCTTCCTCCCCTTCTAGTTCTCACATTTTGCAATGCTTTTGAGAATCTAGTAGAGATGAGTGCCAACTCCTCTTCTGGAAATTCTTCGATCTGCTCCAGGGTTAGTGAGGACAACAAAGCAAGAGTATTGCAAGATGATGATTGGCCGGAGCTAGACATATCACGTTGTGAAACAAATGCAATAGACTTATTGGGGTTCTTACGTGAGATTATGTCAATTTCATGAGTTTTTAACTTGGAATATAACACATCTAAAGTAAGTGAACTCATGACAGTAGATTCACGAATAGATGTGACTTTCATCTCCCAAATTGACATATCTAATGCACTTAGCAATTGCCTAGCATTTTCAGCATCTGAAAAATTAACATTGACACTACGCAAGTTGCTGAGAATCTTATTAAAGCGAGCAAAAAGGTCATCAATAGACTCACCGGGTTGCATCTCGAAGCGCATGTATTCTTTCTTGAACATGTCTTGCCTTACATCTTTGATCGTGTTAGATCCTTCGTGGTAGTCACAAAGTGCTTTCCACACCTCGTATGCAGATCGGAGGTGTGCAACACGGTCAAAGTCGCTTTGTGTTAATCCTTGTATAATCAAGTTCCGAGCCTTGTTGTTGTTGTCGACTTTTCTCAGATTTGTAGCTGTAACTTGATCGTTTGATGGCACTTTGTAAGGCTTGTATACCTTCTCCCATATTGCAAAGCCTTGTGCCTGGATGAAAGCCTCCATGTGTGCCTTCCAAACCTGAAAATCAATACCAGCAAATACACAAGGTTTGGCGGAGTACTTCTCCATGATGATTAGTCAAAAAAACACGTGCAAATCTCAAAGATTAGAGCACCGTGGCTCTGATACCAATTGTAGGATCGAAGAGCACGTGAAAACCTACCAGAGGGGGGGGGGGGTGAATGGTAGATTTAAAAATCTTACGCAGCGGAAATAATTAAACCCCAAACCCTTTCGGCAGAAAAACGATCTGTTAAAGAAATCGTGTGTGAGACTAATCTAAATATGTTTCACCATGACAAAAGTGATATATATCAGAGAGAATCAGGTCACGAAGACAATCACAAAAAGAATCACTCAAATCCGTCGAGAAAAACTCAAGTTATGATCGAAAGATCAAACAATAGTCAATCTGCCCTACCCGAGAAAAAACAGTTCTGGAACGCTGCAAAGAAACTCGTGTAGATCATAGACCACAAATCCAATAATCGTGAAATTTTGATATACGATAGAAAATCAAGTTTTGAAAACAACCCAAAAAGAATCATGTCAATTGGATCTGTAAAACTCGAGTTATGATAAAACCATTGACGAAAGGTAGTGCTGTCCAGAAACTCGACGAGTAAAACTTATCTGGAACAAGTCTGACGAACAAGGCACAAAAGTTCCTTCAAACTACGAATTTTATTCAATAGAACACAAGAGGAACAGGCCCAAAGTCGTGCACCACGAGCTCTGGGCTCCCTTGCTTATATAACCAGCCCTTAGGCCAACTCAATATCAACTAGGACTCCAATCCTACTCAGATCACAAATCGTAACTTTCCATAACTACTCAAGATTCTTCTATACGCAGATAGAAGCAATCTTAAGACTTCCAAACACCTTAGTAACGTATCCCACATTCCTAAACAACTCAAATTCGTGACCCATACGAAATCCTATCATAACCAACTCAAATCTTTCCATATTTGAGTCAAACCCGACTCAGCCGCAGCATAAGTCCATAACCTAGTCGGTTGGACCTTTTCGACCAATTCTTTACGTCCACATCTCTTCATCACGTATCGGAACCATGTAGCCACGTTCATGCACTCCTTGCACACGTGCAAACATCTTCCAACGACATCCACGATACCTTCATATGCATTGTTCTTGATTCAATCATGCTGCGCAACCTCCTGATCAGCTCAACCACAATTCCTCCTGAATTTGGTTGTTGGAACCTCATCTCCTCCCTGAGACTAGTCCAATGGATCCCGTCACCAGTCATGTCTTGAACTCAAGCAACACCTGCACATGAATAAACAACCAATCCATACGAGCCCAAGTCCTCGACTTGATTCAAGTTAGTTCCAAACACAACACCTTATGTGAGCACCTCACATAAGCATGTTGCAAAACCACAGTAACACAATATTATCCATATCAACCAAAACGCACCAAAACTTAGTAAAAGAATACTAAGCAAACTTTCCAACAATGTAAAGCAAGTACAAAACATTGCAAATGAAAAGCAGAAGCTCTACGGTCAAGTTCCGGACCTTGCCAGAGCAACCCGGACCTTGAGCCGGAGCTAACAAAAGCTAGTAGAACCTAGCGCCGGAGCTTACCAAAACTAGTACAACCAAGCTCCCGCCGGAGCTTACAAAACTAGTAGGACCTAGCGCCGGAGCTAACCAGAACTAGTCGGAACTAGTAAACCCAAAAGCCGGAGCTAGAAAAATCAACTTGGAGCTTAGCAAAAACATGCCGGAGCTATCAAAGACATGCTGGAGCTAAAAACAAAACTCACCGAAGCTGACCAAAGCTAGTCGGACCTAGCATCGAACGTAACCGGAGCTACCCAAAACAAGCCGGACCTACCATTGGACCTTGCTGTAGCTCAGAGCTAGAGTCGGACCTTGATAAAAAGGTGATTTGGTGATATTTAAAACTTTTATCATCAAAGCCAAGTGTATTCACTACAAGCCAATGTATTCAGCACACATAGGTCTTACAAGTATTGAGTCATCGACGTATTGTGCTTCTATGTAGGTTACACGTTTGAGGAAGGAAAACATTTGGATTGTGGATTCAGGTTGCTCACGCCACATGATCGGTAACAAAGATTGGTTCTCCTCCCTATCTTTTGTGTCACGTGTAGAGAATGTTACTTTTGCCGATAATTCTTCAACTCCTATAATTGCTAAGGGTTTGATTAGAGTAAATGATCACTACACTTTGAAGGATGTGGCACTTGTCAAAAATTTGAAATACATCTTACTTTCTGTTTCACAATTGCTAGATGAAAATCTAGAAATTATTTTCAATAAAAACTGCTGCAAAGTTGTAGGTTCAAATAGTGAGCTTATTTTTAACATGTCTCGGTTTGGAAGAGTTTTTGAAGCTGATTTTGATATGTCTTCCTCTAAGCATAGGTGTCTAGTTGCTAATGATTCAAAGGACCTATATTTTTGGAATCGTAGACTTGGTCACGTAGGCTTTGATCACCTAACGCGTGTTAGTGCTCTTGATCGCATACGTGGGCTGCCTAAGCTTAAAGGGGATAAAGAAATTGTGTGCTCTTCTTGTAGACATGCTAAGATGGTTGCAGGTTCACATACTCCTCTCACAATGATCATGACAACTGAACCATGTCAACTTTTGCATCTTGACACCATAGGACCTTCACGAGTTCAATCCTTCGGAGGAAAATGGTATGTGCTTGTGATTGTTGATGATTATTCTAGATACTCTTGGGTTTACTTTATGGCATCTAAGAATGAAGTTTTTAGTCACTTTAGAACTTTATTTCTTAGATTATCAATTGATTACCCAGGATCTTTAAAAACAATTAGAAGTGATAATGGAACTGAATTTAAAAATCAATCTTTTGATCACTTTTGTGCTGAAAATAGAATAGATCATTAATTCTCTTCACCATATGTACCTCAACAAAACGGTGTTGTAGAAAGAAAGAACAGAACCTTAGTTGAGATGGCTAGGACTATGCTTGATGAATATCAAACTCCTAGGAAATTTTGGGCTGATGTGTTAGCAACCGCTTGTTATGTCTCAAATCGTGTTTTCTTGCGTGCTAAGCTAGGTAAAACACCATATGAGCTCCGGTTTGGACATAGGCCTAGTGTTACACACTTTCGGGTCTTTGGCTGCAAATGCTTTGTTAAGAAACATGGTAATCTTGATAAATTTGAACCTAGATCCATTGATGGCTTGTTTCTTGGTTATCCATCTCATACTATAGGCTACCGTGTGCTTTTACTTGACACTAACAAAATTGTGGAGACTTGTGAAGTGTCTTTTGACGAAGCTAGCCCAAGTACTAGCTCCGGTGTTGCAGGACCAGATCCGTATCCTCAGGGGAGGGTATTTTCGAAGATGAAGAAGAGCCAGTGATACTGCCTGGTAGTTCTGAAGTTGACACGTGTCCAGCTCCGGACATTGAACAAGCTCCGGCTATCACCTATGCTGGTCCTGATCGTCCACAAGTCACAAGCTCATCAATCTACGATGAACCTAATGAAGAAGAAGCTTGTGAGACATCTGTTCCCCTACGGTTTTACAAAGATCATCCCCCACAACAGATGATTGGAAGCTTGCACGAACGAGTCACACGGTCCAGGTTTTGCGATCCAAACTCTCATGCTCATTCTGCTTTTGTTGCTTCTTTTGAACCCAAAGATATATCACACACACTCACTAATGAATCTTGGATTATTGCCATGCAAGAAGAGTTAGAAAATTTTGAAAGAAATAATGATTGGAAACTTGTACCTCCACCTCAAGGTCACACTTTAATTGGAACTAAATGGGTATTTAAAAATAAACAAAGTGAGGATGGGGTTGTGGTTAGGAATAAGGCTAGGTTGGTTGCTCAAGGTTTCACTCAAGTTGGGGGTCTAGATTTTGATGAAACTTTTGCTCCTGTCGCTAGATTAGAAGCCATAAGAATTTTGTTAGCTTTTGCTGCATCTAAAGGTTTTAAGCTATATCAAATGGATGTTAAAAGTGCTTTACTTAATGGCTACATAGATGAGGAGTTTTATGTCAAACAACCACCGGGTTTTGAAAATCTAGATTTTCCTAATCATGTTTACAAACTGTCCAAAGCCTTATACGGTCTCAA
Source organism: Tuctoria greenei (assembly GCA_036927565.1). NCBI lineage: Eukaryota > Viridiplantae > Streptophyta > Magnoliopsida > Poales > Poaceae > Tuctoria > Tuctoria greenei. The sequence goes on from JAYESD010000006.1 coordinate 204,443,161, forward strand.
ACAAGCCCCTAGAGCATGGTATGATAGGTTAAATACATTCTTACTTGAAAAGGGGTTTACCATGGGCAAGGTTGATAAAACTCTTTTCGTGCTTAAGCATGGCAATGACTCATTATTCGTTCAAGTGTATGTGGATGATATTATCTTTGGTTGTGCTTCTCATGATCTTGTGTCCAAGTTTTCAGCAATGATGAGTTCCGAATTTGAAATGAGCATGATGGGTGAACTCACTTACTTTTTGGGGCTTCAAATCAAGCAAACCAAGGAGGGTACCTTTGTGCATCAAACGAAGTATACCAAAGACCTCCTAAGGCGATTCAACAAGGACAAAAGCAAGCCTCTTCGGACACCAATGGGAATAGCAACAACACTTGAACTTGATGAAGATGGTGAACCCGTGAATCAAAAAGAATATAGAAGCATGATCGGATCACTTTTGTACCTCACGGCATCAAGACCGGACATACAATTCAGCGTATGTCTTTGTGCACGGTTTCAAGCCTCCCCACGTGTTTCACATAATCAAGCCGTCAAAAGGATTCTCAGGTACTTACATGGAACCCAAGAATTTGGCATTTTTCTTCCTTCTTCCTCAACCGTTACTTTGAAAGCTTTTTCGGATGCTGATTTTGGGGGTTGTAGGATTGATAGGAAAAGTACTTCCGGTGCTTGTTATTTTCTTGGTAATTCTCTTGTTGCTTGGTCCTCTAGAAAACAAAATTCAGTTGCACAATCCACAACCGAATTTGAATATGTAGCTGCTGCTAGTGCTTGCTCTCAAATTCTTTGGATTGTTCAAACACTTAAGGACTATGGGGTTGATCTAGATAGTGTTCCACTGTTTTGTGATAACACTAGTGCCATTTGCATTGCTAAAAACCCCGTGCAACATTCTAGAACTAAGCACATTGACATTAGGTATCACTTTCTCCGAGATAATGTTTGAAAAAGGAAACATTGTGCTTCACCATGTATATACCGAACAACAATTGGCTGACATTTTTACAAAACCTTTGGATTTTACTCGTTTTTGTTACATTCATAGTGAAATAGGGGTTATGCATCCTCATGGCTTAAATTGAGGGGGAGTTTTGAAACTTGGGAAGTCTATGTGTGAATCTGAAATTAAAATAATATAAGCATAGTATTTCATACATATATGACTTTGTGATTCCTTTTACATGCTGAAAGTTCTTACCACATTACTCGTGTTATACATTTTGTAGTTTTTGCCATGTCTAGTAATTAGAATAATTACTTACACTAAAATTGGTCATGGTCGAACTTTCTTGCTGTTTTGAACTTGTTACATGTTCACAAGTGCTTTTAATCATAAAGAATTAATCAAGTAATCAACTCACATGTTGAGTTTTTATGAAAAAATATAAATTGAGAAAAGATCAAGAGAATATGCATGCATCACACTTCTTCTTTTGAGATAGCTTATCATTGCACTTAGATATGAACTTGGAAGAAGTTGTGTATGACTAAAACCATGTCCTTAAGCTTCTGATTGTCAAATGACATAGGCTTGGCTTGGTTGGTTAGAATAAGGCAGATGCGCATATAATCTCTTGCAAATATCATATGCTCTAAATTTGTGCTTTAAAAAAATATTAAAATGCAGCAACAAGTGTCATGCTTTCAGGTTTTGAAATAGTTAAGTTTGTGAGATCATGACTTGCTTAAATTGAAAATTACATATGATCTCTAGCATGGCTTACTCTACTTTATGTATCTCATTGATGTGATAGTGTAAGTTACTTGATAGTATGACTTGGATGAGCTTTGTTTTGTATGTATATGTTATAATATGCTTATAACAATTAAAATTTCTCTTTTACCTTGCGGAATACATTGTCAAAGGGGGAGAGATTAATCACACATTCAAAAAGGGAAAGATAATGTGCAGGGGAGAGATGATAAAGGGGGAGAAATATGTGAATTTTGATTTTTTGCTTTTCTTCTTATTTTATTTCTGATTTACAAAAAGGGGAGAAATTGTCTTCAAAACTTTTAATGAGAATAAACCAATGTTTGGATTTTAAGTGGTGTTGCCAATGCATTCATCAAGGGGGAGATTGTAAGACCTATGTGTGCTGAATACATTGGCTTGTAGTGAATACACTTGGATTTGATGATAAAAGTTTTGAATATCGCCAAAACACCTTTTTTATCAAGGTCTGACTCTAGCTCTGAGCTACAGCAAGGTCCGACGGTAGGTCCGGCTTGTTTTGGGTAGCTCCGGTTACGTTCGATGCTAGGTCCGACTAGCTTTGGTCAGCTCTGGTGAAATTTTGTCTTTAGCTCCGGCATGTCTTTGATAGCTCCAACATGTTTTTGTTAGCTCCGCTGTGTTTTTGCTAAGCTCCGAAGTTGATTTTTCTAGCTTCGGCTTTTGGGTTTACTAGTTCCGACTAGTTTTGATTAGCTCCGGCGCTAGGTCCTGTTAGTTTTGTAAGCTCCAGCGGGAGCTTGGTTGTACTAGTTTTGTTAGCTCCGGCTCAAGGTTCGGGTTGCTCTGGCAAGGTCCGGAACTTGACCATAGTGCTTCTGCTTTTCATTTTCAATGTTTCGTACTTGCTTTACATTGTTGGAAAGATTTCTTAGTATTCATTTGCTAAGTTTTTGGTGTGTTTTGGTTGATATGGATGATATCGTGTTACTGTGGTTTTGCAACATGCTTATGTGAGGTTCTCACGTAGGGTGTTGTGTTCGGAACTAACTTGAGTCAAGTCGAGGACTTGGGCTCGTATGGATTGGTTGTTTATTCATGTGTAGGTGTTGCTTGAGTTCAAGACAGGGATGGTGATGGGATCCATTGGACTAGTCTCAGGGAGGAGATGAGGTTCCAACAACCAAATTCAGGAGGAATTGTGGTTGAGCTGATCAGGAGGTTACGCAACATGATTGAATCAAGAATAATGCATATGAAGGTATTGTGGATGTCATTGGAAGATGTTTGCACGTATGCAAGGAGTGCATGTACGCGGCTACATGGTTCCGAGACGTGATGAAGAGATGTGGACGTAAAGAGTTGGTTGGAAAGGTCCAACTGACTAGGTTATGGACTCAGGCTGCGGCTGAGTCGGGTTTGACTCAAATATAGACAGATTTGAGTTGGTTATGATAGGATTTCGTGTGGGTCACGAATTTGAGTTGTTTAGGAATGTGGGATACGTTCCTAAGGTGTTTTGAAGTCTTAATATTGCTTCTATCTGCGTATAGAAGAATTTTGAGCAGTTATGGAAAGTTACGATTCATGATCTGAGTAGGATTGGAGTCCTAGTTGATATTGGGTTGGCCTAAGGGCTGGTTATATAAGTAAGGGAGCCCAGAGCTCGTGGTGCACGACTTTGGGGCTGTTCCTCTTGTGTTATATTGAATAAAATTCATAGTTTGAATTAACTTTTGTGCCTTGTTCGTCCGACTTGTTCCACACAAGTTTTACTCGTCGAGTTTCTGGACAGCACTACCTTTCGTCGGTGGTTTTATCATAACTCAAGTTTTACAGATCCAATGGACGTGATTCTTTTTGGGTTGTCTTCAAAACTTGATTGTTTATCATATGTAAAAATTTCACGGTAATTGGATTTGTGGTCTATGATCTACACGAGTTTCTTTGCAGTGTTCCAGAACTGTTTTTTCTCGGGTAGGGCAGATTGACCATTGTTTGATCTTTCGATCATAACTTGAGTTTTTCTCGTCAGATTTGAGTGATTCTTTTTGTGTTGTCTTCGTGACTTGATTCTCTCTGATATCCATCACTTTTGTCACGGTGAAACACGTTTAGATTAGTCTCACACACGATTTCTTTAACAGATCATTTTTCTGCCGAAAGGGTTGGGGTTTAATTGTTTCCGCTGCGTAAGATTTTTAAATCTACCATTAACCCACCATCTGGTAGTTTTTCACGTGCTCTTCGATCCTACATGTTGAAGCTCAATTGATTCTTGAAGGCCGAAGACAGTCCTTCAATCTTGACATTGATGCTCTCTAGGGTCTTGTCATTAGCCGACAAATTTTTGGAAAGAGCATCATTGATCTTGAGTTGTCTAATGGTAAGTTTTGTCAAGTTGGGTTGATTTCCAATATTGCCATTATTTTTGTACCCTCCTTGAAAGAAAGAGTGTGGTTGGCCCCACCCTTGACCTTCTAGACGATAGGCATTGTTGTTTCCATTTTTGGCTACGTATAAGGCATCCTCACGGGTTTCTGGGCAGTCATTGCCCAAATGGCCCGTGTTGCCACAGACTTCACAAGTGATGTGAGAGTATAAAGCATAGGCATTGCCACATACTCCACCATTGCCTTGTTCATCAATCTTCTTCATAAGGAGGTCCAATTTGGCACCGATCATGTCCACCTCCTTCAAGGTGTGCATGTCTCGCTGGCGGGTATGGAGATGCTTGTCGCTCTAACCCATGTTTGACACCATATTCTCAATCAAATCTTTGGCTTTGGGTACCGTCAATGAGAAGAAGGCACCTCCAGCAGCAGCATCAACATGGTCACGAGCGGAAGGGATCAACACGTTGTAGAAGTTTTGGATAATGAGACAATCATCCATCCCATGGTGGGGAGAGGCTAAAGATATACTCCTGAAGACTGTCTCAAGCCTCGGGAATAGACTCCTTGACATCTTGTTGGAAGATGGAAATTCTTCCACGTAGGGCATTGGTCTTCCCAACGGGAAAAACTTGGAAAGGAATGTCGTAGAACACTTCTCCCAAGTGTCTACAACACTTCAGTTCGCGTAGAACCACTGCTTCGTTGTCCCAAGTAGAGAGAATGAAAACAGCCTAAGATGAACCACATCAAAAGATACGTGCTTGATCTTAAAAGTGTTGCAGATCTCAATGAACTATTGCAAGTGAACACTTGCATCCTCGTTAGCCTTCCCACAAAATTGGTTGGTGTGAGACCTATGTGTGCTGAATACATTGACTATGGCGATAAAAGTTTTGAATACTACCAAAACACCTTTATCATCAAGGTCCGACTCTAGGTCCAACTAGCTTTGGTTAGCTCCGGCGATAGGTTCTGCTAGCTTTGGTAAGCTCCGGTTTAAGGTCTGGTTAGCTTTGGCAAGGTCCGGTGCTTGATCGCAGTATTTCTGCTTTTATCTTGAAATATTTCGAACTTGCTTTACATTGTTGGAAAGATTGCCTAGTATTCATCTGCTAAGTTTTTGGCGCGTTTTGGTTGATATGGCTAATATCGTTTTGCTATGGTTTGCAACATGCTTATGTGAGGTGCTCACATAAGATGTTGTAGTTTCAGAACTAACGAGAGTCAAGCCGAGGACTAGTGCTCGGAAGTATTGGTTGTTTATTCATGTGCAGGTGTTGCTTGAGTTCAAGACATGGCTGGTGACGGGATCCATTGAACTAGTCTTAGGGAAAAGATGAGGTTCAACAACCAAGTTTGGGAGGAATTGTGGTTGAGTTGATCAGGAGGTCGCGCAACATGTATGAATCAAGAATAATGCATATGAAGGTATTGTGGACGTCGTTGGAAGATGTTTGCACGTGTGCAAAGAGTGTATGGACATGGATACATGGTTTTGAGGCGTGATGAAGAGATGTGGATGTAAAGAATTGGTCGGAAAGGTCCAATCGACTAGGTTATGGACTCAGGTTGCGGGTGAGTCCTGTTTGACTCAAATATGGAAAGTTTTGAGTTGGTTATGATAGGATTTCGTGTGGGTCAGGAGTTTGGGTTGTTTTAGGAATGTGGGATATGTTCCTAATGTGTTTAGAAGTTTTAAGATTACTTCTATCTGTGTATAGAAGAGTCCTAAGCAGTTATGTAAAGTTTCGATTCGTGATTTGAGTAGGATTAGAGTCCTAGTTGAGATTGGGTTGGCCTAAGGGTTGGTTATATAAGCAAGGGAGGCCAGAGCTCGTGAGGGACGACTTTTGGGCTGTTCCTCTTGTGTTTTATTGAATAAAATTCGTAGTTTAAAGGAACTTTTGTGCCTTGTTCGTCCGACTTATTCTAGACAAGTTTTTCCCGTCGAGTTTTCTGCACAACACTACCTTTCTTCGGTGGTTTTATCATAACTCGAGTTTTACAGATCCAATTGACGTGATTCTTTTCGAGTTGTCTTCACAACTTGATTATCTATCATCTGTAAAAATTTCACGGTCATTGCATTTGTGGTTTCTGATCTACACGAGTTTCTTTGCAGCGTTCCAGAACTGTTTTTCTCGGGTAGGACAGATTGACCTTTGTTCGATCTTTCAATCGTAACTTGAGTTTCTCTCAACGAATTTGAGTGATTATTGTTGTGTCATCTTCATGACTTGATTCTCTCTGATATATATCACTTTTGTCACGGTGAAATATATTTATATTAGTCTCACACATGATTTTTTTAACAGATCATTTTCTGCCGAAGGGGTTGGGATTTAATTGTTTCCGCTGCGTAAGATTTTTTAATCTACCATTCACCCCCTCTGGTAGCTTTTCATGTGCTCTTCAATCCTACAATTGGTATCAATGCCACGGTGCGCTATTCTTTGTGATTTGCACGTGTTTTAACTAATCATTATGGAGAAATACTTCGCTAAACCTTGTGTCTTTATTGGTATTGATTTTCAGGTTTGGAAGGCACGTATGGAAGCCTTCATCCAGGCTCAAGGGTTCACAATATGGGAGAAGGTATACAAGTCTTATGAAGTGCCGTCAAACAATCAACTTATAGCTATAAATCTGAGAGATGTCGACAACAACAAGGCTCAGAACTTGATCATACAAGGATTAACTCAAGGCGACTTCGACCTGTTGCACACCTCCGATCTGCATACGTTGTGTGGAAAGCACTTTGTGACTGCCACGAAGTATCCAACATGATCAAGGAGGTAAGGCAATACATGTTCAAAAAGGAATACATGCGCTTCGAGATGCAACCCGGTGAGTCTATTGATGACCTTTTTGCTCGCTTTAATAAAATTCTTAGCAACTTGCGTAGTGTCAATGTTAATTTTTTCAGATGCTGAAATGCTAGGTGTGAGACCTATATGTGCTAAATACATTGGCTTGTAGTGAATACACTTGGCTTTGATGATAAAAGCTTTGAATATCACCGAAACACCTTTTTATCAAGGTCTGACTCTAGCTCTGAGCTACAGCAAGGTCCGACGGTAGGTCCGGCTTGGTTTGGGTAGCTTCGGTTACGTTCGATGCTAGGTCCGACTTCTTGGTAAGGTCCGACCAGCTTTGGTTAGCTCCGGTGAGCTTTATCGTTAGCTCCGACATATATTTGATAGCTCCGGCATGCTTTTGCTAAGCTCCAACGTACTTTGTCTAGCTCTGGTTTTGGGTTGACTAGTTTTTGGTAAGCTCCGGTGCTAGGATCTACTAGTTTTGGTAAGCTCCGACAGGTGCTTCATTGTACTAGTTTTGGTAAGCTCCCGCTCAAGCTCCGGCTTGCTCTGGCAAGGTCCGGAACTTGACCACAGTGCTTCTGCTTTTCATTTGCAATGTTTCGTACTTGCTTTACATTGTTGTAAAGATTGCTTAGTATTCATTTTCTAGGTTTTTGGTGCGTTGTGGTTGATATGGATAATATTGTGCTACTGTGGTTTTGCAACATGCTTATGTGAGGTGCTCACATAAGGTGTTGTGTTCGGAACTAACTTGAGTCAAGTCGAGGACTTGGGCTCGTATCGATTGGTTGTTTATTCATGTGCAGGTGTTGCTTGAGTTCAAGTCATGGTTGGTGACAGGATCCATTGGACTAGTCCTAGGGAGGAGATGAGGTTCCAACAACTAAGTTCGGGAGGAACTGTGGTTGAGCTGATCAGGAGGTCGCGCAGGATGATTGAATCAAGGGCAGTGCATATGAAGGTTACTGAACGTCGAAGAAAGGTGTTCACACGTATGCATGCGGTGCATGACGTGGCAACATGGTTCCGAAGATGGGATAAGGAAGGAAAGATCTGGTTGGAAGGATCGGATCGTACCGGTTGATGACTTTGGCTGCGGCGGAGTCGGTTATGGCTCGGTATGGAAAGTATCGAGTTGGTTATGTTAGGATTTCGTGTGGGTCACGAATTTGAGTTGTTTAGGAATGTGGGATACGTTACTAATGTGTTTGGAAGTCTTAAGATTGCTTCTATATGCGTATAGAAGAATCTTGAGCAGTTATGGAAAGTTACGATTCGTGATCTGAGTAGGATTGGAGTCCTAGTTGTATTGGGTTGGCCTAAGGGCTGGTTATATAAGCAAGGGAAGGACAAAGCTCGTGGGAGACGACTTTGGGGCTGTTCCTATTGTGTTCTATTGAATAAAATTCGTAGTTTGAAGGAACTTTTGTGCCTTGTTCGTCCAACTTGTTCTAGACAAGTTTTACTCGTCGAGTTTCTGGACAGCACTACCTTTCGTCGGTGGTTTTATCATAACTCGAGTTTTACAGATCCAATTGACGTGATTCTTTTTGGGTTGTCTTCAAAACTTGATTATCTATCATATATCAAAATTTCACGGTCATTAGATTTGTGGTCTATGATCTACACGAGTTTCTTTACAGCGTTCCAGAACTGTTTTTCTCGGGTAGGGCAGATTGACCATTGTTTGATCTTTCGATCATAACTTGAGTTTTTCTCGACGGATTTGAGTGATTCTTTTTGTGTTGTCTTTGTGAATTGATTCTCTCTGATATCTATCACTTTTGTCACGGTGAAACACATTTAGATTCGTCACACACGATTTCTTTAAGAGATCGATTTTCTGCTGAAGGGATTGGGGTTTAATTGTTTCCGCTGCGTAAGTTTTTTTTTAAATCTACCATTCACCCCCCTATGGTAGCTTTTCACGTGCTCTTCGATCCTACAATTGGTATCAGAGCCACAGTGCTCTAATCTTTGTGATTTGCACGTGTTTTTGACTAATCATCATGGAGAAGTACTCCGCCAAACCTTGTGTGTTTGCTGGTATTGAATTTCAGGTTTGGAAGGCACGCATGGAAGGCTTTGCAATATGGAAGAAGGTATACAAGCCTTACGAAGTGCCACCTAATGATCAAGTCACGGCCACAAACCTACGGGACATCGACAACAACAACAAAGCCCAAAACTTGATCATCCAAGGACTCACTCAAAGCGACTTTGATCGTGTCGCGCACCTCCTATCAGCATACGATGTTCGGAGAGCCCTCTGTGACTATCATGAAGGCTCCAACACAATCAAGGAGGTAAAACAAGATATGTTCAAAAAGGAATATATGCGTTTTGAGATGCAACCAGGTGAGTCTATCGATGACCTCTTTGCTCGTTTCAATAAAATTCTTAGCAACTTACGTAGTGTCAATGTAAATTTTTCTGATGCTGAGAATGCTAGACAACTTCTTAGTGCATTAGATATGTCAATTTGGGAGATGAAAGTCACATCTATTCGTGAATCTACTGTCATGAGTTCTCTTACATTAGATGTACTCTATTCTAAACTAAAAACTCATGAAATTGACATCCTAGCACGTAAGAACCCAAATAAGTCTATTGCATTTGTTTCACAACGTGATATGTCTAGCTCCGGCCAATCATCGTCTTGCAATACTCTTGCTTTGTTGTCCTCACTAACCCTAGAGCAGATCGAAGAATTTCCAGAAGAGGAGTTGGTGGCACTCATCTCTACTAGATTCTCAAAAGCATTGCAAAATGTGAGAACTAGAAGGAGAGGAAGCTCCGGACCTCAACGCTGTTTTGAATGTGGTAAAATAGGACACTTTCATACAGAATGCCCTAACCTTTCAGGTCCGACCACCCGGGAAGAAAAACAAAGCAAGGTCCGGACCTCCTCTAGAAATTCCAACAAGAAAAAGAAGGGTACCATAGGACGCAAGGTGATCAACAGTTTCATCACCGCACTTCAAGAACTTAGTTCAAGTGATGTAGACTTTGAAAGTGATGAAGATGATGACGATCTGGCCAACTTATGCTTCATGGCGGGCAAAACAAGATCAAGATCAATTCAGGAGGATGCAGAACACAACAGTGAAGACGATGAGGTATGTTCTACCTGCAATGAAATGTGTGATGCTATTTCTCGTGCAACTATTATTGTCAAGAAAAAGGACAAAAAGCTTAGGGATAATGCTACTAAAATTGAATCACTAGAATCTGAAATTAACCGTTTAAAAACTTTGATTCCTAGTGATGATGCATGTCCCTCATGTGACTTAATCTATGAACAATTGTCCACATTAAGAAGTGCACACTCCTCCACTCTAGATAGACTTGATGAAGAAACTGAAAAGAACAAAGAGCTTGCTGCACTTAATGATAAAAACTTGAAAGATGCTAGCTGTTCAACAATTGATTTGCATTGTTCTACTTGTGAGGATCTTGATAAGAAACTACAGGATGCTATAAATGAAATTTCTATATTAAACAATGCTTTACGTTCTCATGAAGTTAAATCTTGTTCCAATTGCAAACTAAAAGGAAAAACTTCATGTGAAAATTGCCTTGATCTGTCCAAGAAACTTGATGACATGCATAGGACATTAGATCGGTTTTGTAATGGGAATAAGAACCTAAACTTGCTGCTGAATTCTTCCAAGTCTTGCAATGATAAAACTGGTTTAGGTTTTGATTCTCATGCTCATGCTAAGGCACATCCACCTAAAATTGTAAAGTCATTAGGAGGTGGTTTGATTCAGACAGTTCCTAAACAAAAAGGAGTTGTTTTCAAATCTGCAGGAGTGTTGCCTCATTCGGTTTCAAATAAAAATATTGCTTACTCATCTAGACATGAACACAAAGTTAAATTTCATTGTACCTTCTGTGGTAAAGATGGTTATGTCATAGATTTTTGTTATAGACTAGCTAAACAACAGAAAAAGGAAAGAAAAATTGCTAGATCCTATAACTTTCATGCAATTAGAAAAACACAACCTGCTTTAGTGAGTCAGAAATTTGAAAAGGTAGCTTCCGGACCTTCTGGTGAGAAATCTGCAAAAGCAGCTCCGATAGTTCTGATAGCTCCGAGAGCTCCCGGACCTTCTGTTGTTTCCTTCGGAACTTCAGCTTTTGTTTACGGAGCTTCAGCCTTGTCTTTTGGAACTGCTGCTTTTACCTCCGGAGCTACTGGTTCTTGTGCTAAAAGAGTTAAGAATAGAAAACCTCAAACTTCGACCCATAAACCTGCTGTTTTATCTCAGCTTTCGCGTGTTTTTCCTACTGCACGTCGTGTGACTCAGTACTGGATACCTAAATGCCTTTTGACTAACCCCAGTATTGAGTCATCGATGTATTGTGCTTTTATGTAGGTTACACGTTTGAGGAAGGAGAACATTTGGATCGTGGATTCAGGTTGCTCACGCCACATGACCGGTAACAAAGATTGGTTCTCCTCCCTCTCTTTTGTGTCACGTATAGAGAATGTTACTTTTGCCGATAATTCTTCAACTCCTATAATTGCTAAGGGTTCGGTTAGAGTAAATGATCACTACACTTTGAAGGATGTGGCACTTGTCAAAAATTTGAAATACAACTTGCTTTCTGTTGCACAATTGCTAGATGAAAATCCAGAAATTATTTTCAATAAAAACTGCTGCAAAGTTGTAGGTTCAAATTGTGAGCTTATTTTTAACATGTCTCGGTTTGGAAGAGTTTTTAAAGCTGATTTTGATATGTCTTCCTCTAAGAATAGGTGTCTAGTTGCTAATGATTCAAAGGACTTATATTTTTGGCATCGTAGACTTGGTCACGTAGGCTTTGATCACCTAACGCGTATTAGTGCTCTTGATCGCATACGTGGGCTGCCTAAGCTTAAAGGGGACAAAGATATTGTGTGCTCTTCTTGTAGACATGCTAAGATGGTTGCAGGTTCACATACTCCTCTCACAATGATCATGACAACTGAACCATGTCAACTTTTGCATCTTGAAACCGTAGGACCTTCACGTGTTCAATCCTTCGGAGGTAAATGGTATGTTCTTATTATCGTTGATGATTATTCTAGATACTCTTGGGTTTACTTTATGGCGTCTAAGAATGAAGATTTTAGTCACTTTAGAACTTTATTTCTTAGATTATCAATTGATCACCCAGGATCATTAAAAGCAATTAGAAGTGATAATGGAACCGAATTTAAAAATCAATCTTTTGATCACTTTTGTGCTGAAAATAGAATAGATCATCAATTCTCTTCAGCATATGTACCTCAACAAAACGGTGTTGTAGAAAGAAAGAACAGAACCTTAGTTGAGATGGCTAGGACTATGCTTGATGAATATCAAACTCCTAGGAAATTTTGGGATGATGCGTTAGCAACCGCTTGTTATGTCTCAAATCGTGTTTTCTTGCGTGCTAAGCTAGGTAAAACACCATATGAGCTTCGGTTTGGACATAGGCCTAGTGTTACACACTTTCGGGTCTTTGGTTGCAAATGCTTTGTTAAGAAACATGGTAATCTTGATAAATTTAAACCTAGATCCATTGACAACATGTTTCTTGGTTATCCATCTCATACTAGAGGCTACCGTGTGCTTTTACTTGACACTAATAAAATTGTGGAGACTTGTGAAGTGTCTTTTGATGAAGCTAGCCCAGGTACTAGCTCCGATGTTGCAGGACCAGATTCGTATCCTCAGGGGAGGGGTATTTTCGAAGATGAAGAAGAGCCGGTGATACTGCCTGGTAGTTCCAAAGTTGACACGTGTCTAGCTCCGGACATTGAACAAGCTCCGGCTATCGCCTATGCTGGTCCTGATCATCCTCAAGCCACAAGCTCATCGATTTGTGATGAACATGAAGAAGAAGAAGCTTGTGAGACATCTGTTCCCCTACATTTTTACAAAGATCATCCCCCACAACAGATGATTGGAAGCTTGCACAAACGAGTCACACGGTCCAGGTTTTGCGATCCAAACTCTTATGCTCATTCTGCTTTTGTTGCTTCTTTTGAACCCAAAGATATATCACACGCACTCACTAATGAATCTTGGATTATTGCCATGCAAGAAGAGTTAGAAAATTTTGAAAGAAATAATGTTTGGAAACTTGTACCTCCACCTCAAGGTCACACTTTAATTGGAACTAAATGGGTATATAAAAATAAACAAAGTGAGGATGGGGTTGTGGTTAGGAATAAGGCTAGGTTGGTTGCTCAAGGTTTCACTCAAGTTGAAGGTCTAGACTTTGATGAAACTTTTGCTCCCGTTGCTAGATTAGAAGCCATAAGAATTTTGTTAGCTTTTGTAGCATCTAAAGGTTTTAAGCTATATCAAATGGATGTTAAAAGTGCTTTTATTAATGGCTACATAGATGAGGAGGTTTATGTCAAACAACCACCGGGTTTTGAAAATCCAGATTTTCCTAATCATGTTTACAAACTGTCCAAAGCATTATACGGTCTCAAACAAGCCCCAAGAGTATGGTATGATAGGTTAAAAACATTCTTACTTGAAAAGGGGTTTACCATGGGCAAGGTTGATAAAACTCTTTTTGTGCTTAAGCATGGCAATGACTCATTATTCATTCAAGTGTATGTGGATGATATTATCTTTGGTTGTGCTTCTCATGATCTTGTGTCCAAGTTTTCAGCAATGATGAGTTCCGATTTTGAAATGAGTATGATGGGTGAACTCACTTACTTTTTGGGGCTGCAAATCAAGCAAACCAAGGAGGGTACCTTTGTGCATCAAACGAAGTATACCAAAGACCTCCTAAGGCGCTTCAACATGGACAAAAGCAAGCCTCTTCGGACACCAATGGGAACAGCAACAACACTTGAACTTGATGAAGATGGTGAACCCGTGAATCAAAAAGAATATAGAAGCATGATCAGATCACTTTTGTACCTCACAGCATCAAGACCGGATATACAATTCAGCGTATGTCTTTGTGCACAGTTTCAAGCTTCCCCACGTGTTTCACATCGTCAAGCCGTCAAAAGGATTCTCAGGTACTTACATGGAACTCAAGAATTTGGCATTTTTCTTCCTTCTTCCTCAACCATTACTTTGAAAGCTTTTTCGGATGCTGATTTTGGGGGTTGTAGGATTGATAGGAAAAATACTTCTGGTGCTTGTCATTTTCTTGGTAATTCTCTTGTTGCTTGGTCCTCTAGGAAACAAAATTCAGTTGCACAATCCACAGCCGAATCTGAATATGTAGCTGCTGCTAGTGCTTGCTCTCAAATTCTTTGGATTGTTCAAACACTTAAGGACTATGGGTTTGATCTAGATAGTGTTCCACTATTCTGTGATAACACTAGTGCCATTTGCATTGCTAAAAACCCCGTGCAACATTCTAGAACTAAGCACATTGACATTAGGTATCACTTTCTCTGAGATAATGTTGAAAAAGGAAACATTGTGCTTCACCATGTAGATACCGAACAACAATTGGCTGACATTTTTACAAAACCTTTGGATTTCACTCGTTTTTGTTTCATTCGTAGTGAAATAGGGGTTATGCATCCTCATGGCTTAAATTGAGGGGGAGTTTTTGAAACTTGGGAAGTCTATGTGTGAATCTGAAATTAAAATAATATGAGCATAGTATTTCATACATATATGACTTTGTGATTCCCTTTACATGCTGAAAGTTCTTACTACATTACTCGTGTTATACATTTTGTAGTTTTTGCCATGTCTAGTAATTGGAATAATTACTTACACTAAAATCTGGTCATGGTCAAACTTTCTTGCTGTTTTGAACTTGTTGCATGCTCACAAATGCTTTTAATCATTAATAATTTATCAAGTAATCAACTCACATGTTGAGTTTTTATGAACAAATATAAATTAAGAAAAGATCAAGAGAATATGCATGCATCGCACTTCTTCTTTTGAGATGGCTTGTCATTGCACTTAGATATGAACTTGGAAGAAGTTGTGTATGACTAAAACCATGTCCTTAAGCTTCTGATTGTCAAATGACATAGGCTTGGCTTGGTTGGTTAGAATAAGGCAGATGTGCATATCTCTTGCAAATATCATATGATCTAAATTTATGCTTTGAAAAAAATAAAATGCAGCAACTAGTGTCATGCTTTCAGGTTTTGAAATAGTTAAGTTTGTGAGATCATGACTTGCTTAAATTGAAAATTACATATGATCTCTAGCATGGCTTACACCACTTTATGTATTTCATCGATGTGATAATGTAAGGTACTTGATAGTATGACTTGGATGAGCTTTGTTTATATGTATATGTTATAATATGCTCATAACAACTAAAGGGGGAGAAATAATTTGTTTATATCTCATGACTTGCTGAATACATTGTCAAAGGGGGAGAGATAAGCATGAAGTGCATAAGGAGAAATAATAAAGGGGGAGAAAAAGGGGGAGAAATAATATGGGATAATTTTTTTTGGATTTTCTTCTCATTTTACTTTTGATTTACAAAGGGGGAGAAATTGTCTTCAAAACTTTTATGTGAATAAGCCAATGTTCGGATTTTAAATGGTGTTGCCAATGCATTCATCAAGGGGGAGATTGTGAGACCTATATGTGCTGAATACCTTGGCTTGTAGTGAATACACTTGGCTTTGATGATAAAAGCTTTGAATATCACCAAAACACCTTTTTATCAAGGTTCGACTCTAGCTCTGAGCTACAGCAAGGTCCGACGGTAAGTCCGGCTTGGTTTGGGTAGCTCCGGTTACGTTCGATGCTAGGTCCGACTTCTTGGTAAGGTCCGACCAGCTTTGGTTAGCTCCAGTGAGCTTTATCTTTAGCTCCGACATATATTTGATAGCTCCGGCATGCTTTTGCTAAGCTCCAACGTACTTTGTCTAGCTCCGGTTTTGGGTTGACTAGTTTTTGGTAAGCTCCGGTGCTAGGATCTACTAGTTTTGGTAAGCTCCGACAGGTGCTTCATTGTACTAGTTTTGGTAAGCTCCGGCTCAAGCTCCGGCTTGCTCTGGCAAGGTCCGGAACTTGACCGCAGTGCTTCTGCTTTTCATTTGCAATGTTTCGTACTTGCTTTACATTGTTGGAAAGATTGCTTAGTATTCATTTTCTAGGTTTTTGGTGCGTTTTGATTGATATGGATAATATTGTGCTACTGTGGTTTTGCAACATGCTTATGTGAGGTGCTCACATAAGGTGTTGTGTTCGGAACTAACTTGAGTCAAGTCGAGGACTTGGGCTCGTATGGATTGGTTGTTTATTCATGTGCAGGTGTTGCTTGAGTTCAAGTCATGGCTGGTGACGGGATCCATTGGACTAGTCCCAGGGAGGAGATGAGGTTCCAACAACCAAGTTCGGGAGGAACTGTGGTTGAGCTGATCAGGAGGTCGCGCAGGATGATTGAATCAAGGGCAGTGCATATGAAGGTTACTGAACGTCGAAGGAAGGTGTTCACACGTATGCATGCGGTGCATGACGTGGCAACATGGTTCCGAAGATGGGATAAGGAAGGAAAGATCTGGTTGGAAGGATCGGATCGTACCGGTTGATGACTTTGGCTGCGGCGGAGTCGGTTATGGCTCGGTATGGAAAGTATCGAGATGGTTATGTTAGGATTTCGTGTGGGTCACGAATTTGAGTTGTTTAGAAATGTGGGATACGTTCCTAAGGTGTTTGGAAGTCTTAAGATTGCTTCTATCTGCGTATAGAAGAATCTTGAGCAGTTATGGAAAGTTACGATTCGTGATCTGAGTAGGATTGGAGACCTAGTTGTATTGGGTTGGCCTAAGGGCTGGTTATATAAGCAAGGGAAGGCCAAAGCTCGTGGGAGACGACTTTGGGGCTGTTCCTCTTGTGTTCTATTGAATAAAATTCGTAGTTTGAAGGAAATTTTGTGCCTTGTTCGTCCAACTTGTTCTAGACAAGTTTTACTCGTCGAGTTTCTGGACAGCACTACCTTTTGTCGGTGGTTTTATCATAACTCTAGTTTTACAGATCCAATTGACGTGATTCTTTTTGGGTTGTCTTCACAACTTGATTATCTATCATATATCAAAATTTCACGGTCATTGGATTTGTGGTCTATGATCTACATGAGTTTCTTTGCAGCGTTCCAGAACTGTTTTTCTCGGGTAGGGCAGATTGGCCATTGTTTGATCTTTCGATCATAACTTGAGTTTTTCTCGACGGATTTGAGTGATTCTTTTTGTGTTGTCTTTGTGACTTGATTATCTCTGATATCTATCACTTTTGTCACGGTGAAACACATTTAGATTAGTCTCACACACGATTTCTTTAAGAGATCGATTTTCTGCCGAAGGGATTGGGGTTTAATTGTTTCCGCTGCGTAAGTTTTTTTTAAATCTACCATTCACCCCCCTATGGTAGCTTTTCACGTGCTCTTCGATCCTACAATTGGTATCAGAGCCACAGTGCTCTAATCTTTGTGATTTGCACGTGTTTTTGACTAATCATCATGGAGAAGTAATCCGCCAAACCTTGTGTGTTTGCTGGTATTGATTTTCAGGTTTGGAAGGCACGCATGGAGGCTTTCATCCATGCACAAGGCTTTGCAATATGGGAGAAGGTATACAAGCCTTACAAAGTGCCACCTAATGATCACGTCACGGCCACAAACCTACGGGACATCGACAACAACAACAAAGCTCGAAACTTGATCATCCAAGGACTCACTCAAAGCGACTTTGATCGTGTCGCGCACCTCCGATCAGCATATGATGTTTGGAGAGCTCTCTGTGACTATCATGAAGGCTCCAACACAATCAAGGAGGTAAAACAAGATATGTTCAAAAAGGAATATATGCGTTTTGAGATGCAACCAGGTGAGTCTATCGATGACCTCTTTGCTCGTTTCAATAAAATTCTCAGCAACTTACGTAGTGTCAATGTAAATTTTTCTGATGCTGAGAATGCTAGGAAACTTCTTAGTGCATTAGATATGTCAATTTGGGCGATGAAAGTCACATCTATTTGTGAATCTACTGTCATGAGTTCTCTTATATTAGATGTACTCTATTCTAAACTAAAAACTCATGAAATTGACATCCTAGCACGTAAGAACCCAAATAAGTCTATTGCATTTGTTTCACAACGTGATATGTCTAGCTCCGGCCAATCATCATCTTGCAATACTCTTGCTTTGTTGTCCTCACTAACCCTGGAGCAGATCGAAGAATTTCCAGAAGAGGAGTTGGCACTCATCTCTACTAGATTCTCAAAAGCATTGCAAAATGTGAGAACTAGAAGGAGAGGAAGCTCCGGACCTCAACGCTGTTTTGAATGTGGTAAAATAGGACACTTTCGTACAGAATGCCCTAACCTTTCAGGTCCGACCACCCGAGAAGAAAAACAAAGCAAGGTCCGGACCTCCTCTGGAAATTCCAACAAGAAAAAGAAGGGTACCATAGGACGCAAGATGATCAACAGTTTCATCACCGCACTTCATGAACTTAGTTCAAGTGATGTAGACTTTGAAAGTGATGAAGATGATGACGATCTGGCCAACTTATGCTTCATGGCGGGCAAAACAAGATCAAGATCAAGTCAGGAGGATGCAGAACACAACAGTGAAGACAATGAGGTATGTTCTACCTACAATGAAATGTGTGATGCTATTTCTCGTGCAACTATTATTGTCAAGAAAAAGGACAAAAAGCTTAGGGATAATGCTGCTAAAATTGAATCACTAGAATCTGAAATTAACCGTTTAAAAACTTTGATTCCTAGTGATGATGCATGTCCCTCATGTGACTTAATCTATAAACAATTGTCCACATTAAGAAGTGCACACTCCTCCACTCTAGATAGACTTGATGAAGAAATTGAAAAGAACAAAGAGCTTGCTGCACTTAATGATAAAAACTTGAAAGATGCTAGCTGTTCAACAATTGATTTGCATTGTTCTACTTGTGAGGATCTTGATAAGAAACTACAGGATGCTATAAATGAAATTTTTATATTAGACAATGCTTTACGTTCTCATGAAGTTAAATCTTGTTCCAATTGCAAACTAAAAGGAAAAACTTCATGTGAAAATTGCCTTGATCTGTCCAAGAAACTTGATGACATGCATAGGACATTAGATCGGTTTTGTAATGGGAATAAGAACCTAAACTTGCTGCTGAATTCTTCCAAGTCTTGCAATGATAAAACTGGTTTAGGTTTTGATTCTCATGCTCATGCTAAGGCACATCCACCTAAAATTGTAAAGTCATTAGGAGGTGGTTTGATTCAGACAGTTCCTAAACAAAAAGGAGTTGTTTTCAAATCTGCAGGAGTGTTGCCTCATTCAGTTTCAAATAAAAATATTGCTTGCTCATCTAGATATGAACACAAAGTTAAATTTCATTGTACCTTCTGTGGTAAAGATGGTCATGTCATAGATTTTTGTTATAGACTAGCTAAACAACAGAAAAAGGAAAGAAAAATTGCTAGATCCTATAACTTTCATGCAATTAGAAAAACACAACCTGCTTTAGTGAGTCAGAAATTTGAAAAGGTAGCTTCCGGACCTTCTGGTAAGAAATCTGCAAAAGCAGCTCCGATAGTTCCGATAGCTCCGAGAGCTCCCGGACCTTCTGTTGTTTCCTTCGGAACTTCAGCTTTTGTTTCTGGAGCTTCAGCCTTGTCTTTTGGAACTGCTGCTTTTACCTCCGGAGCTACTGGTTCTTGTGCTAAAAGAGTTAAGAATAGAAAACCTCAAACTTCGACCCATAAACCTGTTGTTTTATCTCAGCTTTCGCATGTTTTTCCTACTGCACGTCGTGTGACTCAGTACTGGATACCTAAATGCCTTTTGACTAACCCCAGTATTGAGTCATCGACGTATTGTGCTTTTATGTAGGTTACACGTTTGAGGAAGGAGAACATTTGGATTGTGGATTCAGGTTGCTCACGCCACATGACCGGTAACAAAGATTGGTTCTCCTCCCTCTCTTTTGTGTCACGTATAGAGAATGTTACTTTTGCCAATAATTCTTCAACTCCTATAATTGCTAAGGGTTCGGTTAGAGTAAATGATCACTACACTTTGAAGGATGTGGCACTTGTCAAAAATTTGAAATACAACTTGCTTTCTGTTTTGAACTTGTTGCGTTAATCAAGTAATCAACTCACATGTTAAGCTTTTATGGTCAAATAAAAATGAGAAAAGATCAAGAGAATATGCATGCATCACACTTCTTTTGTGATGGCTTATCATTGCACTTAGATATGAACTTGGAAGAAGTTGTGTATGACTAAAACCATATCCTTAAGCTTCTGATTGTCAAATGATATAGGCTTGGCTTGGTTGGTTAGAATAAGGCAGATGCACATATAATCTCTCGCAAATATCATATGATCTAAATTTGTGCTTTGAAAAATAATAAAATGCAGCAACAAGTGTCATGCTTTCAGGTTTTGAAATAGTTAAGTTTGTGAGATCATGACTTGCTAAATTGGAAATTACATTTGATCTCTAGCATGGCTTACACTACTTTATGTATTTCATTGATGTGATAGTGTAAGTTACTTGATAGTATGACTTGGATGAGCTTTGTTTTATATGTATATGTTATAATATGCTCATAACAATTAAAATTTGTCTTATAAACCTTGCTAAATACATTGTCAAATGGGGAGAGATAATATGTGAATTTTTAAAGATAAGTATGCAAGGGGGAGAAATTGATTACACATTGCACATATTCACAATTGTTTTTGGCACGATTCTTTTCAGGGGGAGAATTTTTTTTCTCATTTTATTTATGTTTTACAAAGGGGGAGAAATTGTTTTCAAAACTTTTAATGTGAATAAGCCAATGTTCGGATCTTAAGTGGTGTTGCCAATGCATTCATCAAGGGGGAGATTGTGAGACCTATGTGTGCTGAATACATTGGCTATGGCGATAAAAGTTTTGAATACTACCAAAACACCTTTATCATCGAGGTCCGACTCTAGGTCTGACTAGCTTTCGTTAGCTCCGGCGCTAGGTTCTGCTAGCTTTGGTAAGCTCCGGTTCAAGGTCCGGTTAGCTTTGGCAAGGTCCGGTGCTTGATCGCAGTGTTTCTGCTTTTATCTTGAAATGTTTTGAACTTGCTTTACATTGTTGGAAAGATTGCTTAGTATTCATTTTCTATGATTTTGGCGCGTTTTGGTTGATATGGCTAATATCATTTTGCTATGGTTTGCAACATGCTTATGTGAGGTGCTCACGTAAGATGTTGTAGTTTCGGAACTAACGAGAGTCAAGTCGAGGACTTGTGCTCGGAAGTATTGGTTGTTTATTCATGTGCAGGTGTTGCTTGAGTTCAAGACATGGCAGGTGACGGGATCCATTGAACTAGTCTTAGGGAAAAGATGAGGTTCAACAACCAAGTTCGGGAGGAACTGTGGTTGAGTTGATTGGGAGGTCGCGCATCATGTATGAATCAAGAACAATGCATATGAAGGTATAGTGGACGTCGTTGGGAGATATTTGCACGTGTGCAAGGAGTGCATGGATGTGTATACATGGTTTTGAGGTGTGATGAAGAGATGTGGTCATAAAGAATTGGTCGGAGAGGTCCAACTGACTAGGTTATTGACTCAGACTGCGACTGAGTTGTGTTTGACTCAAATATGGAAAGTTTTTAGTTGGTTATGATAGGATTTCGTGTGGGTCACGAATTTGGGTTGTTTTAGGAATGTGGGATACATTCCGAATGTGTTTGGAAGTCTTAAGATTGCTTCTATCTGTGTATAGAAGAGTCCTAAGCAGTTATGGAAAGTTTCGATTCGTGATTTGAGTAGGATTAGAGTCCTAGTTGAGATTGGGTTGGCCTAAGGATTGGTTATATAAGCAAGGGAGGCTAGAGCTTGTGAGGGACGACTTTTGGGCTCTTCCTATTATGTTCTATTAAATAAAATTCGTAGTTGAAAGGAACTTCTATGCCTTGTTCGTCTGACTTGTTCCAGACAAGTTTTTCCCGTCGAGTTTTTTGCACAGCACTACCTTTCTTTGGTGGTTTTATCACAACTTGAGTTTTACAAATCCAATTAACGTGATTCTTTTTGGGTGTCTTTACAACTTGATTCTATCATCTGTCAAATTTTCACAGTCATTGGATTTGTGGTTTCTGATCTACACGAGTTTCTTTGCAGCGTTCTAGAACTGCTTTTCTCGGGTACGACAAACTGATCTTTGTTCGATCTTTCAATTGTAACTTGAGTTTCTCTCAACGAATTTGAGTGATTCTTGTTGTGTCGTCTTCGTGACTTGATTCTCTCTGATATCTATCACTTTTGTCACGGTGAAACACATTTAGATTAGTCTCACACACAATTTCTTTAACAGATCATTTTTTTGCTGAAGAGGTTGGGATTTAATTGTTTCCGCTGCGTAAGATTTTTTAATCTACCATTCACCCCCCTCTGGTAGCTTTTCATGTGCTCTTCGATCCTACAGTTGGCTTGCACCATAGTGATCAGATCAGTCTTGATTTCGAAGTTCACGTCTCCCGTGTTAACAGTGAGCCCAACAGGCACATTGTTAGCAGAGGGATCCGAAAACACACAAAGGGTCTTCAGAGCCATCGACGTTTTGGTTGTTGGTGTAGTTGCGTTGGCTTGCTTTGCCGCTCAAAGCTTCTGAGGAGTAACGACACAAGGTCAATCTCTCAGAAGAGATTCTGGATCTTCAACAAAGTTTTTCAGCAAGCGGAAACCAGACATACACTACCCTATTTTCATATAAAAATGTGAAAACAAGAAGGGTTATCCTACTAAAACCTACCAGAGTCCTATCCTATTCACTCAATCATGCAATACTTCAGTTGCCTTCTCCGACAACGGTGCCAAAAATGCTTGTTAATATTTCCTACACACCACTAACAATTCATCCCTAGCAGGTGTGCCAGAAATGCTTGTTAATAGTTTTTTGATCACAAATGTAAATCCGCAAGCGCACATAATCTATCGATGTAGCGTTTCCCCTTTTAGAGTATTCTCAAAGGGTGTCATTTATATTCTCCCAAAGGAAGGCTAGATGGAAGCAAAGCAATCATCAAATGAAGATGCTAGGTTGATCTAGGTATGGTTCTATCAAGGATGGATAAAGAATAATTGGAGGTAGTGTGACACACACAAGAGCATTCTATCCTAAGGGGGTAAATGAGACAAAGAGGGACTAGGCTAAGAGTTAGGTAGATACTCCTACTGTGCTTCTAATGTACATATACATAGCCTAAGTTAGTTACTAATGATCATATTAATTATGAATTCTCATGCTAAGTGGATTAACACATCAGCACGGGTTTACCCCTAGCAACACTAGGACGACTCCCGCCAAGAGCCTGTGGCATAGCCGAACATGGAGGATTACAAAGGACATATAGGGTTGTGACCACCTACTGCCTACCTCTTCAATCCGTGAATCTACAAGACATTCAACGCTACTTATCTATCCTAGCACCATGCTAGCATATTAAGTAATTACCTTAAAAGGCTAGGCACAAGCCATCCTAAGGCAATGAACTAAATCATTGTTGAACCAATGTTAATACATAACATAAGTGATTCATATTAACATAATCATGTCATAGCTAATTAGACTATAGTGGGGGTTGTAGTGTTTATGATGATATAATGAGAATGGTATAGCATAATCATAAATACTACTCCTACCACATATATGGAATCCACAATCAAACAAGAAACGCTTCATCCAAGTATATGAACAATATAAGACTAAAGATAATATCTTTATTAAGAGCAAAGTCATAAATAAAAATAGGAATATGAGAGCCATACCTTTCTCAATTAGGAATTGGGAAGAGACTCTTTCTACTCCTCTCCTACTTGGACTATGGACTAGAGGCTCTCCTCTCTACAGCCTAAACTCCTCTAAACCTATAGATAGTAGTGGATACAGTGTATGAATACTCAAGTGGTGTGTTTGTGTGAAGTGAGGGTAGGAGGTCCTATTTATAGTTGGAGAAGGGTCGGTTCCCGCCACCAAAAGCACATGAATCAGTCTTCATCATTATCAGGGCACCACATGGAGTCGACACCTGGAAGTTGACCGCGTTTGGGGCTAGGACCTAGTCGACCAACTAGGGGGGTCGACCGACCTGGTCTTGGCTCCTTTTGCGGTGTGCTTCCTCCAGGTCACTTCCAGGTGGGTCACCTTGACTGATATGGGTGATACATCGTTTGATGGCCTCAGGTACTTCTGTTTGTGGGCCATTTGATCCATGTGGTGCCACATGTCTTCACTTGATTGGCTAGGATGATATTTTATAGTATTCCCCCCCCACTTTTACCTTATTTCCTGTAATAATTCCCTGCATGCACTATTTCTCCAAGGACAAGTGGAAATAGGTTAAATAAAAAGGACATGTGTGTAATAAATGACAATTCCTTCACATAATTGAGTTATATTGATGGGTGAAATTGGTATATAGCAGCCGTCAATAGTGCGATCGACTGCTAGGTCCGCAGTGCTTAACGAAGAAGGCGAGCCCAACAACTCGGAGCTGGCGATTGTTGACAGATGTTATACACCAATTTCACCCGTCAATATATCTCAATTTTGTGAAGGACTTGTCATTTCTTGCACACATCACCTTTCTACTTAACCTATTTCCACTTGTCCTTTGAGTAAGTAGTGCATGCAGGGATTCTATGCAGAAATGAAGTGAAACAAGAGGATGAATCCTATAAAATATCATTCCAGCCAATCAAGCGATGACACGTGGTACCACATGGATCAAATGGCCCACAAACAGAAGTATCCGAGGCCATCCAATGGTGTATCACCCATATCAGTCAATGGGACCCACCTGTAGGTCACCTAGAGAAAGCACACCGCAAAAGGGGCCAGGACCAGGTCGGCCAACCCCCCTAGTCGGCCGACTAGTTCCTGGTGCCTTTCTCGGTCAAACTCCACATGGTGGCTTCTCCCGGCTTGAAGTGGTCATGGGTGACTGATTCACGCGCTTCTGGTGGCAGGAATCGACCCTTCTCGAAGCTATAAATAGGACCCCTCACCCCTCACTTCAACACAAAACACTTGAGTATTCATCCTTGTATCCACCTCTCTCCATAGGTTTAGAGGAGTATAGGCTGTAGAGAGGAGAGTCTCTAGTCCATAGTCCAAGTAGGAGAGGAGTAGAAGGAGTCTCTTCCCAATTGGGAAAGGTATGTCTCCAATATTCCTATTTGTATTTGTTACATTATTCATAATAAAGATGTTATCTTTAGTCTTCATATGTTCATATACTTGGATGAAGCATTTCTTGTTTGATTGTGGATTTCATGTATGTGGTAGGAGTAGTATTTATGATTGTGCTATACCATGTTCATTACATTATCATAAACACTATAAACCTCCACTATAGTCTAATTAGCTATGACATGGTTACGATAACATGAATCTCTTAGGCTATGAATTAACATTGGTTCAACGATGATTTAGTTCATTGCCTTAGGATGGCTTGTGCCTAGACTCTTAAGGTAATTACTTAATATGATAGCATGGTGCTAGGATAGAGAGTAGTGTTGAATGTCTCATAGACCCACAGATTGAAGAGGTAGGCAGTAGGTCGTACAACCCTATCTGTCCTTTGTAATCCTCCACGTTCGGCTATGCCACAGGCTCTTGCGGGAGTCGCCTAGTGTTGCTAGGGGTAAACCCGTGCCCGATGTGTTAATCCACTTAGCATGAGAATTCATAATTAACATGATCATTAGTAATTAACTTAGACTATGTATATGTACATTAGAAGCATATGAGGAGTCTCTACCTAACTCTTATCCTAGTTCCTCTATTGCCCCTTTATTCCCTTAGGATAGAATGCTCTTGTGTGTGTCATACTACCTCAACTTATCATTTAAACCATCCTTGGTAGAACCCTACCTAGACCAACCTAAGCCTTTCCACTTGATGATTGTTTTACTTCCATCTAGCCTTCCTTTTGGAAAATATAAATGACACCCTTTGGGAATACTCTTTAAAGGGGAAATGCTACATTGATAGTTTACGTGTGCTTGTGGATGTTCACTTGAGAATTAGAACCTACCAACAAGCATTTCTGGCACCACTGCTCGGAATGAATTGTTAGTAGTGTGTAGGAAATATCAACAAGCATTTCTGGCGCCGTGCCGGGGAAGGCAGCCGAAGTATTACATGATTGAGTGAATAGGATAGGACCATGGTAGGTTTTAGTAGGATGACCCCTCTTTGTTTTCGCATTTTATGTGAAAATAGGGTACTGTATGTCTGATTTCCACTTGTCGGAAAATTTTGTTGAAGATCCCAAATCCCTTCTAAGAGATCGACCTCGTGTCGTGAACCCTCAGAAGCTTCGAGCGGCAAAACAAGCCAACACAACTACACCAACAACCGAAACACCAATGGCCTAGAAGACCCTTCATGAGTTTTCGGCTCCCTCTGCTAACAATGTGCCTGTTGGGCCCACAGTTGACACGGGAGACGTAAACATCAAAAATCAAGACTGGCCTTATTACTATGGTGCAAGTCAACCCATTTTGTGGGAAGGCTAATGAGGATGCAAGTGCTCACCTGCAACAGTTCCTTGAGATCTTTAGCACTTTTAAGATAAAGGACATATCTCCCGATGCTGTCCATCTTAGGTTGTTTCCGTTCTCTCTTCTTGGGAGAGCGAAACAGTGGTTCTAAGTGAACCGAAGTGCTGTAGACACTTGAGAGAAATATTCTACGACATTCCTCGCCAAGTTTTTGCCATTGGGAAAGACCAATGCCCTACGTGGAAGAATTTCCGGCTTCCAGCAAAATGCCAAGGAATATATTCCTAAGGCTTGGGAGAGGCTACAGGAGTATATCCGAGCCTGTCCCCACCGTGGGATGAATGATTGGCTAATTATCCAAAAGTTCTACAACGGGTTGATCCCTTCCGCCTGTGACCATGTTGATGCTGCTGCTGGAGGTGCCTTCTTCTCATTGAGGGTGCCCAAAGCCAAAGATTTGATTGAGAAGATGGTGTTTTTCGAAGTGTTAATGCGAAACTTCCTCTGGATCTGCTAAGTAGCAGCTCACGGAGGTTCTTGTTCGGTGGGACTTAGGCCTCAATCAAGTGTGTGAGAATGCGAGAGAGTATGACACGGTGGTTTTTACGTGGTTTGGGCCGCAAGGAGCGTAACACCCTACTCCACGGTGGATGGTATTGCTGGTGTGTGTATGCATGAGTTTGATGTTGGATCCTCTATAACGGTGGCTGTCGGTACCCAGCATACCAGGTACCCTCACGCACAGGCTAGAGCGTCCTAGGTACTCTACCTCCCAACAGAGACAGGGTCCAAGGGCGCCACGTGTCCAGGAGGCCTGGACCCGCCAGCCTCAAATGAGGGGTCCGGGGTACCCACAAGAGATCTCAAAGGAGCTCAGCCCCACCTCGGCGATGAGCTCCGAGGGAGCCACATGTCCAACAGTATGGGACCCGACCTCCGCCACGGAGGTGGGCTCCCAAGCTGCCACTTGGCCCATGAAGATCGAGACCCGATCTCCCCCGCGGAGGTGAGCACCCGAGCTGCCATGTGGCCCGCGGGATGAGACCTGACCTCCCCCGCAGAGGTGAGCTCCCGAGCTGCCACGTGGCCCGCAAGACGGACCTGGCCCCCACCACGGTGGTAAGCTCCCCAGCTACTGTGTGGTCAGTCCACTTTCCCTGAGCAAATAGCAAGGAAGTTAAGAGGGCGGTGCACCTTGTCTCCGTCAAGCCTTGAAGATACGCGACTTCCCTAGACGCTTGGCGCGGTGCACGCCTAATGTGAGGTACCGCTATGACCAATCGCATCGTAGTGAAGACGCCGTAGGCCTATCCCACTCCGCCAAGTGGGTAGCTTACGGCACTAGAGACAGTTGGATGGGACATCCCCTGCCAATGACAACAACGACGCATGGGCGACCGACAACTCAGGCGGCAAGACGGCTAGTCATCAAAGCTACGGTCAGAGTAAGCTTATGCGAGAAGCCTTACATCTTTAGGATAAGATCGCCCCGGGACCACCTGTCGGGCCCCGATATCCCACTTGTAAGGCGTCTAGCCTTGTCTATAAAAGGCCCGAACCGCCATCGCTACAAGGACCAGACTCAGAATCCCCGTTACGCACACAGAAACATACACATGCACCAGCAATACAATCCACCATGGAGTAGGGTGTTACGCTCCTTGCATCCCGAACCACGTAAAAACCATCGTGTCACATATTCTTCCGCTAGAACACTAGTTCGAGGCCTAAGCCCCGCTGAACAAGAACCTCCGCGGGCTGCTCCTTAGCAGATTCGGGGGAAGTGTCGCATTAACACTTCAACATTTGGCGCGCCAGGTAGGGGCTTTTTTCCTCAAAAAAGTGGTAGCGCTTTCACCACCATGGTGTTCATCAAGCCCGTGGAAGGCAGTTTTTGCGGCCGTCGTTCGGTGACCAGATTCATCGCTCGAGCGGCATTCTCTGGTCTGTCTCGCCCCCGTGGAGGTACTGCTGACCAAGATGGCACATCGGGACACGCCCCAGCTCAGTCGGCTCCACCAGCACCCCCAACAGTGAGTCCGAAGAGTTCTTTGGTGGCGGCTAGAGCTCTCCTCCACCACTCACCATCGCTGAACGCCTCTTAGGGGGCGGCTCAGCCATGGGTCCAATACATTGACCACTTCATCGCTGCAACCATCAACTCCCCCAACAGGGGAAGGTGCCTCGTGTTGCTGTCACGCACGCCGTCCATCGACCGTCACACTTCCAACTCTCGCTCCTAAAAGCCTACGAGCGTTGGCCGGCTCCCCACGGAGGACCTCAGGGCTGAGCTTAACTGTCGTCAAGCTCACATGGGCGACCGTGTCATCATCAAGCGACAGCAAGAGAGGCGGCGCAACCTCAACACCAAATATGGCCCTCAATGCCCTGTCCACGACACATCCTCTGTACAAGGTGCGCTGCAGGTAAACCCTCCGCCACCTGACCAGGAGTATGTTGGCTCCATAGCTCTCCTACAGTACTCGGTGCAGTAGGATGTGCAACAACAGTACTTGGCGCAGCCAGTACCATTACAAAAATGCATGGCACAACCAGTGCCACAACCACGGGTCCAGCAAGTGCCGCATGTCGTGCAGAAGACCTTCTTGGGGTATGCTGCCCATCTGCCTCTCTAACGAAGCCTGTCGAAGGCTGCACGACGTTGGCTCCGCACCTCCGCTTTGCGATGTGGCCACGCAAGGTCCGACCACATATCACGGAGAGGTTCGACGGAAGCATTAACCCACAGAGTTCCTGCAGATCTACACCACGACACTCCTTGCTGCAGGAGCGGATGAAACCATCCTGGCGAACTACTTCCCAGTCGCCCTGACTAGATCAGCCTGCTCGTGGCTAATGAACCTTCTCGAGGGGTCTATAACCTCTTAGGATGAGTTGTGCCGGCAGTTCACGGTGAACATCGGCAGCTCCTACAAGCGCCCCAACACCGAGCTCAACCTCCACGCCATGCGACAACAACCCAAGGAGACGGTGCGATCATTCATCCAGCGTGTCTCCCAGGTACGCAACTCCATTCCCAACATCCCAAATGCCTCTGTCATAGTGGCATTTCGCCAGGGAGTGCGTGACCGCAAGATGCTCGAGAAGTTAGCCACGCACAACATGCAAGACGTCTCCGAGCTATTCTCCATCGCCGATCGGTGCACCAGGGCGGCAGAAGGCCGCGACTGGCACACTCAGCCCGCTCCCGGAGCGGGCGGGGCTAGCCAGACTGGAGAAGGAGTCGCTACCCCTGGTAGCGACAAAAAGAACAAGAACTAGGGTGGCAGCCAGAACAAGCCACTGCATGGATCCCCCATCGTGACAGCAGCCACAACTAGAGGAGGCAAACCCCCACGCCCGAAGAAACACCCTCGTCAGCCACCTGCCACTGATGAAGACGTCGAGCCCTGCCTGGTGCAAAAGACTCGCGAGCACACCGCGAGCAAGTGCTGGGAGATAAAAAGGTGCGCCGAACGCTACCAAGAGCGGGCACAACAGCGCTCGGACGATGCCCCTTCTGCCAACGGGAGGGCAAGCAGAAGGTCTAACCCAAGGTCGACACTAACGAGGAGCTGTAGTACCAGAAGAAAGAGAGTGATGTCAAAGTGGTCCACCAAGATGAGGACTCCGACGCCAGCAGCGACGACGAGCGTCGCAAGACCCTCCACGTCATCTTTGGAGGGTCTTAGGATCCCGCATCCTGGAACGCGGTCAAGACCCTTCGCCGTGCGGTGACTTCGATAGCCCATGTACCCACTCCGGCACAGCACCATCGCTGGAAGGAGACGTCAATCAACTTCGACGCCTCTGACTGCTCCAAGAACATGGCCGGGGCAGGGGTCCTACATCTCTTAGTTTCCCCCAACATAGCCAACGTCAAGCTCCACTACGTCTTGATAGATGGCGGGGCCGGCCTCAACCTCCTCAGTTGTGCAGCCTTCGAACAGCTGCAGATCCCGATGTCCAAGCTCGCCCCCTCGATCCCATTCTTGGGGGTGGGACCTGGGAGCATCATCCCGTACGACAACATCCACCTGCGGGTGACCTTCGGGACACCTGAAAACATGACGGAGAGCATCCTCTTCGACATCGCCGACGTCAGCCTCCCCTTCAACGCCATCATCGGTAGGCCTGCTCTGTACTAGTTCATGGTTGTAGCCCACTACGACTACCTCATCCTGAAGATGCCAACCCCCTCGGGCATCCTCAAGATCCGCGGAGATCGCACCGCTGCAGTGTTAGCCTTGGAGTAGCTCCAAGCACTCACAGCAAACCCACACCTGTCCCTGTCGACGCTGGATAAAGTCGGCCTCCGCCAAGCTCGCGTTAGCACATAGCACCCGCCGCACCTCAGCTGCAGCCCGCCGGCAGCATCGACACCTTCGTCAAAGCTGCCAAGCCCAGTCCCAGCTCTGCTCGGACCACTCGCAAGACTGGCGATCAAGGCAGGAAATAGGGATGCTCGCTCATCGCCCCTCTAAGTAGTCGTTGACAGCAAGGTTGCCCGCCAACCATCACAGCTACCCATGGAGCTTTGGGCACCCCTATTGTAAATACTAGGCTTAGTAAAATAGTGTAAAGGATTTCTTAGGGCTTAGGAGCAGCACTAAGGACAACCGAGCACCGAGAGGGTCAGGCCCAGAGTGTGCAGCCAGCTTAGCTTGGTTCCGAACCCTAAGCCTGTGCACCCTGCCTCCCTCATCGTTCGGAGACAAGCCATTGCCCTCTTTTGTAAAAGCATGTCTCCCCCTATGAACTCCTATCAAAAAATCACTGTTTTACTTAAAGGTTTTTTAAAAAACTTTGTCCATTTACTTATGCATTAAGTTTATGAACATGCCACACCAAGACTCGTTTATTGCGTATTATCTTATATGCGTGATTGTACACTCTGTAACTCACCCATGCAGGAGTCATGCAGTCCTAATGCAGGCGAGTCTGCTTGAGGTACCTGCAGTGTATGAGGGGTTCTTCTGGTCCCTCTCGTCATTAGGGCCCTATGACGCCAGAAGGTTCCCCAGGAAAGGCCTGTGCCGAGCAGGAGGTCCAGGGGGTGTAAAGTGCTTAGCCTGGTCCTGTACTCTAAGCGTACACACCCTACCTCCCAGTGCTACAGCCAAGTACTGGAGCCAGAAAGCTCACACGCTGAGGACGATAGGAGTCGGGCCCCAGAGCACCAACGCACTGAATTACCCAGGTCCTGTGAGTCAGCCCAGGACAGTAACGCATGACAGAGCTAAGGGAGAGCTACAGGTAAACCAACGAGTAAACTAGTCCACCTTGCTTCTGTCATATGTGCAGAACAACCTGCTCCAGCACCTCCCAAGGGGCCTGCCGTCGATGACTCTACAACGATGGTGGACGACATCGGAGCATCCAGCTCTAACACCCCACAAGGGGCCTGCTGTCGACATCTTCACAATGATGGTGGATTACGCCAGAGCACCCAGCTCCAACACCTCCCAAGGAGCCTGCCGTCGATGTCCCAGAACGTCAATGACAGCACCAAGCGCGGATAACCTGTATACCAGGGGCCTGCAATCGATGACTTTGCGATGACGGTTGGCAATGCCAGAGCGCCCAGCTCCAGCACCTCCCAAGGGGCCTGCCGTCGACGACTCTATGACGATGGTGGACGACGCCAGAGCATCCAACTCCAACACCTCCCAGGGGGCCTGCCGTCGACGTCCCAGAACGTCAACAACAGCAACAAGCATGGATAAGGACCTGCCGTCGATGTCCTCACGATAATGGTAAGCAGTGATAGAACATCTAGCTTCGACACCACCCAAGGGGCCTGCTGTCGACGACTCTACGACGATGGTGGACGACGCCGGAGCATCTAGCTTCGGCACCTCCCAAGGAGCCTGTCGTCGACGTCCCAGAACGTTAATGACAACAACAAGCGTGGATAAGGACCTACCGTCAATGTCCTCAAGATGATGGTGGGCTGTGCCGGAACATCCAGCTCCAGCACCACCCAAGGATCTCGCCGTCGACATCCTAGAACGTCAATGACAACAACATGCGTGGATAAGGATCTGCTGTCGACGTCCTCACGATGATGGTGGGCAGTGCCGGAACATCCAACTCCGACACCACCAAAGGGGCCTGCCGTCGACGTCTCCACGACGATGGTGGACGGCGCCAGAGCGCCCAACTGGGGCACTACCCAGGGGGCCCGCCGTCGATGACTCTACGACGATGGTGGATGACACTAGAGCATCTAGCTCTGGCATCTCCTAAGGGGCCTGCCGTCAACGTCCCAAAACGTCAACGATAGCACCAAGTGCGGATAAGTGAGTAAACTCTCCTACCTCGCACTTGTTGCTAACAGGGTTCCCTTGCGATAGCCTATATACCAAGGACCTGCCATCGATGACTTTGCGATGATGGTGGGCGATGTCGGAGCGCCCTACTCCAGCACCTCCCTAGGGGCCTGCCGTCGACGACTCTACGACGATGGTGGACGACGCCGGAGCATCCAGCTCCGGCACCTCCCAAGGGGTCTGCCGTCGATGTCCAAGAGCATCAACGACAACACTAAGCACAGATAAGTGAGTAAACTCTCCTGCCTCGCACTTTTTGCGAACAGGGTTCCCTTGCGATAGACTGTATACGAGGGCCTGCCGTCGACAACTTTGCGACGATGGTTGGCGATGTCGGAGCGCCCAACTCTAGCACCTCCCTAGGGGCCTGCCGTCGATGACTCTAGGATGATGGTGGGACGACACCAGAGCATCTAGCTCCGGCAACTCCCAAGGGGCCTGCCGTAGACGTCCCAGAACATCAACGGTAGCACCAAGCGCTGATAAGTGAGTAAACTCTCCTGCCTCACATTTGTTGCTAACAGGGTTCCCTTGCGATAGCCTATATACCAGGGGCCTGCTGTTGATGACTTTGCGACGATGGTGGATGATGCCAGAGCACCCATCTCTAGCACCTCCCAAGGGGTCTGCTGTCGACGACTCAACGACGATGGTGGGCGATGCCGGAGCGCCCAGCTCTGACACCTACCAAGGGGCCTGCCATCGACGACTCAACGATGATGGTGGACGACGCCAAAGCCCCCAGCTCCGGCACCTCCCAAGGGGCCTTCCGTTGACGACTCTACGACAATGGGATGATGCCGGAGCATCCAACTCCGGCAAATGGTGGTGCTACAACACTCCAACTCCCCCACTTTACTAGGGGCCGGTTCAAGACATCCTGTGATCAAGTGGTAGATGTGCTTAGCCAACTAACCACATATACCAAGGGGCCTCTAAGGGGTTCCACATGCAGAAAATCAACAGACGACACTTCGGCCATATTAATTGTGCAAAGCATTGGTCCTGAGAAGCCAACGGGCTCAATAAAGGTTCTGCAAACCCTTACGCAGCTAAGGACTCAGAGCAACAATTGAGAAGCACAAAGACATTGCAAGAAACTAAACACAAATTCGAATTCATTAAGGAATTCTTTACACGGGGGGTGAACCCCAGATACAAAAACAAGCTACCAGCCTCAGCCCTGACTGAACTTCGCTACAACGTGTTTGGCGGCTTCCTTAACCTCCGGCTGCTGTCGCCTCGCGTTCCTCAACCGGGCCTTCAAAAACTGGCTCCAGTGGCAGATCAGGGTATCGGCTCCGGTAGCACACTAAGACATGGGATGCCACCGTCTCTGCCTCCACCCTACCCTCGGCTTGCAGATGGTAAGCCAGCTGACACCCCCACAGATCGAGCTCCCGGTCGCGGCGCTCTGCTGTGTGCTCCTGGGCTTGGATGTCAAGATCGTGCAGGAGGAGCTCCTGACGCTCAGCTAGGTGCTGCACCCGATCTCGCGCCAAATTGCTCTCCCGGAGCTGAAGGTCTTCGAGGAGGGACTGCAGCCTGTCCCAATCAGCCTCAGCCCAAGCCATCATCGCCTGCGCTGCCACCTCTTGATTGGTGACAGCAGCCTCCCTCTAGTTAAAGGCGGCTTCTTGGCGACTCTGGGCCTCTCGACCGGTAGCAAGAGCGCGTAGGCGGGCGTCAGCAACATCGTTGGCTGCCTTGGCATTAGCCAGAATCTTCTGGGTCAAGGCGTTTGAGGCCCTCACCAAGCGGTGCCTCACCTCCAGTTCCTTGATCTCCTTCTGGTACTTCCCCTTTGCCTCGGCAATCCTGGAGCTCAGGAGATCCTCCCAGCCTTGGAGACGCTTGCCCTTGGCACGCAACTTCTCCCATTACGCGACAAGAGCCTCCTGCGCCTGGCGGAGGTTGGATTGCACCTTAAGGATGCTGGATTGCGTAAAGTCCATTACGTCAAAGAGGCACTCCGGTTGTGCCGAAGTTAGGGAAGGTCGTCCAGTGATCATCTCGGGGACCTCTTCCTCCCGTACCGGTGAAGGCGAGGCCACCAGCACTGGGGATCTTGCCCCCGGAGACTGAGCAGGAGTTGTGGTGCCACCTGAAACAGCAGGGCCACCATCGCTCAGAGAGCCGCCCGCTGAATCAGCAGTAGTGGAGGTTAGACCTTCAACCCCCGGAGTCGGCTCTGACATGGCCTTTGCCACGACGGCCGGAGGTGCCTCTAGCGCGACGGCTGGGAGTGCCTCTCGTGCGACAACTGGATCTGCCTCTGGCACGACAGCTGGAGATGCAGCCGGAGATACTTCACTACCAACAACGGGCACACACGCTGGAGTAGCGCTCTCTTGAACAAGCTTGGCAGGCTGTCCCGCCAGCACAACTGTTGCATCCTCGGCCGCCTTCAAAGCACTTCCGGGCACTACCCCTGGTGGTAAGGGACTCACAACAGCTGACGTAGCCCTGTGAGTCAAGATCAAGCCCTAACCAATCAACATAGGCAGGTGAGATAATAGAGCAAGCGTCGACAAGAATGTTTTACCGACGTCCCCGAAAGCTCCAGTGAGCCTCCACAATCGGCGACCCTGAAGCCGCGGGCCCTGGCGATGGCGTAACAGACGAGGCCATCCCGGCAGGGCCTCTGTCAAAACCACTAGCAGTGCCGTCGCCCTGCGCCAGTGTGCTTCCACCAAACCCGACAGAGCCACCTTCTGAGCTACTGACAACGTGGTCTCAAGGCCTTTTTGCCCAAGGTTCTGTAGGTGTGATGATACCAGAGCCCCTACGGCACCCTAGACCGCGCAGGTGATGGGGATGCTAGATGATGTGCCGACCGCCAATGTCGGTGGAGCCGCCGCTTGACGGAATGAACCTCCCCCCGAAGAACCACCAACACCCAGTACTCAAGAGGGGTGCGCCGGTGGACGCTAACTTGGAGTGAAGTCCACCTATGGTGGCGCCCTCGGTGGCGAACGAGGGCGTTTCTCCTTCACGACCTCAACTACCATTGCCTTCCCCTTTCCTATGTTAGGGACCGGTGCCTTCCCTTTACCCACGTCAGGGTTCGGCGCCTTGCCCTTCCCGCAATAGCATGCGCCTCCTCCGCCCTGGAGGCTTTAGAGACTGAAGAAGGTGCAGATTCCTCTGAAGAGTCGACGATGGCCAGGCCCTGACTCTCATCACCAACCTGCTGTGGTGCAAGACCAACCGTGTCCAGGTTGGGCATCTTCTTCAGAACCTTCGTCTGAAGGTCCCGATCCGTGCAAAGCGGTGGGAAAGCCTGCGGAAGGTTGAAGACGTCGTTCGACAGCAGGTCATCACACGCCTTGGACATTGCTTCAAACACCTCCTACGGGGTCATCTTCGTGTCGCGACACCTCAACAACCTAGTACCATCTTGGAGCCCGGAGTAAAGCCATGCAGGGCAGCAACGGTGCTGGAGAGGGGCCAAATGGCGACGAATGAAGTCATCCATCACCAACAGCTCCGACAAGCTGTGGTCCGCCAGGAATCGGATCCTCTTCATCACCGACATGTACACCGCCTCAAGCTCTGGGCATTCCTCCTAGGCCAATTTCCTAATCGCTGGCCAGCCGGTGGGCAGGACCATGCGATCGTGAACGTCGGTATGCATGACCACCCAGTCGCTCCTCCAGCCGGGTCACTTCACTGAGGAGAGTGGAGTAATGTACTTGAAGGGGTTGTTGGCCCGATGCTAGATGCAGAAGCCGCCGAGGAAGTTGGCTTTGTTCTTCTTCTCGGTCCGCCTCAACACGACCAGAACACCGGCACACATGGGTACACCCCAATGAACATCTCGCAAAAATGCGAGAACACCGCCACCACCAGAGAGTTCAGCGACAGGTGATGAAGCTAGAGCCCAATGACTTCAAGGAGTGTCACCAGGAAGGAGAAAATGGGCGGGACAAACCCGTAGTATGCGTACGCCTAGAAGAAGACGACCCCTTTCTCCCCCAACTCCAGTGGCAAGGAGCCGAGACGGACATGATCCCATTGTTCCTTGTCCTCGTAGCCGAAAAGCCGCCTCACTGGTGAGACATCCTCCATCCGGGAAGGAGGCAGAGCTGAGTCCATTGGAGTAGGGGTCAAGAACCTCAAGGATGGGCCGACACTCAAGGAGGGAATCGAAGGCTCGAATGCTTGGGGCGTGCGGAAGAAAGGAACCTCCATTGCCCACAAAGGTACCTTTTTAAAGTACCTTAGTGGCATTTGGGCGCACCATGCAAATTTGAGCGGGATCCAAATCAACGGCTCATACCACGGCGTCCATGACGAACATGCCCAATTCCCTATCAGAAAAGCCGACCCGAGCAGTTCCCCACCAGAGAAGGCAACCTGACGGTTCCCATAAAGATGAAAGTGAAAGCAGCAGAAGTGCAGCATGCACCTTGGGAACCACCGCGATAATGTCGCAGCAAGCAAAGATCCCGTCGCCACGACCCCTCAACCAGAGAGGGACGCATGGTCACAACAGCAGAAGAGCACACTGCTTCGACTGGTCAAGACAAAATTAAGAGGCCGCAAGGGAAAGCCTCCCCCCAAGGTGGACCCAGGGGCCACTGTCGGTACCCGGCATACTGGGTACCCTCGTGCACAAGCTAGAGCCGCCTAGGTACTCTGTCTCCCAACAAGGACAGGGTCCAAGGGTGCCACATGTTTAGGAGGCCGGAACCCGCCAGCCTCAGATGAGGGGCCCGGGGTACCCACAAGAGATCCCGAAGGAGCTCAGCCCCACCTCGGCGATGGGCTCCCAGGGAGCCACGTGTCCAGCAGGACGGGACCCGACCTCCCCCACGGAGGTGAGCTCCCAAGATGCCACTTGGCCAGTGAATATCGAGACTCGATCTCCCCCGTGGAGGTGAGCACCCGAGCTGCCACGTGGCCCACGGGATGAGACCTGACCTCCTCCGCGGAGGTGAGCTCCCGAGCTGCCACGTGGCCCGCAAGAAGGACCTGGCCCCTTTTGACGGCTCCTAAGATATACTAACAAATCATCCCTAGCAATCGTGCTAGAAATGCTTGTTGGTATTACTCATGCACCATTAACTAAACATCTCCAACTGATGTGTTAGAAATGCTTGTTAACGGTTCTATTGGATCACAGAGTGAATTCCGCAAGCGCACGGAGGTATCATTGTATCATTTCCCCTTAAGAGTATTCCCAAGGGTGTCATTTATTTGATCCCAAAGGAAGGCGGGGTAGAGATATAACAATCATTCATCAAATGAAAAGGGTAGAAAGATCTAGGTAAGGATCTAGTAAGGATGGATAAAATAATATTGGAGGTAGTGCGACACACACAAAAGCTTAAGTCTAAGGGGGATAAGAGGATCCTAGAGGTTAGTTAAGGTTGAGAGTTATGGAGGTACTCCTACTATTCTCTATTGTACATATATATGGTCTAAACTAATTATTCATAAGCTAGATCAATAGTGAATACTTATGCTATGTGGTTCAACACATCAGGCACAGGCTTACCCCTAGCAATACTAGGGCGACTCCCGCCAAGAGCCTGTGTCATAGCCGAACGTGGAGGATTACAAAGGACAGATAGGGCTGTCACCGCCTACTGCCTACCTCTTCAATCCGTGGGTCTACGAGACATCCAATGCTACTTAGCTATCCTAGCACCATGCTAGCACATTAAGTAATTACCTTAAGAGCCTACGCACAATCCATCCTAAGGCAATGAATTGAATCATCATTGAACCAATATTAATACACAACATAATTATCAATACTAACCTAGTTATGTTATAATTAACTATACTATAGTGGGGTCTATAGGTTCTATGATAATGAGATATGTTCGTGATGAAATAGTCATAGAAGCTATACCTTCCACATACATGGACTCCACAATCAAACAAGAAACGCTTTGCCCAAGTATATGTATAAGTAGAGACTAAATATATTATCTTTATTATGCATCAAGTCACAAATACAAGGAAGAATACATGAGCCATACCTTTCCCAATGTAGGATTGGGAAGAGAGAGACTCCTTACTCCTTTCCCAATTTGGACTTGGGACTAGAGACTCTCCTTTCTACAACCTAACTCCTCTAAGACTATGGATGATAGTGTATACAATAGAGATGAAGCTCAAGTGGTGTGTGTTGAAGTGAGGGGTAGGGGGTCCTATTTATACTAGTGTTGAGGTCGGTTCTCACCACCAAAAGCGCGCGAATCAGTCACTATTGACTCCAGGGCGCCGGGAGGAGCCAACACATGGAGTTTGACCGGGTTTGGCACCAGGAAGAGGTCGGACGAACCCCTGGTTCGGCCGACCTGGTCAAGGCACCAATTCTCGTGTGCTTTCTCTAGGTGGCTGCCAGGTGGGTCACCTTGATGTATATGGGTGCAACACCGTTGGATCTCCTTGGATACTTCTGTTTGTGGGCAATTTGATCCATGGAATGCCACATGTCGTCGCCCGATTGGCTGGGATGATATTTTATAGGATTGGTCTCTCTACATTTCCTCATTTGCTGCATAAAATTCTGCATACACATATTTCTCCAAGTCCAAGTGGAATTGGGTTAGATAGAAAGGTGATGATGTGTGCAAGAAATGACAAATCCTTCACATAAGTGAGTTAAATTAATGGATGAAATTGGTATATAACAGCCGTCAACAAACATGGCTATTTTTTTTTCTTTTTTTTTCTCATGCTTATGATGTAAGCATGCTTTTTTTTTCATTTTGTAGCCATGTCTTCTACTCCCTTTCTTTGTAATGAATTTTGAATAGAGTGCTAAACATGAATAACATGGAGTTTTTCTTTTTATTGTGGTATGGTGAATATGATAGACGCTTTGCTTACTTCTAGTGTAGAGGTATAGCACGTGCAAGGGTAGTCTTGAATTCAAAAAGAGTTGAATGATTTCTCACATAGGTCTATACTAGTTTGAGTAGGCTCAATGTGAAAGCAAATAACATATGCATAAGAGGCTGTCTATGTATGAACATCATATGGCTTTGGTAGGTATTTCAATCAATTGAGGAAAACTTAAATCTTTTTAGAATTTCCCCGGAAATCTAAGTTTTACTTTCAAACTAGGACTAGCAGCCCTATTACCAATTCTAGTCTTGCAACAACCTAGAATTAGATCAATCTTTTGCTACCCACAACTTCCAAATTAAGGTAAAAGTATTTCAAACCAATGAAAGCAATATTCAGAGGGTAGCAAGTTGTAAACTAGAGACTTAGGAAAATAAAACAGAGCAACTATTCATCATTTCATCTATGTGAATTCTAAATCATTCTTACCGCACATCTTTATTTGATGAAAGCAAATCTAACATATATATATATATATATATATATATATATATATATATATATATATATATATATATTCAAGGTGGATGATGGATGGATGGAAAATAAATATGCAAAGAATGTGATACATGTTACCTCAAGTGGGGGTCCTCCCCCAAGCTTGTTCTTCAACTACCTCCGTGATAAGGGTTGAACCCTTGATGACGGAAGTATGCTGCAAGGTCGGCTTGTTGTTGTAGCGCCGTGTTGAAGTCGGTGAATTGAGCATCCATGTGTTGTTGCCAATCCTGTGTACCTTGAACATGCTCCTGGAGGGTGCTGTAGATGTCACCCATTCTTACTTCAAGTTCTCCCATACGTCTAGTGAGGTCCATCATTCCTTGGCTATAGTCATGATGACTTCTAGCCAAAAAGGAATGACATCCTCTCATGGACGTTGGGGGCAAGCTGCTAGAGCTTGAAGAGGATAAGGGTGGATCCCTTTGCCATTCTTGCCAAGATGATCCCCCAGTCTCATACGTCGGAGGTTGAGTCCATCCGGGTTCATAACCCGTTGGGTTCTCTTCCTCTTAGTATTCATGGACCGGAGAGATTATCGGTGGCATGCCTGTGGCTGCAGCCCTCGCACGATTCCTTGTTACCCTATTTTGGAGATCAAATGTGGATCGTAAGCCTTGGTGTGGCGGAACTCACGATCTTGGAGAAGCTTGCGTGCTTGATCTTCAACTTCGCTTCGTATGTCGAGGTCGTTGTCATGAAGAAGTTGGTGTGGGTTGCTTCTCTCTTCCATGGGAGTGTCCTCACACACACTTCTCCTCCTTGGGCTTGTACCCATGGAAGAGAGGCGTGCACTAGAACCTTCACCACGGTTTGAGCTTGCAGCCCCCTTCCTCTTTCTGAACAACCTCTTCATGTCTTTTTGAGTTCAACAAGCAAGACCAAAACAAGGCAAGAAAAATTCGAAAAGAAGCAATGTTTGGAAAACAAAACTCTCAACGAATTTTCTCCTCTTGAAACATTGAGTGTAAAATGCAAATGCAAGCAAAATAAAATCTTTTTGGGGATGGATTTGAGCAAGAATGTTGCAATGAAGAGCAAGAAAAACAAGGTGAGCTAGAGAGTGACTTGGAGGAGTAAAATGATGTGGTGTGTGAAGAGAGGTGCTCCTCACGGCCACAATTTATAGGGTGCACCCTCCAACAATCACTTGGGGTTCAAAATGTAGCCGTTGGAGGAAGGAGAGCCAAATTGGCTCCACTCCCTGTTCGGCCGACCAGGGGGTTCGGCCGACCTGACAGGTGGCCCCCCTGGTTCCCCTTTTGGCAAATGGCTCCCCAATGGCTATAAAGTTAGCACGTTGGTGAAATGCCACATGTGCAGCTAAGAAATTTTTTTTCAAAGAAAAACCTTTTTTCAAATCAACTAAAAAATTTTCTTTTGAAAAGAAAGAAAGAAAAATGATAGTTGAGAATATAAGATTCTCAACTTGCTCGGAAAAATCAAATATGCAATGGGAAAAATCCAAATGGGGTGGAAAAAGAAAGAAAGAAAAATAAAGTGGGATAACTACCAATTTAACCTATTGGCGTAGGTCTCACCACTGTTCGATGAGATGGATATTCCTCTGTCTTCATTTCACATCCGGGCCCGGAGGGATGGGCTTGGACGGCTTGTCTTGCTTCTTCCGCCATTCCTTCTTTGGCAGCTTGGTGGACTTGGGCCTTCGGGAAGGTCCAGATGATTCCGTCGCCTTTGGATATCGGCGTGGTTGAAACGACAGATTCTCCTTGTAGATTAATCTTCTCATGAATGCAATGAGTGAGTCCACCTTTGGAGGTGTGACTTCGACCTCTCTGATGTGTTTATCATTCGTCCCATACTTGATTCGAATCATGGAGCATTGTTCTGATTTTGGCCGAAAGTTAAACCTTTCCTCCTTGCCATTGATATAGAAGTGGATTTCTCTAGCTCCCACATCTATGTGAGCTCTTGCAGTGCTTAGGAATGGACGTCCAAGAATGAGTGGTGTATCTTTCTCAGTGTCCATGTCTAGCGCCACAAAATCCACGGGTATGAAGCAGTTCCGGATCTTCACCAGGACGTCTTCAGTAATACCCGCTGGATAACGGACTGAAGAGTCAGCCAGTTGTAGCTGCATTGGTGTTGGAGTCAGCTCTGTGAAGTTCAGCTGGTCGAACACAACCTTGGGCATCACACTAACACTTGCTCCCAAATCACAAAGTGCCTTGTCAAAGTGGTGAGCCCCAATTGAGCATGAAATGGTAGGACATCCGGGGTCCTTTTTCTTTTTAGGAAGCCTATTGAGGATGGCTGCACTGCAGTCTTCCGTAAGCTTGACGACCTCAGTGGTGGGCAATGGCCGTTTGTTGTTCAATATGTCCTTGAGATAGCGAGCATAAGTGGGTACTTGCATCGCATCAATCAAGGGCAAATTGATGTGGATCTTTTGGATGATCTCAACAAAACGGTTGAATTGCTCAAGCACTGTTGGCTTCCTTTGTCTGTGAGGGAATGGCAATAAGTTGGTGTCTTCATTAGGCCATTATCTCACCAAGTAATTCACTTGGGACATCCTCCTTCTCAGGCTCAGTTGTCCTCTTTTCCTGTGTGGGATATGGTGGCTCACGAGTGGTCTTTCCTCCTCTCGTAACCACTGCAATGACGTTCTCCACTGGGGCTTCTGGCTGCCCCGAAATTTTGTTGTTTTCTAATGAAGGGACAACTGTAGCAAGTTGTGCCAACTGAGTTTCCAACATCTTGTTGAAGCTTAGTTGATTCTTGAATGCTGAGGATAGTCCTTCAATCTTTGCATTGATATTTTCTAGGGTCTTGTCATTAGCTGACATCTTCTTAGATAGGGCCTCGTTGATCTTGAGCTGGCTAATGGCAAGTTCTCTCAAGTTGGGCTGATTTCTAGGGTTGCTATTGTTGTTATACCCTCCTTGAAAGAATGGGCGTTGTTGACCCCACCCTTGACATCCTGGATGATAGCCATTGTTGTTGTTGAAATTTCCATTGTTGGCGAGGTATAGGGCATCCTCATGAGCATGTCCACCTCCTTCAAGGTGTGCATGCCTCGCTGTCGAGTATGGAGACGCTCATCGTCCCATCCCATGTTGGACACCATCTTCTCAATAAGATCTTTAGCTTTTGGCACCGTCAATGAGAAGAAGGCTCCTCTAGCAGCAGCATCCAAATGATCACGAGCTGATGGGATCAGCCCGTTATAGAAGTTTTGAATAAGGAGCCATTCATCCATACCATGGTGGGGACAGGCTAGGATGTACTCCTGAAGCCTTTCCCATGCCTCGGGAATAGATTCCGTGGGCTCTTGCTGAAAGCTGGAAATCCTTCCACGTAGGGCATTGGTTTTGCCCAACGGGAAGAATTTGGCGAGGAATGCCGTAGAGAATTTCTCCCAAGTGTCTATAGCACTTCGGTTCGCGTAGAACCACTATTTCGCTCTCCCAAGGAGAGAACGGGAACAGTCTCAGACGGACCGCATCCGGAGACACGTCCTTAATCTTAAAAGTGCTACAGATCTCGAGGAATTGTTGCAGGTGAGCACTTGCATCCTCGTTAGCCTTCCCACAAAATGGGTTGGCTTGCACCATAGTGATAAGGCCAGTTTTGATCTCGAACTTCACATCTCCCGTGTTAACAGTGGGTCGAATAGGCACATTGTTAGCAGAGGGAGCTGAGAACTCACAAAGGTTCTTCTGAGCCATTGGCATTTGGATTGTTGGTGCAGAAATGCTGGCTTGCTTTGCCGCTCGAATCTTCTGAGGAGTAACGACACGGGGTCGGTCTCTTAGAAGAGATTCTAGATCTTCAACAAAGTTTTTCGACAGGCGGAAAGCAGACATACACTACCCTGTTTTCACATTTAAAATGCAAAAACAAAGAATGGTTATCCTACTAAAATCCTACCCAGGGTTCTATCCTATTCACTTAGTCATGTTATATATCTATTTGCCTTCCCCGGCAAGGCGCCAGAAATGCTTGTTGACGGCTCCTAAGATATACTAACAAATCATCCCTAGCAATCATGCTAGAAATGCTTATTGGTATTACTCACGCACCATTAACTAAACATCTCCAACTGATGTGTTAGAAATGCTTGTTAACGGTTCTATTGGATCACAGAGTGAATTCCGCAAGCGCACGAAGGTATCATTGTAGCATTTCCCCTTAAGAGTATTCCCAAGGGTGTCATTTATTTGATCCCAAAGGAAGGCGGGGTAGAGATATAACAATCATTCATCAAATGAAAAGGGTAGAAAGATCTAGGTAAGGATCTATTAAGGATGGATAAAATAATATTGGAGGTAGTGTGACACACACAAAAGCTTTCAAGTCTAAGGGGGATAAGAGGATCCAAGAGGTTATTTAAGGTTG
Source organism: Tuctoria greenei (assembly GCA_036927565.1). Taxonomy (NCBI): domain Eukaryota; kingdom Viridiplantae; phylum Streptophyta; class Magnoliopsida; order Poales; family Poaceae; genus Tuctoria; species Tuctoria greenei. Next base: position 204,487,619 of record JAYESD010000006.1, read on the forward strand.
TGAGTTATGGAGGTACTCCTACTATGCTCTATTGTACATATACATAGTCTAAACTAATTATTCATAAGCTAGATAAATAGTGAATACTTATGCTATGTGGTTCAACACATCGGGAACGGGCTTACACCCAGCAATACTAGGGCGACTCCCGCCAAGAGCCTGTGGCATAGCCGAACATGGAGGATTACAAAGGACAAATAGGGCTGTCACCACCTACTGCCTACCTCTTCAATCTGTGGGTCTACGAGACATCCAATGCTACTTAGCTATCCTAGCACCAAGCCAGCACATTAAGTAATTACCTTAAGAGCCTAGGCACAATCCATCCTAAGGCAATGAATTGAATCATCATTGAACCAATGTTGATACACACCATAATTATCCATACTAACCTAGTTATGTTATAATTAACTAGACTACAGCGGGGATCTATAGGTTCTATGATAATGAGATATGTTCATGATGAAATAGTCATAGAAGCTATACCTTCCACATACATGGACTCCACAATCAAACAAGAAACGCTTTGCCCAAGTATATGTATAAGTAGAGACTAAAGATACTATCTTTATTATGCATAAAGTCACAAATACAAGGAAGAATACATGAGCCATACCTTTCCCAATGTAGGACTGGGAAGAGAGAGACTCCTTACTCCTTTCCCAATTTGGACTTGGGACTAGGGACTCTCCTCTCTACAACCTAACTCCTCTAAGACTATGGATGATAGTGTATACAATATAGATGAAGCTCAAATGGTGTGTGTTGAAGTGAGGGGTAGGGGGTCCTATTTATACTAGTGTTGAGGTTGGTTCCCGCCACCAAAAGCGCGCAAATCAGTCACCATTGACTCCAGGGAGCCGGGGGGAGCCAACACGTGGAGTTTGAACGAGTTTGGCGCCAGGAAGAGGTCGACTGAACCCCTGGTTCGGCCGACCTGGTCAAGGCACCAATTCTCGTGTGCTTTCTCCAGGTGGCTGCCAGGTGGGTCCCCTTGATGTATATGGGTGCAACACCGTAGGATCTCCTCGGATACTTCTGTTTGTGGGCTATTTGATCCATGGAATGCCACATGTCGTCGCGTGATTGGATGGGACGATATTTTATAGGATTGGTCCCTCTACATTTCCTCATTTCTTACATAAAATGCTGCATACACATATTTCTCCAAGTCCAAGTGGAATTGGGTTAGATAGAAAGGTGATGTGTGCAAGAAATGACAAATCCTTCACATAAGTGAGTTAAATTAACGAATGAAATTGGTATATAACAGCCGTCAACAGCCCCCACCACGGCGGTAAGCTCACCATCTGCTGTGTGGTCAGTCCACTTGCCCTGAGCGAATAGTAAGGAAGTTAAGAGGGCGGTGCGTCTTATCTCCGTCAAGCCTTGAAGATACGCGGCTTCCCCACACACATGGCGCGGCACACGCCTAATGTCAGGTACCGCTATGACCAATCGCATTGCGGTGAAGATGCCGCAGACCTATCCCACTCCACCAAGTGAGTAGCTTACGGCGCTAGAGACAGATGGATGGAACATCCCCTGCCAATGACAGCAATGATGCATGGGCGACCCACGACTCAGGCTGCAAGACAGCTAGTCATCAAAGCTATGGTTAGAGGAATCTTATGCAAGAAGCCTTAGATCTTTAGGATAAGATCGCTCTGGGATCACCTATCGGGCCCCGAGACCCCACTTGTAAGGCGTCTGGTCTTGTCTATAAAAGGCCCGAACCGCCATCGCTACAGGGACGAGACTCAGAATCCCCGATACGCACACACACACATACACACTCACTAGCAATACAATCCACTGTGGAGTAGGGTGTTATGCTCCTTGCGGCCCGAACCACGTAAAAACCACCGTGTCACATACTCTTCTGCTAGAACACTAGTTTGAGGCCTAAGACCCACCGAACAAGAACCTTTGCGGGCTGCTCCTTAGAAAATCCAGGAGAAGTGTCACATTAACACTTCGACAGTGGCGGTCCGGGCCTTTTATAGCTAAGGCCGGATGTCTTACAAGTGGGGTCTAGGGCTCGACAGGAGGTCCTAGAGAGATCTTATCCTAAAGATCTAAGGATTCTCGTGTAAGCTTGCTATGACCGTGGCAGTGAAGACTCGCCGTCTTGCCGCCTCTCTCGTCAGCAGCCCACGCGCCATTGCTGATGATGGCAGAAGGTGTCCTGTCAGCCTGTCTTGTTGCCGCAAGCTACCCACTTGGCCAAGTGGGATAGGCCTCCAGTGCCTTCATTGCGATGTTAGTGGTCATAGCGGTCTCTAACCGTTGGCGCGCTCTACGTTGTGCGCTGGAAGTGGGTGAGCGTCTTCACCACTTGGCTTGGGCGGGGCACACCGTCCCTTAACTCTCGCACCTTACCGTCCAGTGTAAGTTGCAGGACACGTGGTAGTGTCGGGGCTGATCCCTGCTGGGGAGGCCAGCCCTGGTCCTTCGTGACGCGTGGGAGCTCCGGGACTCTCCAGGGGATGTGGCATCTCGGCACCCTTCCCCACAGGGGATGCCTGACCTGGCGCTCCGAGCCACGAGGCAGCACCGGAGCTCTTCCCGAGGTTGGGTGAGGTCCCGTCCCAACACGTGGTATTTTGGGAGCCCGTTTCGCTGGGTGGGCCAAGTCCCATCTTCGAAGCTCACGTCGCGGTACTGGGGCTCATTCTTGAGGGAGGCCGAGGTCCTGGCACCTTTGGGACACATGGCGCCTCTGGACGTGCCTCGGTGTCTTCATCCTGTGTGTGAGGGTACCCCGTCTGTAGGGTACCGACAGTGGCCCCTTGGTCCACCTTGCGGCGAGGTGAAGAGCCCAAAGTTGGAGCCCTTTCCATGTTTTCCTGCACTGTGCTTTGAATTTTTTCTTGGATAGCCGAAGCGGTCGGCGCTTCTGCCAACGTCACCACGCGTCCACATCATGTGGTAGGGCTGACCTGCCGACCGTTGAAGCGACGCCGGCGCCTAATGTCATTAGCGTGCAAGATGGCGACTCGCCACCGATGGTCGGTGATGTCCTTGCTGCGGAGGAGGGGACTTCAGTGTCGGGCAGCGGCGCGACGATTCCTGAAGCTTCAGTCGGGGAACCATCTGGTCCCCAGGCGCTGTTGTCTATCGCAGCGCCAGCAGGAGGGGCAGAGGGGCAGCCGTCCATGGCGACGGTCGCGCTGATCCCTCTTGCCGAAGCTTTTGCCGCGACCCAATCTGTCTTGCGCCAGACGCAAGCTGCTTTTGCCCGAGAGTGGGATTAGCTTGTGGAGGAGCGGCACTTGGTGAAGCTGGTCGACATCAAGAACAAGGAGCTTGAGGTGAAGGCCTTGAAGGCCCATGCTGCTGCCGATGCCCGCCTAAAGTTGTGTGAGGATCAGCGGTTGGAGTTGGTCTGCCGTGAAGTTGCCATTGCTGACGCGGAATGAGACTTGGCGGCAAAGGAGGAGGAGATCTCCCGGAGCCTGGAGGAGAAGCGCCAGACTTTGAAGGACTTGGAGCTCGCCATCAAGTTCCGAGAGGATGATCTGGAGCGTCGTGCTCGGGAGCTCGCCGGCCAGGAGGAGACTGCGCGGAGATAGGCGGAGAGCCTCTAGGCCTCCTGCGCGGTCGAGGCCCAAGGGATTCGGGACTTTCTGGCCCGTGGTGGGGCGGTGTTGGAACCCCTCGGCCTTGGTCCCATGCCGCACAGGGAGCCATCTCAGAGGGTGGCCCAACTGCTTCCTGCCTTGGACTCCCTCTGCTCGTTGTTGGGGTCAGTGGACACTGTCCTCGCAAGGCGGCTCGAGGTCGAAGGAAAGGAGATAGCTAAGCTGGTGGCTTCCCATGTCTTGGTGTGCTTTCGGAGCTGGTACCCGACGACCCCGCCGGAGCCGGTGGAGAAAGGCCCCCTTGACGAGCGGGAGGAGAAGGTGAGGGCCAAAGTCCAGGACCTTGCCAAGGAGGTGGCTTGTTCGTTCCAGCGGAGTTGAGACCGGTGGCACCAAGGCACAATGCTTTTGTAACCGAGGGTGACCCCTTTGTAAATAATTATCGATGAATTTGAATCCATGTTGTTTTGATTGTTGGCTTGTCATGTGCTTTCAAATTGTTGCCCCAATTCCTTCTCTGTGTAAGGTCTTGAAGAGATTTTTTATGATGTCGTTAGCTTTTGAGGAACCAACACTTGCACAGTTGACACGGTCGATTTGTCACTAGTTGACGTCCTGCCTATGGAACCCCCTTAGAGGCCCCCTGGTAGGCGTGGCCATGTTGTCGAGTACGCCTACCACTTTAGCGCAGGCTGTCTTTGACTGGTCCCCAGCGGAGCAGGGGAGTTGGAGTGGATTGTTTCAATATCGCCCATCATCGTCGGCGGCAGGTCCCTCGGGGGTGCCGGAGCTGGCTGCTCTGGCATCGCCCACCATCGTCGTAGCGTTGTTGATGACATGCTTCTTGGGTGGTGCTGGAGCTGGCTGCTCCGGCATCACCCACCATCTTCGTAGAAACGCCGCAAGCCCCTTGGAAGGTGCCGGAGCTGGATGCTCTGGCGTCGTCCACCATCTTCGCAGGAGCGTCGACAGCAGGCCCCTGGCTTACAAGCTAGCACAAGATAACCCTGTTAGCAACAAAAGGTGGGCAGGAGAGTTTACTCACTTATCTATGCTTGTTGCTGTCATTGGCGTGCTTGGACGTTGACGGCGGGCCCCTTTGGAGGTGTCGAAGTTGTCTGCTCTGGCTTCACCCACCATCGTCGTAGCGTCGTCGACGGTAGGCTCCTTGGGTGATGCCGGAGCTGGATGCTCCGACGTCATCCACCATCGTTGTAGAGACGTTGACAGATGGCCCCCTGGGAGGCGTCGCACAACATCATCGTAAAGATGTCAGCGGCAGGCCCCCTGGGCTGCGTCGGAGCTGGATGCTCCGGCGTCGCCCACCATCGTCGCAGAGACATCGATGACAGGCCCCTTAGGAGGTGTCAGAGCTCGATGCTCTGGCGTCATCCACTATCATTGTAGATGCATCAACGGCAGGCCCCTGGTTTACAGGATACCACAAGAGAACCCTGTTAGCAACAAGAGATGGGCGGAAGAGTTTACTCACTTATCCACGCTTGTTTCTATTGTCAACGTGCTTGGACGTTGACGACAGACCGCTTTGGAGGTGCCGGAGCTGGCTGCTCTGGCGTCACCCACCATCGTCATAGAGATGTCGATGGCAGGCCTGCTGGGAGGTGTCGGAGCTGGCTACTCCAGTGTCGCCCACCATCATCGTAGAGATGTCGATGGCAGGCCTCCTGGTGGTGCCGGAGCTGGATGCTCTGACATCGCTCATCATAGTAACCTGCTCTGTACGTTCGCTCTGTATGTCCTACATACATAACATGGGTGCATATTTTTCACTCGTTGGTGATTTTTTCCTATGCTTTTTAGTTTTTTCATGTCTCACAGTCCTGGGCTGGTATGCGGGGTTTGGGTAATTCAGTGCGTTAGCGCCTGGGACCTGACTCCCACCTTATTCGGGGTATGAGCGTCCTTGCCCTCAGTACTTAGCCATAACACTTGGAGACAAAGTGCGCATGCTTAGGGTACAGGACCAGGCTAAGCAGGCTGCACACTCTGGACCTCCAACTCGGCGTAGGACTTTCGTGGGAGACCATTTGGCACCATAGGACCCCAAGTAAGAGGGCAACCACGATGACCCAGAACACCTTGCAGGTACCTCAAACACGTCCGCCTTCAGCAGGGTTGCATAACTCTACTAGGGGTGGTATAGGAAAAAGTTTCACCAAGTATATGAAGATAATATACGAAAGAATGAGACTAGTCAGATTGATCACAAAATTAACAGGTAATTAAGTGAACATAAGAGAAAACAAATTGTAAGATAGTGATTTTTTCAAATTGGCACTCTTAGTAGGATACTGGCTTTACAATAAGGCAATGACCCACTCCGGTTGCCAAGGGAGGTAGAGTGTTCATGCTTTGGGTACGGGACCAAGCTAAACGGCTAAACACTCTGAACCTACCCCCCCCCCCCCCCCCCCCCGAGCTTGGTTGTCCTAAGTGTCGTTCCTTGGCACCATGACACCCTACACTGTCCTACTATATACTTAGGGATAGAACTTATGGAGGTGCTCTATGTTCCAAGGGTTGGGGAGGGGCTCTCCATCTTCTGTGGATAGGCGAGCACACCCGGGGCGGGATACTTGTGTCACTCTGAAGGGGCCGTCCCAGCTGGGGGAGAGTTTGTGCGACCCTTCTCGAGAAAGTATACGCCGCAGCACCAGGTCACCTGTATGGAGCTCTCTACTTCACATGAACCGCTCCTGGTAGCACCTCAGCGCCTATCGGTAGCGTGCGTTTCGGATGGTGGCATGCCACCTTGCTTCGTCTACGAGGTTGACATCTTCTCGTTGGAGCTGGTCCTGTGAGGCTTCAACAAACACTCAGACTCATAGTGAGCCCACTGCGATCTTTGGGGGAGGACGACCTCGCCCCATACAACGGGAAGAAAGGTGTTTCTCCAGTGGTGCGGCTGGGTGATGTCCGACTTGCCCATAGTGTGCAGGGGAGTTTGTCGACGCACTTCTCACCATGCTTATCTAGGTTGTTATACGTGCGTTTCTTGAGTCCCCTGAGGATCTCAGCGTTGGACCTTTCGACTTGGTCATTGCTCTTTGGATGAGCCACAGATGCATAACAAACTTGGACGCCGAGGTCTTCACAGTAGTCCTGGAAAGCTGCATTGGTGAACTGGGTCCCGTTGTCGGTGATGATCCTGTTCGGGACCCCAAACCTGCAGACAATCTACTTGATGAACTTTATTGCTGACTCCTTGTTGATGTTGATCACTGGGGCTGCTTCCGGCCACTTGGTGCACTTGTCTACAGTGACGTAGCAGAACCGACACCCTTCGACTACCCTGGGGAAGGGTCCCAGGATATCCATCCCCCAGACCGCGAAAGGCCAGGAGGGCGGGATCATCTGCAGTGTCTACGCCAGAGTGTGAATTTGCTTGGCGTGGAATTGACACGCCTCACATCTCTTAACCAGCTTGACGGCGTGTTGTAGTGTTGTTGGCTAGAAGCCATCTCGGAAAGCTTTGCCAACCAGCATGCGGGAAGCTGCGTGATTCTCGCACTCTCCTTCGTGGATCTCTAGGAGCAAGTCGCAGCCTTCCTCCCGAGTTATGCACCGTAGTAGCACACCGTTGGCGCCACGCCAGCAGAGGTCACCTTCTACCAGCATGTAGCATTTTGCCATCCTTACGATCCTCTCGGCAGATATTGGATCCTCTGGGAGGATGTTGTCCTTCAGATAGTCCCGGATCTCCGTGATCCACACATTGGGACTCTCCTGAGCTTCTGGATCTTGGGCGCTGGGTAATCTGGGGTCCCCGGTGATGCACAAGAACCTCGGTGGGCCCCATGGTTGCCGGGCCGCCGTGATCGCCAGCTCTGTGGTGTTAGGCTCGCCTTCCTCGTTAGGCCTTGCAGGCCTAGCGGTTGGCCGTACCAACCTCCTGCCAAAGACCCCTTCAGGAACTGAGGCTCTCGTGGACGCCATGGTTGATAGGGCATCAGCGATGGAGTTGTCGGTGCACTGCACATGGCAGAGGTCCAAGGCCTCGAAACTAGCTTCCAACTTCTTGACGTGCAGTAGGTACACCGCAAGCTGGGGGTCATTGCAGCAGCACTCTCCCCAGATCTGCTTCATGATCAGCTGGGAGTCTCCCTTGACCAGCATGTGCTAGACACAAGGACCCTGCGCAGTTGTGAGTCCGAATATGAGGGCCTCGTACTCCGCCATGTTGTTGGTTGCCTTGAAGTCAAGGCCCACTGCGTACTTGGACTGCTCCCCCGTTGGAGAGGTGAGCAGTACACCGGCTCCAGCCCCTTGCTTCCACGAGGATCCGTTGAAGAAGAGTTACACAGTGAGGTCTAGTAAGTTCCAGTGCTCTGGGCTCCGAGTCCCTGATTTCCCGGCCCCTTGGGTTTCTTGGTGAAGGAGTCCACTCAGCAACAAAGTTTGCCAGAGCTTGGCTCTTGATTGCATACCGTGGTATGAAGTCGAGCTCGAACTCCGCTAGTTCGGCCGCCCATTTGGCGATATTTCCTGTTGCGTTGGGGCTGCATAGCACCGCCCCTAGTGGGAACGAAGTCACCACTTAAACTCTGTGTGCCTAAAAGTAATGGCGGAGCTTCCTCGATGCAATTAGTACTGCAAAGAGCAACTTGTGCACTTCATAGTACCTTGTTTTTGCTTCATGTAGGACTTCGCCGATGAAGTATATCGGGCGTTGGATCGTCCGGGGTCTCCTTGGAGAAAGCGGTGCATCCTCTTCCATCTACACCGAGCCCAGAGACTCCATGTCTCCAGGTCCCGATGCATCCTTCGGGGGCTGGAACCCAAAGGCTCCTTGATCTCCGGGGCCCCCTAAGGGGACCTGGTCATCCTCTAGGGGCTCGGACCCAGAGGCTCCTTGCTCTTCGGGGCCCCCTAGGGGGACCCGAACATTCTCTAGGGGCAGGGACCCAGAGGCTTCTTGCTCTCCAGGGCCCCCTAGGGGGACCCGAACCTCCTCTAGGGGCTGGGACTGTAACACCCTCATTTTCATGCATCATGCCTTGCATGCACTCATATACATGTTTAACATTAACCCACATAAAGAGGAACGAGTTTAAAATTGATTTGGAACAAAACCGCACTTAAAATGCAGGAAAATACAGACTAGTCCGATTTTGCTGAGGACTAGTCCGATTTCTCCCTTACTAAAAACGGACTTGTCCGTTTTTGCTGCGGACTAGTCTGATTTTGCCTCTGGAAACCTTCGGACTTGTCCGATTTTGTGCGGACTAGTCTGATATTCCAAGAATCCTTGAAAATTTGCTAAGTCACTGGACTTTTCCGGACTAGTCCGGTGTTCCAGCGGACTTGTCCGATTTCCTCTCTGACTAAAGTCGGACTTGTCCGATTTTAGGCCAGACTTGTCCGATTTTCTCTCTGTCCGACTTCAGACTAGTCCGGTCCTTTTCGGACTTGTCCGATATTTCGCGACTCCGAGTTGATCTTTTGTTTTACGACTTGTTTCTTGGGTTTCACGTTAAGTGGGCCTAGGGACGTCGTGCCTAAATCTTTTAGAGCCCATGTGGGACTCTAAACCGGCCTCTACTCACCCCAAACTCGAAATCCATCTAACCCTAGCCTCCACCTCTATATAAACAACCCCACCCTTGGCTTGACATCTATTTGCCACTTTTCCACCCCACCCAAACCCTAGTTCGTGGAGAGCCACCATCAAGGAGGGAGGAGAAGATCCCAGGCAAGAAGAAGAAGAGGATGAAACAAAAGAGGATCAAGGTCTCCACCAAGTTTCATTCTTCATCACCAATTCATCTCCAAGTTCATCCCCAACCCTAGATCACCAAGATCCAAGTGCTATCTCCAAGTTTCTTGATTCATTGGAGTCCTAAACACCTGGTATACCTTCTATTATCTTTTCCTTACGTGAATTCAAGACCTAATCTCCGAATTTACGTCGATATAGAGAACCCTAATCTGCTAATCTCGCAGAGTGCGGACTTGTTCGGTCCCTGGCAGACTAGTCCGATCTTCCTGGTTAAATTGAGTTGAATCGATTCAAAAGTTTGATCTAATCACATCCAAACCTGTATAAACTTGTTAAAAGCTATTAGAACTAGTTATTGATCATTAAAATCAATCTATTGACAAGTTCTACCTTGCATTTGCATCAATCATGCATGTCATGACATATTGAGTAATATTTGTGCACTCTTTGATTGTGTCTCTTGTATTATATGTTTATTGTGTGGATTAGACGGATTTGCGCTAGAGAGTGCCGCGGAGGATCTCCAACACCTAGAGTTTGAAGGCTTTGACCCTAATCAACCGCAAGAGCAAGGCAAGTGTCCTTGAAGCATATTGATCCTATTTTAAAATAAATGTTTTGTTTGCAAACTGCATGCTTGTGTCAATTTGATGGTAATCCTATGATAGGAAGTTTACTAGCTTTGTTTAACCACCCTTGTCACCTGGGATATATGGTAGAGAGTCGGGATGGGATTCTTCCCTTTTTGCTTCGCTTAATCAACTGGGATGGGAAAAGAACTATACCACTCAATTTAATTATGCATGGATGAGATTATGGTTAACATGAACTGGTTAAATATGATAAGGTAATGGGTGATCTAAGCAAGCCTGGTATGTGGATGGGTTGGACGTATGGTGGTTTGCTTGCTTTAGATCTAAGGACCGGTTCATGCGAGAATAAGCCAGAACTACAGTGCCACCACGAGGCCAAGTATGGGTGCGGTGTAGCTGATTAATTAGGGTTTTGCCAGTGCTATTTGGACCATTATGGATGCTCGGGGAAGGGGTAGTCGGATTGGGTTTATTGATGATTGGTGGGACTACCCTAGGATCCGAATGGCTCAAGAGGGGGCCCTTGGTTGAAGATGTGCTCTGTAGGAGACATCGCCACCGGTGAAACCTCAGTGGGGTCTAAATAGGTTAGTAATCCCTTTGTAAAGGCTATTTTGTGATCTCTTGGCCACACACCGATGGAAGTGTGAGACGGCATAATGGAGGTTCTAGTCATCGAAAGGTGATGAAATCACGAACACGTGGGTAAAGAGGTACAAACTCTGCAGAGTCTAAAAAAACTATCATGATAGTCGTGCTCCCGGTTATGAGCACCTGGACAACTTCCATGATTAGAGGGAAATTTGGATTTGATATTATGGTTATGGATTAATTTCTGGTATTGAATACGGTTATTGGCAAATGGTGAATATGGAATTATTGATGAGGATGGTGAATTATGGACTGGTATTATGATTACTATATGGCTTATGATGGTTTATTTGACATACATATAATATATTGCTTTTCAAATGTTTAAGGTACTTTTCAGTACTTAGCTATTATTATTGTCGTCATTTGAATCAGCCACATGTCATACTTACCACACTTGCTGAGTACGACATGTACTCACTCTTGCAATCCCCCCCAATAGTTGCAGGTCAGGATTGGGAGTTTAATGGTGAGAGTGCGGAGTTCTAAGCCGTGTCTACCGTCAGCTTTGCCTGTGGTGTTGATTGGAGCTGCGCTATACCCTATTGCTTATGCTGCCTAGCTGTTTAGTTGGCTTAATTAGAGTATTTCCGCTGCATTAGTTGAACTTGTCATTAATATTCATTAGAGTTTGTATTCGAGGATAATATGGTTTGTGTAATAAAATTAGGTTAATTAATCTTGTTTTGTGGTAATTTTCTGTATACTCTTTTGTGAATGCACTCGTGTATGTGTGTTGAACATCCTGGGCACACATATGCGTTAGCTTGGTTCATTTTCGGAACCGGGCGTCACAGATTAGTATCAGAGCCACAGGTTGACCGTAGGATGCAACCTAGATAGAATGGACACTTTAGAGCACATAGGAGCACTCATGAATCGATGTGTTTATGCTTGGTGTATTGTTTTATAAATTGGTTGCTTGTGTGCTTAATAGAGGATTTTGGGATGCTTTAGCATTGCCATGTCCACGTAGGCTAGCTAGTTGTTTAGTTTCATATCCCTTGATGCATATAGTTGGAGACGTTTTCTAATTCTTACCTATTGCTTTTCTTAAGATGGTGAGGACTCGCAACCAAAGGGATGCTAACGATGAAGAGGAGAACAATGGAGTAACTCAGAACAACAATGGGCAAGGACTTGCTCATGGAACTATCAACATTGAGCAGCTATTGGTTATGCAAAACCAGCTCATGCAGACCATGATACAAACTATGGGACAGCTGCAGACTGGCAACATCAACAATCAGCCCCACATGCCTCCACCGCCACCCCACCTCCTCATAACCGATTGGGAGAGTTTATGAGGACTAGGCCACCAACCTTTGCTCAAGCTGCTGACCCTATGGATGCGGATGATTGGCTCAAGTCTGTGGAGAAGAAACTTGCTATTGTCCAATGCAGTGACCGGGAGAAGGTGCTTTTTTCTTCTCATCAACTAGTTGGAGCAGCTGCCGATTGATGGGATTCTTTATGCAATGCTCATGAGAACCAAGAGAGAATTACTTGGGCCGAATTCAAAGAGAGCTTTCGTTCTCATTATGTGCCGGAAGGAGTTATAATTTTGAAAAGGCAAGAATTTGAGAACTTGAGACAAGGAAGATCAAGCGTGAGTGAATATCTCAATAAGTTCACTAAACTCTCAAGATATGCGCCTGAGGATGTTAGTCGGGACAGCCGGAAACAATACTTGTTATGAGGGGCTTGAACCATGAAATTCAAGTGCAATTGCTCAATTGTGATTATGCAAATTTTCAGAAGCTTGTGGACAAAGAAATTGTAGTTGAGAACAATATTCGTGAGATGGAGAAAGACAATAAGAGAAAGGCGCCATATCAAGGACAACAACAAGGAAGTAATGTGCGCCCTCGCTTTGCATCGCCCAATGTGCCTTATTTCAGCTCTTCTATTCCTGATCAGCGCCCTGATTATGCACCGTGTCCAGCTCAGTTTGTGCAGCAGCGCCCTGTCATGCAAGCACCTAGGCCTCCAATGCCTTATGCTCCTCGTGCTAATTTTGCTGCTGCAAGTGTTCAAAACCAAGCTCGTCCCAATAATTCTGGTGGGGTTAGGAAGTGCTATACTTGCGGAGAAGCTGGACACTTTGCGCATCAATGTCCTAAGTCAGGCCTTGGTCAAGGAAGCAATGCACCGAGGCAAAACCCAAGACCCAATGGAGGACAACCACAAGGGAACCGTGGACAGCAGAATTTTTCTCGTGGCAACGTGAACCATGTCTCTACGGAGGATGCTCAACAAGCGGATGACGTGGTCATTGGTATGTTTCTCGCCAACTCCAACCCCGCGACTATGTTATTTGATTCTGGAGCATCGCATTCATTCATTGCATCAAAATATGTTGCCAAGTATAGTTTGCCTATCTCTCATATGAAGTTTACTCTATTGGTTAAGTCTCCTGGAGGAGAGATGAGGACAAATATAGTATGTCCAAAAGTAAGCCTTAGAATAAGGGGGGTAGACTTCTCCGCCAACCTCATTGTTTTGGATTCTTAAGGATTGGACATTATACTTGGTATGGACTGGTTGAGGAAGCACAATGGAGTTATTGAGTGTGCCACGAAGATGGTAAAGTTGACTAATGAAGAAGGGATCACCGTAGAATTTGAAGCATCTTAAACCGCACCGAAGCAATTGGAGCTGAATCATATGGACGGTGCCGCAATTGAGTAGATTCCGGTGGTGTGTGAATTTTTGGATGTTTTTCTGGACGAGTTGCCAGATATGCCACCTGATCGAGACATTGAATTTGTTATTGATTTAATACCTAAAACTGCACCTATAGCTAAGAGGCCGTATAGGATGCCTCCTTCGGAATTAGCGGAGCTCAAGAAACAAATTCAAGAGCAACTAGAGAAAGGTTTTATTCGCCCTAGTTCTTCACCTTGGGGAGCGCCTGTGCTGTTTGTGGACAAGAAGGATGGATCCCAAAGGATGTGTGTAGATTACCGAGCTCTGAACGAGGTAACAATCAAGAACAAGTACACCATGCCACACATAGAAGACTTGTTTGATCAGATGAAGGGTGCTTGTGTCTTCTCTAAGATTGATTTGAGGTCGGGATATTTTTAAATGAAGATTAGACCATCAGACATACCCAAGACAACTTTTAGAACATGGTATGGATCTTATGAGTACACCGTGATTTCTTTTGGATTGACAAATGCACCTGCCTACATTATGTACCTCATGAATAAAGTCTTCATGGAGTACTTGTACAAGTTCGTCGTGGTGTTTATTGATGACATTATGATCTACTTGAAGGATGAGAAAGAACATGAGGAACACTTGAGGCTTACATTGCAGAAATTAAGAGAGCATCAATTGTATGCCAAGTTCAACAAGTGTTAATTTTGGTTAAGGGAAGTGTCGTTTTTGGGTCATATAATCTCAGGAGGAGGAGTATCGGTTGACCCCGAAAAAGTGAGAGACGTGTTGAAGTGGAAACCGCCGCAAAACGTAAAGGAAATAAGGAGTTTTCTTGGGATGGCTGGATATTACCGTCAGTTCATCAAGGACTTTTCCAAGATAGCTAAGCCTATGACGGGGTTGCTAATGAAGGGAAAGGCTTTCCAATGGAATCAAGCTTGTCAAAATAGTTTCGAGGAGTTGAAAAAGAGGTTAACAACAGCCCCAATTTTGGTACTGCCGGATGTGAGCAAGAGTTTTGATATTTATTGCGATGCATTGAGACAAGGACTTGGATGTGTATTGATGCAAGAAGGTCAAGTGGTCGCCTATGCATCAAGACAACTGAAGAAACATGAGCAGAATTATCCAACACATGATTTAGAACTTGCAGCCATGGTACATGCATTGAAAATTTGGAGACACTACATCCTTGGACATAGGTGTGAAATTTATACGGATCATAAGAGTTTGAAGTATATTTTCACACAAACGGATCTGAATTTGAGGCAACAGAGATGGTTGGAGCTCATCAAAGATTATGAATTGGGGATCAACTATCATTCGGGAAAAGCCAATGTAGTGGTCGATGCTTTGAGTAGAAAGGGAGTAAGTCATCAACTTACAGTTCGAGAGTTACCATCCGAGTTATGTAAGGAGTTTAATGGCGATAATGCGGAGTTCTAGGTCATGTCTACCGTTAGCTTGCCTGTGGTGTTGATTGGAGATGCGCTATACCCTATTTCTTATGCTGCCTAGCTGTTTAGTTGGCTTAATTAGAGTATTTCCGCTGCATTAGTTGAACTTGTCATTAATATTCATTATAGTTTGTATTCGAGGATAATATGGTTTGTGTAATAAAATTTGTTTAATTAATCTTGTTCTGTGGTAATTTTTTGTATACTCTTTTGTGAATGCACTCGTGTTTGTGTGTTGAACATCCTGGGCACACATATGTGTTAGCTTGGTTCATTTTCGGAACCGGGCGTCACAGGGACCCAAAGGCTTCTTGCTCTCCAGGGCCCCCTAGGGGGACCCAAACATCCTCTAGGGGCTGGGACCCAGAGGTTTCTTTGTTATCGTGGCCCCCTGCGAGCTCCAAGCCCGGGGGCTCAAAATCAGCGGCAAGGGCCCCTTCCGTCCGTCGAGGATGTTGGGGACCGGCCCGCTCTGCAACCAAAACCCTACTTACCAACTATGTTGTGGCGGCGATGTAGAGCTACAGGGGCTCCCTGGGCTCCGGTGCCACCATTATCAGCAGCGATGTCAGCTGCTGCTTCAGCTCACGAAACACCCTCTCTGCTTCTTCGGTCCAGAGGAATGGTCTGGACTGTCGCAAAAGTTTGAAGAACGGGAGGGCCCACTCAGCCAGCCTAGAGATAACCGGCTGAGCACTGCCAAGCATCCTACGAGCTTCTGCACGTCCTTGATGCAGGCTAGAGGCCGCATCAGCTCCACTGCCTGATCTACTCCGGGTTGGCCTCAATTCCTCAGTGTGAGACCAAGAAAGCGAGGAGCTTCCTAGCTTTGACTCCAAACACACACTTGTCGGGATTGAGCTTCGTGCGTGTGGACCGCAGTCTGTCAAAGACTAGGGCGAGGTTTTCTAGCAATGATGTATGTGTTTGGATCTTGACTACAATATCATCGACATATACCTATACCGAGTCCCGAATGAGGTCCCCAAATGTTTTATGCATGGCACGCACAGAGGTGGGGAGGGCATTCTCAATACCCAAAGGCATGGAGACATAGCAGTAAAGGCCATCTACGTTTATAAATGCGGTATGTTCTTTGTCCTCTCTAGGCATTGGGATTTGGTGAAACCCTGAGTAGGCATCTAGAAAGCATAGCATACTGCATCCCGACGTTAAATCTACGATTTGATCTATTATAGGAAGAGAGAAAGGATCTTTAGGACATGCCTTGTTGAGGTTGGTGTAGTCGATGCATATCCGGAGCATACCACCAGCCTTGGGGACAACAACAGGATTGGCCAGCCATCTGGGATTGTGGACCTCCCGTATGAAGCCAACATCGAGTAGCTTCTTGATCTCTTCGCGGATGAAGTTCTGCCACTCGAAGGACTGCTTACGGGGCCTTTGTTGTTGTGGCCGGGCGTCAGGGTAGATCTTCAGATCGTGGTCGATCACTTCCCTGGGGATGCCTGGTATCTGCGATGGTTGCCTGGCGAAGATGTCGATGTTAGTTTGCAGGAAAGCGGTGAGCGTTGATTCCTGCTAGTTGTCCAAACTCCCCACGATACGGGTGGTCTGAGCAGCATCACGGCCAATCTGGATTGTCATGATGGGCACGTCGTCGTCAGAGGGTTGCACCCGTGGTGCAACGGCGTGACTGTGCGCGTGTGAGCCTGGCGAAGGCTGAGTCGATCCAGCATCGCTTGGGGCAGGTGCTGGAGCCGTCTTCTCCAAAGCCGCCACTGCAGCAACGCGATCTCCGCAGATCTTGAGGACGCTAGAGGAAGTCGGCATCTTGAGGACGAGGTAAATGTAGTGGGCTACAGCCATGAACCAGTACAGGGCTGGCCTGTTGATGATGGCATGGTAGGGGAGGCTAACCTCCGCGACGTCGAATAGGATATTCTCTATCCTGAAGTTCTCGGGTGTCCCGAGGGTCATCCGGAGGTTGATGCAGCCATACGGGATAATACTCTCCGGTCCTACCCTTGAGAATGGTCTCGATGGGGTGAGCTTGGACACGGGGATCCTCGGCTTGTCGAATGCTGCACGACTGATAAGGTTGAGGCGGGCTCCACCATCTACCAGGACGCGGTAGAACTTCATGTTAGCGATGGTGGGGGCGATGAGGAGAGGCAGAAGCCCGCTTCCCGCCATGTTCTCGGGGCAGTCGGAGGTGTCAAAGCAGATCAAAGTCTCCATTCATCTGTGATGTGGCGCCAGGGCATGAGTAGAGGCTGTTGAGGCCATTGCCTGATGCAGGGTCTTGACGGCACTCCTGGATGCGGGTTCCCAAGATCCTCCACAGATGATGTGGAGTGCCTTTTGATGCCCATGGTTGCTGTTGAGGTCGCAGTTCACCACCTGGTGAACCGCTTTAACAGCGCGTTCCAGCCTGTGGAACTCCATCTCCACGTCTTTGTCGATACGCTGGTCGACCTTTTGCTGCTTGATCTTGCCTCTACTCGAAGGCTTGATGAACACCATGGTGGTGAAAGTGCTACAAATTTTTTGAGGGAAAAGCCCCTACCTAGTGCGCCAAATGTCGAAGTGTTAATGTGACACTTCCCCCAGATCTGATAAGAAGCAGCCTGTGGAGGTTCTTGTTTAGCAGGGCTTAGGCCTCAATCAAGTGCGCGAGCGTGTGAGAGAGTATGCCATGATGGTCTTTACATGTTTCGGGCCGCAAGGAGCGTACCACCCTACTCCATAGTGGATGGTATTGCTGGTGTGTGTATGCGTGAGTTTGATGTTGGATCCTCTATAACAGTGGCGGTCCATGCCTTTTATAGCTAAGGTCGGGGCCTTACAAGTGGGGTTCAGGGCCCGACAAGTGGTCCTGGAGGGATCTTATCCTAAAGATCTAAGGCTCCTTGCATAAGCTTGCTCTGACCATGGCAGTGAAGACAACTTTCCATCTTGCTACCTCTCTCTTCAGTAGCCCAAGCGTCGTTGATGACGATGGAAGAAGGTGCCCCTCAGCCTGCCTTGTTGCTGCAAGCTACCCACTTGGCCAAGTGGGATAGGCCTGCAACGCCTTCACTACGATGTGAGTGGTCACAGCGGTCCCTGACCTTTGACGTGCTCTGTGTTATGCGCCAAAAGTGGGTGCGCGTATTCAATGCTTGGCTTGGGAAGGGCGCATCGTCCCTTAACTCCCGCACCTTACCGTCCAGAGTAAGTTGCAGGACACATGGCAGCATCGGGGCTGATCCCTACTGGGGAGGCCAACCCTGCTCCTTCGTGACGGGTGGCAGCTCTAGGGCTCTCCAGGGGACGTGGCAGCTCCGTGCACTTCCCCATGGGGGTTGCCTGGTCCGGCGCTCCGAGCCACATGGCAGCATTAGAGCTCTTCGCCAAGGTTGGGTGAGGACCCATCCCAACACATGGCGTTTCGGGAGCCCGTCTCACTGGTGGGGGGGGGGGGGGCAGGTCCCATCTTCGAGGCTCACGTGGTGGTTCTCGGGCTCGATCTTGATGGAGGCTGAGGTCTTGGCACCTTAGGGACACGTGGCGCCTCGAGATGTGCCTTGGTGTCTTCATCCTGTGTGCGCGGGTACCCCATCTATAGGGTATCGACAGTGTCAAACTTGGGTTGCAGCGACGAGTGTCTCCATACCTGCCAGCGAGGCATGCACATCTTGAAGGAGGTGTACATGATCGCTGCTAAATTGGGCCTCCTTATGAAGAAGATTGATGGACAAGGCAAGGGTGAAGTGTGCGGAAAAGCCTATGCCTTAGACTGTTACATCACATGTGAAGTCTGTGGCAACACGGGCCATTTAGACAATGACTGCCCAAAAACCCATGAGGATGCCCTATACCTAGCAAACAATGGAAACACCAATGGTTATCATCCAAGAGGTCAAGGGTGGGGCCAACACACCCATTCTTTCAAGGAGGGTACAATAACAATGGCAACAATGGAAATCAACCCAACTTGAGAGAACTTGCCATTAGCCAGCTGAAGATCAATGATGCTCTATCTAAGAAGCTGTCGGCTTCTGACAAGACCCTAGAAAGTATCAATGCCAAGATTGAAGGACTACCCTCAGCCTTCAAGAATCAATTGAGTTTCAACTAGATGTTGGAGACTCAGTTGGCTCAACTGGCAGCTGCTATTCCTCCAATGGAGAATGGCAAGATTCCAGGACAGCTCGAACCTCCCATGGAAAGTGCCAACATGATTTCTCTACTAGGAGGCAACTGGCTGAAGGACCCTGGGTGTCCTACAATCTCATGCTCAATTGAGGCACACCACTTTGACAAAGGCCCTTTGTGACCTTGGAGCAAGTGAGAGTGTGATGCTGAAGGTGGTTTTCGACCAGCTGAACTCCATGGAGCTTACTCCAACACCAATGCAGCTCCAACTGGCTGATTCTTCAGTCTGATATCCGACGGGTATTGCCGAAGATGTCCCGATGAAAATCCGAAACTGCTTCATACCCGTGGATTTCGTGGTGCTCGACATGGAGGTCGAGAAGGATACGCCACTCATTCTTGGGCACTTGTTCCAAAGCATCACAAAAGCTCGCATAGATTTGGGAGCTGGAGAAATCCACATCCATATCAATGGCAAGGGGGAGAAGTTTATCTTTCGCCCAAAGTTGGAGCAATGCTCCATGATCCATATCAAGTATGGGCCAAATGTTAAAAACATTCAAGAGGTCGAAATCACACTGACAAAGGTGGACCCACTCATTGCATTCATGTGGAAATTTATCTATGAGGAAAACCCATCTTGTCGTCCACGCCGACACCACAAGAAGACGGAGAAGTCCGGGCCTCCTCAAAGGCCCAAGTCCAGCAAGTCGCCAAAGAAGGAATGGCGGAAGAAGCAAGACAAGTCATCTAAGCTCATCCCTCCAGGCCTGGATGTCAAGAAATGAAGAAGAAGGAATGTCCAACTCATTGGACGGTGGTGAGACCTATCCAATAGGTTAAATTGGTAGTTATCCTTTATTTGATTCTTTTCTTTTCTTTTCTCTTCATTTGATTTTCCCCATTTAGTTTGATTCTCCCACAACATATTTGATTTTCTTAGCAAGTTGAGAATCTTATATTCTCAACTATCATTTTTATTTCTTTATTTTTCACAAAAAGAAAATTGTTGGATTTTGAAAAAGAAAATTTTTATTTGAAGAAACAATTTTTCCGAGCTGCAAAGGTGGTATTTCACCAACTTGCTGATTCCATAGCTGCTGGGGAACCACCTGCCAAAAGGGAGAACAGGGGGGCCCACCTGTTAGGTCGGCCGACCCCCCTGTTCGGCCGACTAGGGGAAAGAGCCATTTTGGCTCTCTCTCCTCCAACGGCTATATTTGGTTCCCTAGTGACTCTTGGGGATTGCACACTATAAATGGTGGCCGTGAGGAGCTCTTCTCTTCACACCTCGCCTCATTTCATACATCCCCAAAGTCACTGTTGCTCAAATTATTTTTCTTGCTCTTCATTGAAACATTCTTGCTCAAAATCCAACTAAAAAAGATTTGCTTTTGTTTGCATTTGCAATTTGCTCTCAAGTTCTTCAAGGGAAAATTCGTCGGGGTTTTGTTTTCACTCACATCACCTCTTTCGAGTTTTTGCCTTGTTTTGTTCTTGCTTGTTGTGGCCATGAAAGGAATGAAGTGGTTGTTTGGAAAGAGGAAGGAGGCTGCAAGCTCAAGCCATGGTGGAGACTCAAGTGCACACCCCTCTTCTGTTGCTACACTAAGTTCACGGAGGAGGAATGTAGGAGAGAACACTCCCATGGGTGAAAGGAGCAACCCTCACCAACTTCTTCATGACGACGACCTCAACATCCAAAATGAAGCTGAAGATCAAGCACGCAAGCTCCTCCAAGATCATGAGTTTTCTCATACGAAAGCTTATGATCTGGATTTGATCTCCAAAATAGGTATGGATTCCGAATTATTTTCCATTTGGCGTGCACTAGGATGGGAACATTTTGCTCACATAGAGGAGAAAGGTTCACACCTTCTCTCCATACAATTCCTTTGCACACTCAAGATAGGATTTGATGGTATTATTTTTCGATTATTTCAAAAATAATACAACATCCTATGGAAAGAATTAATTGAAATCCTAGGCTTCCATAAACGTTGTTTGCTAGAATTAGACACTTTGCCTAATTTTAACAAACAAAGTTTTTGGCAAGATCTAACTGGTGAGGTCAGATGTAGTGCACCTAGGAATAGCCACTTGAACAACCCCACTTTACGCTTCATGCATAGATGGGTGGCTATGACTATGTTCCCTAGAGGAGATGTAAGGATAGTGCATGATGATGAGCTGAAAATTTTATTTGCCATGATTAAAAAAGATAAAAGTTGCTCCAGTTATTGCCATAATGACACAATAGTTAGATTACATTCCAAAGGTAGGGCCAATTGAATGCACGTCATTGATTACCCGCATTGCTACTAGGGTAGGAGCACTTGAATATTCTTCATTTGAATACATTGAAAATGAAAGAGAATTGATTGATGAAGAATATTTAGTGCAAGGAAATACCCTTAAGCATGATCAAGATGACTCTTTGATATTTATTATCTCGGCTTTGTCAATGAAATTCGGTTACCTAACCAGGATTATGATTTGTACAAATATCGGAGGCTAACCATTGACCTACTTCCCATCGAGGAAGCTGGAAGAAGTAATGTCTCTGGCAGGGTAACTAGAAGCCGCACAAGGAGAGAGGCCATGCCCCTGACAACCTCCACAGTCCATGAGTACGAAAAGGAAGAGAACCCAATGGGTGATGCACCCGGATAGACTCAACCTCCATCGTATAAGACCGAAGGTCCGTCTTGGCATCGATGGCCAGGTGCTACATGGGAGACACCCCTATCCACTTCAAACTCTAGCAGCTTGCCTCCAACATCTATGAGAAGATGTCATTCCACTTCGGCTAGAAGCCATTGTGACTATAGCCAAGGAATGATGGACCTGTCTAGACGTATGTAGGAGCTTGAAGTAAGGACGGGTGACATCTACAATACTCTCCAAGGGCATGTCCAAGGTACCCAATACTGGCAACAACACATGAACGCTCAATTCATCAACCTCAACTCCACGCTACATCAACAACAAGCCGATCTCGCGGCATACTTCCGTCATCAAGGGTTCAACCCTCTACACGGAGGTGGGTGAAGAACACACTTGGGGGAGGACCCCCACTTGAGGTAAATTGTATCAACCCCTTGCATATTTATTTTCCACTTACCCATCATCCACCTTGCATTTTCTAAAAAATAGGGTAGGTTCAATTTTCAAATAAAATAAATGATGTGCGGTAAGAATGATTTGGAATTCACATAGATGAAGTGATGAATAGTTGCTCTGTTTTAATTTTCCTAAGTCCCTAGTTTACAACTTTCTACTCTCCAACATATTGCTCTCATTGGCTAAAATTGCTTTTGCCTTGATTTGGAAATTGTGGGTAGCAAAATCTTAATCCATTCTAAGTTGTTGTGAGATATGATATAGTGATAGGGCTGCTATTCCTAGTTTGATAGTGAAACTTAGATTTCCAGAGAAATTCTAAAAAGATTTAAGTTATCCTCATTTGATTGGAAATACCCACCAAAGCCATATGATACATTACATCGATAGACCTTATGCATATGCTATTTGCTTTCACATTGAGCTTTGTCAAACTAGTATAGACCTATGTGAGATTTCTTTCATACATTTTGAATTCAAGACTTCACTTGCACATGCTATACTTCTACACTAGAAGTAAGTAAATTTCCATCATACCACCGTTCCACAATAAAAAGGAAAACTCCATATCATTCATACTGAGTACTCTCTCCAAAATTCATTGCATAAAAAAGGAGTAGAAGACATGTCTACAAGAAAAAGAAAAACAAAATGCATGCTTACATCATAAGCATGAGAGAAAAAAATAGCCATGTTTCATCCCTGCAAAACAAGAGAGTCCATTCAAAAAGGAGTCATCTAAAAAATATCCACATCCACTCCATTCCATCACACATGCACAAGTCTTGAAGCAAATTGTTTTGAATTGATTTCTCCTAATGCTTGCTCTTTTGACTTAGCAATACTATGTGTTGCAAATATTCCTATTATATTCCTTACCAAGCTCCACATACAAGCCTTATGTAGAGGTAGGATGAATTTAGGCACAATGCCTTGGTGAGGACATATTTCCACTACACAAAAAGGAGAGACTTGAGAGAATCAAATTGAGATACCTAAAATCTAAGTTGAACTCTCCGACATTTAAGTGGAACTTGATTTCTAGGGTATGTGTGCTCAATTTGTCGTTCTATATTTTAACCACCCATGAATAGGAGATGGCATAAGCCCATAATAACCTAAGATGGGTGAAGTACCGTGCCAATTTTTGCAAGACTAGGTAGATTATTTTGTTGTGCACATGGTACTTTTGAAAAGTAGAACATAGTAGCAACTCCTGATAATCAACCTAAAGTATTGACTTTGTTTGGGATGAGCAAAGGATAAGCTTGGAGGAGTTTGTTGACGGCTGTTTACACCAATTTCACCCGTCTATATAACTCAATTATGTGAAGCACTTGTCATTTCTTGCACACATCACCTTTCTATTTAACCTATTTTCACTTGTCCTTGGAGAAAGTAGTGCATGCAGGGATTCTATGCAGAAATGAAGTGAAACAAGGGGATGGATCCTATAAAATATCATTCCAGCCAATCAAGCAATGACACGTGGCATCACATGGATCAACTGGCCCACAAACAGAAGTACTCAAGGCCATCCAACGGTGTAGCACCCATATCAGTCAATGGGACCTACCTGTCAGTCACCTAGAGAAAGCACACCGCAAAAGGGGCCAGGACAAGGTCGGCCAACCCCCGTAGTCGTCCGACTAGTTCCTGGCGCCTTTCTCGGTCAAACTCCACGTGGTGGCTTCTCCCGGCTTGAAGTGGTCATGGGTGACTGATTCGCGCGCCTTTGGTGGCGGGAACCGACCATTCTCCAAGCTATAAATATGACCCCTCACCCCTCGCTTCAACACACACCACTTGAGTATTCATCCTTGTATCCATTACTCTCCATAGGTTTAGAGGAGTATAGGCTGTAGAGAGGAGAGTCTCTAGTCCATAGTCCAAGTAGGAGAGGAGTAGAAGGAGTCTATTCCCAATTGGGAAAGGTATGTCTCCAATATTCCTACTTGTATTTATGACATTATTCATAATAAATATGTTATCTTTAGTCTTCATATGTTCATATACTTGGATGAAGCATTTCTTGTTTGATTGTGGATTCCATGTATGTGGTAGAAGTAGTATTTATGATTGTGCTATACCATGTTCATTACATTAGCATAAACACTATAAACCTCCACTATAGTATAGTTAGCTATGATATGTTTATGATAACATGAATCTCTTAGGCTATGAATTAACATCAGTTCAACGATGATTTAGTTCATTGCCTTAGGATGGCTTGTTCCTAGACTCTTAAGGTAATTACTTAATATGCTAGCATGGTGCTAGGATAGAGAGTTCTGTTGAATGTCTCATAGACCCACATATTGAAGAGGTAGGCAGTAGGTGGTGACAACCCTATCTGTCTTTTGTAATCCTCCACGTTCGACTATGCCACAGGCTCTTGGGTAAACCCGTGCCCGATGTGTTAATCTACTTAGCATGAAAATTCATAATTAACATGATCATTAGTAACTAATTTAGGCTATGTATATGTACATTAGAAGCATAGGGGGAGTCTCTACCTAACTCTTAGCCTAGTTCCTCTATTGCCCCCTCTATCCCCTTAGGATAGAATGCTCTTGTGTGTTTCACACTACCTCAACTTATCATTTAAACCATCCTTGCCAGAACCCTACCTAGAGCAACCTAAGCCTTTCCACTTGATGATTGTTTTACTTCCATCTAGCCTTCCTTTGAAAAAATATAAATGACACCCTTTGGGAATACACTTTAATGGGGAAATGCTACATCGATAGTTTCCGTGCACTTGCGAACGTTCACTTGAGAATTAAAACCTACTAACAAACATTTCTGGCACCACTGCTAGGGATGAATTGTTAGTAGTGTGTAGGAAATATCAACAGCGATCTTGGCGGCCCTGCAACGTAGGGCCGGTCGCGGTTCTTGTGTGTCACCGGGGACCCCATATCACCCGGCGCACAAGATCTAGAAGCTTAGGGGAGTCCTGATGCATGGATCACACAGATTCGAGACTACCCGATGGATAACATCCTTCTCGAGGAACATGTATCCGCTGAGCGGATCATAAGGATGGCAAAACGCTATACACTGGTAGAGGGGGACCTCTTCTGGCATGGTGCCAACAGCGTTGTATTATGGTGCATAACCTGAGAGGAGGGCTGCAACTTGCTCGCAGAGGTCCATGAAGGAGAGTGTTGGGATCACGTGGCACCCCGCACACTGGTCAGCAAGGCCTTCCGACATGGTTTATATTGGCCGACGACACTCCAAGACACCGTCAAGCTGGTGAAAGGGTGCAAGGCATGTCAGTTCCACGCCAAGCAGATCCACACACCAGCGCAAACACTACAGATGATCCTTCCCTCATGGCTGTTTGTAGTCTGGAGGCTGGATATCCTAGGGCCCTTCCCTAGGGCTGTCGGAGGGTACCGATTCCTCTACGTCGCTGTAGACAAGTTCACCAAGTGGCTAGAAGCAGCCCCGGTGATCACCATCAACAAGGAGTCTGCAGTCAAGTTCATCAAGTCAATCGCCTGCAGGTTCGGGGTCCCGAACAGAATCATCACCGACAATAGCACCCAAATCACCAGTGCAGCGTTCCAAGACTACTGCGAAGACCTCGGCGTCCAAGTTTTTTATGCGTTCGTGGCTCACCCAAAGAGCAACGGTCAAGTTGAAAGGGCCGACACTGAGATCCTCAGGGGCCTCAAGACACGCACTTATGGCAGCTTGGATAGGCATGGTGCCAAGTGGGTCGACGGACTTCCATGTGTGCTATGAGCGAGGTGGACATCACCCAGCTGGGCCACAGAGGAAATGCCTTTCTTCCTGGTATATGGGGTCGAGGCTGTCCTGCCCCAAATATTGCCGTGGGCTCACTTCGGGTTCGGACATTCGACGAAACCGAGCAGGACCAACTCCAACAAGAAGATGTCGACCTCGTCGACGAAGCAAGGTAGCATGCTGCCATCCAAAACACACGATATTGGCAAGCGCTCTGGCACTACCAGGAACGGTTCGTGCGGAGTAGAGAAGTCCAGACAGGGGACCTTGTGCTATGGCGAATACTTTCTCTAGAAGGGTCACACAAATTCTCCCCCAGCTAGGAGGGCCCCTTCTGAGTGATGCAGGTATCCCGCCCCGGGTGTGTCCACCTGGCCACGGAGGAAGTAGAGCCCCTCCCCAATCCTTGGAACATAGAGCACCTCTATAAATTCTACCTCTAAGCATAATTGTAGGACAGTGTAGGGTGTCATGGTGCTAAGGAATGACACTTAGGACAACCAAGCTCCAGGAGGGACATGTCCAGACTGTTCAGCCGCTTAGCTTGGTCATGCACCCTAAGCATGAACACTCTGCCTCCCTTGCCATATGGAGTGGGTCGTTACCTTATTATAAAGCCAATCTCCTCCTATGAATGCCAATTTGAAAGAATCATTGTCTTACCCTATGCTTTCTCTTATGTTCATCTAATTATCCGTTAATTTTGTGATCATCAACCTATTCTCATTTTCCTTATACTATATTCATATATCTGGTGAATTTTTCTCTATATCATCCCTGGTGGAGTTATGCAACCCTACAAAAGACGGACTTGTTTGAGGTACCTGCATAGTGTTTCGGGATCTCGCGGCTGCTCTCTTACTTGGGGCCCTGCGGCGCGAGATGGTCTCCCATGAAAGGCCTACGCAGAGCTGGAGGTCCAAAGTGTGCAACCTGCTTAACCTGGTCCTGCACCCTAAGCATGCACACTCTGCCTCCTAGCGCTGCGGCTAAGTGAAAGCGGCCTAGAGGGGGGGTGAATAGGCGATAATCAATAATTTAAACTTAATTCAGAGTTATGAAAACAGAGAAGTCAGACTTGTCTGACTTCTAGTTGGACTTGTCTGACCTATGTCGGACAAGTCTGACCTGGGTCGGATAAGTCCGAGATTACCTGCACGATTAGATCAAAAATCCAATTTTTTAAGCAATCTAGTGAGAGATATCGATCCCTAGCAGTTCTACACGAAGTATGGAGTAGAAAGAAAGCTGAGGGAGAGATAGCACGCGGGAAAACACTAGAATCAAAACTTGCGAGAACGAAAGAATAACAAGAGACAAACGATTTTATCCCGAGGTTCGGAACCACAAAGGATCCTACGTCCCCGTTGAGGAGTCCACAAGGGACCAGGCCTTCTCTAGCCTTTCCCTCACGAGTTGCCACAAGGGCCAACTCCCGATCTTCCACTATCACAAAGATTGTTACAAACTCCCCGATTACAAGAGATCACAAATAAATCGCGGGGCGACGCCTAACCATCTAGGGGAGAACCCCAAGAGCAACAAACACGCAATCACGAAGAAACTTAGCGAATCACACGTTGCTCAACCCCTCAACAAACCGTTTCTCCCGATTCTCACAAAGCACTCTTCACTCTCCCAAAAACTCGAATTTGGGCTCTAGAGGTGAAGAACAAGTGGAGAGAGGTTCTTGAGTTCAAACGGGCGTTCAGAACTGTTCAGGGATGTTAGGCATTGTTGGTGGGTCGAAACCACCCACTATTTATACTCCAAAAAGTCATTAGAGCCATTTGACAGAGCCCACGTCGGACATGTCTAACACAGAGTCGGACATGTCTGACCTCAAAGGTCAGGCCTTTCACTTCAGACTTGTCTGACCAAAACCACTTGAGATATGTCTGACATACAATCTCGGACATGTCTGAAGTTCTGCAGAGAGAACTCGGAAAAGTCTGACTCTCTGGGACTTAGAAACTTTTTCTTAGTCCCTGGGAACAGATCCATCTCGGACATGTCCGACCCCCAGGTTCGGACAAGTCTGAAACTTCACTGGAACTCTCACTGGAACCCTTCCAGTGCCAATGCGGACATGTATGACTCACAGTTTCGGACTTGTCCGACTTACAACAGAGGGAATTCGGACATGTCTGACACCACAAGTCAGACAAGTCCGCCCAAACCACAAAGGCCCTACTAAAATCTTCTACTAAGGGTTGAGCACCCGAATGACTCACTGAGTGTCTACGCGTTGTGTCCCTCTTAATAGTACGATTTTTCCTACGACTCAAGGAGAAAATAGAAGACCCTATTTCTATTCTTCTTCGCCACAACTTTTCTCCTTTTGCCGTCTTTCTTCAAAGCTCCATTCTGTACTTCGGATCTGCGCTCATGCTCAACCAAGTTCATCAGCACTTTAATGGTTCATCATCAATCCACCAAAACCCACAAGGGACCTAGATGCACTTACAATCTCCCCCTTTTTGGTGATTGATGACAACCAACTAAAGTCTTCGACAAAAATAAGATTTGATAGAAGTTTTGAGTCTCAAGTGTATATGAGCTTTTGGAAAACAATAAAAACAACTCATATACACTCAATCGTCGTGGGGTGCCTACATGCTCGTGTGTGTGCAATAACGTTATATAAATGAAGAAATGCACACGAGATCAATGAAGCATCATAATGATTATCATAAGGCATCAATAAACATCATTAAGCATTAACAGTCATAAACGAGTAACAAATAAGTACAAGATACACCACGATAGAAAATATGACTAGATACATGTCCATGTCCAAGAAAAAGCACTAGAGTCTAATACTTCTCCCCCTTTGGCATCAAGGCACCAAAAAGGAGAAAAGTGGACACTAAGACCTAGTCTACTCGGTGTCGTCCTCGTCGTCGTCGCTGTCATCGTCGCCGCTCTCCTCCTCGTAGTGTGCTGCAGGAGGTGCTGAGGAAGAGGCGCTGGTGCCGGTGAAGAAAGCCATTTCCGCCTCGGTGAGCTCCGGAAACTCAGGTGGCTCCTCGTCTAAGCTGGCATCATCGACTGGAGGAAGCTGGAGGTGCTCCCTGATGGCTGCGAGGTTCCTCTGGTTCCTCTTTGCCAAGCGTTGAGTCGACCGACAGACGGTGAAGATCGACTTCAGGATTTTGAGCAGTCCTGAGGAGCAAGACGGCTGCTGCTGGGGCACGAAGGCTGAACTGGGAGGCTAAGCAGACTTCCTCCTCGAGGAGCTGGGTCCTCCCTCTGCTGGTGCCGGTGCTGGTGCAGCTGCTCGAATCGGGCGGTGAAGCTTGGAAGGCTTCTGAGGCACAAGGCGCCTATGAGGCACATCCTTCACAAACTTCTGCCCGGACACCGTCTCAATTAGCTTCATCAGGTACGGGGCGTAGCAGCAAGACCTAGCCGGTGTCTCCGAGGCGAGGTAAATCTCCTCGTAGATATAGTCAAAAGCGTTGAATTGCTGCTCCCCTGCCAAGAGCTAGATCAGATTTCTGCTGTTGTGATTGATCCTATTGGCATCCCCATCCTTGGGCGAGAGGGTCTTCCTTATCAGACGGTTCCCCACGGCATGGAATGGATTGAGGCCGTGGATATGAGGAGGGTCGGCTGGATACCCATCCTCATAGAAACTCTCCATCTCCAGGAGGTTCACTAGATCCATCTCATGGATCTTCAGAGAGTGCTGCAGGCTGTCCTCCATCCCGAGAATGCGGGCAAACTCCTCATAGCTGACTTCGTACTTCACCCCAATGGTCATCCAGGTGAAGCCGAGCTTGTCAACCCAATAGAAAACTGTGGCATAGAATTGGAGGATGACTTCCTTGTTCCATGGGTATTGGAGACCCATGATCTCGCTAACTCCGTGGTGCTCACAAGCTTCGAGCACCCCCTTGTAGAGAAGGTAGCAGTCCTTCTTCTTCAATGCAGCCTTCCAATCAACCCATTGCATCTCCGTGACTGGGCTCTTCTTGGTCGTGAGGACTGACCGGTAGTAAACCATGTAGAAGAAGCACCAGAAACGGGGATCCTTGCTCTCCCTTGGCATGTCATAACACCGCACATCTCTCATGTGCATGGTGTCGTGGATGTTCCTCCGGTAGTTTACCCTGTCGGCCGTGCGTCGAGTGTCACCAACTGGAGAGTGCACGACCAACGGTCCGATCTCTTGCTGACCTTGGGAGCTCGAGCTGCCCCCCTGACCACTGTGAATAGTGAGCTGACCGCTTGCGGGTCGCTTGGCAACCACCTTCTTTGGTCGCTTTGATGGTTGAGCCGAAGAATCGGGACCCGCGGGCTCCTTGCCTCTCTTGTCGTGACCCATAGCTGAAGAAGAGATACAAGGATAGGTAAGAGTCAAAGCAAGAGAGATAGAGCAATTAACTTGATAGTTTCAGTAGAAATTAGGTCTTAGAGTTATACAGGATCGGACATGTCTGACTCAGGAATTTCGGACATGTCCGAATTTCAGAGTCAGACTTGTCCGACCTGTACAGAACTAACCCTAATTGCTAAGGAAACTAAGCAAATCAATTTTTCTACCGACCAAATTTTGCACCAAGGTTGTAAACATGCCTCGGAACAATTTCAAGGGCATAAATTTGCAAACTTGCCGCTAGATCTAGAAATGAGAGGAAAGATGAGAAAAAATACCTTCGGATGGAGAAAAGATTGAAGAACTCCGAAGGGGATATGAATCCTCCAACTTCGAGGAAGATTTTCCCTCAAGAACTCCTCACAAGAGCCTCAAAAGCAATGTGGATTGCCTTGGGAGGTTTGAGAGAGATGGAGGTTAGGGTTTGAAGTAAGGAGAGAGAGAAGGAAAGGAAACTGTCGGCCTCTTTGAAGGGGTTCGAATTTCCCACGTCGGACATGTCCGAATTTGTACTTCGGACAAGTCCGAATTCTCTCTGCAGACTTAAAACCCACTTCGGACATGTCTTACTTTTGTCAGACTTGTTCGACTCCCCCTGAGTGTATGCAATGTGCAAACACTTGGGGATCTAAAAAATAGGTATATATAGACATTTTGGACAAGTTTTGCAAATATCTTTGACAAAAATGATCAGTAAGCAACCAACAATCAAACTATGATCATTTTCACCAAAGAGAAGTTTAGAACATAGTTTTCAAGAAAAATAGATGAGATTTTCGAAAACACACAACATTTTGAAGTTGAAAACTAATAGCAATCAGATGTGCACGACTCAAGCAATGTTTCGAGAATCCAAGATATTTAGCTCACTCCTTAGGTCACAAAAGCGTCTCTCATCAAGGGGTTTGGTGAAGATGTCCGCCAATTGCTTCTCACTTCTAACATGAGAGATAACGATATCTCCCTTGATAGAGTGGTCTCGCAGGAAATGGTGACGGATGTCTATGTGTTTGGTTCTAGAATGCTCGACGGGGTTGTGAGCAATCTTGATGGCACTCTCATTGTCACATAGGAGAGGAATATGGCTCAGATTGTAACCATAATCCCTAAGAGTTTGTCGCATCCAAAGAAGTTGCGCACAACAACTTCCGGCTGCAACGTACTCCGCTTCGGTTGTGGAAAGGGCAATGGAGTTTTGTTTCTTGGAAGACCACGCAACCAAGGACCTACCAAGGAATTGGCATGTCCCGGATGTGCTCTTCCTATCTACCCTACAGCCCACATAATCCGCATCGGAATAACCGACGAGATCAAACTTGGATCCTTTAGGGTACCAAAGACCTAGATTAGGAGTGTGAACTAAATACCTAAGGATCCTCTTAACCGCTGTCAAGTGACACTCTTTTGGAGTGGCTTGGAATCGAGCACACATGCACACACTAAGCATAATGTCAGGTCTAGAAGCACAAAGATAAAGCAAAGAGCCAATCATAGAATGGTATAACTTTTGGTCCACGCTCGCTCCTTCTTCGTTTAGTCCTAGATGCCCGTTTGTTCCCATAGGTGTCTTGATGGGCTTCGCCTTCTCCATGCCAAACTTCTTGAGAATGTCATGAGTGTACTTGGTTTGGCATATGAAGGTCCCTTCCTTGAGTTGCTTTACTTGGAAACCTAGGAAAAACTTCAACTCCCCCATCATAGACATCTCAAATCTCTCTGTCATGATTTTGGAAAACTCATCACAAAAAGTTTTGTTAGTAGAACCAAATATGATGTCATGAACATAAATTTGGCATACGAACAAGTCATTATCAAAATGCTTAGTGAAGAGAGTATAATCGACTTTCCCAATCTTAAAACCGTTTTGTGTGAGAAAATCCCTAAGGCACTCATACCAAGCTCTAGGTGCTTGTTTGAGGCCATAGAGAGCCTTACACAACTTGTAGACGTGATCGGGATGCTCTTCATCTTCAAATCCGAGCGGTTTCTCCACATACAAGTCCTCCTTGATTGGACCGTTGATGAATGCACTTTTCACATCCATTTGATATAACTTGAAATCATGGTGAGTAGCAAAGGACAATAATATGCGAATAGATTCAACCCTAGCTACGGGAGCAAAGGTTTCATCGAAATCCAAACCTTCGACTTGAGCGTATCCTTTTGCTACAAGTCTTGCCTTGTTTCTTGTTACTACCCCATGTTCATCTTGTTTGTTGCGGAACACCCACTTGGTTCCAACAACATTTGCATTTGGTCTTCTCACGAGTTCCCACACCTTGTTCCTCTTGAAGTTGTTGAGCTCTTCTTGCATCGCCATTACCCAATCCGGGTCTTGTAGAGCTTCTTCTACTTTCCGTGGCTCTAAAGAGGAAACAAAAGAGTAATGTTCACAAAAGTTAGCCATACGTGAGCGAGTAGTTACCCCTTTGGAGATGTCTCCAAGTATGTTGTCAATGGGATGGTCCCGTTGAACGCTTTGATGAACTATTGGGTGTGGTTGTTGAGCTTCTCGATCATTGTCTTCATCTTGATAATTTTCTTGATCTCCCCCTTGATCCAAGCCTCCTCCTTGATTTTGATCTTGTTGAGATTCATCTTGAGGATCTTGATCTTGTTCATGTGGGGGATTTGTATCTTCTTCGCTTGCTTGAAGATCATTTGGATCATGTGGTCGCACATCTCCAAGTGCCATTCTCCTAAGTGCTTCTTGTGGAGTCTCCTCTTGATCTAGCACACACTTATCGACTTGCTCCACTTGAGAGCCATTAGTCTCATCAAACACTACGTCATGTGCTACTTCAACAATCCCGGAGGACTTGTTGAAGACACGATAGGCGTAGGTGTTTGAGTCATAGCCAAGCAAGAAACCTTCATCGGATTTTGAAGTGAACTTCGAATTCCTAGGCTTCTTGTTGAGAATATAGCACTTGCTCCCAAAAACACGAAAGTATGAGATGTTGGGTTTGTTACCGGTTAGGAGTTCATACGAGGTCTTCTTCAAGAGTCGATGAAGATACAACCAGTTTATGGCATGGCAAGCGGTGTTAACTGCTTCCGCCCAAAACCGATCGGACGTCTTGTACTCATCAAGCATCGTCCTTGACATCTCGATAAGAGTCCTATTCTTCCTCTCCGCTACTCTATTTTGTTGAGCGGAGTAGGGAGCGGAGAACTCATGCTTGATTCCTTCTTCATCCAAGAAGTCTTCAACTTGAGTGTTCTTGAACTCCGTCCTGTTGTCGCTCCTAATATTCTTGATTCTTAAGGAGAACTCGTTTTGAGCTCTCCTCAAGAACTTCTTGAGAACTCCTTGGGTTTCACCTTTGTCATGCAAGAAAAATACCCACGTAAAGCGAGAAAAATCATCAACAATAACTAGACCATACTTGTTACCGCCAATGCTAATGTAGGCGATCGGTCCGAATAGGTCCATGTGTAGTAGCTCCAATGGTCTTGAGGTTGTCATGATGTTCTTGGACGGATGTTGAGCTCCTACTTGCTTTCCGGCTTGACATGCGCTACATGGTCTATCTTTCTCAAAGACAACATATTTTAGTCCACGGATATGATCCCCCTTAAGAAGTTTTTGCAAGTTTCTCATCCCAACATGGGCTAGCCTTCGGTGCCATAGCCATCCCATGTTAGTTTTCGCCATTAAGCACGTATCAAGTTGGGCTTTATCCATGGAGAAATCCACAAGGTAAAGCTTTCCCTTGAGTACGCCCTTAAAGGTGATTGAGTTGTTGCATCTTCTTGAGACGGTCACACCGTTGTTAGTGAAAAGACAATCATAACCATTATCACATAATTGAGAAATAGACAAGAGGTTGTAATCAAGTGAATCAACATGAAGCACATTAGAAAGAGTGTGTTTTGAGGAGATATCAATTTTACCGATGCTAAGGATTTTCCCTTGGCTATTATCCCCAAAGAATATTCCTTCACTAGAATCTTCATTCTCCTTGTACTCTACAAACATCTTCCTCTCTCCGGTCATATGATTAGTGCATCCACTGTCAAACACCCATTTTGATCCACCGGAGGAGTATGCCTACAAAAGAGTTATGCCTTTCCTTTAGGTACCCAAACGGAGTTGGGTCCTTTGATGTTAGTCACAAGACATTTAGGCACCCACACACAAGGCTTTGGGCGCTTGCGGAGTGGCCCAACATATCTAGCATAAGTCTTGCCAAATTTGTTCCTCAATAAAACATAAGAAGCATCAAAGTCATGGAACAAAGTATGAGGTTCATTTTTAGTCATATAAGATGTTGAGACAATGTTTTTTCCTTTATCTTGGGTGGATGAACCTTCCTTGACAAAAACAATCAAGTCTTTGTTATTCTTGGGGGCTTTGGCGTTTTGCCTCCGCTCCCGAGAATAACCAAGACCGTCCTTGACATGGGGAGGTCTCACATTGGTGTATGCACTACGTGCATAGGTCACCTTCTCCTTGTCAAAGATGCCACCATTCGGTGCTTGTTTGTTTTGTGCCAAGTTAAGTTCATCCTTAAGTTTTAGGATCAAGCTTGAGCACATGCAAGTGTGAACTTCCTCGGATGAAATATTTTGAGAAGATGAGCTCTTTGAGGAAGAAGGTGCATTGATCTTAAGTGACTCAACCTTTGTCTCTAGAATCTTGTTAACCTTTGTCAAGTTAACAAGTTCATCCTTGAGCTCAACGGTCTTGTCTTTAAGATTTGAGCATGCTTCCTTGCTCATGGCAAGGTCATGCTCCAATGCATTGCTTCTTTCTCTCTCGCGCTCGAGGAGATCCTCAAGCTCTTGACATCTCTCCAATTTTTGGATGAGCATGTCCTCTTGACGCTCAAGGCGATCCTCCTTCTCGGAGATTTCATCCATAAGAAAGTTCATCTTTCTCATGGCACTCTTACTTAAGCCTTTAAGCATGGATTCAAGTTCACTACCACTATCAAGTTCATCACAAGAAGTTATGGAGGGAGTGGGTTTATATTTGACCTTTCTCCTTCCCTCCTTTGCCATGAAGCATGTGGACTTGAAATCATCAAGTTTTGGGAAGAGCTTGCTTGCACTTTAGCTCTTTCCGATGGCAATGGTTGCCACCTTCTCTTCATCGTCGGAAGATGAGTCTTCATTTGAGTCCCATTCTCTTCCAAGGTGGGCATGTCCCGATGGCTTCTTCTTCTTGAAGAGCTTCTTATCTTGGGTCTTGCCCTCCTTCTTCTTGCTTTCATTGTATGGGCAATCCGCAATGAAGTGCCCATGTTCACCACACTTGTAGCAAGTCTTCTTTTTTAGCTTCTCCTTGCTCTTGACTTCTTGGTGATAGCCCCCCTTCTTCCTTCTCATCATCCTTCTAAACTTGTTGATAAAGAAAGCTTCTTCCTCATCGGAGTCCATGCTCTCATCATCACTTGCATCTTCATTGTAGGATGTGGAAGTTGCTTTGAGGGCTATGTCTTTCTTCTTTGATGAGGCAAGCTTTTGGAGATCGTTGTAGAACATAGCTTCCTTCTCCATCATCTCATTGTTGATTATCCTCCCAAGCACTTCTTCCGGAGTCATCTTGGTGTAGTTGGGGCTTTCACGGATCAAGGAGCAAAGAGTGATGTTTCGAGGCATGAATGCCCGAAGCATCCTCTTCACCACTTCATGGTCCGTCCAACGAGTGCTTCCATAGGCACGAATCTTGTTCACAAGCACCTTGAGGCGGTTGTACATGTCTTGGGGCGACTCACCATCCATGATGGTAAATCTCCCAAGCTCTCATTCGATCATCTCAATCTTCGCCTCCCGGATGACTCGGTTTCCCTCGTGCGCCGTCTTGAGTGTATCCCAAACATCTTTGGCCACTTCCAAACCTTCGACTCGGTTGAGTTCATCCCGAGTCAAAGATGAGGTTATGACTCCCACGGCTTGAGCATTGCGATGAAGTAGGATAGCTTGTTGTGGAGTGACGTCTTCCTCATTCCTTGGCATATGAACTCCGGTTTGCACAATCTGCCACAAACTAGGATTCAAAGAGATTAAATGCATCTTCATATTGTGTTTCCACATTGAATAGTCATTTCCATCGAATTGAGGAGGTTTGCCAAGTGGAATACACAAATAGTGATTGTTAGCATGAATACGATCATAATCAAAGTGAGTTTGAGTGTAGTAATTGTTACTCTTCTCCTTCACTTTGTTGATCTTGGGTTGTTTCCCTAGCTTCTCCCGAAGCTTCGCCTTGAGTTGGCGAGTCTCTTCATCGTCCTTCGGATCATCAAGAAGAACGTTGTAGTTCTTGTCATTTGAGCCTTCACCCTCGACATATGAGGTATCATCCTTGTTCCTTTCTTCTGCCATCGATTCTCTGAGATGTTAGTCTCTTCCGGAGAAATCTGCTCTGATACCAATTGAAAGCGGCCTAGAGGGGTTGGGGGTGAATAGGCGATAATTGATAATTTAAACTTAATTCAGAGTTATGAAAACAAAGAAGTCAAACTTGTCTGACTTCTAGTCGGACTTGTCTGACCTATGTCGGACAAGTCTGACCTGGGTCGGATAAGTCCGAGATTACCTGCACGATAAAATCAAAAATCCAATTTTTTAAGCGATCTAGTGAGAGATATCGATCCCTAGCAGTTCTACACAGAGTATGGAGTAGAAAGAAAGCTGAGGGAGAGATAGCACGCGGAAAAACACTAGAATCAAAACTTGCGAGAACGAAAGAACAACAAGAGACAAACGATTTTATCCCGAGGTTCGGAACCACAAAGGATCCTACGTCCCCGTTGAGGAGTCCACAAGGGACCAGGCCTTCTCTAGCCTTTCCCTCATGAGTTGCCACAAGGGCCAACTCCCGATCTTCCACTATCACAAAGATTGTTACAAACTCCCCGATTACAAGAGATCACAAAGAAATCGCGGGGCGATGCCTAACCGTCTAGGGGAGAACCCCAAGAGCAACAAACACGCAATCATGAAGAAACTTAGTGAATCACACGTTGCTCAACCCCTCAACAAACCGTTTCTCTCGATTCTCACAAAGCACTCTTCACTCTCCCAAAAACTCGAATTTGGGCTCTAGAGGTGAAGAACAAGTGGAGAGAGGTTCTTGAGTTCAAATGGGCGTTCAGAACTGTTCAGGGGTGTTAGGCATTGTTGGTGGGTCGAAACCACCCACTATTTATACTCCAAAAAGTCATTAGAGCCGTTTGACACAGAGTCAGACATGTCTGACCTCAAAGGTCATGCCTTTCACTTCAGACTTGTCTGACCAAAACCACTTCAGATATGTCTGCCATACAATCTCGGACATGTCTGAAGTTCTGCAGAGAGAACTCGGACAAGTCTGACTCTCTGGGACTTAGAAAAATTTTCTTAGTCCCTGGGAACAGATCCATCTCGGACATGTCCGACCCCCAGGTTCGGACAAGTCCGAAACTTCACTGGAACTCTCACTGGAACCCTTCCAGTGCCAATTCGGACATGTCTGACTCACTGTTTCGGACATGTCCGACTTCCAACAAAGGGAATTCGGACATGTCTGACACCACAAGTCAGACAAGTCCGCCCAAACCACAAAGGCCCTACTAAAATCTTCTACTAAGGGGTTGAGCACCCGAATGACTCACTGAATGTCTACGCGTCATGTCCCTCTTAATAGTACGGTTTTTCCTACGACTCAAGGAGAAAATAGAAAACCCTATTTCTATTCTTCTTCGCCACAACTTTTCTCCTTTTGCTGTCTTTCTTCAAAGCTCCATTCCGTACTTCGGATCTGTGCTCATGCTCCACCAAGTTCATCAGCACTTTAATGGTTCATCATCAATCCACCAAAACCCACAAGGGACCTAGATGCACTTACACTAAGTACTGGGGGCCAGGAGGCTCACGCCCTGAGTAATGCGGGAGCCGGGTCCCGGGCGCTAAAGCACTAAATTACCCAAACCCGCGTACTAGCCCAGGACTGTAAGACGTAGCAAAACTAAAAGAGAAAGGTGGCCGACGAGCAACACTATGCTCCTCTATCGTGTGTGCAGGACATACAAAGCAGGTCGATTCGGGTGCAACCAGCAGTAGCATCAGCAAGGTACACATCACCCAGGGGCCCCACCGTCGACGTTTCTACATGTTGATGGTAGATGAGCATCCATCTCCAGCACCTCCCAGGGGGACTGCTGTCATCGCTATTCTACATAATGGCAACAAGTGCTGATTTGAGAGTACGCTCCCTCATCCCGCTTTTGTTGCTAACATGGTTTCTTGGGTTTCCTACCAGCAAGGGGCCCGCCGTCGACATTTTTTCAGCAATGGTGGGCGACATCGTAGCAGCCAGCTCCGACACCACCCAAGGGACCTACCGTCGACGTTTCTACAACAACGATGGGCGATGCTAGAGCAGCCAGCTTCAACACCACCCAAGGGGTCTGCCGTTGACGTTTCTATAGTGACGATGGGCGACGCCGGAGCAGCCAGCTCCGGCACCACCCAAGGGGCCTGCCGTCGACGTTTTTTCAGTGATGGTAGGCGACGACAGAGTAGCCAGCTCCGACACCACCCAAGGTGCCTACCATCGATGTTTCTACAGTGACGATGGGCAATGTCGGAGTAGCTAGCTCCGACATCACCCAAGGGGCCTCTCGTCAACGTTTCTACATCGATGATGGGTGACGCCAGAGCAGCCAGCTCTGGCACCACCCAAGGGGCCCCGTCAATATTTTTTCAGCGATAGTGGGCGATGCTGAGCAGCCAGCTCTGACACCACCCAAGGGGCCTGCCGTCAACGTTTTACATCAACGATGGGTGACGCTGGAGCAACCAACACCGACATTACCCAAGGAGCCTGTCATCGGTGTTTCTACAGCGATGATGGGTGACGCCCGATCAGCCAGCTCCAACACCATCCAAGAAGCCTGTCGTCGACGTTTTTTCAGCGATGGTGGACGACGCCGGAGCAGCCAGCTCTGACACCATCCAAGGGGCCTGCTGTCGACGTTTCAACAGTGATGATGGGCTATGCCAGAGCAGCCAGCTCCGACATCACCCAAGGGGCCTGCCGTCAACATTCCTAAACGATGGTGGGCGATGCCAGAGCATCCAGCTCCGACCCACCCAAGGGGCCTACTGCCAACGTCTCTACTGAGATAAAGCTTGGCGCCCCTGGAGGGACCCGCTGCAATCACCTACTCAAACTCCTCCGCTCCACTGAGGGCCTATCAAAGACATTCTGCGATCAAGTGGTAGGTGCACCCAAGCACCTGGCCACATCTACCAGAGGGCCTCTATGGGGGTTCCATAGGCAGGATGTCAACTGAGGACATGTCGTCCACGTCAACTGTGCAATCAGTGGTTCCTCAAAAACTAATGAACTAGGCAAAATTCTTCAAGCCCTTATGCATGTAAGGACTTGGAGCGACAGATTGAGAAGCACAAGACAAGACAAAAAGCAAAACATGAATTCAAATTCATTAAGAGTTATTTTTACAAAGGGACCATCCTCGGTTACAAAGGTGCTCCGCTTGGGGGTCGTCGGTCTCAAATCCGCTGGAACGAAGAATCCACCAACTTTGCAAGGTCCTAGACTTCGACCCTCACCTCCTCCTCTTGCTCATTGAAGGGGCCTTTCTCTACCAAATACAATGGGATCATCAGATACCAGCTCCAGAAGCACACCAAGACATGGGAGACCACCTGCTCCGCTAGCTCCCTTCCTTTGACCTCCAGCCGTCTTGCAAGGATAGTGTTCATCGACCCCAATGTCGAGAAGAAGGAGTCCAAGGTTCGGAGCAGCTGGGCCACCGCATGAGACGACCCCCCGCGTAGCACGAGACCAAGTCTGAGGGGTTTCAACACAGCCCTGGCACGGGCCAGGAAGTCCTGGATCCCTTGTGCCTCGGCTGCACGGGAGGCCTAAAGGTATTCTACTTCTCTCTGCGCCGCTTCCTCCCGATCGGCGAGCTCCTGAGCATGATGCTCCAAGTCATCCTCCCGGCGTTTGACGGCAAGCTCCGAGTCCTGCACAGCTCGACGCCTCTCCTCCAGCATGCCAAGACTCCGGGAGACCTATTCTGTCGCCAAGTCCCATTTCGATTGGCGACAACAACCTCGTGACGGACCAGCTCCAGCCGCCTATCCTCGCACAACCTAAGGTGAGCGTTAGCATCGGCATGGGCGTTTAGGGCCTTTGCCTCGAGCTCCTTCGTCTTGGCATCGACTAGCTTCACTAGGCACCACTCTTCAGCAAGACAATCCCACTCCCGGGTGAGAGCATCTTGCGTCTGCTGCAAGATGGATTGGGCCACGGCAACAGGATTGGAGAGGGGGATCGACATGGCCATCACCACAGACAGCTGCCTCTCCGCCTTTTTTGCCAACTCTGTAGCAGACGTCAGCGCCTAGGGAACAGATGGCTCCCCGGTTGGAGCTCCAGGAATCAGTGTGTTGCTTCCCGACGCCAAAGTACTCTCCCCTACCACAAGGGTATCACTGGTCGCAGATGGCGAGTCGGCATCTTGCGCTCCAATGACATTGGGCATTCGCGCAGTATCAGCGGTGGGTGGGTCCACCCCACTAGGGGTAACCGCGACGGCCAAGGTGACCACCTCCCCGCCTGGCACCTCCTCAGCCCCATGAAAGTGCATCTAGGCTAATCCCCATGGGTTTTGATGATTAATGACAACACTTAAGGGACTAATGATGAATGTAGCCTAGAGGGGGGGTGAATAGGCTTTTTGAATTTTGTCGGAATGGAAACACTTAGCAACTTGATCAAACACAGAGAAATCGGACTACTCCGGTAGGGCGCGAACTAGTCCGGTGTGTGCGGACTAGATCGATCAAATTTGATCGATGATTTCAATCCAAGTACTCTATGCAGCGGAAACTGAGTTGTAACTAGAGTGTATTACTTCAATGTAACTAGATATGCACAAGTTAACTTTAATTTCAAAGTTTTAATGTAAGTTGAACAAGATCGAGCAAACCCTAGATTGCAATGAATAGTAAGAACAAAAGTAAAGACACAATGATTGTATCACGTGGCTCGATTCCACAGAGGAAATCTACATCCACATTGAGGAGTCCGTGGAGGACTGGGTCTTCACCAACCCTACCCTCGTCGAATCGCCATGGAGGCCGATTCTCTTCCACTAATCACAAAGGGGGTAAATAACCGAGTTCAAGGGGCCTTCTCACAAGTTGATGGCTCCCCAAGATTTACAATTCGAAACAACACCAAACACACTCGAAGGATATGCAATAAAACAACGAGAGTGTGTGAGAGAATCAAACCCAAAAGCTCAAGACGTGAAGAATGTGTCTCTCCTTTGATCTATAGTTAATCCTCAAGGATTTGATCTTTCTTGCGTTGGATTGTGTGGAGAGACGTGTTTTCTGGGCTCTTGGAAGGTGTGACGGTGCAGGGGGTCGAGAGAGATCATAGTAGGGCCGCACACCTCTATTTATATGAGGGTTTCCAAAGGTTACCGTTAGGGTTTAAAAAGTCCGGACTAGTTCGTTTTGGACTCCGGACTAGTCCGGTGTGTGGCGTGTCGAAAACCCTAAGTATTCAGGAATATCAGACTTGTCCGAAAACATGCGGACTAGTCTGATATGGGCACTAGAGATATTCGGACTAGTCCGACACATATCGAACTAGTCCGGCTTGGTGAATCCCATAGTGAATTGAGGACAAGTCCGCACTTGGAGGACTTGTCCGATTTTAGTCAGAGAGGTTATCGGACTAGTCCGGATAATATCGGACTAGTCCGGTGTCGTGAAATTTTGAGGGGCTAAGGACAAGTCCGAAATTGGGAAACTTGTCCTATGTTGGTCGGTGAGGATTTCGGACTAGTCCGTGAAATATCAGACTTGTCCGATGTTGATCAGAAGTGTTATCGGACTAGTCCGTTGTGGACAAGTACGCACTGGGAGGACTTGTCCTTTCCTGGATAGAGAGATTACCGGACTAGTCCGGGGTATATCGGACTAGTCTGGACCTGTGTAAATTTGTGCAGTGAGAGTGTTTTCTTTTGCTTGAGCACTTGGGGTGTGTTTCTCCAACACACTCCATACACAAAGAGTATTCTATTCATCTCTTGAGCTCTTTTCAACTTGATTCCTCACTCTCATTTCTTTTTTGTGCTTTCTTCATAATTTCACTAAAACCTACGCTCATCTCAACAATTTAGTTAGGATATCATCTGTTTGTCATAAATCAACCAAAACCCACAAGGGATGCCTAGATGCACTTTCAATCTCCCCCTTTTTGGTGATTGATGACAACCAATTGAGATTTCAAAAATATGATTAAAAGTCCAGATTTTCATAAAGTGTGCACATATGAGCTTGGAACAAATTGAGTAATGAAAACATAAGACATATGTGCACTCTTTATGGTGGGGTGCAAAACTAAGTGTGTGTACGTAATAATCGTGATGAGAATGAGATAATTGACATAATCATATCAACATAAAGCATATATGTCAATTTCAAAGCATAAGCATAAATTATATCAAATTATCATCACAGACTTTATAAACATAACTTAGAAGCATAATAAGAGTCTTACAACACTAAAAACAGTCTTACACCACCAAAAGCATAATAGAGATCAAAATATACAAAAGGAGCTCTCATCTCTCATCTACGGCTACAACCTAATGACTCCCTCAATCTCTCCCCCTTTGGCATCAAGGCACCAAAAAGAAGGAGGGGAGGGATCTATAAGTTGCCGCAGGCTCATTCCTCGCTGTCGGTCCTCTCATCGTCTTCATTGTCGTCAGCCTGAGGAGGAGGATGAGAACCACTCGTCATGCCCCCAACGCCAAAATAGGAAAGTTCGTAAGGTGAAAGGGGTGGAAGTTCCGAGAAGTCAGAGGGAGAGTTCTCAAAGATGACAGGAGATCCAATAGGCTCAATCTCTAGCTTTTGACAAAAATGGCCTTGATATTGTTTTTCATGTATCGCATTTCCTCTTTTCTTGCCTTCTTGGACCTTCACCTTTGTCTTGCGGCAAGAACCAAAGATGGCACCCAAGTACTTCATTATTCCACTAGAACACCCTTTTTGATGAGGATCCCTAGTATTGGGGGCAATACATGCATCTCCTTGAGCTCTCCTAGGAGCCTCTTCACTTGACATAGGAGATGCAACAGTTGGGACAGTGGCTTGGGGAGGCTTCTGGGGCCTTAGAGGAGAATGCTCTACATCCTTCACAAACTCAATCCCTGTGACTTTCTCAATTATAAACATCAAGTATGGTGCATAGCCACATGAGCAGTTTGGTGTGCAGGAGATGTTCACCATATCATTCCAAATGTAGTCAAAGATATCAAACTTCCTACTTTTGCTGATCACTTTCATCAATGTCCTGAGGTAGCCTTGGACACTCCCTGCATCTCCATACTTCAGAGCAATTGTCTTCCTAAGCACCCTGTTGAGAACCATGAAGAAGGGCTTCATGTTCTTGGTCGATGGAGGGTTTTACTTCAGGCGAGCATCATAAAGGAACTCCATCTTATCCTTCTCTAAGACACCAATGTTGTGAATGATGAGGTCATTGCTGCTAGTGTCCTCAAGATGCAGCAATCTTTCAAACTCATCATAAGTAATAGTATACTTGGATCCATGTGTCATCCAAGTCAACCTTTCCTCTTCATCGCTGGCAAAGTAGCAGGTTGCATAGAACTGAGCGATGACTTCATCATTCCAGTTACACCTGAAAGCAATCAAGTCTTTGATGCCATGTCTCTCCACAACCTGTATCACTTCATCAAAGGCTAGGCAGCTCTTTCTCTCAAAGTGTGTCCACTCGATCCATTGGTTGCTGTTGACGGCTCCTAAGATATACTAACAAACCATCCCCGGCAACGGTGCCAGAAATGCTTATTGGTATTTCTTATGCACCATTAACTAAACATCTCCAACTAATGTGTCAGAAATGCTTGTTAATGGTTCTATTGGATCACAGAGTGAATTCCGCAAGCGCACGGAGATATCATTGTAGCATTTCCCCTTAAGAGTATTCCCAAGGGTGTCATTTATTTGATCCCAAAGGAAGGAAGGGAAGAGATATAACAATCATCAAGTGGAAAGGGTGGAAAGATCTAGGTAAGGATCTAGTAAGGATGGATAAAATAATATTGGAGGTAGTGTGACACACACAAAAGCTTTCAAGTCTAAGGGGGATAAGAGGATCCTAGAGGTTAGTTAAGGTTGAGAGTTATGGAGGTACTCCTACTATGCTCTATTGTACATATACATAGTCTAAACTAATTATTCATAAGCTAGATCAATAGTGAATACTTATGCTATGTGGTTCAACACATTGGGCACAGGCTTACCCCTAGCAATACTAGGGCGACTCCCGCCAAGAGCCTGTGGCATAGCCGAACGTGGAGGATTACAAAGGACAGATAGGGCTGTCACCACCTACTGCCTACCTCTTCAATCCGTGGGTCTACGAGACATCCAATGCTACTTAGCTATCTTAGCACCATGCTAGCACATTAAGTAATTACCTTAAGAGCCTAGGCACAATCCATCCTAAGGCAATAATTAAATCATCATTGAACCAATGTTGATACAAAACATAATTATCCATACTAACCTAGTTATGTTATAATTAACTAGACTATAGTGGGGTCTATAGGTTTTATGATAATGAGATATGTTCATGATGAAATAGTCATAGAAGCTATACCTTCCACATACATGGACTCCACAATCAAACAAGAAACGCTTTGCCCAAGTATATGTATAAGTAGAGACTAAA
Source organism: Tuctoria greenei (assembly GCA_036927565.1). Lineage (NCBI taxonomy): Eukaryota > Viridiplantae > Streptophyta > Magnoliopsida > Poales > Poaceae > Tuctoria > Tuctoria greenei. The sequence goes on from JAYESD010000006.1 coordinate 204,532,421, forward strand.
GATACTATCTTTATTATTCATAAAGTCACAAATACAAGAAAGAATACATGAGCCATACCTTTCCCAATGTAGGATTGGGAAGAGAGAGACTCCTTACTCCTTTCCCAATTTGGACTTGGGACTAGAGACTCTCCTCTCTACAACCTAACTCCTCTAAGACTATGGATGATAGTGTATACTATAGAGATGAAGCTCAAGTGGTGTGTGTTGAAGTGAGAGGTAGGGGGTCCTATTTATACTAGTGTTGAGGTCGGTTCCCGCCACCAAAAGCGCGCGAATCAGTCACCATTGACTCCAAGGAACCGGGAGGAGCCAACACGTGGAGGCTGACTGAGTTTGGTGCAAAGACCAAGTCGGCCGACCCCCTGGTTCGGCCGACCTGGTCATTGCACCGTTTCTCGTGTGCTTTCTCCAGGTGGCTGCCAGGTGGGTCCCATTGATGTATATGGGTGATACACTGTTGGATCTCCTCGGATACTTCTGTTTGTGGGCCATTTGATCCATGGGATGCCACGTGTCGTCGCTTGATTGGCTAGGATGATATTTTATAGGATTGGTCCCTCTACATTTCCTCATTTCCTGCATAAAATGCTGCATACACATATTTCTCCAAGTCCAAGTGGAATTGGGTTTGGTAGAAAGGTGATGTGTGCAAGAAATGACAAATCCTTCACATAATTGAATTAAATTGACGGATGAAATTCGTATATAACAACCGTCAACAAACTCCCCCAAGCTTATCCTTTGCTCGTCCTGAGCAAAGTCAAGACTTTAGGTTGATGATCAGGAGTTGCTACAATGTCTTATTTTTAGAAGTATCTAATGCAGAACAAGATACTCTACCTAGTATTACAGAAATTGGCTATGATACTTTACCTTTCTTAAGTTATCATGGGGCTTATGTTTTTTATATTCATGAGTAGTTGAAAGGTAGAATAGCAAATGGAGTAAACATAGCCTAGAAATCAAGTTCCACTTAAATCCCGGAGAATTCATTTTAGATATTAAGTACCTCAATTTGATTCTCTCAATCACTCCTTTGTGGATAGTGGAAATATTTCCTCACCAAAGCATTGTGCCTCTACTATTCCTACTCATTGAATATGACTTGTATGTGGAGCTTGGTAAGGAAAGTAAGTAGGCATATTTGCATCACATATATTTCTAAGTCAAAAGAGTAAGCCTTAGAAGAATTTAAACAAAACTTTTTGATTCAAGACTAGTGCATGTGTGATGGAGTGGAAGTGGATGTGGATACTTGAGATAACTCCTTTTTGGTATAATCTCTCTTTCTTTTGCAGGGATGAAACATGGCTACTTTTCTTTTCTTTTCTTTTCTCATGCTTATGATGTAAGCATGTTTTTTTTTCATTTTTGTAGCCATGTCTTCTACTCCCTTTCTTTGCAATGAATTTTGAAGAGAGTGCTAAACATGAATAACATGGAGTTTCTCTTTTTATTGTGGTATGGTGGAAATGATGGGCGTTTTTCTTACTTCTAGTGTAAAAGTATAGCATGTGCAAGTGAAGTCTTGAATTCAAAAAGAGTTGAATGATTTCTCACATAGGTCTATACTAGTTTGACTAGGCTCAATGTGAAAGCAAATAGTATATGCATAAGGTTTTGCCTATGTATGAACATCATATGGCTTTGGTAGGTATTTCCAATCAATTGAGGGAAACTTAAATATTTTTAGAATTTCTCCGGAAATCTAAGTTTTACTTTCAAACTAGGACTAGCAGCCCTATTACCAATTCTAGTCTTGCAACAACCTAGAATTAGATTAAGATTTTGCTACCCACAGCTTCCAAATTAAGGTAAAAGTATTTCAAACCAATAAAAGCAATATTCGGAGTTAAGCAAGTTGTAAACTAGAGACTTAGGAAAATAAAACAGAGCAACTATTCATCATTTCATCTATGTGAATTCTAAATCATTCTTACCGCACATCTTTATTTGATGAAAGCAAATCTAACATATATATATATATATATATATATATATATATATATATATATATATATATATATATATATATATATATATATATATAAAAATGCAAGGTGGATGATGGATGGATGGAAAATAAGTATGCAAGGAATGTGATACATGATACCTCAAGTGGGGGTCCTCCCCCGAGCTTGTTTATCAACTACCTCCGTGATAAGGGTTGAACCCTTGATGACGGAAGTATGCTGCAAGATCGGCTTGTTGTTGTTGTAGCGCCGTGTTGAAGTTGGTGAATTGAGCATCCATGTGTTGTTGCCAATCCTGGGTACCTTGAACATGCTCGTGGCCTGTGCTGTAGATGTCACCCATTCTCACTTCAAGTTCTCCCATACGTCTAGTGAGGTCTGTCATTCCTTGGCTATAGTCATGATGACTTCCAGCCGAAGAGAAATGACGTCCTCTCATGGATGTTGGGGGCAAGCTGCTAGAGCATGAAGAGGATAAGGGTGGATCCCTTTGCCATTCTTGCCAAGATGATCCCCCAGTCTCATACATCGGAGGTTGAGTCCATCCGGGCGCATAACCCATTGGGTTCTCTTCCTCTTGGTATTCATGGACCGAAGAGATTATCGGTGGCATGCCTGTGGCTGCAGCCTTCGCACGATTCCTTGTTACCGTGCCAAAGACATTACTTCTTCTTGCTTCCTCAAGGGGAAGAATATTAATGGTTAGCCTACGACATTTATACAAATGAAAATCCGGGTTAGGTAACCGAATTTCATTGACAAAGTCGGGATAGAAAAATATCAAGGACCCATCTTGATCATGCTTAAGGGTATGTCCTTACACTAAATAGTCTTCATCAATTAATTCTCTTTCAGTTTCAGTATATTCAAATGAAGAGTATTTAAGTGCTCCTACCCTATTAGCAATATGAGTAATCAATGAAGTGCATTCAATTGGTCCTGATTTTGAAATGTAATCTAACCATTGTGTCATCATGGCTTTGACTGGAGCAACTTTTATCTTTTTAGTCATGGCAAACAAAATTTTCAATTCATCATCTCGCACAACCCTAACATCTCCCCTAGGGAACATAGTCATAGCCACCCATCTATGCATGAATCGTAAGGTAGGGTTTTGGATGTGGCTATTCCTAGGAGCCCTACATGTGACCTCACTAGTTAGCTCATGCCAAAAACTTTGTTTGTTAAACTTAGGCAAATTGTCTAAATCTAGCAAACACCGTTTATGGAAGCCTAGGATGCTACCTAATTCTTTCCATAGGATGTTGTATTCTTTTTGAAATAATCTAAAAGTAATACCATCAAATCCTATTCTCAGCGTGCAAAGGAATTGGATAGTGAGAAGGCGTGAACCTTTCTCCTCTATGTGGTCAAAGTCATCAAATCCAATTGCATGCCAAATGGAAAGAAATTTGGAGTACATACCTATTTTGGAGATCAAATGTGGATCGTAAGCCTTGGTGTGGCGGAACTCACGATCTTGGAGAAGCCTGCGTGCTTGATCTTCAACTTCGCTTCATATGTCGAGGTTGTTGTCATGAAGAAGTTGGTGTGGGTTGCTTCTCTCTTCCATGGGAGTGTCCTCACACAACTTCTCCTCCTTGGGCTTGTACCCATGGAAGAGAGGCGTGCACTTGAACCTTCACCATGGCTTGAGCTTGCAGCCTCCTTCCTCTTTCCAAACAACCTCTTCATGTCTTTTTGAGTTCAACAAGCAAGAACAAAACAAGGCGAGAAAAATCCGAAAAGAAGCGATGTTTTGAAAACAAAACTCTCGACGAATTTTTCTCCTCTTGAAAGCTTGAGTGTAAAATGCAAATTCAAACAAAAGAAAATCTTTTTGGGGATGGATTTGAGCAAGAGTGTTGCAATGAAGAGCAAGAAAAACAATGGTGAACTCGAGAGTGACTTGGGGAGGTGTAAAATGATGTGGTGTGTGAAGAGAGGTGCTCCTGACGGCCACAATTTATAGGGTGCACCCTCCAACGGTCACTTGGGGTTCAAAATGTAGCCGTTGGAGGAAGGGGAGCCAATTTGGCTCCACTCCCTGTTCGGCCGACTAGGGGGTTCGGCCGACCTGACAGGTGGCCCCCCTGGTTCCCCTTTTGGCAAGTGGCTCCCCAACGGCTATAAAGTTAGAACGTTGGTGAAATGCCACATGTGCAGCTTAGAAAAAATTGTTTTTCAAATAAAAACCTTTTTTCAAATCCAAATTTTTTTAAAAGAAATAAAGAAAAAAATGATAGTCGAGAATATAAGATTCTCAACTTGCTAGGAAAAATCAAATATGCAATGCGAAAAATCCAAATGGTGTGGAAAAAAAGAAAAATAAAGTGGGATAACTACCAATTTAACCTATTGGCGTAGGTCTCACCACCGTTCGATGAGATGGACATTCCTCTGTCTTCATTTCACATACGGGCCCGGAGGGATGGGCTCAGACGACTTGTCTTGCTTCTACCGCCATTCCTTCTTTGGTGGCTTGGTGGACTTGGGCCTTCGAGAAGGTACAGATGATTCCATCGCCTTTGGATATCAGCGTGGTCGAAACGACGGATTCTCCTCGTAGATTAATCCTCTCATGAATACAATGAGTGAGTCCACCTTTGGAGGTGTGACTTCGACCTCTCTGATGTGTTTATCATTCGGCCCATACTTGATTTGAATCATGGAGCATTGTTATGATTTTGGCCGAATGTTAAATGTTTCCTCCTTGCCATTGATATGGAAGTGGATTTCTCCAGCTCCCACATCTATGCGAGCTTTTGCAGTGCTGAGGAATGGGCGCCCAAGAATGAGTGGTGTATCTTTCTCAGTGTCCATGTCTAGCACCACAAAATCCACGGGTATGAAGTAGTTCCGGATCTTCACCGGGATGTCTTAAGCAATACCCGCTGGATAACGGACTGAAGAGTCAGCCAGTTGTACCTGCATTGGTGTTGGAGTCAGTTCTGTGAAGTTCAGGTGGTCGAACACAACCTTGGGCATCACACTGACACTTGCTCCCAAATCACAAAGTGTCTTGTCAAAGTGGTGAGCCCCAATTGAGCATGAAATGGTAGGACACCCAGGGTCCTTCTGCCAGGTTCTCTCTCGTACGGAAATCATGTTGACATTTTCCGTTGGGGGTTCTGGCTGGCCTGACATCTTGCCATTCTCCATCGGAGGAATGGCAGCTGCCAGCTGAGCAACCTGAGACTCGAGCATCTTGTTGAAGCTCAGTTGATTCTTGAAGGCTGAGGATAGTCCTTCCATCTTTGCATTGATATTATCTAGGGTCTTGTCATTAGCGGACAACTTCTTGGATAGGGCATCGTTGATCTTGAGATGGCTAATGACAAGTTCTCTCAAGTTGGGCTGATTGTTATTGTACCCTCCATGAAATAATGGGAGTTTTTGACCCCACCCTTGACCTCCCGGATGATAGCCATTGTTGTTGTTGAAATTTCTGTTGTTGGCGAGGTATAGGGCATCCATACGAGTTTCTGGGCAATCATTGCTCATATGACCCGTGTTGCCACAAACTTCACACGTGATGTGAGAGTCTAGGGCATAGGCATTGCCAGAAACTTCACCACCGTTAGCCTTCCCACAGAATGGGTTGGCTTGCACCATAGTGATAAGGCCAGTTTTGATCTCGAAGTTCACATCTCCCGTGTTAACAGTGGGCCCAATAGGCACATTGTTAGCAGAGGGAGCTGAGAACCCACGAAGGGTCTTCTGAGCCATTGGCATTTGGATTATTGGTGCAGTAGTGTTGGCTTGCTTTGCCGCTCAAATCTTCTGAGGAGTAACAACACGGGGTTGGTCTCTTAGAAGAGATTCGGGATCTTCAACAAAGTTTTCCGGCAGGCGGAAACCAGACATACACTACCCCGTTTTCACATTTAAAATGCGAAAACAAAGAATGGTTATCCTACTAAAATCCTACCCAAGGTTCTATCCTATTCACTCAGTCATGTTATATATCTATTTCCTTTCCCAACAACGGCGCCAGAAATGCTTGTTGACGACTCCTAAGATATACTAACAAAGCATCCCCGGCAATGGCGCCAGAAATGCTTGTTGGTATTTCTTATGCACTATTAACTAAACATCTCCAACTGATGTGTCACAAATGCTTGTTAATGGTTCTATTGGATCATAGAGTGAATTCCGCAAGCGCACAGAGATATCATTGTAGCATTTCCCCTTATGAGTATTCCCAATGGTGTCATTTATTTGATCCCAAAGGAAGGCAGGGAAGAGATATAACAATCATCAAGTGGAAAGGGTAGAAAGGTCTAGGTAAGAATCTAGTAAGGATGGATAAAATAATAGTGGAGGTAGTGTGACACACACAAAAGCTTTCAAGTCTAAGGGGGATAAGAGGATCCTAGAGGTTAGTTAAGGTTGAGAGCTATGGAGGTACTCCTACTATGCTCTATTGTACATATACATAGTCTAAACTAATTATTCATAAGCTAGATCAATAGTGAATACTTATGCTATGTGTTTAAACACATCGGGCACGGGCTTCCCCTAGCAGTACTAGGGCGACTCCGCCAAGAGCCTGTGGCATAGCCGAACATGGAGGATTACAAAGGACGGATAGGGCTGTCACCACCTACTGCCTACCTCTTCAATCCGTGGGTCTACGAGACATCCAATGCTATTTAGCTATCCTAGCACCATGCTAGCATATTAAGTAATTACCTTAAGATCCTAGGCACAATCCATCCCAAGGCAATGAATTGAATCATCATTGAACCAATGTTGATACGCAACATAATTATCCATACTAACCTAGTTATGTTATAATTAACTAGACTATAGTGGGGGTCTATAGGTTCTATGATAATGAGATATGTTCATGATGAAATAGTCATAGAAGCTATACCTTCCACATACATGGACTCCACAATCAAACAAGAAACGCTTTGCCCAAGTATATGTATAAGTAGAGACTAAAGATATTATCTTTATTATGCATAAAGTCACAAATACAAGAAAGAATACCTGAGCCATACCTTTCCCAATGTAGGATTGGGAAGAGAGAGACTCCTTACTCCTTTCCCAATTTGGACTTGGGACTAAAGACTCTCCTCTCTACAACCTAACTCCTCTAAGACTATGGATGAAAGTGTATATAATAGAGATGAAGCTCAAGTGGCGTGTGTTGAAGTGAGGGGTAGGGGATCCTATTTATACTAGTGTTGAGGTTGGTTCCCGCCACCAAAAGCGCGCGAATCAGTCACCATTGACTCCAGGGAGCCGGGAGGAGCCAACACGTGGAGGCCGACCGAGTTTTCTGCAAATACCAGGTCGGCCGACCCCCTGGTTCGGCCGACTTGGTCATTGCACCGTTTCTCGTGTGCTTTCTCTAGGTGGCTGCCAGGTGGGTCCCATTGATGTATATGGGTGATACACCGTTGGATCTACTCGGATACTTCTGTTTGTGGGCCATTTGATCCATGGGATGCCACGTGTTGTCGCCTAATTGGCTGGGATGATATTTTATAGGATTGGTCCCTCTACATTTCCTCATTTTCTGCATAAAATGTTGCATACACATATTTCTCCAAGTCCAAGTGGAATCGGGTTAGGTAGAAAGGTGATGTGTGCAAGAAATGACAAATCCTTCACATAATTGAGTTAAATTGATGGATGAAATTGGTATATAACTGCCGTCAACAGCTGCGGACCACTAGAGTCTTCATCGGGAGATACACAATACTATAGTAGTCTACGTGGAAGTTGCTCCAAAACCTTGCATCAGCTGCCTTTCTGGAACTGCTGTAACAGTCAATCGTTCAGAGCTTTGAAGCCACATCGCTTCCTTTTCCATTGAATCTTTCTTCAGCGGGGTCTCTGTTCCCCTGTCTTGGAGCACTCATCTTGAGAGGGCTAATCGGGCCAGAGGCAATCCCTTTCCCTTGCCCTTTGGATTGGTGATGAGCCACTGAGCTAGAGCCAATCAAATCTTGAGCTTTTGAAGTTGGCTTCTTTGCTGCAACCTTCCGTCACATTCTAGGTGGGGTGGTGACGGTTCGGCAACACGCTCTTGCCTCTTCTTGCTTTGCCCCGTCGAAGCACGAGGCAAAGAGTCTTGTTCCATCTCGGCCTCAAAGTCGAAAATCTCATCATTGGAGCTCGACATTGTCCTGACAAGAGGATTATACAATACATGGATGAGGATTGATGGCAAGAAAATGCATTGAGTAGTTGAAATTTAGGGTTGAGTTCAGTCAAAAATCGGACTTGTCCGGTGCTCAAGTACGGACTAGTCCGGCGTACCGAACTTGTTCGTACTGAGACCGGACTAGTCTGGTGTTCAACTGCTCAAACCCTAACTAGCAAATAAATGGTGTTTCTCAATGCAAAAATAGCTCAAGGTAGATGTAATACAACAAGGAGTCATGTATTAACTAGTGGATTTAAGCTATTTGGTCCATAACAAAAGCAATTGAAGGTTCTAGGGTTTTGGAGAAAGTTTACCAAAATCCTTCGATTCTTGAAGTTGGGGGAGTTGTTGTTGCGGACTAGTCTGTGGACCTCGATCCCCTTGCGATGAAGATCGTTTTCCACGAAGAGTTGGAGAGATTTGGTGGAGAAATTGCCAAATCACCATGGGGCGCTCGAGTGAGGAGAGAGAATGTGAGGAATGTTGTGAGGATGAAGGAGATTAGGGTTTGGTGGCCCTAGGGTTATGGAGTCAAAAAATTGGACTATTTCGTGGTCAACCGGACTAGTTCGGACTACTGGATCTTAGCGGACTAGTGTGCAGTGTGCGGACTAGTCCAGGTAACCACAGACTAGTCCATGGTCACCAGAACAAAAGCATTTAGCCCATTCGTATATATTCGAAGGTGCTTACAAAGAAAATAGGGGGGGAAAACACAAATAATCTTGACAAATATGATCGGTAAACATCCAACAATGAAGCTATGACCATATTCACCAAGATCAAGTAATTACATAGTTTTTCAGAGAAAATAGGGAGAGATGATTTTCATAATACAATCAATATATTTTGAAGACGGCATACAGGTATGCAAGTTTTCAAGCCACGTTCCGAGCATCAAGGATATTTAATTCATTTCGGAGCTCACAAAAACGTTTTTCATCAAGTGGATTTGTAAATATATCAGCTAGTTGTTTTTCGGTGTTGACATGGAAAATGGCTATGTCTCCTTTCATTGAGTGGTCTCTCAAAAAGTGATGTCAGATGTCTATCTGTTTAGTTCTAGAGTGCTCAACGGGATTATGGGCAATTTTAGTAGCACTCTAATTATCACAAAGGAGTGGAATGCGGCTCATATTGTAACCGTAATCCCTTAGAGTTTGTCGCATCCAAAGTAGTTGTACAAAACAACTTCCGGCTGCAACATACTCCGCTTCGGCCGTGGATAAGGCAATGGAGTTTTGTTTCTTGGAGGACCAAGAAAGTAGGGATCTCCGAAGGTACTTTTTCTATCTACTTTGCATCCGACAAAACCTGCATCGTAGTATCCAATGAGAATGAATTTGGAACCTTTAGGATACCAAAGGCCTAGGTTGGGTGTATGAACTAAATATCGCAGGATTCTTTTTACGGCTGTCAAATGACACTCCTTAGGATTGGCTTGAAATCTTGCACACAAACATACACTCAACATAATATCAGGCCTAGATGCACATAAGTAAAGTAGGGATCCAATCATGGAGCGATATACCTTTTGATCCAAACTTGGTCCGTCTTCATTGAGATCCAAGTGTCCATTTGTTGCCATGGGAGTCTTTATAGGATTCGCCTTGTCCATTAAAAACTTCTTGAGTATGTCTTGAGTATACTTGGTTTGTCTTATGAACGTCACTTCCTTTTGTTGCTTCACTTGGAAGCCCAAGAAATATTTCAATTCACCCATCATAGACATCTCGAATCTATTTGTCATAATTTTACTAAATTATTGACAAAAGGATTTGTTAGTTGAGCCAAATATAATATCATCAACATAAATTTGACAGACTAATAGATCATTGTCAAAATGCTTAGTAAACAATATGCAATCAGCTTTACCAATCTTAAATCCATTTTCAATTAAAAAATCTCTAAGACACTCATACCAAGCTCTAGGAGCTTGTTTGAGGCCATAGAGAGCCTTACGCAGTTTGAACACATGGTCAGGGAACTCTTGATCTTCAAATCCGGGGGGTTGCTCCACGTACACCTCCTCCTTGATTGGTCTGTTGAGGAAGCCTCTTTTCACATCCATTTGATAGAGCTTGAAATCACGGTGAGTAGCATATGCAAGTAATATTCGAATCGATTCAAGCCTAGCTACAGAAGCAAAAGTCTCATTGAAATCCAAACCTTTGACTTGTGAATACCCTTTGGACACAAGTCGCGCCTTGTTCCTGGTCACCACCCCGTGTTCGTCTTGCTTGTTGCGGAAGACCCATTTGGTGCCGACGACGTTGAACTTGGGTCTTTTGACAAGTTCCCACACCTCATTCTATTTGAAGTTGTTCAGTTCTTCTTGCATCGCCACCACCCAATCCGGATCCGTCAATGCATCCTCAATCTTTTGTTGTTCCAAAGAGGATACAAAAGAGTAATGTTCAAAAAAGATTGGCTATACGAGATCTAGTGGTTACTCCCTTTTGGAGGTCACCGATTATATTGTCGACGGGGTGATCTCTTTGGATGCATTGATGTACTCTTGGATGTGGCACTTGTTGTCTTGAATCATCATGATCATCTTCTTCTCCCCCTAGACGGTTGCCCTCATTGATTTGTTGATCATCTTGATCTTCATGAGGTTGATCTTGTGTAGAAGCTCCCCCTTGATCATTTACCTCCACTTGTGGTTCATCTTCTTCATTTGGATTTGGAGGTGGCGCTTGTGGTCGAACATCGCCCACCGCCATTCCTCTCAATGCTTGACATGAAGCTTCTTCTCTATCTAGCACACATTGATCAACTCGCTCTTCTTGAGAGCCGTTAGTTTCATCGAACACTACGTCACGTGCTACTTCAACAAGTCCGGAGACCTTGTTGAAGACACGATATGCGTAACAGTTTGAATCATAGCCAAGCAAGAAACCTTCATCGGACTTTGAAGCAAACTTTGAAGTCCTAGGCTTCTTGTTCAAAATATAACATTTAGAACCAAAAACTCAAAAATAGGAAATATTCGGCTTGTTAGCGGTGAGTAGTTCATATGACGTTTTCTTGAGTAGACGATGAAGATAGAGTTGGTTTATGGCGTGACAAGTGATGTTCACCGCTTCAGCCCAAAACCGATCCAAAGTCTTGTACTCATCGAGCATTGTCCTCGCCATTTCTATGATGGTTCGGTTCTTCCTTTCGGATACTCCATTTTGTTGAGGGGAATACGATGCTGAAAATTCATGTTTTATCCCTTCTTCGTCTAGGTACTCCTCAACTTGGGTGTTCTTGAACTTCGTGCCATTATCGCTTCGTATGTTCTTGATCTTCAATGAATTCATTTTGGGCACGCTTGAAGAACTTCTTGAGGGTTCCTTGAGTTTTTGTCTTATCATGCAAAAAGAAAACCCACATGAAGCGCGAAAAATTATCAACAATTACTAAACCGTATTTGTTACTGTCAATGCTTATGTAAGCAGTTGGACCAAATAGATCCATGTGAAGTAGCTCGAGCAGTCTCATTGTTGTCATGACATTCTTCGCGAGATGAGGTGCTCCTACTTGCTTCCCGACTTGGCACGCGCTACAAGGCATGTCTTTCTCAAAAACAACATCCTTCAAACCTCGAATGTGATCGCCCTTTAGGAGTTTTTGAAGATTCCTTATATCAGTATGTGCTAGCCGTCTATGCCACAACCAACGCATGTTGGTCTTTGCAATCAAGCATGTGTCAAGTTCGGCTTTATCTTTGTTGGAGTCAACTAGATAAAGCTTTCCCTTTAACACACCCTTGAATGCAACCGAGTTATCACTCCTTCTTGAGACGGTCACACCCCCATTAGTGAACAAGCAAATATAACCCATGTCACATAATTGAGATATGGACAGAAGGTTATAATCTAAGGAATTGACATGTAAAACATGAGAAAGAGTGTGTTGAGATGATATTGCAATTTTACCGGTACCGAGCACCCTTCCTTGACTATTGTCTCCAAAATAGATGCATTCTCTTGGATCTTCATTTTCTTCATATTCAACAAACATCCTTTTTTCTCCGGTCATGTGGTTGGTGCATTCACTATCAAGCACCCATTTTGATCCACCTGAGGAATAGGCCTGCAAGAACAAATCACGCCTTGGTCTTAGGTACCCAAGCTTGCTTGGGTCCTTTGAGGTTAGTCACAAGTGATTTGGGCACCCACACATGAGACTTGGTGTTCCCATGGCGTGGCCCAACATGTTTAGCATAAACTCTACCAAGATTACTTTTCATGAGAACATATGATGCGTCAAAGGTTCTAAACAATAGTTGTTGTTCATACGTGTTAACATTTTTGGACTTATCAACATTATTAGGCTTTCTAGCTTGAGAGGAGTTTCCATTGACAAAAGCAATGTGTTCCTTGTTATTCTTGTGGCTTCTAGCATTTTGCTTTTCACCATAAGAATACCCAATGCCATATTTGACATTAGGAGGTCTTGTGGCCAAGTAAGCACTACGTGCATACTTGACTTTCTCCTTGTCAAATATGCCACTTCGGGAAGAATTCTTGTCCTTTGTCAAGTTTGACTTCTCCTTCAAGTTTGTGTCAATTTTAGCACATCCACAAGTAATAGTAGTTTTAGATTTTAAGTGTTGAGAAGGTGAGCTTGAAGAGGATGAAGGGTCACTTTGCTTGAGTGACTCAACTTGTACCTCAAGGATCTTGTTAACTTTGGTTAAGTTAGCAATTTCATCCTTGATGATTACATTTGAGTCGCTTAACTTCAAGCAAGCTTCCTTGCTTGAAGCTAACTGAAGTTCTAGTGATTTGCTTTGCTCCTTTTCAAGTTCAAGGAGCTTTTTGATCTTAAGATATTCCTCCTTTTGAAGGATGATCATATCTTCTTGGCGATTAGCAAGCTCCCCCTTATCAATAAGCTTATCCATTAAAAATTTCATCCTAGAGGCAGTTTTCTTGTCTAAACCACTAAGCATGTATTCATTTTCATCACAACTATCGTATTCACTAGAATCATCACTATCACTGGCAAAGGAATACGAGGACGAAGATTTAGTTGTTACCTTTCTTTTACCTTCCTTCTCCATTAGACATGTGTCGTTGTCCTTCCATGTGCTAATAGTTGAGAAGAGGGTGGATTTCTTGGTTGTCTTCTTGTTGGCTATGCTAGCCATCTCCTCTTCCTCTTCGGATGAGGACTCATCATTGGAGTCCCACTCCTTTCCAAGGTGCGCCTGTCCAATTTGCTTTTTCTTCTTGAACATCTTCTTGGGGGGCTTTGTATCCTCGGTCTTCTTCTTGTTTTCTTCATGGGGACAATCAACAATAAAGTGATCGTATTCACCACAGTTATAGCAAGCGCGACTCAACTTTGGTCTTGATTTGTCTTTGTGTCTTCCTTCATTTGATCTACCACCTTGTCTTATTTTCATTATCTTCTTGAATTTCTTCATAAATAGGATCATATCTTCTTCATCGATGTCACTGCTTTTGTCGTTGCTATCATCTTCTTCTTAAGCTTCTCGAGTCTCTTTTGACATTGACTTGCAAGTGGTCTTCAAAGTGACTCCTTTCTTCTTTGCTGAGGTAAGGTCGGCAATCTCTTTGACATGCTTTGCTTGTTTCTCCATCATCTCAGAATTCATAATATTTCCAAGCAATTCATCCGGGATCATTTTCCGATACCCGGGGCTTTCTCTAATCATCGAGCATAGAGTTACGTTGTGAGGCATGAAGGCTCTGAGAATTAGCTTCACCACCTCGTGATCATTCTGCTTCTTGCTTCCATATGCTCAAACTTTATTGATGAGATTCTTCAACTGATTGTACATGTCTTGCAGTGACTCATCTTCTTCTATGGCGAATCTTCCCAATTTGCCTTCAATCATTTCAATTTTAGCCTCTCGCACATGACGATCCCCTTCATGTGTAGTTTGTAGCGTATCCCATATTTCCTTAGCAATTTCGAGTCCATCCACCTTGGTGAACTCGTCTCAGCTCAATGATGATGTTATGACAGTTGCAGCTTGAGCGTTCTGATGAATAGCTTGCTCTTGACTTGGTGTGAACTCTTCATTGTCATCCAGGTTATCTATCCCTGTACACACTATATGCCACAAGCTGGGGTTAAGTGATATTAGATGCATCTTCATATTCTATCTCCACATAGAATAATCATTGCCGTCAAAGAAAGGTGCTTTCCCTAGAGGAATCGACAAGTAATGATTATTATTTGAATTTAACCGATCATAATTAAAAGGATATCGGGACTAGTCGGTGTGACTACTCCCCTTCTTATTCTTTTCATCTTCGATCTTTATCTTCCCTTTGGAGAGTGCCTTCTTCCTTAGAATTTCCTTGAGTTCAAGCATCTCCTCATCATCATCCTTGCAGTCTTGGATTGCGTCTAGGAGCTTCTCCATCTTCTGAGCCTTTTCATCATCAACCTTCTCTTGGTTGAAATTCTTGTGCGCCTCCTTCATGTCTGACATCTTCTCTTCGAGCGATTAGTGTGACACCGAGTTCCAAAAATGAACCAAGTGAACGCATATGTGTGCCCAGGACGTTCAACACACATACACGAGTGCATTCACAGAAGAGTATACAGAAAATTACCACAAAACAAGATTAATTAAGCACTTTTATTACAAAGTTTATAATATCCTCAAATACAAGCTCTAATGAATATTAATGACAAGTTTCAACTAATGCAGCAGAAATAAACTAATAAGCAACTAAGAAAAAAGGATATAGCGCAGCTCCAACACTCCACAGGCAAAGCTGACGATAGACACGACCTAGAACTCCGCACTATCACCGTTAAACTCCCAATTCTGACCTACAGCTGTTGGTAGGGGGAACTGAAAGAGTGAGTACATATCGTACTCAGCAAGTGTGGAAAGTATGACATATAGCTGATACAAATGACAACAATAATAATAGCCTTAAAAGTACATTAAAACATTTGAAAAGCAATATATTACGTTCATGTGAAGTAATCCCATCATAAACCATGTAATCATCATAATACTAGTCCATATTCATTACCATCATCCATATTCCAGAGTTCTCATTACCAATTACCATAATCAATACCAGAAATAATCCATAACCAGCCGTAACCAGTACCAAACCATAACCATTTCCAAACCATCCCAATACCAAAACCCTCTAATCATGTAGGTCATCCAGGCGCTCATAACTGGGAGCATGGCTAACATGATAGTTTTATTAGACTCTGTAGAGTTTGTACCACTTTACCCACGTGTTTGTGATTTCAACACCAGTCGGCGACTAAAGAACCTCCCTCATGCCAATTACACTTTCTTTGGTGTATGGCCAAGAGATCACAAAATAGCCTTTACAAAGGTATTACTATCCTATTTAGACCCCACTAAGGTTTCACCGGTGGTGATGCCTCCAACTGAGCACATCTTCAACCAAGGGCCTCCTCTTGAGCCATTCGGATCCCAAGGTAGTCCCACCAATCATCAACAAACCCAATCCAACTACCCCTTCCCCGACCATCCTTAATGGTTCAAATAGCACTAGCAAAACCCTAATTAATCAGCTACGCCGCACACAAACTTGGCCTCGTGGTGGCACTGTAGTCCTGGCATATTCTCGCATGAACCAGTCCTTAAATCTAAAGCAAGCAAACCACCATAATATCCAACCCATCCACATACCAGGCTTGCTTAGATCACCCATTACCATATCATAATAACCAGTTCATGTTAATCATAATCTCATAAATGCATAATTAAGTTAAGTGGTATAGTTGTGTTCCCATCCCAATTAATTAAACGAAGCAAAAAGAGTAAAAAGTCCATCCCGACTCTCAACCATGAATCCCAGGTGACAAGGGTGGTCAACAAATTTAGTAAACTTCCTATCATAGGGTTCCCATCAAATTGACACAAGCATGCAGTGTGTAAACAAAAACATTTACTTTAAAAACAGGATCAATATGCTTCAAGGACACTTGCCTTGCTCTTGGGATTGGTTCGGGTCAAAGCCTTCAAACTCTTGGTGCTGGAGATCCTCCGCGGCACTCTCTAGCGCAAATCCTTCTAATCCACACAATAAACATACAAGATAAGAAACACAATAAAAAAAGTGCACAAACATTACTCAATATGCTATGACATGCATGATTAATGCAAATGCAAGGTGGAACTTGTTAATGAGCTGTTTTTAATGATCACTAACTAGTTTTAATAGATTTTAACAAGTTTATATAGGTTTGGAGTTGATTCGATCTAATATTGGAATTAATTCAACACAATTTAGCCAGGAAAAACGGACTAGTCTGCTAGGGACCGGACAAGTCCGCACTTCGCAAAACTAGCGAACTAGGGTTGTCTAGATTGATGTGAATTTGGAGATTTGGGGTTGTATTCACGTGAGAGAATGGAAGTAGAAGGTATACCAGGTGTTTAGGACTCCAATGAATCAAGGATCTTGGAGGTAACACTTGGATCTTGACGATCTAGGGTTGATGAAGAACATGATGGTGATTTGTTGACAAAGAACGAGAAGTTGACGGAGATCTTGATCCTCTTTCATTTCCACCTCTTCTTCTTCTTGCTCTAGATCTCCTTCTCCCTCCTTGGTGGCGGCTAATCACAAGCTAGGGTTTTGGGTGTGGTGAAAAAGTGGCAAATAGATGTCAAGTCAAGGGGTGGGGTTGTTTATATAGAGGTGGAGGCTAGGGTTAGATGGATTTCGAGTTTGAGATGAGTAGGGGTCAGTTTAGAGTCCCTCATGGACTCTAAAAGAGTTAGGCATGACGTCCCTAGGCCCACTTAACGTGAAACCCAAGAAAACAAATCGTGAAGCAAAAAATCAACTCAGAGTCGTGATTAATCGGACAAGTTCGAAAAGGGCTGGACTAGTCCGAAGTTGGCGAGAGAGATATCGGACAAGTCTGCACTCGGCATCAGACAAGTCCGAACTTATCCGCAGGGGAAAAAATAACAAGTCTGGCAAAAGTCGGACAAGTCTGACTTTAGTCCAAGGGGAAATGGACAAGTCCGTTGGATCACCGGACAAGTCCGGACAAGTCCAGGGACTTAGCAAATTTTCAAGCAATTTGGGATACCGGACTAGTCCGCTACGGGCCGGACAAGTCCAAAAATGCCCAGAGGAAAAACAGACTAGTGCGCAGCAAAACGGACAAGTCCTGTGGAAGTCAGAGAGAAATCGGACTAGTCCGCACCAAAATCGGACTAGTTCGCACTTTTCCAGAATTCTTAAGTGTCGTTTTGCTTTTTAGTTCATTTTAAACTTATTCCTTTTTATGTGGATTGATGTTATACATATATTAGAATGTATGCAATGCATGATGGATGAAAATGAGGGTGTTACAAACCTACCCCCTTAAAATGAATCTCGCCCTCGAGATTCGACACGGAAGAGAAGAGATAGGAAAATTCCTTCTTGAGATCATATTCCAACTCCCATGTTGCCTCTGATTCTGTATGATGCTTCCATTGAACTTTACACCATCTGATGACCTTGTTCCTTGTGACTCTCTCCTTGGTTTCTAGGATTTTGATCGGTTGCTCGGCATAAGTCAAATATTCCTCTAATTCTAATTCTTCCATTGGAACTTGTTGTTCTGGTACTCTCAAGCACTTCTTGAGCTGGGAAACGTGAAACACATTATGAACATCCAATAAGTGAGTTGGCATCACCAATTTATAGGCTACTTCCCCTCTTTTGTACAAAATCTTGAATGGCCCAATATAGCGAGGTGCTAACTTGCCTCTTATGTTAAACCTCTTATGACCTCTCATTGGTGACACCTTGAGGTAAATGAAGTCTCCCACTTCAAAGGCTAGTTTCCTTCTCCTATTGTCCGCATAGCCTTTTTTTTCCTTGATTGAGCAGCCCTCAAGTTTTCACGAATTATTTGGACTTGCTTTTCAGCTTCTAGTAACACATCCAGACCAAATACTTGAGTTTCTCCCATCTCACTCCAGAATAAAGGTGTCCTACACTTCCTCCCATATAGTGATTCATAAGGTGACATCTTCAAACATGCTTGGTAACTATTGTTGTATGAAAATTCTGCATATGGCAAGCTCTTGTCTCAACTTTTCCCATGCTTCAAGTCATAAGCTCTTAACATGTCCTCCAAAATCTGATTGGTCCTCTCGGTATGTCCATCCGTTTGAGGGTGATATGCTGAACTCAAATTCAACCTTGTTCCAAATGCTTCATGCAATTTCTGCTAGAACATGGAGATAAATTGAGAACATCTATCCGACACTATCTTCTTTAGAACCCCATGTTAGCACACAATGTGCTCCATATATAGCTCTGCTAGCTTCGCGGTGGTATAGGTAGTCTTGACAGGAAAAAAATGGGCTAATTTGGTCAACCAATCCACAATTACTCAAATTGAATCGTATCCGGACTGGGTACGTGGCAATCAAACTTTAAAGTCCATATCGATCTCTTCCCACTTCCACTTCGGAATCTTTAATGGTTGTAATAATTCAGGTGGCCTTTGATGTTCGGCCTTTGATGTTCTGCCTTGACTCGTTGGCATACATCACATAAGGCTACGTACTCAGCTATGTCCTTTTTCATGCTAGCCCACCAATAACATGTCTTCAAGTCTTTGTACATCCTGGTACAACCAGGGTGAATCGATTATGGCGAGTAATGTGCCTCCTTTAGTATTGTCTCCCGAATATGCTTCACATTAGGGATGACAATCCTTTTTCCTAGCCATAAGGTACCATGTTCATCCTCATCAAACCTGAATTCCCTTCCTTCTAATTACCAATAACCATAATCAATACCACAAATAAACCATAACCAGCCATAACCAGTACCAAACCATAACCATTTCCAAACCATCCCAATACCAAAACCCTATAATCATGTAGGTCATCCAGACGCTCATAACTGGGAGCACAGCTATCATGACAGCTTTATTAGACTCTGTAGAGTTTGTACCACTTTACCCACATGTTTGTGATTTCATCACCCGTCAGCGACTAAAGAACCTCCCTTATGCCAATTACACTTCCTTTGGTATATGGCCAAGAGATCACAAAATAACCTTTACAAAGGGATTACTAGCCTATTTAGACCCCACTGAGGTTTCCCCGATGGCGATGCCTCCAACTGAGCACATCTTCAACCAAGGGCCCCCTCTTGAGCCATTCAGATCTCAAGGTAGTCCCACCAATCATCAAAAAACCTAATCTGACTACCCCTTCCCCGAGCATCCTTAATGGTCCAAATAGCGCTTGCAAAGCCCTAATTAATCAGCTACGTCGCACCCATACTTGGCCTCGTAGTGGCACTGTAGCCCTGGCATATTCTCGCATGAACCGGTCCTTAAATCTAAAGCAAGCAAACCACCATAACATCCAACCCATTCACATACCAGGCTTGCTTAGATCACCCATTATCGTATCATAAAAACCAGTTCATGTTAATCATAATCTCATAAATGCATAATTAAGTTAAGTGGTATAGTTGTGTTCCCCTCCCAATTAATTAAGCGAAGCAAAAAGGGTAAAAAGCCCATCCCGACTATCTACCATGAATACCGGGTGACAGGGGTGGTCAAGAAATTTAGTAAACTTCCTATCATATGGTTCCCATCAAATTGATACAAACATGCAGTTTGTAAACAAAAACATTTACTTTAAAAACAGGATCAATATGCTTCAAGGACACTTGCCTTGCTCTTGTTGGTTCGGGTCAAAGCCTTCAAACTCTTGGTGTTGGAGATCCTCCGCGGCACTCTCTAGTGCAAATCCGTCTAATCCACACAATAAACATACAAGACAAGAAACACAATCAAATAGTGCACAAACATTACTCAATATGATATGACATGCATGATTAATGCAAATGCAAGGTGGAACTTGTTAATGAGTTGCTTTTAATGATCACTAACTAGTTCTAATAGCTTTCAACAACTTTATACAGGTTCAGAGTTGATTCGATCTAATCTTGGAACTAATTCAACAAAATTTAGCCAGGAAAATTGGACTAGTCCGCTAGGGACCGGACAAGTCCGCACTTCGCAAAACTGGCGAACTGGGTTTTCTTAATCAACGTGAATTTTGAGATTTGGGGTTGTATTCACGTGAGAGAAAGAAAGTAGAAGGTATACCAGGTGTTTAGGACTCCAATGAATCAAGGATCTTGGAGGTAACATTTGCATCTTGACGATCTAGGGTTGATGAAGAAATTGATGGTGATTTGTTGACGAAGAACATGAAGTTGATAGAGATCTTGATCCTCTTTCGTTTCCTCCTCTTATTCTTCTTGCTCTAGATCTCCTTCTCCCTCCTTGATGGCAGCTAATCACGAGCTAGGGTTTTGGGTGTGGTGAAAAAGTGGCAAATAGGGTTCAAGCCAAGTGGTGGGGTTGTTTATATAGAGGTGGAGGCTAGAGTTAGATGAATTTCGAGTTTGAGATGAGTAGGGGTCGGTTTAGAGTCCCTCATGGGCTCTAAAAGAGTTAGGCACGACGTCCCTAGGCCCACTTAACGTAAAACCCAAGAAAACAAGTCATGAAACAAAAGATCAACTCGGAGTGACAATTTATCGGACAAGTCCGAAAAGGGCCGTACTAGTCCGAAGTTCATCAGAGAGATATCGGACAAGTTCGCACTCGGCATCAGACAAGTCCGAACTTATCCAGAGGGGAAAAACAGACAAGTCTGGCAAAAATCGGACAAGTCTGACTTTAGTCAGAGGGAAAACGGACAAGTCCGGACAAGTCTAGGGACTTAGCAAATTTTCAAGCAATTTGGGTACCGGACTAGTCCGCTACGGGACGGACAAGTCCGAAAATGTCCAGAGGAAAAACAGACTAGTCTGCAGCAAAACGGACAAGTCCGGTGGAAGTCAGAGAGAAATTGGACTAGTCTGCACTTTTCCAGATATCTTAAGTGCAGTATCGCTTCTAGTTCATTTAAACTTATTCCTTTTTTGTGGATTAATGTTAGACATATATTAGAATGTATGCAATGCATGATGGATGAAAATGAGGGTGTTACAAACCTACCCCCCTTAAAATGAATCTCGCCATCGAGATTCGACGCGGAAGAGAAGAGATAGGAAAATTCCTTCTTGAGATCATCTTCCAACTCCTATGTTGCCTCTGATTCTGTATGAGGCTTCCATTGAACTTTACACCATCTGATGACCATGTTCCTTGAGACTCTCTCCTTGGTTTCTAAGATTTTGATCGGTTGCTCGGCATAAGTCAAATATGCCTCTAATTCCAATTCTTCCATTGGCACTTGTTCTTCTGGTACTCTCAAGCACTTCTTGAGTTGGGAAACGTGAAACACATCATGAACATCTGATAAGTGAGTTGGCATCTCAAATTTATAGGCTACTTCCCCTCTTTTGTCTAAAATCTTGAATGACCCAATATAGCGAGGTGCTAACTTGCCTCTTATGTTAAACCTCTTATGACCTCTCATTGGTGACACCATGAGGTAAACGAAGTCTCCCACTTCAATGGCTAGTTTCCTTCTCCTATTGTCTGCATAGCCTTTTTTGCCTTGCTTGAGCAGCCCTCAAGTTTTCACGAATTATTTGCACTTGCTTTTCAGCTTCTAGTAACACATCCGGACCAAATACTTGAGTTTCTCCTCTCTCACTCCAGAATAAAGGTGTCCTACACTTCCTCCCATATAGTGCTTCATAAGGTGATATCTTCAAACTTGCTTGGTAACTATTGTTGTATGAAAGTTTTGCATATGGCAAACTCTTGTCCCAACTTCCATGCTTCAAGGCACAAGCTCTTAACCTGTCCTCCAAAATCTGATTGGTCCTCTCAATTTGTCCATCCATTTGAGGGTGGTATGCTGAACTAAAATTCAATCTTGTTCCCAATGCTTCATGCAATTTCTGCCAGTACCTGGAGGTAAATTGAGAACATCTATCCGACACTATCTTCTTTGGAACCCCATGTCAGCACACAATGTGCTCCATATATAGCTCTGCTAGCTTCGTGGTGGTATAGGTGGTCTTGACAGGAACAAAATGGGCTGATTTGGTCAACTGATCCACAATTACCCAAATTGAATCGTATCTGAACTGGGTACGTGGCAATCCAACTATAAAGTCCATACCGATCTCTTGCCACTTCCACTCCAGAATCTTTAATGGTTGCAATAATCCAACTGGCCTTTGATGTTCCACCTTGACTCATTGGCATACATCACATAAGGCTACGTATTCAGCTATGTCCTTTTTCATACCAGCCCACCAATAACATGTCTTCAAGTCTTTGTACATCTTGGTACAACCGGGGTGAATCGAGTATGGCGAGTCATGTGTCTCCTTTAGTATTTTGTCCCGAATATGCTTCAAATTAGGCACAACAATCCTTTTTCCCAGCCATAAGGTACCATGTTCATCCTCATCAAACCTGAATTCCCTTCCTTCTTGGGTCTTGTCCTTGATTTCTTGGATTTCCTCATCTTTCGCTTGGCCCTCTCGAGTTTCTTGCTCCAAAGTCGGGTTTAACTCCATCATCCCCATATCATTCACAAATCCAAGGTTCAAATGTTCAAACTCCTTACACAACTCGAATGGTAATTCTCGAACTGCGAGTTGATGACTTACTCCTTTCCTACTCAAGGCATCGGCCACTACATTAGCCTTTCCTGGATGATAATTAATTCCCACATCACAATCTTTGATGAGCTCCAACCATCTTCGTTGCCTCAAATTCAGATCTATTTGCGTGAAAATATACTTAAGACTCTTATGATCCATATAAATTTCACACCTATGTCCAAGGATATAATGTCCCAAAATCTTCAATGTGTGTACCACGGCTACGAGTTCCAAATCATGGGTTGGGTAATTCTGCTAATGTTTCTTCAATTGTCTAGATGCATATGCAACCACTTGACCTTCTTGCATGAGCACGCATCAAAGTCCTTGTCTCGATGCATCACAATAAATATCAAAACTCTTGCTCATATTCGACAAAACCAAAATTGGGTCTGTTGTTAACCTTTTCTTCAACTCCTCAAGATTGTTTTGACAAGCTTCAGTCCATCGGAAAGCCTTTCCCTTCATTAGCAATTCCGTCATTGACTTGGCTATCTTAGAAAAGTCCTTGATAAATCGATGGTAATATCCAGCCATCCCAAGAAAACTCCTTATTTCCTTTACGTTCTGTGGGAGTTCCCATTTAACCATGCCCCTCACTTTTTCGAGGTCAACCGATACTCCTCCTCCCGAGATGATATGACCCAAAACGACACTCCCTTAACCAAAACTGACACTTGTTGAACTTGACATACAATTGATGCTCACTCAATTTCTGCAACGTAAGCCTCAAGTGTTCCTCATGTTCCTTGTCATCCTTCGAGTAGATCATAATGTCATCAATGAACACCACGACGAACTTACCCAAGTACTCCATGAAGACCTTATTCGTGAGGTACATAAAGTAGGCAGGCGCATTTGTCAATCCAAAGGACATCACGGTGTACTCATAAGATCCATACCGTGTCCTAAAAACTGTCTTAGGTATGTCCGATGGTCTAATCTTCATTTGAAAGTATCCCGACCTCAAATATATCTTGGAGAAAAAACATGCACCATTCACCTGATCAAACAAGTCTTCTATACGTGGCAAGGTGTACTTGTTCTTGATGGTCACCTCATTGAGAGCTCGGTAATCCACGCACATCCTTTGCGATCCATCCTTCTTGTCCACAAACAGCACGGGCGCTTCCCAAGGTGAAGAGCTTGGGCGATTGAAACCTTTCTCTAGTTGTTCTTGAATCTGCTTCTTGAGCTCCGCTAATTCCTTAGGAGGCATCCTGTATGACCTCTTAGCTATAGGTGCAGTTCCAGGTATTAAATCAATAACAACTCAATGTCTCGATCAGGTGGCATACCTAGCAAATCATCCAGAAACACGTCCAAAAATTCACACACCACCAGAATTTCCTCAATTGTGGCACCGTCCATGTGGTTCATCTCCAATTGCTTCGGTGCGTGTTGAGATGCTTCAAATTCTATGGTGATTCCTTCCTCATTGGTCAACTTCACCATCTTCGTGGCACACTCAATAACTCCATTGTGCTTCCTCAACCAGTCCATACCAAGTATAATGTCCAATCCTTGGGAATCCAAAACAATGGGGTTGGAAAATAAGTCTACCCCCTTATTCTAAGGCTTACTTTTGGACATACTATATTTGCCCTAATCTCTCCTCCAGGAGACTTAACCAATAGAGTAAACTTCATATCAGAGATAGGCAAACTATACTTGGCAACATATTTCGATGCAATGAATGAATGTGATGCTCTAGAATCAAATAACATAGTTGTTGGGTTGGATTTTGCGAGGAACATACCAATCACCACGTCATCCGCTTGTTGAGCATCCTCCGTACAGACATGGTTCACATTGCCACGAGCAAAATTCTGCTGTCAACGGTTTGCTTGCCGCTGTCCTCCATTGGCCTTGGGTTTTGCCTCGGCGCATTGCTTCCTTGACCAAGACCTGACTTAGGACATTGATGCGCAAAGTGTCTAGCTTCTCCACAAGTATAGCACTTCTTTGTTGCACCAGAATTATTCGGACGAGCTTGATTTTTAACATTTGCACCAGGAAAGTTGGCACAAGGTGCGTAAGGCATTGGAGGCCTAGGTGCTTGCATGACAGGGCGCTGCTGCACGAACTGAGTTGGGTGCGATGCATATCCAGGATGATGATCAGGCACAGAAGAATTGTAGTAAGGAGCATTTGGTGGTGCAAAGCGAGGACGCACATTACTTCCTTGTTGCTGTCCTTGATATGGTGCCTTCCTCTTGTTGTCTTGCTCCATCTCACGAATCTTATTCTCCACAACAATTACTTTGTCCACAAGCTTCTGGAAGTTGGCATAGTCACAATTCAGCAATTGCACTTGGATTTCATTGTTCAAGCCCCTCATAAACCGATATTGCTTCCGGCTGTCCCGAGTCACATCTTCAAGAGCATACTTTGAAAGCTAAGTGAATTTATTGAGATATTCACCCACGCTCGATCTTCCTTGCCTCAAGTTCTCAAATTCTTGCCTCTTCAAGATCATAACTCCCTCCGGCACATAATGAGAATGGAAGATCTCCTTGAATTCGGCCCAAGTAATCCTCTCTTGGTTCTCATGAGCATTGCAATAAGCATCCCACCAGTCCGTAGCTGCTCCAACTAGTTGATGAGAAGCAAATAGAACCTTCTCCCAGTCACTGCATTGGACTATAGCTAGCTTCTTCTCCACGGACTTGAGCCAATCATCGACATCCATAGGGTCAGCGGCTTGAGAAAAGGTTGGTGGCCTAGTCCTCATGAACTCATCCAAGCGGTTATGAGGCGGTGGGGGTGGTGGTGGAGGCATGTGGAGCTGATTATTGATGTTACCAGCCTGCAGCTGCTCGTAGTTTGTATCATGGTCTGCATGAGCTGATTTTGCATAGACAAAAGCTGCTCAATGTTGATATCTCCATGAGCAGGTCCTTGTCTATTGTTTTTCTGAGGTGCTCCATTGTTCTCCTCCTCATCATTGCCATCCGTCTTTTTGTGAGTCCTCACCATCTGAAGAAAAGCAAGAGATAAGAATTTAGAAGATGTCTCCAACTATATGCATCAAGGGATATGAAACTAAGCAACTAACTACACTAGCCTACGTGGATTTGGCAATGCTAAAGCATCCCAAAATCTTCTATTAAACACACAAGCAAGCAATATATAGCAAACAACACACCAAGCAAAAACACATCGATTCCTGAGTGCTCCTATGTGCTCTAAAGTGTCCATTCTATCTAGGTTGCGTCCTATGGTCAACATGTGGCTCTGATACCAATTTGTGACACCCAGTTCCAAAATGAACCAAGTGAACGCATATGTGTACCCAGGACATTCAACACATATACACGAGTGCATTCACAAAAGAGTATACAGAAAATTACTACATAACAAGATTAATGAAGCACTTTTATTACACAATCATAATATCCTCAAATACAAGCTCTAATAAATATTGATGATAAGTTTCAACTAATGCAGCGGAAATAAACTAATAAGCAACTAAGAAAAAGGGATATAGCGCAGCTCCAACACTCCACAGGCAAAGCTGACGGTAGACACGGCCTAGAACTCCGCATTATCACAGTTAAACTCCCAATTCTGACCTGCAACTGTTGGTGGGGAGAATTGCAAGAGTGAGTACATGTCGTACTCAGCAAGTGTGGAAAGTATGACATGTAGCTGATACAAATGACGACAATAATAATGCCTAAGTGCTGAAAAGTACATTAAAACATTTGAAAAGCAATTTATTACATTGATGTGAAGTAATCCCATCATGAACCATGTAATCATCATAATACCAATCCATATTCATTACCATCATCCATATTCCAGATTTCTCATTACCAATAACCATAATCAATACCAGAAGTAATCCATAACCAGCCATAACAAGTACCAAACCATAACCATTTCCAAATCATTCCAATACCAAAACCCTCTAATCATGTAGGTCATCCAGACGCTCATAACTGGGAGCGCAGCTATCATGATAGCTTTATTAGACTCTGCAGAGTTTGTACCACTTTACCCATGTGTTTGTGATTTCATCACCCGTCGGCGACTAAAGAACCTCCCTCATGCCAATTATACTTACTTTGGTGTATGGCCAAGAGATGACAAAACAAACTTTACAAAGGGATTACTAGCCTATTTAGACCTCACTGAGGTTTCACTGGTGGCGATGCCTCCAATTGAGCACATCTTCAACCAAGGGCCCCCTCTTGAGCCATTCAGATCCCAAGGTAGTCCCACCAATCATCAACAAACCCAATCCGACTACCCCTTCCCTGAGCATCCTTAATGGTCCAAATAGCACTAGCAAATCCCTAATTAATCAGCTACACCATACACATACTTGGTCTCGTGGTGGCACTGTAGTCCTGGCATATTCTAGCATGAACCGATCCTTAAATCTAAAGCAAGCAAACCACCATAACATCGAACCCATCCACATACCAGGCTTGCTTAGATCACCCATTACCATATCATAATAACTAGTTCATGTTAATCATAATCTCATAATTGCATAATTAAGTTAAGTGATATAGTTGTGTTCCCATCTCAATTAATTAAGCGAAGCAGAAAGGGTAAAAGGCCCATCCCGACTCTCTACCATGAATCCCGGGTGACAAGGGTGGTCAAAAAATTTAGTAAACTTCCTATCATAGGGTTCCCATCAAATTGACACAAGCATGCAGTTTGTAAACAAAAACATTTACTTTAAAAACAGGATCAATATGCTTCAAGGACACTTGCCTTGCTCTTGGGATTGGTTCGGGTCAAAGCCTTCAAACTCTTGGTGCTGGAGATCCTCCGTGAAACTCTCTAGCGCAAATCCATCTAATCCACACAATAAACATACAAGACAAGAAACACAATCAAAGAGTGCACAAACATTACTCAATATGATATGACATGCATGATTAATGCAAATGCAAGGTGGAACTTGTTAATGAGTTGCTTTTAATGATCACTAACTAGTTTTAATAGCTTTTAACAAGTTTATATAGGTTCGAAGTTGATTCGATCTAATCTTGGAATTAATTCAACACAATTTAGCCAGGAAAATCGAACTAGTCCGCTAGGGACCGGACAAATCCGCACTTCGCAAATCTAGCGAACTAGGGTTTTCTAGATCGACGTGAATTTGGAGATTTGGGGTTGTATTCCCATGAGAGAAGGGAAGTAGAAGGTATACCAGGTGTTTAGGACTCCAATGAATCAAGGATCTTGGAGGTAATACTTGGATCTTGATGATCTAGGGTTGATGAAGAAATTGATGGTGATTTATTGACGAAGAACGTGAAGTTGATGGGGATCTTGATTCTCTTTCGTTTCCTCCTCTTCTTCTTCTTGCTCTATATCTCCTTCTCCCTCCTTGGTGGCGGCTAATCACGAGCTAGGGTTTTGGGTGTGGTGAAAAAGTGGCAAATAGACGTCAAGTCAAGGGGTGGGGTTGTTTATATAGAGGTGGAGGCTAGGGTTAGATGGATTTCGAGTTTGAGATGAGTAGGGGTCATTTTAGAGTCTCTCATGTGATATAAAAGAGTTAGGCACGACGTCCCTATGCCAACTTAACGTAAAACCCAAGAAAACAAGTCGTGAAACAAAAGATCAACTCGGAGTCGTGATTTATCGGACAAGTCCGAAAAGGGTCGGACTAGTCCGAAGTTGGTCAGAGGGATATCGGACAAGTCCGCACTCAGCTTCGGACAAGCCCGAACTTATCCAGAGGGAAAAGACAGACAAGTCTGGCAAAAATCATACAAGTCCGACTTTAGTCAGAGGGAAAACGGACAAGTCCACTGAAACACCTGACAAGTTTAAACAATTCCAGGGACTTAGCAAATTTTCAAGCAATTTGGGATACCGGACTAGTCCGCTACAGACCGGACAAGTCCAAAAATGTACAGAGGAAAAACAAACGAGTCCGCAGCAAAACGGACAAGTCTAGTGGAAGTCAGAGAGAAATGGACTAGTCCGGACCAAAATCGGGGACTAGTCCGCACTTTTCCAGAATTCCTAAGTGCAGTTTTACTTCTAGTTCATTTTAAACTTATTCCTTTTATGTGGATTAATGTTAGATATATATTAGAATGTATGCAATGCATGATGGATGAAAATGAGGATGTTACAATTAGTCTCTTTTAAAGAGTCTGGCTCTGATACCAATTGAATGTAGCCTCGAGGGGGAGTGAATAGGCTTTTTGTATTTTTGTCAGAACCTGAAACACTTAGCAACCTGATCAAACACAGATAAATCAGACTAGTCTGGTGGGGTGCGGACTAGTCCGGTGTGTGCGGACTAGATCGATCAAGTTTGATCGATGATTTCGATCCAAGTACTCTATGC
This sequence comes from Tuctoria greenei, assembly GCA_036927565.1. NCBI lineage: Eukaryota > Viridiplantae > Streptophyta > Magnoliopsida > Poales > Poaceae > Tuctoria > Tuctoria greenei. Next base: position 204,561,470 of record JAYESD010000006.1, read on the forward strand.
AGTGGAAATTGAGTTGTAACTAGAGTGTATTGCTTCAATGAAACTAGATATGGCACAAGTTAACTTTAATTTCAAAGTTTTAATGTAAGTTGAACAAGATTGAGCAAACCCTATATTGCAATGAATAGTAAGAACAAAAGTAAAGACACAATGATTTTATCCCATGGTTCGATTCCACAGAGGAAACCTACATACACGTTGAGGAGCCCACGGAGGACCGGGTCTTCACCAACCCTACCCTCGTCGAACCGCCACGCAGGCCGATTCTCTTCCACTAATCACAAAGGGGGTAAATAACCGAGTTCAAGGGGCCTTCTCACAAGTTGAGGGCTCCCCAAGATTTACAGTTTGAAACACCACCAAACATACTTGAAGGATATGCAATAAAACAGCGGGAGTGTGTGAGAGAATCAAACCCAAGAGCTCAAGATGTGAATAATGTGTCTCTCCTTTGATCTATGGTTAATCCTCAAGGATTTGATCTTTCTTGCGTTGGATTGTGTGGAGAGACGTGTTTTCTGGGCTCTTGGAAGGTGTGACGGCGCAGGGGGTCGAGAGAGAACATAGTAGGGCCATGCACCTCTATTTATATGAGGGTTTCCAAAGGTTACCGTTAGGGTTTACAAAGTCCGAACTAGTACGTGGTGGAGTTCGGACTAGTCTGGTGTGCGGCGTGTGGAAAACCCTAAGTGTTCAGGAATATTGGACTTGTCTGAAAACATGCGGACTAGTCCGATCTGGGCACTGGAGATATTTGGACTAGTCTAGCTTGGTGAATCCCTTAGTGAATTTAGGACAAGTCCGCACTTGGAGGACTTCTACGATTTTAGTCAGAGAGGTTATCGGACTAGTCCGAATAATATCGGACTAGTCCGTGTCGTGAAATTTTGAGGGGCTAAGGACAATTCCGAATTGGGGAACTTGTCTGAAGTTGGTCAGTGAGGATTTCAGACTAGTCCGTGGAATATCGTACTTGTTCGATGTTGATTAGAAGTGTTATCGAACTAGTCTAGACTTTATTGGACTAGTCTGTTGCGAACAAGTCCGCACTGGGAGGACTTGTACGTTCCTAGATAGAGAGATTACCAGACTAGTCCGGACCTGTGTAAATTTGTGCAATGAGAGTGTTTTCTTTTGCTTGAGATCTTGTGGTGTGTTTCTCCAACACACTCCATACAGAAAGAGTATTCTATTCATCTCTTGAGCTCTTTTCAACTTGATTCCTCACTCTCCTTTCTTTTTTGTGCTTTCTTCATAATTTCATTAAAACCTGCGCTCATCTCAACAATTAAGTTAGGATCTCATTTTTTGTCATAAATCAACCAAAACCCACAAGGGATGCCTAGATGCACTTTCAAATGAGCATTACAAGTGTAGGTAGAGGTGATTGGAATTGGACGACGTTGAATGCACTCAAAAAGGAAAAGGAGAAGAAAAAGGCGAAAACCTCAAAGGATAGAATTTAGGTTTTTAAATTCTTTGTGTCAAGTTCAGCTACATAGGTTGAGTGTGTCCAATGTGTCAAAGTGTTGAGAATCTCCTAAGAGCTCATACTCCAAGCTAGATTAGATTGAGAGATGAGTTGAGGCAGCCATAAGTACAGGGTCGGACTTGTTGGTCTGGAAGGCCGAACTAGTGTGAGCACATCAGAATAATCCGATGTTAGGCGGACCAAGAGTTTTCGTGTGAGTTTGGAATTGTCCGTTTGGGGACGGACTAGTCCGTGGTGAGTGCATCTGTATCCTTCTGGGACAAAGTCCCAAAGGACCAGACTAGTCTGCCCTAGGGGGTCATACTAGTCCGCTCAGTCAGACTAGTCCGTTTCAGACCGGAAAAGTAGTTTCTGTGTGAGATCGGACTATTCCGTTTTGTGTCAGACTAGTCCGCTGTGGACTTGGAGGTGGCTACTAGAACGAAGTTCTGGATGGCCAGACTTGTCTGCCATCAAGGGCTAAACTAGTCCGGTGGACCAGACTGGTCCATTCTCAACCAAAACAAATGGTTCTGTGTGAGATCAGACTAGTCCGTGGTGTAGTGACTGTTTGTATTCAAAAGGTGGCGGGCGACTTTGTGGTTGATCAAGGGTGACATCACTGGTCTCCACAGGTCAGACTAGTTCGGGATCAATGGCTGGACTAGTCCGCACTTTTTCTGGTGGCAACGACTACTTGTCGGGATCCCTATAAAAAGGTATCCACCGACCCTCAAAGGGCCTCTTAGGAACCCTAGCGATGCCACCTTCCTAGTGCCATCCTAGCCCTCTCTCAACCATTCTTGGAGTCCTAAGAGTGATTCTTGAGGATTTGTGAGTTGTGGAAGAGAGGAGAGAAGGGTTTGCTTGATTTTGAGCTCTTGGTTGATTCTCTTGGTTTGACTGGTTGATTTGAGTTTGTGTGGGTGTTGATCTTTGATCTTTCCAAGTTGTAAACTTGTGGGATCCTCAGGTTGTGAATTGCCCCACGAATTTGGTGATTACCCCATGATCTAGTGGAAGATTAGCCCACCTTTGTGGTGGCTAAGTGAGGAAAGGGTTGAGCGAAATTCTGCCTTTCGTGGGCATTGTCAACGTGGATGTAGGCTTTTTTTGTGGGGCTGAACCACAGGATAAATCATGCATCTTGTGTCATTTATTTGCCTTCCTCGTTCTTCGCTAGATCAAGTTAGGGTTCCACAAGTTCTTCGTCTTAATCTTGTGACCCTCCTTGATCTAGTTGTTTCCACTTCGTGCATATCCACTGCTAGGTTGCTAGGTTCATATACTTTACCTTTCATCAAGTTAAGTTCATCGAATCGCATAAAAATCTCACCTTTCCTTAAGTTTAACTCCTTGACCAGACCAGTCCGCCCCCTGGCTGGACTAGTCTGCACTCTGTGATTTGATTAGCTTTTATTGAGTTAAATTTCAAGTTATCCTCCTATTACCCCCCCCCCCTCTAGGCAACATTCAATTGGTATCAGAGCCTAACTCTCCTAAAAGCTTAACCGCGTGGAGAGGAGATGGGGGAAAATAGTGAGAAGGAGATGTCGATCGTCGACACCACCAGCACCGACGAAAACATCCACAATGGAGAACAAGGATCCAATCCTTTGCACGACAAGACCAGCGACACCACCAAGAGCAAGCCAAAGCCTCCTCCTTTCGATGGTCAAATGGAAGATGGATATGTACAAGTGAAGTGCCTTGCGAACCTTCTTCAAAAAGCAAGAGATGAGGTCAAGAGGAGGAGAAGGCTTGAGAAGGAGAAGAAGTTCAAGAAGCCCGAGGAAGACTACATGCGATATACTTTTAACTATGAGCGCCTCAATTCCCATTCAAACTACCTTTCTATTCTAATGGGCAAAGCTCCACACTTTGATGGGACTAACGATACTATGTGGAAACACAACATGAAGTTGCATCTTATTTCTCTCAATTCTACACTTTGGCATGTTGTTTGCACAGGTGTATATATCCCCATGGACGACGAAGAGCTAACCCCGAAACAAGAACAACTCATTCACCGCAAAGCTCAAGCGGCAGTCGTGCTCAACTCATATTGAACCAAGAAGAATTCAACAAAGTGGATGGGTTGGACCAAGCCAAGGAGATTTGGGAAATTCTCAAGATTGCACATGAAGGCAACCAGTTTGTGAGGGAAGCCGAGATTGAGATGATTGAGGGGGAGCTTGGAAGGTTCGCCATGTAAGAAGGAGAGACCCCTCAAGAGATGTACAACTGACTCAAGACTCTCATCAATAGGAGTCGGGCGTTCGGATGCAAGAAGTGGACCGAACATGAAGTAGTCAATAGGATGATAAGAGCTTTCATTCCTCGCAATGTGACGTTTTGCACTCTCATCCACGAGAGACCCAACTTCCACAAGATGACTCCGAATGAGGTGCTTGGCAAGATCATCAACCACGAGATGATAGAGATGGAAGCATGCCATGTCAACGAACTTGCCAAGATCACATCCTCTAAGAAGAAAGGCATCGCTCTCAAAGTCTCACCCAAGTCCAAAGGCAAAGAGGTGCAAGCTTCAAGCAATGACGATGAAAGTGAAGAAGAAGAGATCACCGACATGGTGATGAGGAAATGGCCTTCTTCATCAAAATATTCAAGAGGATGATGAGGAAAAGAAGAGGGTAAAACTATGAGAGCAAGGGCAAGGGCAAAAGCAAGTCAAGACCAAGGAGAGCCTACTACAACTGTGGTGAGTATGGGCACTTCATTGTGAATTGCCCATACGGAAAGGAAGATAACAAGAAGAAGAATAACAAGGATGAGACACCACAAGAGAGGAAGATGTTCAAGAAGAAGAAAGCGCATGGGCACGTTCATGTTGGCAAGGAGTGTGACTCTAACGATGAGTCCTCAGATGATGAAGCGGGAGTGGCAACCGTTGCCATCAAGAAGCCAACAATGAAGTAGACTCTCTTACCAAACAAGGGAGAGTGGAAAAGCTCAAGTCGCACTTGTCTTATGGCAGAGGAGGGAAAACAAAAGGTTAAATCTAAAATCTCCTTGTGTTCTATTAAAGATGAGGACTTTGATAGTGATGGTGAGAATGAATACATGTTTTAAGGCTTAAGTAAAAGTGCTACTATTAAAATGAAAAATCTTTCCGATGAAATTTTAGACAAGGAAGAACTTCTCGAGAAACAAGATGAATTTCTTGTCTATGAGAGACAAAAGAATCTTAACCTTGAGAAGGAAAAGAACAAGGCACTTGAACCTGAACTTGCGAAATACAAGGAGGCTTCCTCAAGCCTCAAGAGTTTGAATATTGTGCTCCAAGATGAACTTGTGAGATTAAAGAAAGCCACAAGAGTCTTGAGGCACAATTCGCAACTCTCAAATCAAGTGTCCCTTCTTCTCCCTCAACAAGCTCAAACTTGCCTAAAATTGAATCGGACACCAAAGCTTGCAAATGTGCTAACCTTGTGCTTGACCTAAAGAATGAATTCAACTTGGCAAAGAGAAAGAGCACACCTAAGGGTGGCATCTTTGACAAGGAGAAGATCAAGTATGCACGTAGTGAATACTCGATCACAAGATCTCCCTTGATCAAAGATGGTCTTGGCTATTCAAGGGGAGGAAAGAAAAATGCTAGAATTCTCAAGAATAACAAGATGCAAATTGAATTTGTCAAGGAAGGTTCATTTCAAGTCAAGAATGAACATCATGCATCTACTTCTCATGAAATAGTGAAATTTGACAAAAATGGCCAAAATGCTAAAAATTTCAACTTAACCATGTTTCATGACTTTGATGCATATTATGTGCTAATGAGAAACAAATCTGGGTATACCTATGCTAAATATGTTGGGCCACACCACAAGATCCCAAAGCCTTGTGTGTGGGTGCCTGTCGAGGTGTCTAAACTGACACCTCCCCCGGACTGGCTCGGGAGCAGCCCACGGGGGTTCGATGTATTTTCGGGGGCTAGTCCTAGCAAGATCAAGCATAGAGAACAATGAACGCGGGGGATTTACATGGTTCGGGCCGCCTGAGCGTAATACTCTACTCTACGGTGGTTTGTGTGTTGTATTGCTCAAGCGTGTGTCTAGGCCTGAGATAACTTGTCTTAGTCGGTTGCCGCTCAGTCCTTTTATAGTCCAAGGCCGAGCAGCTGTAACACCCTCATTTTCATGCATCATGCCCTACATACATTCATATACATGTTTAACATTAATCCACATAAAGAGGAACGAGTTTAAAATTGATTTGGAACAAAACCGCACTTAAAATGCTGAAAAGTGCGGACTAGTCCGATTTTGGTAAGGACTAGTCCGATTTCTCTCTGACCTAAATCAGACTTGTCCGTTTTTGCTGCGGACTAGTCCGATTTTGCCTGGACACTTTCGGACTTGTCCGATTTTATGCGGACTAGTCCGGTGTTCCAAGAATCCTTGAAAATTTGCTAAGCCCCTCGACTTGTTCGGACTAGTCCGGTGTTCTAACAGACTTGTCTGTTTTCCTCTCTGACTAAAGTCGGACTTGTCCGATTTTTTGCCAAACTTGTCCGATTTCTTTCTGACTAACTTCGGACTACTCCTTTTTGGACTTGTCCGATATTTCGTGACTCCGAATTAATCCTTTGTTTTACGACTTGTTTCTTGGGTTTCACATCAAGTGGGCCTAGGGACATCGTGCCTAACTCTTTTAGAGCCCATGTGGGACTCTAAACCGGCCTCTACTCACCTCAAACTCGAATCCATCTAACTCTAGTCTCCACCTCTATATAAACAACCCCACCCCATGGCTTGACATCTATTTGCCACTTTTCCACCCCACCCAAACCCTAGTTCATGGAGAGCCACCATCAAGGAGGGAGGAGGAGATCCCAAGCAAGAAGAAGAAGAGGAGGAAACTAAAGAGGATCAAGATCTCCACCAAGCTTTCATTCTTCATCACCAATTCATCTCCAAGTTCATCATCAACCCTAGATCATCAAGATCCAAGTGTTACCTCCAAGTTTCTCGATTCATTGGAGTCCTAAACACCTGGTATACCTTCTATTCCCTTTTCCTTACGTGAATTCAACCCCAAATCTCCAAATTCACGTCGATCTAGAAAACCCTAATCTGCTGATCTCGTAAAGTGCGGACTTGTCCGGTCCCTAGCGGACTAGTCCGATTTTCCTGGTTAATTCTGTTGAATTAATTCTAAAATTAGATCTAATCACATCCAAACCTGTATAAACTTGTTAAAAGCTACTAGAACTAGTTAGTGATCTTTTAAAAGCAATCCATTAACAAGTTCTACCTTGCATTTGCATCAATCATGCATATCTTGTCATATTGAGTAATATTTGTGCACTCTTTGATTGTGTTTATTGTCTTGTATGTTTATTGTGCGAATTAGACGGGTTTGCGCTAGAGAGTGCCGCGGAGGATCTCCAGCACCAAGAGTTTGAAGTCTTTGACTCGAGTCAGTCCCAAGAGCAAGGCAAGTGTCCTTGAAGCATATTGATCCTATTTTTAAAATAAATGTTTTGTTTGCAAACTGCATGCTTGTGTCAATTTGATGGGAATCCTATGATAGGAAGTTTACTAGCATTGTTTGACCACCCTTGTCACCTGGAAATTATGGTAGAGAGTCGGGATGGGATCTTTACCTTTTTGCTTCGCTTAATTAATTGGGATGGAAGAACAACTACACTACTTCATTTAATTATGTATTAATGAGATTGTAGTTGACACGAACTGGTTAAATCTGATATGGTAATGGGTGATCTAAGCAAGCTTGGTATGTGGATGGGTTGGATGTTATGGTGGTTTTGCTTGCTTTAGATCTAAGGACCGGTTCGTGGAGTGACCATCCAGGATTTACAGTGCCACCACGAGGCCAAGTATGGGTGTGGCATAGCTGATTAATTAGGGCTTTGCCAGCGCTATTTGGACCATTAAGGATGCTCAGGGAAGGGGTAGTCAGATTGGGTTTGTTGATGATTGGTGGGACTACCCTGGGATCCGAACAGCTCAAGAGGGGGCCCTTGGTTGAAGATGTGCTCAGTTGGAGGCATCGCCACCGGTGAAACCTCAGTGGGGTATAAATAGGCTAATAATCCCTTTGTAAACGCTACTTTGTGATCTCTTGGCCACACACCAACGGAAGTGTGTAATGTGACCGACGGGTCATGGGCATAAGGGAGGTTCTTAGTCACCAAAAGGTGATGAAATCACAAACACTTGGGTAAAGTGGTACAAACTCTGCAGAGTCTAATAAAACTATCATGATAGCCGTGCTCCCGATTATGAGCAACCTGGACCCTCACATGATTAGAGTAAAATTGGGATTTGGGATGGTTATGGTTGGTATTATGGTTATGGATGGTTATGAATTGAATTCTAGTATCGAATATGGTTATTGGTATATGATGATGGATATGGAATATGGACTAGTATTATGATAACTACATGGGTTATGATGATTTTATTCACATACATATAATATATTGATTTTCAAATGTTTTAATGTACTTTTCAGCATTTAGCTATTATTATATTCATCATTTGAATCAGCCACATGTCATACTTTCCACACTTGCTGAGTACGACATGTACTCATTCTTGCAATCCCCCCCCCCCCCCACAGTTGCAGATCGGGATTGGAAGTTTAATGGTGATAATGCGGAGTTCTAGGCCATGTCTACCGTCAGCTTTGCCTGTGGTGTTAATTGGATCTGCACTACCATATCGCTTATGTTGCCTAGCTGTTTAGTTTGCTTAATTAGTTTATTTCCGTTGCATTAGTTGAACTTGTCATTAATATTCATTAGAACCTGTATTCTAGGATAATATGGTTTGTTTAATAAAATTTGGTTAATTAATATTGTTCTGTGGAAATTTTTTGTATACTCTTTTGTGAATGCACTCGTGTATGTGTGTTGAACATCCTGGGCACACATATGCGTTCACTTGGTTCATTTTCGGAACCGGGTGTCACAAATTGATATCAGAGCCACAGGTTGATTGTAGGACGCAACATAGATAGAATAGACACTTTAGAGCACAAAGAAACACTGAGGAATCGATGTGTTCATGCTTGGTGTGCTGCTTGCTATATATATTGGTTGGTTGTGTGCTTAATAGAGGATTTTGGGATGCTTTAGCATTGCCACGTTCACGTAGGCTAGTTAGTTGTCTAGTTTCATATCCCTTGATGCATATAGTTGGGAACGTTTTCTAATTCTTACCTATTGCTTTTCTCCAGATGGTGAGGACTCGCAACCAGAGGGATGCTAATGATGAGGAGGAGAACAATGGCGCACCTCAGAATAAATGTGGACAAGGACCTGCTGAGGGAGCTATCAACATTGAGCGGCTTTTAGCTATGCAAAACTAGCTCATGCAGACCATGATACACACTTTGGGACAACTACAGGCTGGTAACATCAACAATCAGCCCCACATGCCTCCACTGCCACCCCCACCTCCGCATAACCGGTCGGGAGAGTTTATGAGGACTAGGATGCCAACCTTTGCTCAAGCTGCTGACCCTATGGATGCAGATGATTGGCTCAAGTCTGTGGAGAAGAAGCTTGCTATTATCCAATGCATTGACCGGGAGAAGGTCTTATTTGCTTCTCATCAACTAGTTGGAGCAGCTGCAGATTGGTGGGATTCTTATTGCAATGCTCATGAGAATCAGGAGAGGATCACTTGGGTCAAATTCAAGGAGAGTTTCCGTTCCCATTATGTGTCTGAGGGTGTTATGATCTCGAAGAGGCAAGAATTTGAGAACTTGAGGCAAGGAAAATCGAGTGTGGGTGAATACCTCAACAAATTCACTCAACTCTAAAGGTATGCGCTTGAGGATGTTAGTCGGAACAGCCTGAAGCAATACTTGTTCATGAGGGGTTTGAACAATGAAATTCAAGTGCAATTGCTCAATTGTGACTATGCCAACTTCCAGAAGCTTGTGGACAAAGCAATTGTGGTTGAGAATAAGGTCCGGGAGATGGAGAAAGACAACAAGAGGAAGGCACCATATCAAGGACAGCAACAAGAAAGTAATGTGCGCCCTCGCTTTGCACCACCCAATGCGCCATATTACAGCTCCTCTACTCCTATACAGCGTCCTGGTTATGCACCGCGCCCAACTCAGTTCGTGCTGCATCACCCTTTTATGCATGCACCTAGGCCTCCAATGCCTAATGCACCCCGCGCTAATTTTCCTGGTGCAAGCATTCAAAACCAAGCTCGTCCCAATAATTCTGGTGGAGTTAAGAAGTGCTATACTTGTGGAGAAGCTGGACACTTTGCGCATCAATGTCCTAAGTCAGGACTTGGTCAAGGAAGCAATGTGCCAAAGCAAAACCCAAGACCCAATGGAGTACAGCCGCAAGGAAGCCGTAGACAGCAGAATTTTGCTTGTGGCAACGTGAACCATGTCTCTACGGAGGATGATCAACAAGCGGATGACGTGGTCATTGGTATGTTTCTCGCGAACTCCAACCCCGCGACTATGTTATTTGATTCTGGAGCATCGCATTCATCATTGCATCAAAATATGTTGCCAAGTATAGTTTCCCTTCTTGCATATGAAGTTTACTCTATTGGTTAAGTATCCTGGAGGAGAGATGAGGACAAATATAGTATGTCCAAAAGTAAGCCTTAGAATAAGGGGGGTAGACTTCTCCGCCAACCTCATTGTTTTGGACTCTCAAAGATTGGACATTATACTTGGTATGGACTGGTTGAGGAAGCACAATGGAGTTATTGAGTGTGCCACGAAGACGGTTAAGTTGACCAATGAAGAAGGGACCACAGTAGAATTTGAAGCATCTCAAATCACACCGAAGCAATTAGAGCTGAATCATATGGACGGTGCCGCAATTGAGGAGATTACGGTGGTGTGTGAATTTTAGGATGTTTTTCCAGATGAGTTGCCAGGTATGCCACCTGATTGAGACATTTAGTTTGTTATTGATTTAGTACCTAGAACTGCACCTATAGCTAAGAGGCCGTATAGGATGCCTCCTATGGAATTAGCGGAGCTCAAGAAGCAAATTCAAGAGCAACTAGAGAAGGGTTTTATTCGGCCCAGCTCTTCACCTTGGGGAGAGCGCGTTCATTTGTGGACAAGAAGGATGGATCCCAAAGGATGTGTGTAGATTATCGAGCTCTCAACGAGGTAACAATCAAGAACAAGTACACCTTTCCACGCATAGAAGACTTGTTTGATCAATTGAAGGGTGCTTGTGTCTTCTCTAAGATTGACTTGAGGTCGGGTACTTTCAAATGAAGATTAGACCATCGGACATACCCAAGACAGCTTTTAGGATGCGGTATGGATCTTATGAGTACACCGTGATGTCCTTTGGACTGACCAATGCACCTGCATACTTTATGTACCTCATGAATAAGGTCTTCATGCAGTATTTGGATAGGTTTGCAGTGGTGTTCATAGACGACGTTATGATTTACTCGAAGGATGAGAAGGAACATGAAGAACACTTGAGGCTTACGTTGTAGAAATTGAGGGAGCGTCAATTGTATGTCAAGTTTAACAAGTGTCAGTTTTGGTTGAGAGAGGTGTCGTTTTTGGGTCATATCATCTCAGGAGGAGGAGTGTCGGTTGACCCCGGAAAAGTAAGAGACGTGTTGAAGTGGGAACCGTCGCAAAATGTAAAGGAAATAAGGAGTTTCCTTAGGATGGTTGGATATTACCGTCGGTTCATCAAGGACTTCTCCAAGATAGTCAAGCTAATGACAGAATTGCTAATGAAGGGAAAGGCTTTCCAATGGACTCAATCTTGTCAAACAGTTTTGAGGAGTTGAAGAAGAGGTTGACAACTGAATGTGGCCTAAAGGGGGGGGGGTGAATAGACCTTTTTGATTTTCTGTCGGAATCTGCAACACTTAACGACCAGATCAAATCTTGAGATATCGGACTAGTCCGGTCGAGTGCAGACTATTCCGATGTGTACCAACTAGGTTGATCAAATTTGATGGATTATCTTGATCTTAGGATGTATGCAGCGGAAATATACTTGTAATTGAAGTGTTACACAACTATGTACTAGGATGTAACACAAGTTAATCTTATATTCAATGTTTCAAGGTAAAGTGAGCAAGATTGATTGAAACCCTAGATTGATATAAAGAGTAAGTGATGAGAAAGGGTTTATGCCCGATCTTCTGAAAGGTAATGGATAAGTCGATTGATGGAGATCTCGACGTTGATGATCTAAGGCTCCGAACGAACGAAACCCCGCAATCACTACACCACTGCTCTGTTGGTTATCAGCCGTGTCACATGAATGACCTCGCCATGAAGGCTTATCCCTGCAAGCACAATCAAGAACACAAGCAATAACAGAGAAGATGCAATCAAAACTGAATTGATCACGAATTTGGGATCTCACAACCGATGATCGGCAACACTGTTCAATGACAGATTGTATCTAAACAAAACCCAATTGTTTATGGCGTCTACTATAGAGTATATATAGGTGGGAGGACGTCCAAGGGGGTGTTGGGTTCTTGACCTAACCCTAAGACACGAAAATAATGGATTTAGACTTGATACATGGCCCAATGGCCCAATACGGTGGTGCAGCACCCTGACAGATTCTGTACTCAATTTTGTTTCGACAAATCCTGTCGACTCCGAAGGAATTCTGATATGGGACCAACTCCATTGGAAATTATATACTCTCCCCTTTCCGTGCATATATAGAACGTCCAAAACGGAGTTCGTGTGTGTCCTGGGCGTCCATTTTAGTGTGCACTGCTCCTGGATTCCGAGTTGGACACGATTTTGAGTTGGGCTCGGTTTCCATCTTCTTTGTATTTATTCTATGGTCCTCCACGTCCCTAATACTTCCTCCAAGTACTCCTTTAACCTCTTCATGGATCCTAATCACAATTAAATCATTAGGTAACAATCTATTCTCAAAAACATATAAGGAAACATATAAGAACGAGCTCACCTCTGAAATTAATTGTTGTGTGTGAACTCTATTGATTGCATCATGTATGTTCAATGGAGTGTTGTTTGTATCCATAGAAGTGATGTCCTCATCATCCTCCCCTTCTTGAATTGGAGTCGTCCTCGACTCAAGTTCATCTTCTCTCATGTGTGGGTCCATATGTGCAACGCTATCAAATCCTCTTATGTGCATCAAAGGAGGAGTGATGGACGACATAGTGCACCATCTCTATGTTCTTCATCAAATACGCATGCATATTGACTTGAGCCAGGATCCCAAATAAACATTGTGCCATGCTTGTATGTGCAATGATAGTGTGCTTGATCTCATCATTCTCCCCTTCTTGATGACAAGCCGTCCTCTGATTGCTCGTATGTCTAGCAAAGAGACTTGCTTTGGGGGTAGAATGAGCGCTGTCCATATTGCACAACCGCAGCGAACAATGCTCCTCTATTATATGTTGTCCCTGCTGCAGGAAAAAATACTAGAAAAACTTGGCAAGGCATTATTAGCGTTAATGCATTCATTTACTTTACCATGTTGTTGTAGCACAAAAGGAGCTTGCACATTTGAACATATGTAAACTTTATGCACCATAAACATGCCACTATGTTCATATTTCCCTATAGCATGGAAACTATTTTTTGCCAACAAAGGTAATTCAGTTTTAGAAAATATTTTTCTCTCTACAATATCTAGATCACAGAGAGTGTCAAATTCAATATAACCAAAAGTATTTAGAGAAGACAACAATTTCAGCTCATCCCTTTCACATGTAATTGGAATCAAATGCTTAATTTCAGCACATGTTGGTGATAAAGTATCAAATTCATTCGGTTGTTCTAGCATAGGTACAATATAATTAGCACACAACTCAATTTTAACAGAAGGATCAATAGGAAAATCAACATGTGACAATGGTGTATCAATAAAAGATTCCACAAGTTGCTCCTCGACAATAGCATGATTGGTGAAAAAATTCAGAACATCCAAAAACTTCTCACCTTCTACAAGTGTGTTGTGATATTCGTTACCTTTATTCTCATTTTCAGCAGTAATTGTGGGCGAAATACAAATTGATAGATCTGAATTTTCACAGGAGTTGTTGAACACCTCATTCGCTTTTGGATTTTCTACAATTATTGGTTCATGTTCCTACAAAAGGTTAGGCATAGGAGGAGGTACAACAAGAAAATTCTTCTCAAGCTCATGTATTTTATCTTTGCAATTGTATACACTAGTAAATGTTTCTGACATAAGAACTTTCATATCTTTCCATGTTCGAGGTTTTTTCTAAATCACTTATGTTGTTCCACCAAGTCAATGCACAACCTACTAATGCACTTGCAACATTTCTAATCTTTCTCCTCTCACACATATGACATTGTCCAAAAATTGTATCCAACTCTATTTCCCAAGTAATATATTCATCATAACCAAAACCATCATAAGAAGGAAGAGATGAGAGAATGTAATTAATTCTTATGGAAGGTGTTGTAAAGATGGTCTGAATGTCATGTGAAACCTTGGTTGATGTTTGATTTTTAGTGAGTAACTCCATCGCCGTCTTCATCATGTCCATCATCTCAGTATATAATGTATGATTCTTGCTTTTACCTGACATTGTTAGTAGCAAACAGAAGACAACACAAAAAATATGTTATCCCTATAAACTACAAAGGATAATGGCTAAGTAGAAGTGGAATCACTCACTCTCAAGCGTTTTACCACGCTCTTACAAGTGTTCTTACCGACACTGTAGGTGGCAAACCGTGGCCTGTATGAAGAAACCAATGAAGTGTGGGATGATTGCAAAGGTGTATCGATTCTGCTCAAAAGTAAGGTGTAGTTTGTATGGCACTTTATATGTAGCAAGGATTAGCAACAATGCAATCAGATAGTAAAGTTGAATAAGTGTCCAAAATACTTGTCAAAGTTGCTGGCCTAAATGTGTTCCTAGTAGTTCAAGCTAGCAAGACATGAGACAAAACTAGATGACACAAAGGATGCAAGCACTTCTATTTTTTTGTTTTTTTCTCCTATTTTTTTGTGCGGCTTTTGTATCTTGTTTTGCACTTGCCTTTTTCTTTTGTCTATCGCAGATTTTCTGCTCAATCTTCCAAGGACAAATAGGCACACTTAGAGGCTCTAAATAGAAAAAATTACAACATCAAGATTGTAGATATATCTATCCTATTTAATTTAAATATATGTAAGACCCATTTTGGACAAGAGCAATAGGAGATATTATCCCCGAAATACAGACTGTTCAGAAATTCTAGGTCGAGAACAGATTCAGACCTAATACACTTTTGACCATGATAGCTCCGTTTACTGGGAAAGCTATGCATATGAAAGTTATAGAGAACTTCTTAAGCTTTTCAGAAAGTATAATAACATAAAAATCCGATATCGTATGAGTGAGATATGATGAAAATACCGAACTAGACAGAGATGAATCTAATCTGGACGTGATGACATGATTCAAAAGGATGAATCAACACAATGCAAAACTCAAACTAAAACCAAAAACACTTTCTAAACCAGCAATATGAGTCAACAACGGACACAAACTCAACAAAACCAAACTGAAAACGAAAGTTGCAAAGGCTCAATGGTGGTTTGGACAAAGTAATGAACGGATCTACTAAATTGCAAGTTTTTGTGGCTTTTTTGTGGACTCTAGGTATGAAAAACAAAACTAATGTAATGGATAGATGAATTACCTAACAGGCAACCTGGAAATCTGATACCAATTGATTAGAAAGAGTGAGTCCCGATCTTCCGAGAGGTATGGTAAACTTGATTGGGTGGAGATCTCAATGTTGATGATCCACGGCTCCGAACGAACGAAACCCCGCGATCACTACACCACTGCTTCGTTGGTTATCACCCGTGTCAAACGAATAACCTCGCCACGAAGGCTTATCCCTGCAAGTGCAATCAAGAACACAAGCAAGAACAGAGAAGTTGCAATCAAAACTGAATTGATCACGAATTTGGGGTCTCACAACCGATGATCGGCGACACTGTTCAATGACAGATTGTATCTAAGCAAAACCCAATTGTTTATGGCGGCTACTATAGAGTATATATAGTTGAGAGGATGTACAAGGGGGTGTTGGGGTCGTGACCAAACCCTAAGACATGAAAATAATGGATTTAGACTTGATACAAGGCCCAATGGCCCAATACGGTGGCGCAACACCTTGATAGATTCTGTACTCGATTTTGTTTCGACGACTTCTGTCGACTCCGAAGGAATTTTTACATGGGACCAGCTCCATTGGAATTTTATTTTCTCCCCTTTCCGTGAATATATAGAACATCCAAAACGGAGTTCGTATGCGTCCTGGACGTCCATTTTAGTGTGCACTGCTCCTGAACTCCGAGTTGGACACGATTTTGAGTTGGGCTCGGTTTCCATCTTCTTTGAACGTATTCTTTGGTCCTCCACGTCCCTAAGACTTCCTCCAAGTACTCCTTAAACCTCTTCATGGATACTAATCACAATTAAATCATTAGGTAGCAATCTATTCTAAAAAACATATATGAACGAGCTCACCTCTGAAATTAATTGTTGTGTGTGAACTCTATTGATTGCATCATGTATGTTCAATGGAGTGTTGTTTGTATCCATAGAAGTGATGTCCTCATCATCATTCGTATTTTATGAAGAACACAGAGATGGTGCACTATGTCGTCCACCACCTTGGTCTCCTCCTTTGATGCACATAAGAGGATTTTATAGCATTGCACATATGGACCCACACATGAGAGAAGATGAACTTCAGTCGAGCCAGGATCCCAAACAAATAAATATCGTGCCATGATTGTATGTGCAATGACAGTGTGCTTGATCTTATCAGTAAGAACGATATGTGCAAAGTAAGAACACAAGCTCTTTATCCCGTGGTTCCGTTCCCACAGAGGCAACCTACGTCCACATTGAGGAGTCCACAAAAGGATTGGGTCTTCTCCAACCCTACCCTCGTCGGATCGCCACGGAGGTCAATCCTATTCACTAATCACAAAGGGCAAATAACCAAATTTAAGGGGCCTTCCCACAAGTTGAGGGCTCCCCAAGATTACAATATGAACACCACCAAGAACACACTCTTAAGATCACAATGAAAATCACAGGAGTGTGTTAGGGAATCAAACCAAGAGCTCAATGAGTGAAGAACCGTGTCTCTCCAATGATCCAAAGTGTACCCTCAAGTGATTGATCTTTCTTGCATTGGATTTCATGGAGAGAGGTGTTTTCTAGGATCTTGGAAGGTGTGACGGCGCAGGGGGTTGAGAGAGCTCAAAGATGGGACGTGCACACCTATTTATATGGGGTTTCCAAAAGTTACTATTAGGGTTTAGAAAGATCGGACTAGTCTGTGGTGGACACCGGACTAGTCCGGTGTTCTGCGTGTAGCAAACCCTAGGTGTCCCTAAATATCGGACTTGTCCGATTTTGGTTCTGGAAATCTTCGAACTACTCCAATAAATATCGGACTTGTCCGGATAAGTGGAACCCTAAGTGAATTTGGGGGGACAAGTCCGCACTTGGAGGACTTGTCTGATTTAGGTCAGAGGGTTTTTGGACTAGTCTGTGCTAATATCAGACTTGTCCGATTGACATCAGAAAGATATCAGACTAGTCCGTATAGTTATCGGACTTGTCTGATTTTGTGCAACTTGTGACGTGTTTGGGGACTAGTCCACACTGTGGAGGACTAGTCCGATTCTAGTCAGAGAGATATCAGACTAGTCCGTGGTGATATCGGACTAGTCCGGTCAGTGAAAAACTGGACTGTGAGGACAAGTCCGCATTGTGAGGACTTGTACAATCTTGTGCAGGAAGATATCGGACTAGTCTGGAGTCAGTCGGACTAGTCCGGTCTTGTATAAATTTGTGCAATGTGTGAGATTATTTGTGCTTGAGCTCTTGGGGTGTGTTTCCTTAACACACTCCATACACAATGATCTACTATACTTGTTTCTTGAACTATTTTCCGCATTGCTCCTCATTCTCCTTTCTTTTTGGCACTTTGCTCATTTTCTCATTAGAACCTGTGCTCATCTCAACAAAGTGGTTAGGATCTCATTTGCTTGTCATAAATCAACCAAAACCCACAAGGGATTCCTATATGCACTTTCAATCTCCCCTTTTTGGTGATTGATGACAACTAATTGAAATTTCACAAAATACGATAAAAGGTTGAGATTTTCATAAAGTGTGCACATATGAGTTTAAAACACATTAAGCAATGAAAACATGATCCATATGAACAATAATCATGATGAGAATGACATAATTGACATCAACATGTTAACAACAAGCATATATGTCATTCTTAGAGCAGAATCACAGATTTCATCAATATCTTCACAAGCAGTTCAAAACATTGCATCACGAGACCAAAAGCACCAAAAGAGCATATTATAAGTCTTACAACCCACAAAGAGACAAAAGACACAAAAAATTAGCTCTCATTGCATCCTATAGCTAAAGCCTAAGACTCCTAAGACTCCCCCTCAATCTCTCCCCCTTTGGCATCAAGACACCAAAAAGAAGGAGAGGAGGGACCTAAAGTCTTCAAGCCTCGCTGTTGGTCCTCTCATTGTCTTCTTCTTCATTCTCGGGCTGATGAGGAGGAGGAGGAGGAACAGTACCACTCGAGTCCCCAATGCCAAAATAGGCAAGCTCGGAGGGAGTCAAGAGCCCAAGCTCGGTGAAATCAGGATCAAAATCGTCAAGGATGGCTGGAGATCCAATGGGCTCGATCTCCAGCTTTTGGCAAATTTGCTTCACATTCTCTTTGACATATCTCATGTCGGCCTTTCTCCTCTTGTTAAGCTTGTGGGCTTTCACTTCAGCCTTTTTGCAAGAGGCAAAGATGGCTGACAGGTACTTGAAGATGCCACTTGGGGACCCCTTTTGAGGAGGGGCCCTAGGGGCGGGAGCAGCCCTAGCATCTCCACTGGCTCTCACTGGAGCCTCAGGACTGGAAGCTGGAGAGGGAGCAGCTTGAACACTTGGCTGTTGAGGCTTCTGGAGCCTCAAGGGGAGGTGCTCCATATCCTTGATGAACTCTATCCTTGTGACCTTTTCAATAATAAACATGAGGTAGGGGGCATAGCCACAGGATCTGTTTGGAGTACAGGATATGTTCACCATGTCATTCCAAATATTGTCAAAGACATCAAACTTCCTATCTTTGCTAATGACCTTCATCAAGGTCCTGAGATACCCCTGCACACTTCCAGCATCCCCATCCTTCGGGGCAATGGTCTTCCTAAGGACCCTGTTCAACACCACAAAGAAGAGCTTCATGTTCTTAGTGGAAGGAGGATTGAACTTAGAGTGGGGTTCATAAAGAAACTTCATCCTCTCCTTCTCAATGACACCAATGTTGTGAATGATAAAGTTGTCATTGCGGTGCTGTCAAGATGTAGCAATCTTGCAAACTCTTCATAAGTAATGGTGTACCTGGATCCGTGAGTCATCCAAGTCATCCTTTCTTCCTCATCACTAACAAAGTGGCAAGTCGCATAGAATTGTGCGATGACCTCATCATTCCAATTGTTCCGGAAGGCAAATAGGTCCTTCAAACCATGCTTATCGATTGCCTCTACTACCTCCACAAAGGGTGAGCAACCCTTCTTCTCAAAATGCGCCAAATCGATCCATTGGCTGCGCACCACGGGGGTCTTCATTGGAAGATATACAGACTTGTAAAAGTCTGCATGGAAGTTACTCCGAAACCTTCCATCAGCAGCTTGCTTGGGACGGCTGTAACAATCAACATTCCTGAACTTCGCAGCCGTGTCGCTGCCCTTTCAATTGAATCTTTCCTCCGCGGGATCCTGGGCCCCTTCCCATGGAGCTTACATCTTTAAGGGGCCAATCGGGCCGGTTGCAATCCCTTTGCCCTTGCCTTTTGCTTGGCGAGCACTTGCCAAGCTAGGGCCACCTCCAGCAGAAGCCTTGGAGGCAGGCTTCTTCACGAGCACCTTCCGTCGAGCCTGGGGAGGAGAAGGAGCCGGCTTGGAAGGGCGCTCTTGGCGCTTCTTGCTTAGGCCCGTCGAGAACCGAAGCACGACTTTGTGGTCCATCTCGACCTCGAAATCAGTGATTTTGTCGTTGGTGCTCGACATTGTCCTGAGAATGGATTTCACAAGGTATTTATGAGAATAGATGACAAGGAATTGCATTAAGGAAATAAGAAGTTAGGGTTGAGTTCAGAAAAATCGGACTAGTCCGGTATACAGGCACGGACTAGTTCGGTTGACCGGACTTGTCCGTACATGGACCGAACGAGTCCGATATTCAACCTCTAAAACCCTAACTATGAGACAAATGGTGATTCCTAATGCACAACTAGCTTAGCATCAATGTAATACATCAAGGAAGCATGTATATGGTGAAAGGAACCAAGCTAGTTGATCAACATTGAAGGAAATTGCAGTTTCTAGGGTTTGGAATGAGATTTTACCGAAAGACTTTGATTCTTAGAGATGTAGGGGTTGAAGGAGAGGACAAGTACGTGGTCTTCAATCCCTACGCGAAGGAGGTCGATTTCCACCCAAACTTGCAAAGTTTTGGTGGAGGAATAGTCAAATCGCCTTGGGGAGCTCGAGCACGGAGAGAGAAAGCTTGAGGCAAGTGTGGGGTGAGGAAGATTAGGGTTTGGCGGCGGCTAGGGTTATGGACACGAAAAATCAAACTTGTTTGAAAATAATCGGACTAGTCTGGACTTTTCCAGGGACTATATTGGACTAGTCCATGGTTGGGCGGACTAGTCCGGACCTACAAGCACTCTGCGAACTAGTCTGCATGGGCAGACTAGTCCGGGCAACCACGGACTAGTCCATGGTCACCAGGGAAGAAATGCTTAGCCCATTCGTATATATTCGAAGATACTTATTTAGAAAATAGGGAGGCAAATCAAATCAAATAATCTTGATGAATATGATCAGTAAGCATTCAACAATCAAGCAATGATCATAATTCACCAAGATCTAGTAATTGACATAGTTTTTCGAAATTTTTTTGAGAGAGATGTTTTTCACAACACATTCAATGAATTTTGAAGATAGCATTCAGGTATACAAGATTTCAAGCCACATTCCGAGCATCAAGGATATTTAGTTCATTTCGGAGCTCGCAAAAGCGTTTTTCATCAAGTGGCTTGGTAAATATATTGGCTAGTTGAATGTGGCCAAGATGCTTTTCGGTATTAACATGTGAAATGGCTATATCTCCCTTCATTGAATGGTCTCTCAAAAAGTAATGTCGGATGTCAATGTGTTTTGTCCTAGAGTGCTCAACGGGATTATGGGCAATTTTAATGGCACTCTCATTATCACAAAAGAGTGGAATACGGTTCATATTGTAATCGTAATCTCTTAGAGTTTGTTGCATCCAAAGGAGTTGTGCACAACAACTCCCAGCTGCAACATACTCCGCTTCGGCCGTGGATAAGGCAATGGAGTTTTGTTTCTTGGAGGACCAAGAAACTAGAGATCTACCTAGGAATTGGCACGTACAAGAGGTCCTCATTCTATCTACTTTGCATCCGGCATAATCTGCATCAGAGTAACCAATGAGATTGAATTTGGAACCTTTGGGATACCAAAGGCCTAGGTTGGGTGTATGAACTAAATACCGCAAGATTCTCTTAACGGCTGTCAAATGACACTCTTTTGGGTTGGCTTGAAACCTTGCACACAAACATACACTCAACATAATATTCGGCCTAGATGCACATAAGTAGAGTAGAGATCCAATCATGGAGCGATATACCTTTTGATCGACGTTTGTTCCATCTTCATTGAGATCCAAGTGGCCATTCATTGCCATGGGAGTCTTTATAGGCTTTGCCTTGTCCATTCCAAACTTCTTGAGTGTGTCTTGAGTGTATTTGGTTTGGCTTATGAATGTCCCTTCCTTTTGTTGCCTCACTTGGAATCCCAAGAAGTACTTTAGCTCTCCCATCATACACATCTCAAACCTATCTGTCATAATCTTACTAAACTCCTCACAAAAAGATTTGTTAGTGGAACCAAAGATTATATCATCAACATAAATTTGACAAATAAAGAGATCATTGTCAAAGTTCTTTGTAAACAATGTATAATCTACTTTACCGATCTTTAAACCATTTTCAATTAAGAAATCTCTAAGACACTCATACCAAGCTCTAGGAGCTTGTTTGAGGCTGTAGAGAGCCTTACGCAATTTAAATACGTGGTCGGAGGACTCTTCATCTTCAAACCTGGGGGGTTGCTCCACATACACCTCCTCCTTGATTGGTCCGTTGAGGAAGGCACTTTTCACATCCATTTGATAGAGCTTGAAATCATGGTGAGTAGCATATGCAAGTAATATTCTAATAGAGTCAAGTCTAGCTACGGGAGCAAAGGTTTCATCAAAATCCAAACCTTCGACTTGTGAATACCCTTTGTCCACAAGTCGTTCCTTGTTGCTTGTCACCACCCCATGTTCGTCTTGTTTGTTACGGAAAACCCATTTGGTGCCGATGACGTTGAACTTGGGTCTTTTGACTAGTTCCCACACCTCGTTCTGTTTGAAGTTGTTGAGTTCTTCTTACATGGCCACTACCCAATTCGGATCCTTCAATGCATCCTCAACCCTGCGCGGTTCCAAAAAGGACACAAACGAATAATGATCAAAAAAATTAGCTATGCGAGATCTAGTAGTTACTCCCTTTTGGATGTCACCGATGATGTTGTCGATTGGGTGATCCCTTTGGACGCATTGGTGCACTCTTGGGTGTGGCACTTGCTGTCTTGAATCTTCATGGTCATCTTCTTCTCCCCCTAGATGGTTGCCCTCATTGACTTGTTGATCATTTTCGTCTTCTTGAGGTTGGTCTTGTATGGAATCTCCCCCTTGATCATTGGCTTCCATTTGCGGTTCATTTTCCTCATGCACATGTAAAGGTGGCTCTTGTGATCGAACATCGCCTAACACCATTCTTCTCAATGCTTGACAAGGAGCTTCTTCTCTATCTAGTACACATGAATCAACTTGCTCCTTTTGGGAGCCGTTACTTTCATCGAACACTACATCACGTGCTACTTCAACAAGTCCAGAGGTCTTTTTGAAGACACGATAGGCGTAAGAGTTCGAATCATAACCAAGCAAGAAACCTTCATCGTACTTTGAAGCGAACTTTGAAGTCTTAGCCTTCTTGTTCAAAATATAGCATTTGGGATCGAAAACTCGAAAATATGAAATATTAAGCTTGTTACCAGTGAGTACATAGGATGTCTTCTTGAGTAGTCGATGAAGATAAAGTCGATTTATGGCATGGCAAGCGGTGTTAACCGCTTCCGCCCAAAATCGATTTGAGGTCTTGTACTCATCAAGCATTGTTCTCTCCATCTCTATGTGGGTTCGGTTCTTCCTTTCAACAACTCCATTTTGTTGAGGGGGGTAAGGTGCTGAAAACTCATGCTTTATGCCTTCTTCATCTAGATATTCCTCAACTTGTGTGTTCTTGAACTTCGTGTCATTATCGCTTCGAATGTTCTTGATCGTTAATGAAAACTCATTTTGGGCTCTCTTGAAGAACTTCTTGATTGTTCCTTGTGTTTCTGTCTTATCATGTAAAAAGAAAACCCATGTGAAGCGAGAAAAATCATCAACAACTACTAAACTATATTTGTTACCGCTAATACTTATGTAAGCAATTGGACCGAATAGGTCCATGTGAAGTAACTCGAGCGGTCTTGTTGTAGTCATGACGTTCTTAGTGGGGTGAGGTGCTCCAACTTGCTTTCTGGCTTGGCACGTGCTACAAGGCATGTCTTTCTCAAAAACAACATCCTTCAAAACTCGGATGTGATCGCCCTTGAGGAGTTTTTGAAGATTCCTCATACCAACATGCGCTAGCCGTCTACGCCACAGCCAACCCATGTTGGTTTTTGCAATCAAGCATGTGTCAAGTTTGGCTTTATCTTTGTTGAAGTCAACAAGGTAAAGCTTTCTCTTTAACATACCCTTGAATGCAATGGAACCATCACTCCTCCTAGAGACGGTCACACCCTCATTAGTGAACAAGCAATTATAACCTTTGTCACATAATTGAGATATAGACAGCAGGTTATAATCTAAGGAATCAACATGTAACACGTGAGAAAGAGTATGTTGAGATGATATGGCAATTTTACCGGTACCGAGCACCTTTCCTTGACTATTATCTCCAAAATAGATTCCCTCGCTTTGATCCTCATTTTCTTCATATTCAACGAACATCCTTCTTTCTCCGGTCATATGGTTGGTGCAACCACTGTCTAGCACCCATTTAGATCCACAGGAGGAATAGGCCTACAAAAACAAAGCATGCCTTGGTTTTAGGTACCCAAGCTTGCTTGGGTCCTTTTAGGTTAGTCACAAGGGATTCGGGCACCCACACATGAGATTTGATGATCCCATGGCGTGGCCCAACATAATGATCATAAACTTTACCAAAATTACTTCTCATTAAAACATAAGATGCATCAAATGTTCTAAATAGCAACGGATGTTGTTTATAAACAGAACTAGTCCGGGAGATCGGACTTGTCCCGACCGGACTAGTCCAGTGATCATATGTGTTGGATGTGTTAACTTTGGACTTTCCAGTTTGAGAGGGTCTTCCCTTTACAAAGGCAATGCTCTCCTTGTTATTCTTATGGCTTATAGCATGTTGCTTTTCACCATTAGAGTAACCAATGCCATATTTGACATTTGGAGGTCTTGTGACCAAGTATGCACTACGTGCATTTTTGATCTTCTTGTCAAATATGCCATTTGGTGAAGGATGCTTGTCTTTGGTAGACGTTGACTTGTCTTTCAAGCTGGTGTCAACTTTACCACATGCACAAGTAGAAGCAGTTTCAGTTTTAAGGGGTTGAGAAGTCGAGCTTGAAGAGGATGAAGGGCCACTTTGCTTGAGTGACACCAACTTGTACCTCAAGAATCTTGTTAACCTTGATTAGGTTAGCAAGTTCGTCCTTGATTGTAACATTTGAGTCGCTTAACTCCAAGCAAGCTTCCTTGCTTGAAGCTAATTGAAGCTCTAGTGACTTGCTTTGCTCCTTTTCAAGTTCTAGAAGCTTGTCAAGTTCAACATATTCCTCCTTTTGGGAGATAATCATATCTTCTTGACGGTTTATCAACTTCTCCTTCTCAATAAGTTGATCAAGTAGAAATTTCATTTTTTGCAGCTATTTTCTTATCTAAGCCAATAAGCATATCTTCATTATCACTAGCAATTTCACTATCACTAGAATAGGAATGTACGGAAGAGGGTTTGGTTGTTACCTTGCGTTTACCTTCCTTTACCATGAGGAAAGTGCCGTTCCCCTTCCATGCGCCGATAGTGGGGTAGAGAGTGGACTCTTGTATGTCTTCTCGATGGCTATGCTAGCCATCTCCTCTTCTTCTTCGGATGAGGACTCATCATTTGAGTCCCACTCTTTCCCTAGATGAGCTTGTTCAGCTTGCTTCTTCTTCTTGACGAATTTCTTAGGTTGAGGCTTCGTTTCCTTGGTCTTCTTCTTGTTCTCTTCATATGGGCAATCAACTATAAAGTGGCTATACTCACCAAAGTTATAGCATGCCCGCCTCAACTTCGGTCTTGATTTTTCTTTGTACTTCCCTTCACTTGATTTAGCCCCTTATCTTTTCTTCATCAATCTTTTGAATTTCTTCATGAATAGTATCATGTCATCTTCATCCAAGTTGCTGCTCTCATCGTCACCGTCTTCTTCTAATTGAGCTTCTCGAGCTTCTCTAGACAAGGGCTTGAGAGTGGACTTCAAAGCTACCCCTTCTTCTTTGCCGAGGTGAGATCGGCAATCTCCTTAACATGCTTGGCCTGCTTTTCCATCATCTCAAAGTTGATGATTTTCCCAAGTAGCTCATCCGGGGTCATCTTCTTGTACCCAGGACTTTCTCGTATCATCGAGCACAAGGTGACATTGCGAGGCATGAAAGCTCTAAGAATGAGCTTTGCCACCTCGTGGTCCTTCCACTTCTTGCTTCCGTATGCTCGCACCTTGTTCATGAGCATCTTTAGTCGATTGTACATGTCTTGTGGCGACTCATCTTCTTCGATGGCGAATCTTCCCAACTCGCCTACAATCATTTTGATCTTCGCTTCTCGCACATGATGAGCGCCTTTATGTGCAGTTTGCAACGTATCCCATATCTCCTTTGCGATCTCGAGTCCATCCACCTTTGTGAACTCATCCCGACTAAGTGATGAGGTGATGACTGCAGCAGCTTGAGCATTTCGATGGATTGCTTGCTCTTGGCTAGGTGTGAGCTCCTCATCATCGCCGGGGATATCTATTCCTGTACATACAATATGCCACAAACTTGGATTGAGAGAAATCAAGTGCATTTTCATGTTCTGCCTCCACATTGAGTAGTCATTGCCATCAAAATGTGGGGCTTTTCCAAGTGGAATAGATAAGTAGTGATTATTGCTAGAGATAAGACGGTTGTAGTTGAAAGGATATCGGTAGTAGTCGGGGTGACTACTCCCCTTCTTCTTCTTCTCATCTTCGATCTTCACTTTTCCCTTGGAGAGGGTTTTCTTCCTTAGAAGCGCCTTTAGTTCCAGCGTCTCCTCGTCGTCATCCTCAAAGTCTTGAATGGCCTCGAGGAGACTCTCCAATTTTTGGTTCTTGTCTTCTTCAACCTTCTCTTGGTTGATGCTCTTGTGTACATCCTTCATGTCCAACATGATCTCTTCGAGCGATTAGTCTCCTTTTGAAGAAATCCGCTCTGATACCAATTGAATGTGGCCTAGAGGGGGTGTGAATAGACCTTTTTTGATTTTCTATCGAAACCTGCAACACTTAACAACCAGATCAAATATCGAGATATCGGACTAGTCCAGTCGAGTGCAGACTAGTCCAGTGTGTACCGACTAGGTTGATCAAATTTGATGGATTATCTTGATCCTAGGATGTATACAGCGGAAATATACTTGTAATTGAAGTGTTACACAACTATGTACTAGGATGTACCACAAGTTAATCTTATATTAAATTTTTCAACGTAAAGTGAGCAAGATTGATTGAAACCCTAGATTGATATGAAGAGTAAGAACGATATGCACAAAGTAAGAACACAAGCTCTTTATCTCGTGGTTCGGTTCCCATAGAGGCAACCTACGTCCACGTTGAGGAGTCCACAAAAGGATCGGGTCTTCTCCAACCCTACCCTCGTCAGATCACCACGGAGGCCAATCCTCTTCACTATCACAAAGGGCAAATAACCAAATTCAAGGGGCCTTCTCACAAGTTGAGGGCTCCCCAAGATTACAATATGAACACCACCAAGAACACACTCTTAAGATCACAATGAAAACCACAGGAGTGTGTTATGGAACAAAACCAAGAGCGCAATGAGTGAAGAATCGTGTCTCTCCAATGATCCAAAGTGTACCTTCAAGGAATTGATCTTTCTTGCGTTAGATTTCATGGAGAGAGGTGTTTTCTAGGCTCTTGGAAGGTGTGACGGCGCAGGGGGTCGAGAGAGCTCAAAGATGGGCCGTGCACACCTATTTATATGGGGTTTCCAAAAGTTACCGTTAGGGTTTAGAAAGATCGGACTAGTCCGTGGTGGACACCGGACTAGTCCGGTGTTTTGCGTGTAGCAAACCCTAGGTGTCCCGAAAAATTGGACTTGTCCGGCTAAGAGCGGACTTGTCCGATTTTGGTTCTGGAAATCTTCGGACTAGTCTGATAAATATCGTACTTGTCCGGATAAGTGGAACCCTAAGTGAATTTGGGGGGACAAGTCCGCACTTGGAGGACTTGTCCAATTTAGGTCAGAGGGTTTTCGGACTAGTCCGTGCTAATATCGGACTTGTTCGATTGACATCAGAAAGATATTGGACTAGTCTGTAGAGTTATCGGACTTGTCTGATTTTGTGCAACTTGTGAAGTGTTTGGGGACTAGTCCGCACTGTGGAGGACTAGTCCGATTCTAGTCACTGAGATATCAGACTAGTCCGTGGTGATATCGAACTAGTCTGGTCAGTGAAAAACTGGACTGTGAGGACAAGTCCCCATTGTGAGGACTTGTCCGATCCTGTGCAAAAATATATCGGACTAGTCCAGAGTCAGTCGGACTAGTCCGGTCCTGTATAAATTTGTGCAATATGTGAGATTATTTGTGCTTGAGCTCTTGGGGTGTGTTTCCTTAACACACTCCATACACAATGATCTACTACACTTGTTTCTTGAGCTCTTTTCCGCATTGCTCCACATTCTCCTTTCTTTTTGGCACTTTGCTCATTTTCTCATTAGAACCTGTGCTCATCTCAATAAATTGGTTAGGATCTCATTTGGTTGTCATAAATCAACCAAAACCCACAAGGGATTCCTAGATGCACTTTCAACAACAGCCCCAGTTTTGATACTGTCGAATGTGAGCAAGAGTTTCGATATTTATTGCGACGCATCGAGACAAGGACTTGGATGTGTATTGGTGCAAGAAGGTCAAGTGGTCGCCTATGCATCAAGACAATTGAAGAAACATGAGCAGAATTACCCCACACATGATTTAGAACTTGCGGCCGTGGAACATGCGTTGAAGATTTGGAGACACTATATCCTTGAACATATGTGTGAAATTTATACAGATCATAAGAGTCTTAAGTATATTTTCACACAAACGGATCTGTTTGAGGCAACGGAGATGGTTGGAGCTCATCAAAGATTATGATTTGGGGATCAACTATCACCCGCGAAAAGCCAATGTAGTGGCCGATGCTTTGAGTAGAAAAGGAGTAAGTCATCAACTCACAGTTTGAGAGTTACCATCCGAGTTATGTAAGGAGTTTGAACGGTTGAACCTCGGGTTTGTAAATGAGATGGAGATGATGGAGTTAAATCCGACCTTGGAGCAAGAAATTTAGGAAGTTTAAACGAAGGATGAGAAAATCCAAGAATCAAGGAAAGGGCCCAAGAAGAGAAAGAATTCAGATTTGATGAGGATGAACATTGTACCTTATGGCTTGGAGAAAGGATTGTCGTGCCCAATGTAAAGCATATACGGGAGACAATAATAAAAGAGGCACATGAATCACGTTACTCAATTCACCCCGGTTGTACGAAGATGTAAAAAGACTTGAAGACTTGCTATTGGTGGGATAGCATAAAAAAGGACATAGCTGAATATGTGGCATTGTGTGATGCGTGTCAACGGGTCAAGGCGGAACATCAAAGGCCAATCGGATTATTGCAACCATTGAAGATCCCAGAATGGAAGTGGGAAGAGATCGGTATGGACTTCATAGTTGGGTTACCACGTACTCAGTCCGGTTACGACTCAATTTGGGTAATTGTGGATCAGTTAACTAAGCCAGCCCACTTTATTACCGTCAAGACCACCTATAATGGAGAGAAATTGGTGGAACTGTGCATGGGAAGAATATTATGTTTGCATGGAGTTCCGAAGAAGATAGTCTCAGATAGAGGTTCTCAATTTACTTCCAGATTTTGGCAAAAATTGCATGAAGCTTTGGAAACGAGGTTGAATTTTAGTTCAGCATATCACCCTCAGACGGATGGACAAACTGAGAGGACCAATCAGATTTTAGAGGACATGTTAAGAGCTTGTGCTTTAAAGCATTGGAAAAGTTGGGACAAGAGCTTGCCATATGCAGAATTTTCATACAACAATAGTTACCAAGCAAGATTGAAAATGTCACCATATGAAGCGCTTTATAGAAGGAAGTGTAGGACACCTTCATTTTGGAATGAGGCAAGAGAAACTCAAGTATTTGGTCCGGATGTGTTGCAAGAAGCCGAAAAGCAAGTCCAAATAATTCGTGAAAACTTGAGGGCTGCCCAATCAAGACAAAAAGGCTATGCGGACAATAGGAGAAGGAAATTAGCCTTTGAAATGGGAGACTACGTTTACCTTAAGGTGTCACCAATGAGAGGTCATAAGAGGTTTAACATAAGAGGCAAGCTAGCACCTCGCTATATCGGACCATTCAAGATTTTGGACAAAAGAGGAAAAGTAGCATATAAGTTGGAGATGTCAGCTCATCCTCTAGATGTTCATGATGTTCTTCATGTTTCCCAGCTCAAGAAGTGTTTGAGAGTACCGGAAGAACAAGTGCCAATGGAAGAATTTGAATTAGGGGCAGATTTGACTTATGCTGAACGACTGGTCAAAATTTTGGAAACCAAGGAGAGAGTCGCAAGGAACAAGGTTATTAGATGGTTTAAAGTTCAACGGAAGCACCACACAGAAAAAGATGCAACTTGGGAATTGGAGGATGATCTCAAGAAGGAATTTCCCTATATCTTCTCTTCCGCATCGAATCTCGAGGGCAAGATTCATTTTAAGGGGGGTAGGTTTGTAACACCCTCATTTTCATGCATCATGCCTTACATACATTCATACATGTTTAACATTAATCCACATAAAGAGGAACAAGTTTGAAATTGATTTGGAACAAAACCGCACTTAAAATGCTGAAAAGTGCGGACTAGCCTGATTTTGGTGAGGACTAGTCTGATTTCTCTCTGACCTCAATCAGACTTGTCCGTTTTTGCTGCGGACTAGTCCGATTTTGCCTTTGGACACTTTCGGACTTGTCTGATTTTATGCGGACTAGTCCGGTGTTCCAAGAATCCTTGAAAATTTGCAAAGTCCCTCGACTTCTCCTGGCTAGTCCGGTGTTCCAGCGGACTTGTTCGTTTTCCTCTCTGACTAAAGTCGGACTTGTCCGATTTTTGGCCAGACTTGTCTGATTTCTTTCTAACTAACTTCGGACTAGTCCGGTCCTTTTCGAACTTGTCCGATATTTCGTGACTCCGAATTAATCCTTTGTTTTACGACTTGTTTCTTGGGTTTCATGTTAAGTGGTCCTAGGGACATTGTGCCTAACTCTTCTAGAGCCCATGTGGGACTCTAAAACGGCCACTACTCATCTCAAACTCGAAATCCATCTAACCCTAGCCTCCACCTCTATATAAACAACCCCACCCCTTGGCTTGACATCTATTTTCCACTTTTCCACCCCAACCAAACCCTAGTTCGTGGAGAGCCACCATAAAGGAGGGAGGAGGAAATCCCAAGCAAGAAGAAGAAGAGGAGGAAATGAAAGATCTCCACCAAGCTTTTGTTCTTCATCACCAATTCATCTCCAAGTTCATCACCAACCTAGATCATCAAGATCCAAGTGTTACCTCCAAGTTTCTCGATTCATTGGAGTCCTAAACACCTGGTATAGCTTCTATTCTCTTTTACTTACGTGAATTCAACCCCAAATCTCCAAATTCACGTCAATCTAGAAAACCCTAATCTGCCGATCTCGTAAAGTGAAGACTTGTCCGGTCCCTAGCGGACTAGTCCGATTTTCCTGGTTAATTTCTGTTGAATTAATTCTAAAATTAGATCTAATCACATCCAAACCTGTATAAACTTGTTAAAAGCTACTAGAACTAGTTAGTGATCATTTAAAAGCAATCTATTATCAAGTTCTACCTTGCATTTGCATCAATCATGTATATCATGTCATATTGAGTAATATTTGTGCACTCTTTGATTGTGTTTCTTGTCTTGTATGTTTATTGTGCGGATTAGACGGATTTGCGCTAGAGAGTGCTGCGGAGGATCTCCAGCACCAAGAGTTTGAAGTCTTTGACTCGAATCAGTCCCAAGAGCAAGGCAAGTGTCCTTGAAGCATATTTGTCGGTGGGTAAATCCGGCAGATCTCCCGACACTACTGGTAGTAGTCTGC
Source organism: Tuctoria greenei (assembly GCA_036927565.1). NCBI lineage: Eukaryota > Viridiplantae > Streptophyta > Magnoliopsida > Poales > Poaceae > Tuctoria > Tuctoria greenei. The sequence goes on from JAYESD010000006.1 coordinate 204,592,674, forward strand.
GGAGTTTGTAGTTTGGTAATGGGTGCGCAGATATTCAAGAGATGGTGGAAAATTGACACAGAGGTTTACGTGGTTCGGGCCGCCTGAGCGTAGTACCCTACTCCACGGGGTGTGTAGCTCTTATATTAAGCGTCTAAGAGCTTTCAGTGATTGTGTGTGCTTGAGAGCACGTGAGAGTCTCCGAGCGTCCCCAGTGTATCTCCGACCAGTCCTTTTATAGCACAAGGACTGGTCGTTAGACTGTTAGCCTGGCCTGACATGTGGCCCTGGCGGTTACTAATGTTTAATACACAATAAAGGGGGTTAATTACCCTTAATAGCGTGGTAACAGGCCTTAACAGTGCCGTTACTGGTATTAAGGGCCTTCCGATTAAGTGTCATTAATATGGTATTAATGACACTTAATCGGGTCTTGAAGTCCTTGATTGCTCCTTGAAGGTCCGAGCCGTTGGGGGTCCACTAGTCTGATTGTTGAGGTTGATGGTCCGGCGGTTCAAACATGTGGCAGCTCCAGAGCTTACCATCGTGGACGCGTAGGTTCGGTGCTGTTGGACACGTGTCGATACCGGAGCTTTCCTCTGTCTGGGGTTAGGTCCGGGGGTGCCATACTGGTATCTAGTCCGGAGCTTTCCCATGTGTGGGTGATAGCTCCGGTCTTATGATACACGTGGCAGCCTTGGACTAACCATGTCGAGCAAGCAGGTCCGGTTACGACTGACATGTGGGGCCTTCGGAGGTCTTCAATTCTAGTAGATGGGGTTTCCTTGTGATCTTTGCAATCCCAAGGGGTATCCAGTATGCAGGGTACCGACAGTGGCCCCCTAGGCCCACCCTTGGGAGAGACCTTTTGGATGAAGTCATTCGGCCGGAGGTGGGTCCATTTTTCGGTTTTTGAGCCATGTCTTCAATGGTCTTCGGATGTAGCGTGCGGATCTCACGCAATTGAAGGTCGCTTGTTCCCGATACAAAAATCGTATCGGTTCCGCGTGCCCTGTCAGACTGCCGCCTTCGGGTTTCCCGCCTTTCATGATGACAACCGTTCGCCTGGGGTAAGGGCCTCGACTTGATCGTCGGGGTGGTCTCGGGCCCCCTTGTCATTGGCAGGGTGAAGTTTTTATATGGTATCGTCGGCTCCTCTGCGGTTTCCATCCAAGCATTGCGGGGGCTTACTTAAGAAGGAAAGCACACAACGTTTGGGGATTCTTTACGCCTTTCACTTGAACTTGCACTCAAATCCTCCAAACTTTTGCTTGCTTTTCATCTCTCGCCCCGCTGTGCTGCGATGGAGTTGGGTCTTCACCAGAGCTGACTGAAGACTAACGGTGATTTGAAGAAGGTTCGGGCCCTCATGGGGTGGTCCCCTGACTTCTTCAACCACCTGGTCCGCATCGGCAAGCTTCCTTTCATGAAGGAGCACGTCGGCGAGATGGTGTACTTCGCCGCGTACGCCATGGTGGGACTAATCCCACCTTTCTCCACTTTTTTCTTGATGCTGCTAGACTTCTATGGTCTGCAGCTGTACCACCTTGGCCCCCACTCCATTCTTTTGGTGTCGATCTTTGTCCACTTATGCGAGATGTGGGTGGGCATTCCCCCCTGCGTTGAGCTCTTCTGCACCTTCTTCACCGTCCAGACCACCGACAAGAGTGACGAGTACCTTGGCTTCTATTATTTTGTGAAGCGCAAGAAGTGCACGTACAAGTACTTGCGATCGTTCCCTTCTGGGAAATGGGACGACTGGAAGAAGGATTGGATCGTCATCAGGGTGGAGGAGCATAAGAAGCTGGAGCTGCTCGACGGCCTCCCCAACATCGACACTGCAGCTTGGAGTGAAGCTTCGGTGTTATCGGACGCCTTCAACCCTGCTCTGACCAGGATCCGCTAGTGCGTGGAAGGAGGGGTGACTCCTCAGACGGTATTTTGCAATTTCGTGACCAACAGGTGGGCTCTGCTGAAGAAGAGGGAGAAGCTTGCTTGGGCCCTCAACAGTGTGATGGATGACGACCGAATCGAGACAAGTTTGAAGTCCAACATGGAGGGTGCAAATTTGGAGTTTCACCTCAAGAAGTTCCAGCACGGCATCGACGTCGAGGGTGACGACTTGACTCCGCCAACAGCTTTCCTGCCTCTGAACATGGAGGCGGAGCTCAGCAGGGAGCTCTGGCGGACGATGCTGGTGCTTGACGACCTTGGTGTCGTTGAGAGGCGTTCGATCACCGGGTTGGCGATCTCCAGAGCTTCCGAGCGTGGTCCCCCTTCTGTCCCAGAATGAAGAGTTGAAGTCGTGGGCAAGGGCAAAGAGTTGGCCGAGCCCTCGAGCCGTAAAAGGAAGCTGAAGCACTTTGACGGGAGGTCCGTCAGACCTGCTCCTTTCACTGCGATTCCGTCTCTCTGGAGGGGAAGGTCTTCATCGGTGGCAACTACTACAGCATTGGCATCTCCCCGGGGTGCTAGCTCTGGCCATGCGGCTCCAGTACCAGGGCCAGCTGAAGGCTCTGGGTCTGGAGGTCCTTCCTGGTCGAGGGGGGCCTCAACCAGAGTGACGTCGACAGTACCAGCGAGCTTTGTGGAACCTTCCGGAGCCACCACACCAGTGGCGACAGGGTCCGGCTCCGAGCATCCGGAAAAGAGGTTCCGTGCTAACTGGTGCAGAAGCTTTCCGAGGTAATTTTTGATGTTTTACCTCAGTTGATTATTTTTTGTTGTAACTGTATTTTGAGTTTCTTCGTCCTTCATCCACAAAGTGCCCAAGAAAGGGGCTGAAGCTCCGTTCCTTGTAGGATCGAGGAGCACATGAAAAGCTACTAGAGGGGGGGTGAATGGTAGATTTAAAAATCTTACGCAGCGGAAACAATTAAACCCCAAACCCTTTTGGCAGAAAAAACAATCTGTCAAAGAAATCGTGGTTGAGACTAATCTAAACGTGTTTCACCATGACAAAAAGTGATAGATATCAGAGAGAGAATCAAGTCACGAAGACAACACAAAAAGAATCACTTATATCCGTCGAGACAAACTCAAGTTATGATCGAAAGATCAAACAATGATCAGTCTGCCCTACCCGAGAAAAAACAGTTCTGGAACGCTGCAAAGAAACTCGTGTAGATCATAGAACACAAATCCAATGACCGTGAAATTTTGACATATGATATACAATCAAGTTGTGAAGACAACCCAAAAAGAATCACGTCAATTGGATCTGTAAAACTCTATTTATGATAAAACCACCGACGAAAGGTAGTGCTGTCCAGAAACTCGACGAGTAAAACTTGTCTGGAACAAGTCGGACGAAAAAGGCACAAAAGTTCCTTCAAACTATGAATTTTATTCAATAGAACACAAGAGAAACAGCCCCAAAGTCGTGCACCACGAGCTCTGGGCTCCCTTGCTTATATAACCAGCTCGAAAGCCAACTCAACTCAGATCAGGAACATAATCCTACCCTGTTCACGAATCGTAACTTTCCATAAATGCTTAGGATTCTTCTATACGCAGATAGAAGCAATCTTAAGACTTCCAAACACCTTAGGAACGTATCCCACATTCCTAAACAACTCAAATTCGTGACCCACACGAAATCCTAACATAACCAACTCAAATCTTTTCATATTTGAGTCAAACCCGACTCAGCCGCAGCCTGAGTCCATAACCTAGTCGGTTGGACCTTTCCGACCAATTCTTTACGTCCACATCTCTTTATCACGTCTCGGAACCATGTAGCCACGTCCAAGCACTCCTTGCACACGTGCAAACATCTTCTAATGACATCCACGATACCTTCATATGCATTGTTCTTGATTCAATCATGCTGCGCAACCTCCTGATCAGCTCAACCACAATTCCTCCTGAATTTGGTTGTTGGAACCTCATCTCCTCCCTGAGACTAGTCCAATGGATCCCGTCACCAGCCATGTCTTGAACTCAAGCAACACTTACACATGAATAAACAACCAATCCATACGAGCCCAAGTCCTCAACTTTACTCAAGTTAGTTCCGAACACAACACCCTACGTGAGAACCTCACATAAGCATGTTGCAAAACCACAGTAACACGATATCATCCATATCAACATAAACGCACCAAAAACTTAGCAAATGAATACTAAGCAATCTTTCCAACAATGTAAAGCAAGTACGAAACATTGCAAATGAAAAACAGAAGCACTGCGGTCAAGTTCCGGACCTTGCCAGAGCAACCCAGACCTTGAGCCAGAGCTAACAAAAGCTAGTAGAACCTAGCGCCGGAGCTTACCAAAACTAGTACAACCAAGCTCCCTCCGGAGCTTACAAAACTAGCAGGACCTAGCGCGGGAGCTAACTAGAACTAGTTGGAACTAGTAATCCCAAAAGCCGAAGCTAGAAAAATCAACTCGGAGCTTAGCAAAAACACGCCTGAGCTATCAAAGACATGTCAGAGCTAAAGACAAAACTTCACCGGAGCTGACCAAAGCTAGTCGGACCTTGATAAAAAGGTGTTTTGGTGATATTCAAAACTTTTATCATCAAGGCCAAGTGTATTCACTACAAGCCAATGTATTCAGCACACATAGGTCTTACAATCTCCCCCTTGATGAATGCATTGGCAACACCATTTAAAATCCCAACATTGGCTTATTCACATAAAAGTTTTGAAGGCAATTTCTCCCCTTTTGTAAATCAAAAGTAAAATGAAAAAAATTCCAAAATTCCCATATTATATCTCCATTATCTCTCCCCCTTTATTATCTCTCCCTTTTTGAATGTGTGATTAATCTCTCCCCCTTTGACAATGTATTCAGCAAGGTAAAAGAGAAATTTTAATTGTTATGAGCATATTATAACATATACATATAAAACAAAGCTCATCCAAGTCATACTATCAAGTAACTTACACTATCACATCAATGAGACACATAAAGTAGTGTAAGCCATGCTAGAGATCATATGTAATTTTCAATTTAAGCAAGTCATGATCTCACAAACTTAACTATTTCATAACTTGAAAGCATGACACTAGTTGCTACATTTTATTATTTTTCAAAACACAAATTTAGATCATATGATATTTGCAAGAGATTATATGCGCATCTGCCTTATTCTAACCAACCAAGCCAAGCCTATGTCATTTGACAATCAGAAGCTTAAGGACATGGTTTTAGTCATACACAACTTCTTCCAAGTTCAAATCTAAGTGCAATGATAAGCCATCTCAAAAGAAGAAGTGTGATGCATGCATATTCTCTTGATCTTTTCTTAATTTATATTTGTTCATAAAAACTCAACATGTGAGTTGATTACTTGATTAATTCTTAATGATTAAAAGCACTTGTGAACATGTAACAAGTTCAAAATAGCAAGAAAGTTCGACCATGACCAGTTTTAGTGTAAGTTATTATTCCAATTACTAGACATGGCAAAAACTACAAAATGTATAACACGAGTAATGTAGTAAGAACTTTCAGCATGTAAAAGGAATCACAAAGTCATATATGTATGAAATACTATGCTCATATTATTTTAATTTCAGATTCACACATAGACTTTACAAGTTTCAAAACTCCCCCTCAATTTAAGCCATGAGGATGCATAACCCCTATTTCACTATGAATGTAACAAAAAAGAGTGAAATCCAAAGGTTTTGTAAAAATGTCAGCCAATTGTTGTTCTGTATCTACATGGTGAAGCACAATGTTTCCTTTTTCAACATTATCTCGGAGAAAGTGATACCTAATGTCAATGTGCTTAGTTCTAGAATGTTGCACGGGGTTTTTAGCAATACAAATGGCACTAGTGTTATCACAAAATAGTGGAACACTATCTAGATCAACCCCATAGTCCTTAAGTGTTTGAACAATCCAAAGAATTTGTGAACAAGCACTAGCAGCAGCTACATATTTAGATTCGGTTGTGGATTGTGCAACTGAATTTTGTTTTCTAGAGGACCAATCAACAAGAGAATTACCAAGAAAATGACATGTACTGGAAGTACTTTTTCTATCAATCCTACAACCCCCAAAATCAGCATCCGAAAAAACTTTCAAAGTAACGGTTGAGGAAGAAGGAAGAAAAATGCCAATTTTTTGAGTTCCATGTAAGTACCTGAGAATCCTCTTGACGGCTTGACGATGTGAAACACGTGGGGAGGCTTGAAACCATGCACAAAGACATACGCTGAATTGTATGTCCGGTCTTGATGCCGTGAGGTACAAAAGTGATCCAATCATGCTTCTATAATCTTTTTGATCCACGGGTTCACCATCTTCATCAAGTTCAAGTGTTGTTGCTGTTCCCATTGGTGTCTGAAGAGGCTTGCTTTTGTCCATGTTGAAGCGCCTTAGGAGGTCTTTGGTATACTTCGTCTGATGCACAAAGGTACCCTCCTTGGTTTGCTTGATTTGCATCCCCAAAAAGTAAGTGAGTTCACCCATCATACTCATTTCAAATTCGGAACTCATCATTGCTGAAAACTTGGACACAAGATCATGAGAAGCACAACCAAAGATAATATCATCCACATACACTTGAACGAATAATGAGTCATTGCCATGCTTAAGCACAAAAATAGTTTTATCAACCTTGCCCATGGTAAAACCTTTTTCAAGTAAGCATGTTTTTAACCTATCATACCATGCTCTAGGGGCTTGTTTGAGACCGTATAAGGCTTTGGACAGTTTGTAAATATGATTAGGAAAATCTGGATTTTCAAAACACGGTGGTTGTTTGACATAAACCTCCTCATCTATGTAGTCATTAAGAAAAGCACTTTTAACATCCATTTGATATAGCTTAAAACCTTTAGATGCTGCAAAAGCTAACAAAATTCTTATGGCTTCTAATCTAGCGACAGGAGCAAAAGTTTCATCAAAATCTAGACCTTCAACTTGAGTGAAACCTTGAGCAACCAACCTAGCCTTATTCCTAACCACAACCCCATCTTCACTTTGTTTATTTTTAAATACCTATTTAGTTCCAATTAAAGTGTGACCTTGAGGTGGAGTTACAAGTTTCCAAACATTATTTCTTTCAAAATTTTCTAACTCTTCTTGCATGGCAATAATCCAAGATTCATTAGTGAGTGCATGTGATATATCTTTGGGTTCAAAAGAAGCAACAAAAGCAGAATGAGCATGAGAGTTTGGATCGCAAAACCTGGACCGTGTGACTCGTTCGTGCAAGCTTCCAATCATCTGTTGTGGGGGATGATCTTTGTAAAACCGTAGGGGAACAGATGTCTTACAAGCTTCTTCTTCTTCATGTTCATCACAAATCGATGAGCTTGTGACTTGAGGATGATTTGAATCAGCATTGATGGTTGTCGGTGCTGGTTGAGAATTAACATCCGGAGCTAAACCAAAGTCTTTAGCTGCTGAATTTTCTGGCAGCAACTCCAATTCTTCCTCATCTTCAATGAAAATGCTCTCCCCCTGCGGATATGGATCTGGACCTGCAATGTTTGAGCTAGTACCTAGGCTAGCTTCATCAAAAGACACTTCACATGTCTCCACAATTTTGTTAGTGTCAAGTAAAAGCACACGGTAGCCTCTAGTATGAGATGGATAACCAAGAAACATGCCATCAAAGGATCTAGGTTCAAATTTATCAAGATTACCATGTTTCTTAACAAAGCATTTGCAACCAAAAACCCGAAAGTGTGTAACACTAGGCCTATGTCCAAACCGGAGCTCATATGGTGTTTTACCTAGCTTAGCACGCAAGAAAACACGATTTGAGACATAACAAGCGGTTGCTAACGCATCAGCCCAAAATTTCCTAGGAGTTTGATATTCATCAACCATAGTCCTAGCCATCTCAACTAAGGTTCTATTCTTTCTTTCTACAACACCGTTTTGTTGAGGTACATATGGTGAAAAGAATTGATGATCTATTCTATTTTCAGCACAAAAGTGATCAAAAGATTGATTTTTAAATTAAGTTCCATTATCACTTCTAATTGCTTTTAAAGATCCTGGGTAATCAATTGATAATCTAAGAAATAAAGTTCTAAAGTGACTAAAAACTTCATTCTTAGACGCCATAAAGTAAACCCAAGAGTATCTAGAATAATCATCAACAATAACAAGAACATACCATTTACCTCCGAAGGATTGAACACGTGAAGGTCCTACGGTGTCAAGATGCAAAAGTTGGCATGGTTCAGTTGTCATGATCATTGTGAGAGGAGTATGTGAACCTGCAACCATCTTAGCATGTCTACAAGAAGAGCACACAATTTCTTTGTCCCCTTTAAGCTTAGGCAGCCCACGTATGCGATCAAGAGCACTAACACGCGTTAGGTGATCAAAGCCTACGTGACCAAGTCTACGATGCCAAAAATATAAGTCCTTTGAATCATTAGCAAATAGACACCTATGCTTAGAGGAAGACATATCAAAATCAGCTTTAAAAACTCTTCCAAACCGAGACATGTTAAAAATAAGCTCACTATTTGAACCTACAACTTTGCAGCAGTTTTTATTGAAAATAATTTCTAGATTTTCATCTAGCAATTGTGCAACAGAAAGCAAGTTGTATTTCAAATTTTTGACAAGTGCCACATCCTTCAAAGTGTAGTGATCATTTACTCTAACTGAACCCTTAGCAATTATAGGAGTTGAAGAATTATCGGCAAAAGTAACATTCTCTACACATGACACAAAAGAGAGAGAGGAGAACCAATCTTTGTTACCGGTCATGTGGCGTGAGCAACCTGAATCCACAATCCAAATGTTCTCCTTCCTCAAACATGTAACCTACATAAAAGCACAATACGTCGATGACTCAATACTGGGGTTAGTCAAAAGGCATTTAGGAATCCAGTACTGAGTCACGCGACGTGCAGCAAGAAAAACACGCGAAAGCTGAGACAAAACGGCAGGTTCATGAGTCAAAGTTTGAGATTTTTTATTCTTGACTACTGACCTATAAGGTATTACTTGTGTAGCACAAAAATCAGTAGCTCCGGAGGCAAAAACAGAAGGTCCAGAGGTAAACTTTGAATGTTTTTGACTCAAAACAGCAGGTTGTACATTCGGTTCAATGTGAGCAGCAAATTTTGCATGAAAGTTATGAGATCTAGCAACCATTTTTTCCCTTTTCTGTTGTTTAGCTAGTCTATAACAAAAATCTATGACATGACCATCTCTACCACAGAAGGTACAATGAAATTTAACTTTGTGTTCATGTCTAGATGAGCAAGCAATATTTTTATTTGAAACCGAATGAGACAACACTCCTGCAGATTTGAAAACCACTCCTTTTTGTTTAGGAACTGTTTAAATCAAACCACTTCCTAATGACTTTACGATTTTAGGTGGATGTGCCTTAGAATGAGCATGAGAATCAAAACCTAAACCAGTTTTATCATTGCAAGACTTGGAAGAATTCAGGAGTAAGTTTAGGTTCTTATTCCCATTACAAAACCGATCTAATGTCCTATGCATGTCATCAAGTTTATTTGACAGATCAAGGCAATTTTTACATGAAGTTTTTCCTTTTAGTTTGCAATTGGAACAAAATTTAACTTCATGAGAATGTAAAGCATTGTTCAATATAGAAATTTCATTCATAGCATCCTGTAGTTTCTTATCAAGATCATCACAAGTAGAACAATGCAAACCAATTGTAGAACAGCTAGCATCTTTCAAGTTTTTATCATTAAGTGCAGCATGCTCTTTGTTCTTTTCAATTTCTAACTCAAGTTTATCAAGTGTGGAGGTGTGCGCACTTCTTAATGAGGACAATTGTTCATATATTAAATCACATGAGGAACATACATCATCACTAGGAATCAAAGTTTTTAAACGGTTGATTTCAGATTCTAGTGATTCAATTTTAGCAGCACTATCCCTAAGCTTTTTGTCCTTTTTCTTAACAATAATAGTGGCACGAGAAATAGCATCACACATTTCTTCGCAAGTAGGACATACCTCTTCATTGTCGCTGTTGTGTTCTGCCTCCTCCATACTTGATCTTGACTTGCCCGCCATGAAGCACAAGTTTGCCAAATCATCTTCATCTTCATCACTTCCAATGTCCACGTCACTTGAACTGAACTCCTGAAGCGCGGTGATGAAACTGTTGATCATCTTGCATCCTATGGTACCTTTCTTCTTCTTGTGGAATTTCCAGAGGAGGTTCGAACCTTGCTTTGTTTTTCTTCCCAGGTGGTTGGACTTGAAAGGTTAGGGCATTCTGTACGAAAGTGTCCTGTTTTACTACATTCAAAACAGAGTTGAGGTCCGAAGCTTCCTCTCCTTCTAGTTTTCACATTTTGCAATGCCTTTGAGAATCTAGTAGAGATGAGTATCAACTCCTCTTCTGGAATTTCTTCGATCTGCTCCAGGGTTAGTGAGGACAACAAAGAAAGAGTATTGCAAGATGATGATTGGCCGAAGCTAGACATATCACGTTCTGAAACAAATGCAATAGACTTATTGGGGTTCTTACGTGAGATTATGTCAATTTCATGAGTTTTTAACTTGGAATATAGCACATCTAAAGTAAGTGAACTCATGACAGTAGATTCACGAATAGATATGACTTTCATCTCCCAAATTGACATATCTAATGCACTTAGCAATTGCCTAGCATTTTCAGCATCTGAAAAATTAACATTGACACTACGCAAGTTGCTGAGAATCTTATTAAAGCGAGCAAAAAGGTCATCAATAGACTCACCAGGTTGCATCTCGAAGCGCATGTATTCTTTCTTGAACATGTCTTGTCTTACCTCTTTGATCGTGTTGGATCCTTCGTGGTAGTCACAAAGTGCTTTCCACACATCGTATGTAGATCGGAGGTGTGCAACACGGTCGAAGTCGCTTTGTGTTAATCCTTGTATGATCAAGTTCCGAGCCTTGTTGTTGTTGTCGACATCTCTCAGATTTGTAGCTGTAACATGATCGTTTGATGGCACTTCGTAAGGCTTGTATACCTTCTCCCATATTGCAAAGCCTTGTGCCTGGATGAAAGCCTCCATGCGTGCCTTCCAAACCTGAAAATCAATACCAGCGAACACACAAGGTTTGGCAGAGTACTTCTCCATGATGATTAGTCAAAAACACACGCAAATCACAAAGATTTGAGCATCGTTGCTTTGATACCAATTGTAGGATCGAGGAGCACGTGAAAAGCTACCAGAGGGGGTGAATGGTAGATTTAAAAATCTTACGCAGCGGAAACAATTAAACCCCAAACCCTTTTGGCAGAAAAACAATATGTTAAAGAAATCGTGGTTGAGACTAATCTAAACATGTTTCACCGTGACAAAAGTGATAGATATCAGAGAGAGAATCAAGTCACGAAGACAACACAGAAAGAATCACTCAAATCCGTCAAGACAAACTCAAGTTATGATCGAAAGAACAAACAATGATCAGTCTGCCCTACCCGAGAAAAAACAGTTCTGGAATGCTGCAAAGAAACTCGTGTAGATCATAGACCACAAATCCAATGACCGTGAAATTTAGAAATATGATAGACAATCAAGTTTTGAAGACAACCCAAAAAGAATCACGTCAATTGGATCTGTGAAACTCGAGTTATGATAAAACCACCGACGAAAGGTAGTGCTGTCCAGAAACTCGACGAGTAAAACTTGTTTGGAACAAGTCGGACGAACAAGGCACAAAAGTTCCTTCAAACTACAAATTCTATTCAATAGAAAACAAGAGGAACAGCCCCCAAAGTCGTGCACCACGAGCTCTGGGCTCCCTTGCTTATATAACCAGCTCGAAAGCCAACTCAACTCAGATCAGGAACCTAATCCTACTCTGTTCACGAATCGTAACTTTCCATAACTGCTTAGGATTCTTCTATACGCAGATAGAAGCAATCTTAAGACTTCCAAACACCTTAGTAACATATCCCACATTCCTCAACAACTCAAATTCGTGACCCACATGAAATCCTAACATAACCAACTCAAATCTTTCCATATTTGAGTCAAACCCGACTCAGTCCCAGCCTGAGTCCATAACCTAGTCGGTTGGACCTTTCCGACCAATTCTTTACGTCCACATCTCTTCATCACGCCTTGGAACCATGTAGCCACGTCCATGCACTCCTTGCACACGTGCAAACATCTTCCAATGACGTCCACGATACCTTCATATGCATTGTTCTTGATTCAATCATGCTGCGCAACCTCCTGATCAGCTCAACCACAATTCCTCCTGAATTTGGTTGTTGGAACCTCATCTCCTCCCTGATACTAGTCCAATGGATCTCGTCATCAGCCATGTCTTGAACTCAAGCAACACCTGCACATGAATAAACAACCAATCCATACGAGCCCGAGTCCTCGACTTGACTCAAGTTAGTTCCGAACACAACACCCTACGTGAGAACCTCACATAAGCATGTTGCAAAACCACAGTAACACAATATCATCCATATCAACCAAAACGCACCAAAAACTTAGCAAATGAATACTAAGCAATCTTTCCAACAATGTAAAGTAAGTACAAAACATTGTAAATGAAAAACAGAAGCACTGCGGTCAAGTTCCGGACCTTGCCAGAGCAACTCAGACCTTGAGTCGGAGCTAACAAAAGCTAGCAGAACCTAGCGCCAAAGCTTACCAAAACTAGTACAACCAAGCTCCCTCCGGGGCTTACAAAACTAGCAGGACCTAGCGCTGGAGCTAACCAGAACTAGTCGGAACTAGTAATCCCAAAAGCCGGAGCTAGAAAAATCAACTCGGAGCTTAGCAAAAACACGCCTGAGCTATCAAAGACATGTCGGAGCTAAAGACAAAACTTCATCGGAGCTGACCAAAGCTAGTCGGACCTTGATAAAAAGGTGTTTTGTTGATATTCAAAACTTTTATCATCAAGGCCAAGTGTATTCACTACAAGCCAATGTATTCAGCACACATAGGTCTTACATTCCTGCAGCAGCAGCTGAGGCTGTGCAGGCGGAAGCTCCGACTCCAATTCCAGCGCCGCCACAAGAGGTGGCTGAGGCTGCGGCAGCTCCGACGCCAGATGTCGTGGTCTTGGACCTCGACTCATCCCCAGAAGCTCCCGTGGTAGCGCCGGACCACGGGAATGAAGATGTACCAGCGGCACCTGCCCCGGAGGTTGAAGCTCCGGGCTTGGATGCTGAGATGATGGATGCTCCAGCCTCAGAGCCGGAGGTAGCTGCGGTTCTGGCCCTAGAGCCGGATGTTGTTGAAGCCCCGATAGTCGAGCCGGTGGTTGATGAGGCCCTGGCGGTAGAGTCGGGTATTGATGGATTTCTGGTGCTTGAGCCGGTTGTCGAGGAAGCTCCAGCCGTAGAGCCGGTTGCTGCAGAAGTGTCGGCGGTAGAGCCGGTCGTCGAAGAAGTTCTGGCGCCTGAGCCAGTTGCTGCGGAGGTGCCGGCGCCCGAGCCCATTGTGGTCGACGCATCAGCATTGGAACCGGCGGTGGAGGAGGCGCCAACGTCGGAGCCGAATGTGGCTTCAACTCTAGCAGAATCTTCTATGCCCGCCCCAGAAGCAGTGGTCCCGGAGGTGCCCACGCCCGAGCCAGGGTGCCCAGATGAAGCTGCCGGCCCCCCGCCTGAGGGGCCAGTTGTTGATGACCTGGCGGCGGGACCTTTGGAGCCAATTCCGGAGGTCGAAACTTCTACTGTAGGACCTTCCTCGGCGGTGACCGAGGCTATCCAGGAGGACAGCCCTAGTGCCGTAGAAGCTCAGGGGACCGCTCTTGTAGAGTGGGACCCGATTTTTGTCAAAGAGAACCCGCTGGAACCAGTGGAGATGACCTCGGCAGGTCCTGACCCGATCCCCCTGTCGTTGTCTATTGACAATGCCTGCTCCAGTCTTCGTCAGATCCAGCTAGCTTTCTACCACGACAACAAGGCCCTCGAGGAGGAGCACCAAACTCTTAGGAGGTGGCGCAACCGGCTCCAATTCGAGACCAAGCTGGAGCAGTCGAGGCTGGCTAACGACAAGGAGTGGGTGAAGAGGGAAAAGGTCTGCCTGGAATACTGGGGTAAGCTACTGGATGAGAGGGAAAGCATGACACGATCCCTTGACAAACAGTCCTGAGCCATCTATGAACAGGCCAAATCTACTAATAGCGCAGCGGATGATCGCAAGGAGAGGCTCAACGCCATCCACGCTAGTCTCGTCAAGCACCGGGAGGCTCTTGAGGAGCGGGGGAGAAAGCTCAAAGATGAAGAGCAAAAACTCCTGGAGCTGCAGGACGGCGTCATGAAGAGGGAAGAAGATATTGTCCAAAAGATAGCTCTGAGTGACAAGAGTCTCGAGGAGTGCACCAAAAAATTGGATGAGCATTGTGAGGAAGAGGATACGAAGGCCTGGCAGCGAGGACAGGACCTCTACAAGCAGGAGAATGTCGTTGCCGCCAGGGAGAAGAAAGTGTGGGGCCGGGAGAAGGACCTAGTTGACCGCCGGAACAAGATCCACCTCCGGGAGGAAGAGATCAGCAAACTCGAAAGGTAGGTTGCTGAAAAGATTCAGCAGAACGCCAAAGAGGTAGAGTGCCTTGCTCGAGAGAATTTGGAGCATGCGGCGGCCAAAAGATCATTGGAGGAGATGTGAGGCACAAGGGCTGCAAAGTCCCAACAAGTTTGGGACTTCCTGGGCAAAGCCGACGACGTGCTGACGCCAATGGGTTTTAGTCCCGTGCGTCCGGATGATCCGGAGCCGGAGCTGGACCAGGCGTTGCAGGCGTTGAGTTCAGCAGGCAACAAGCTCACCAAGATGGGCGATGTCATCACGGACCAGCTGGAGACCGAGGGACAATCTCTGGCGAAGGACGTCGCAGAATTTGTGCTGACGTGCTACACAAATCGGGACCCTCAATTCCCCCTGGACCCGGTGCTTGAAGGCCTCACCGAAGGAGAGGGAGAAGCTGCCCAAGCCAGCGTATCGGAGGCTGCCCAGAAGGTCGCCTCGTTCTTCCAAAGGGTCTAGGACCATCTCTTTGTAGCTCCCACTTGTATCCTCTCTTCTTTTTCTCCAATTTTGTAATCTCTTGTCTCCAGATGAATGAGATCCAAGTTTTTTGTGAATTTCATTTTTTTCTTCAACATCTTTGTCCCACTTGGCCCCCTGGTAGATGTACACAATTTGATTGTGAACATGTACCAAGAGGATGTAACAGTTGTAGAATGTAGGTTCGAAGTCTTCGATTGTGGAGGCCCCCTCAGGCTGTCGGAGCTTAGTGGCTCCGGCATTGACCATCGTTGGAGCTTAATAGCTTCGGCAGTAGTCTCCATCAACGCGTAAAGCATCGACGGTTAGTCCTCTGGGGTGTCGGAGCTTGGTGGCTCCGGCAGTGACCTCTATCAACACATGGTGTGTCGACAGCAGACTCCTTTTTAGAGCCTTCCCACCATCTTTTCTTCACATTGATGGCTGGCCCCCTAGTTTTACCGGAGCTGAGTAGCTCCAGCGATGCTCGCTATCAATGTTTGAACATCGACCACAAGCCGCCTAGAGTATGTCGGAGCTTTGGCAGCTCTGGCTTCATTCACCATCATCATGAAATATTTATTTTTCCTGCACACTGAAGTCAAGAAAAACAGTAAAATCCATTTTCCTATCTATAACTTCATTGTGACTTACTATTCCCGAGAAATTTTTAGGTCAAACACAATTCTAAATACAATCAAGTGCACTGCCTTGTTTCCCTCAGATCTGATCGTTTCTGGACTCACCTTACTTCAGCCTGCTGGGGTGTAGGTAGAGTGGCGTACTTAGGGTGCATGACCAGGCTAAGTCGATAGCACACTCCGGCCCTAGATTGGCTTGGCGACATTCAGGCGAGTAGACCATTAACAATGTTTGGACCCGAAAGAATAGACAATGCAACACGAATTGTACATGAACTGGTCAAGCTAAAGTTTCTTAAGAATTGCACAACTTTGTTATAGACAAGAAAGAGAAAAATAAAAAATATTGAGCATGTACAAAGTAAATGCACGTGGAGTCTGTTTTCACACAATGATGTATTTCATTATAGGTCCAGGGTACAGAGGAAACAAGTACACTCTTAGGGTACGGAACCAGGCTAAGTGTGTTTCGTTTCTTGTTTGACCCAAGGTAGCTAGCTACACTTTTAGTTCTGAGACTGTGACAAGTATTGCATGGACGTTGCGGACCTAACAGGGTAGGTCCGGCTGTCCTCCCGGTGGAGCTACCCGACTTTGTACAATGACTCTATAACATACATCACATATAATTACAGACTCACCTCTGTGATATTAAGCGTAGAACTTACGGAGGTGCTCAATGTTCCAAGGATTAGGGAGAGGTGTCCCATCCTCGGTTGCCAAGCAAACGCATCCAGGACGGGATACGTTGATCACTCGGAAGGGTCCTTCCCAGCTGGGGGAAAGTTTTTTTAACCCTTCCCTGGATTGTATTCTCCGTAGCACCAGATCGCCTTCCTCGAGCTATCGGTTGTGAACATGCCGTTGGTTATAGCGCCGAAGAGCTTGGCGGTATCGGGCATTCCTAACATCTGCTCGGCACCTTCCCTCTTCAAGGAGGTCAAGGTCTTCACGCCGGAGCTGGTCCTGCGTGGCTTCGTCGAAGGTTCGGACTCGGAGCGACCCCAAGGTGATTTCCGAAGGAGGGACTGCTTCAGCTCCGTACACCAGGAAGAAGGGTGTCTCTCTAGTTGACCAATTTGGAGTTGTCCTGTTGGCGCATAGAGTGGGCGCAAGCTCTTCGATCCAGTTGGCTCCATGTTTTTTCAGACGCTCATAAGTGCGCCTCTTGAGTCCTTTTAGGATTTCTGCATTTGCTCTCTTGGCTTGGCCATTGCTTGTCGGGTGAGCTACGGAATCGTAGCTGACTTGAATGTCGAGGTATTCGCAATATCCTTGGGATGCAGAGCTTGTGAACTGGGTCCCATTATCAGTTATGATTTTGTTTGGGAATCCAAATCTGCATACGATGGTCTGAAAGAAGTTGATAGCTGATTGTTTGTTTATTTTCACAACTGGAGTTGCTTCCGGCCATTTGGTGAATTTGTCAATGGCAACATACAGGAACTTGTAACCTCCGACGGCTCTTGGGAAAGGTCCCAAGATGTCCATCCCCCACACAGCGAAAGGCCATGTAGGAGGTATCATTTGTAGAGGTTGAGCCGTTGTGTGAATTTGTTTCACATGAAACTGGCAAGCTTCACATTTCTTCACCAGCTCAGTTGCATCCTGGAGCGTTGTAGGCCAGTAGAAGCCATGTCGGAAGGCTTTACCAACCAGCGTGCGGGAAGACGTGTGGTTCCCACACTCGCCTCCATGGATTTCTGCGAGGAGCTTGCAACCTTCTTCCTTTTTGATGCACCGCATTAGGATGCCGTTGGCACCGCGCCAGTAGAGATCCCCTTCTACCAACGTGTATCTTTTATCCAATCTGACTTTCTGGTCAGCGGATACATCATCGTCAGGAGATATTGTCTTTCAAGTAGCTCCGGATCTCCGAGATCCATGCATCGGAGCTAGCTTGAGCATTTGAGTATTGCGTGCTGGGTTGCTCGGAGCTTCCGGCAGCACCTACGACCATTGATGGCTGCCATGGTAACAGGGCCATCGGGACCGCCAGCTTTGGGATGCTGGTCTCGCCCCCTTCGCCCAATTCGGCGGGCTGAGCTATAAGTTTTGACAATCTCCGGATGAAGGTTCCGTCGGGAGCCCGAGCTCCGGTTGACACTTTCGTTGAGAGTTCGTCAGCTTCAGCATTATGTACACGCTGGACATGGTGGAGGTCCAGGACTTCAAAGTTCTTTTGAAGCCTCTGGACTTCAAAGAGATAAGCAGCTTGTTGGGGATTGTTGCAGGAGCATTCACCCTTCACATGTTTAATGATGAGCTACGAATATCCCTTGACCAACAGCTGCTTGACACCGTATGACAGTGCCACCTTTAATCCGTAAATGAGTCCTCATACTCCGCCATGTTGTTGGTCGCCTTGAAGTCAAGGTGGACAATGTATTTTACCTTCTCCCCGGTTGGAGCGAGGAGAAGGACTCCAGCTTCAGCCCCTTGCTTTTGCATGCAGCTATCGAAGTAGAGAGTCCAGTGAGGCTCGGTGAAGACTGGAGCCTTGAGTTCCGGCTTCTACTCACTAGGGCCCCCAGGGTTTGATGGAGAGGGGGTCCATTCCGCCATGAAGTCTGCCAATGTTTGACTCTTGATCGCTTGCCTTGGAATGAATTCTAGGTCAAACTCGGCCAATTCCGCTGGCCACTTTGCAATGTTCCCGGTGGAATTGGGATTATGCAAGATCGCGCGCAGTGGATAAGAGGTCACCACTGAGATCTTATGAGCTTGGAAGTAATGGCGAAGCTTCCTGGAGGCGATAAGAACTGCATAGAGTAGCTTATTCACCTTTAGGTATCGAGTCTTGGCGTCATGGAGTATTTCGCTGATGAAGTACACTGGGCGTTGGACTGTCCGGACCCTCCCGGAGGGGCCCGAAGCTTCCTCCTCATCGACCCGGACCCTCCCGGAGGGGTCCGTACCTTCTTCAGGGACCTCCGGGTCCTTGCTGAAGGAACCCGGAGCTTCTTCTGGAGTGACCCGGACCCTTCCGGAGGGGTCCGGATCCTCTTGTTCAACAAGAGTAACTCCTTGAAGATCCAAGTCTGGGGGGCTGGGACCCAGACTCACCTTCAGGAACCTCCTGACCCTCCCGGAGGGGTCTAGATTCCTGAGCTTGTGAGGGTTCTGGTCTCTCTGCAACCAGGACCATGCTGACAACTTCGTCAGTTGCCGAAATGTAAAGCAGTAGAGGCTCACCAGGGTTCGGAGCTACCAAGGTTGGTAGGGTGGTGAGGAGCTTCTTTAGCTCCTGGAACACCTTTTCGGCTTCTTCAGACCATTGGAATGGTCCAGACTTCCTCAATAGCTTGAAGAAGGGTAGTGCCCATTCTGCTAGTCTTGAGATGAATCGGCTGAGGGCGGCTAGACATCCAGTCAGCTTCTGGACGTCCTTGATGCGGGCTGGTGGCCGCATATCTTCAATAGCTTTAATCTTCGCCGGATTCGCCTCTATGCCTCGGTGGTTCACCAAGAATCCAAGAAGATTTCCGGAGCTAACCCCGAAGACACACTTGTCCGGGTTCAGCTTTGTGCGGGTGACCCGCAGCTTGTCGAAGACAGCTTGCAAGGTGTCAAGAAGTGACTCCTTGTCCTTGATTTTGATGACGCTGTCATCAACATACACTTCCACTACGTCTCTAATGAGCTCTCCAAAGGTTTTGTACATAGCTCGTACAAACGTTGAGGCTGCATTCTTGAGACCAAATGGCATGGTAGCATAACAATACAATCCATCTACTGTTATAAAAGAAGTGTGCTCTTCATCTTCCCTAGACATTCTGATTTGATGGTACCCAGAATATGTGTATAGGAAACACAGTAATTCACAACCGGAGGTGGAATCCACTATCTGATCTCTTCTAGGTAGTGGGAATGGATCTTTTGGACATGCCTTATTCAGTGTTGTGTAGTCGATACACATCCAAAGCTTCCCGCCGACCTTGGGTACAACGACTGGGTTTGCCAGCCATTTTGGGTGGAAGACATCTAGGATGAATCCAACTTCGAGCAACATCTTCACTTCTTGTCGTATGAAGTTCTGTCGCTCTACTGATTGTTTCTGAGACTTCTGATGTACAGGCCGAGCATTGAGATAGATCTTCAGATTATGCTCGATGACTTCCCTAGGGATCCCACACATTTGTGACGGTTGCCAGGCAAATAGGTCAACGTTAGCCCGGAGGAAAGTGATGAGCGCGAGTTCCTATTTGTCATTCAGACCTCCCGATACACGGGTGGTCCGAGCGGCATCGGAACCAATTTGGACGACTTTGACGGGAATGTCGGTGTCGTCGCTTGGTTGCACGCGAGGTGCGAAGGTTGAGCCTCGTTGACGAATGCTCGGGGGTTTCAGAGTTTGCTCCTGCCTGGATTCTTCCTCCTGCGCTGTAGCAAACGCGTGAAGTTCTTCCAGAGCAGTCACTCTGACAGTGCGATCTTCGCGGATCCGGAGAACACCAGCTGGTGTGGGCATCTTCAACACCAGGTAGCCATAATGAGCAGCAGCCATGAACTTGTACAAGGCTGGCCTGCCCAGAATGGCGTTGAAGGGTAAGTTGATCTGAGCAACGTCAAAGACCAACTTCTCAGTGCGACATTTCTCCCGAGTCCCAAAGGTTACGGGGAGAGTAATGGCACCAAGTGGGGTTATGGCCCCCGGACCTACTCCGGAGAAAGGTCTGGAGGGGCGAAGGTACGAAGGTCGGAGCTGAAGCTTGACGAAAGCTTCGAAGCTTATGAGGTTCAGCCCCGAACCTCTGTCCACCATTACATGGTGGAGTTGGATGTTGTTGATGGTTGGAGATACCATCAATGGGAGTTGGCCAGCTCCAATCATATTCCGAGGGCAGTCTGATGCATCAAAAGCGATGGCAGTATCCATCCACTTCTGGTGCAGCTCCGCCCTGGCGGTGGGAGATACTGAGGCCATGTCCTGCCGCATGGTCTTGAGGACACGACGGGAGGTGATGTCCCATGAACCACCAAAGATGGTGTTCATGGTTTTCTGACGTTCATTGTCGGATACGTCAGAGTCGTCGTCGACGGAGGTGTAAACAGCCTTCAAGACCTTTTTAGGGTCCTGAAAGCCTAACTCCTCTTCAGCCGGAGCTTCGTCGACTTTCTGTTTTCCTTCCCTTTGTCGGAAAGGAACTTCTTCTCGGCGCTTGTTGTAGCGCTCGGCAAGGTTTTGGACCCCTCGGCAGTCTTCCAAGTTGTGGTTGTTCGACTCATAGATAGGACACCACAATTTGGAGTTACCGCCATCTTCAGATGAAGGTCGAGGTCGTTTCTTGGGGCGTGGCCCCCGGCCACCCGGAGCTGCAGCAGCTGCAGCAGTAGGTGTGCTAGCCAACGGATTTTTCTTGTCGTTGGACTTTTTCTTCTTTTTGCCACTCCCGGTGGTAGTGGCTTCGCCCTTGGAGGATTTTTTGTTATCCTCCGGAGGTGGTTTCGAGTGCATTTCACGGCCCTCCGCAGCTTTGGCACACTTGTCTGCCAAGCTGAAGAGCTCCGTGACGCTGGTGATCTCCTTGACCGCCAGCTTCTCCAGCATCTTCTTGTCTCGTACGCCCTGTCTAAATGCCACAATAACAGAGGCGCTAGAGATAGAAGGAATAGTGTTTCGTACTTGGGAGAACCTCTGGATGAAGGAATGCATGGATTCTCCCCCTTTCTGCATTACAACAAAAAGGTCTTGTTCGGTGCCTGGTCGGTTGTACGAACTCCTGAAATTGGCAGTGAACTGTTGGCACAGTTCTGCCCAACTATTGATGGAGTTGGGCGGGAGGCTCATGAACCAGGACCTGGCGGTCCCAGTTAAAGCCATGGGGAAGTAGTTGGCCATTATGGCCTCATTACCTCTGGCTGCAAGGATTGCAGTGGAGTAAATATGGAGAAACTCAGCGGGATTGACAGTACCATCAAATTTCTCCGGCGGGTGAGGCTGAAACTTTTGTGACCATCTGACCATGCGCAAGTGCATGGCCAGAGCAGAACAGCCTCCTCCTACTCCCTCGAGAGCAGGACTGTCTCGATCCTCTCGCCTTTTGCGAGCACGCTCGATATGGATGCGGTCGTCCTGTTGACGATAACGGCGATCAAGCTCCGCCCGGAGGTCGTGAGTTGAAAGCCTCGTTACTGTATGGGTGCGCCGCGCCCCGGCAGGCAGCGACGTAACTTGCTGAGACGCTGCACGCCTCCTATTTTGGGAAGTGTGCGGACTAAGTCTGCCCGACACTGCGATGGGGCCCGCCCCAAGGGGGGAGGACCTTGGTTGCTGATGCGATCGGCTGCTGCTGCAACCAAGTGTTCCACATCAGCCCTCCACTGCTCCATTGAACCCTAGGATGCACCCGGGGGTGGTGGGCGTTGGAGAAGAGCACGCGCTGCATGGAGCGCGTGTTCAGGGTTGTTGTTATTCGCCGATGCTGTGACCGATGCAGATGTCCTGTCCCGTTGTCCAGCTTGATTTGCTGGTGCAGGCGGTGGCGGCGGAGGCATGACTCTTGCTGGAGCCACGGCACCGGCTGGTTGTTGCATGTTGGAGGGATTGCCTCCAGCAGGTTGCGCAGCGGGGATGCCGTTGGACGATCCAGCAGCAGAGTTCACCATCTTGAAATCTCGGGCACACCCCTACCTGGCGCGCCAACTGTCGGTGGGTAAATCCGGCAGATCTCCCGACACTACTGCTAGTAGTCCGCGGAGTTTGTAGTTCGGTAATGGGCACGTAGAGATTCAAGAGATGGTAGCAAATTGACACAGAGGTTTATGTGGTTCGGGCCGCCTGAGCGTAATACCCTATTCCACAGGATGTGTAGCTCTTATATTAAGCGTCTAAGAGCTTTCAGTGATTGTGTGTGCTTGAGAGTGTGTGAGAGTCTCCGAGCCTCCGCAGAGTATCTCCGACCAGTCCTTCTATAGCACAAGGACTGGTCGTTACACTGTTAGTCTGACCTGACATGTGGCCCTGGCGGTTACTAATGTTTAATACACAATAAATGGGGTTAATTACCCTTAATAGCATGGTAACGGGCCTTAACAGTGTCATTACTGGTATTAAGGGCCTTCCGATTAAGTGTCATTAATATGGTATTAATGACACTTAATTGGGTCTTGAAGTCCTTGATTGCTCCTTGAAGGTCCGAGCCGTTGGGGGTCCACCAGTCTGATTGTTGAGGTTGAAGGTCCGGCGGTTCGGACACGTGGCAGCTCTGGAGCTTACCGTCATTGACGCGTAGGTCCGGTGCTGTTGGACACGTGCCGGTACCGGAGCTTCCCTCTGTCTGGGGTTAGGTCCGGGGGTGCCATACTGGTATCTAGTCCGGACCTTTCCCATGTGTGGGCGATAGCTCCGGTCTTATGATACACGTGGCAGCCCTAGGACTAACCATGTAGGGGAAGCAGGTCCGGTTATGACTGACATGTGGGGCCTTCGGAGGTCTTCAAATCTGGTAGATGGAGTTTCCTTGTGATCTTTGCAATCCTAAGGGGTATCCGGTATGCAGGGTACCGACAATATTGATCCTATTTTTAAAATAAATGTTTTTTTTGCAAACTGCATGCTTGTGTCAATTTGATGGGAATCCTGTGATAGGAAGTTTACTAGCACTGTTTGACCACCCTTGTCACCTGGAAATTATGGTAGAGAGTCGGGATGGGATTTTTACCTTTTTGCTTTGCTTAATTAATTGGGATGGAAGAACAACTACACTACTTAATTTAATTATGCATTAATGAGATTGTGGTTGACATGAACTGGTTAAATATGATATGGTAATGGGTGATCTAAGCAGGCTTGGTACGTGGATGGGTTGGATGTTATGGTGGTTTTGCTTGCTTTAGATCTAAGAACCGGTTCATGGAGCGACCATCTAGGATTTATAGTGCCACCACGAGGCCAAGTATGGGTGTGGTGTAGCTGATTAATTAGGGCTTTGCTAGTGCTATTTGGACCATTAAGGATGCTCGGGGAAGGGGTAGTCGGATTGGGTTTGTTGATGATTGGTGGGACTACCCTGGGATCCAAACGGCTCAAGAGGGGGTCCTTGGTTGAAGATGTGCTCAGTTGGAGGCATCGCCACCGGTGAAACCTTAGTGGGGTCTAAATAGGCTAGTAATCCCTTTGTAAAGGCTATTTTGTGATCTCTTGGCCACACACCAACGGAATTGTGTAATGTGACCGACGGGTCATGGGCATAAGGGAGGTTCTTAGTCACCGAAAGGTGATGAAATCACAAAACACGTGGGTAAAGTGGTACAAACTCTGCAGAGTCTAATAAAACTATCATGATAGTCGTACTCCCAGTTATGAGCAACCTGGACCCTCACATGATTAGAGGAAAATTGGGATTTGGGATGGTTATGGTTGGTATTATGGTTATGGATGGTTATGAATTGAATTCTGGTATCGAATATGGTTATTGGTATATGATGATGGATATGGAATATGGACTGGTGTTATGATATTTACATGGATTATGATGGGTTTATTCACATACATATAATATATTGCTTTTCAAATGTTTTAATGTACTTTTCAGGACTTAGCCATTATTATATTCGTCATTTGAATCAGTCACATGTCATACTTTCCACACTTGTTCAGTACGACATGTACTCACTGTTGCAACCCCCCCACACACACAGTTGCAGGTCAGGATTGGGGGTTTAATGGCGATAATGTGGAGTTCTAGGCTGTGTCTACCGTCAGCTTTGCCTTTGGTGTTGATTGGAGCTTCGCTACCCTATCGCTTATGCTGCCTAGCTGTTTAGTTTACTTAATTAGTTTATTTCCGCTGCATTAGTTGAACTTGTCATTAATATTCATTAGAACATGTATTCGAGGATAATATGGCTTGTGTAATAAAATTTGGTTAATTAATCTTGTTCTTTGGAAATTTTTTGTTTACTCTTTTGTGAATGCACTCGTGTATGTGTGTTGAACATCCTGGGCACACATATGCGTTCACTTGGTTCATTTTCGGAAATGGGTGTCACAGCAGCTTACAAGTGGGGCCCGGGGCCTGACAAGTGGCCCCGGGAGTCCAAATCTGTCCTAAGGTTTGGGAGTAAATGATATCCCCTGACAATGGCTTCAATGTGCCGCCTGGCCATGCCTTGCTGCAGGGCTACACATAGCCCCTCGTCATGGTTAGTCGTGCCTCGTCAGTCTTGTCGCGACCTCTCATTTGTCCGCCGTACATAAAAGTTGGGCACCAGCCTGTTATCGCACGACTGGGTGCAGGACCCTTGACTTACGAGTGCGAGCTCCCGCTTACCTAGGGAACTTGTGTGTCCTTCCCGTTTAGGCGCACTGGGCTCGTCTCTCTTTATTGCCGCTATCGCAGGATGGACTAGGCCCGGCGCTGCCTGGCACGTGGCAAGTCTGGTCCTTCCCTCTGCCGGGAGGTCGAGTCCGGAGCTGCCGGACACGTGGCTCCACTGGACCTTCTTTCTACAGGGAGGAAGGTCCGGGGCTGCCGATCTAGCGGACGTGCGGGGCCTCTCCTCAGTGGGGAGGTGGACCCAGAGCTGCAAGATGCGTGGCAGTGTCGGATCTCCCTCCCTTGGGGGAGATACACCTGGAGCTGCAGGGCATGTGGCAGCGTCGGGCCTTCCCTCAGTGGACAGGTGTGGCCACGCTGCATGCCACGTGGCACCCTGGGACCGCGTCAGATCTTTCCCCTGTGGGCCGTGGGGCCCAGCGTGCCTTCTTTCCTATATCCAGGGGTACCCGGTTTGCCAGGTACCAACAGTGGCCCCCGAGCCCATCTTGGGGAGGAACTTCCTTGGTTAAGTAGTTATACCTGAGGTGGGGCCATTTTGAATCTTCGTGCCGTGACTTTAAGGGCCTCCCTTCAATGCGGCGGATAAAATCTTTGTCTGTAGACATCATGCCATCAACTGGCGTCGGTTCCCAATATGAATTTTTTTTCGGTTCCCCGCGCCCATTAAGTCACCGCCCTTAAGTTTTGAACTCTCCGCTACGAGAGCGGCTACCTAGAGACGGCTACTCGGCCTTTCCGCCGAACCAGACTCCGACCCACCAGCCATAACGCGGGTAGCTCCAGTATCGCGGTGCCTGCGGTTCCCATCCAAACATCGTGGAAGTGTACTTAAGAAGGGGACTAGCACAGGTCACAAGCCCTTCACGCCTCCATTTGCTCTCACGCTTAAGACCTTACTGCCTTCTCGAATCCTTCAGCCTTGATCCCTAGCCCTTGCATAGCCATCCTTCCCTGCTCCATCTTGTTGCAATGGAGTTGGGTCTCCCCGCTAGCAAGATCAAGAACGAGAAGGAGCTGAAGAAGGTCTGTGCTTACATGAGGTGGTCCCATGACTCCTTCAACGACAAGATCCGCTTTGGCGAGCTTCCTTTCAAGAAGAGGAGCGCTGGTGACATGGTTTACTTCCAAGGATACGCCATGGTCAGCTTGTTTCCCCCCTTCTTGTCCTTCTTGATGACGTTGCTGGAAGTCTATGGCATCCAGCTGCATTTCCTTGGCCCCCACTCAGTTCTGCTGGTCGCTACCTTCGTCCACTTCTGCGAGATGTGGGTGGGAGTGCGCCCCAGCCTAGAGCTCTTTCGGAGTATCTTCACCTTGCAGACCACCGGGAAGGGGAACGAGATCATGGGGTTGTACTACTTCGAGAAGCGGAAGAGGTGCCCCTTCATGTTCTTGGAAACCTTTCCCTCTGGCAAATGGGATGAATGGAAGTAATGGGTGATCATCACCGTGGAAAACAATGAGAAGTTGGACCTGCCATAGGGCCTCTCTAACGTGGACACCGACCTCTGGAACGAGCCTCCGGAGCTGCCTGTGGCGTACAAGCCTGTTATAGAAAGAACAGAAGGTTGCGTCTCTGGCGGTGTGACCCCCCGGATGGTCTTTGGAAACTTCCTAAGGAATAGATGGGCTACACTAAAGTTCAGGGAAAGGTCTACATGGACATTCACGCCGCGTAGTGCTGATTCCCTGATGAGGGACAAAGCTTTGAAGACTCTGCTGAAGAAATTCCATAGCAACACCAACATCCCGCTTGACTCCCTGAAGCTTCCCGAGTCCTTCCCACCTTTGAATATGGTTCCCGACTTCTGTCGAGAGCTTCGAAAGTTAATGCCCACACTAGACGATATTGGACTTGTGGAGAGGCGGGCTCCCCCCGCGATCACTTCTCCTAGGGCCTCTAGGGAGTCAGCCCCAGTTCCCCCAAGCCGGGGGGAGGGGGGGTGAAGTTGCTATCTCCGGCAAGGGCGAGGTTCTGGCGCAGTCCTCCAGCCAGAAGAGGAAGCTGGTGCGAGGTGATAGAAGCCATGTCGGTACCTCTCCAGGGCCACCTCAACCAGCTCAGGGACCTCCGGCGGGCGCTAGCTCCGGGGCGCCACCTCCCACCTCAGCGCCAAGTGTGGGACCAGGTTCCGGAGGTCCCCCCCCCCCCAAACGAGGGACACTCCGGCCAGGTAGGCTCCGGACCAAGCTCCTGGAAGATCGGGGGCTCCAGCCACATCAGGTCCATTGGGCTCCTGCTTTGGCCCCACTCAGAAGCGGCTTTGTCTCCGCGGTACTTGGGGATTCCCAAGGTAAACAACCGAGCTCTTACTTTGGTTTCTTTTTAGATCAAAGTCACCCTTTGAACGTTTATATCTTGGATGGGCAGCGCTTCCAAGAAGGGAGAGATGACTGCCACACCCACGGCCGCACGGGGGGCTGAGCAGACAGGCGCTTCAGCTCCAGCTCCTGCACCTGCTCGGGCGAATGTGGAGGCTCCAGGCAACGCGAGGGTGTCTCCAAACACAGATGCCATTGAACCAGCACCGAGGATGGCTGGGGTTCTGGCGCCGGAGCCGGTAGCCTCTGAGGCCCCGGCAGAGGTGCCGAGTGCCGGCACCGTTCTGGTGTCGGCGGAAGTTCTTCCCTTGGTGCGGGGAGCCACCGAAGGATCGGCCCCCACACCGTCTTCTGGGGAGGTTTTGGTGACCAAACCGGATGTAACTGAGAGGCTGACCCCCACGCCAGATGCGGTAGAGGCTCCGGTCAGCGGGCCAGAAGTAGTTGAAGAGTCGGCCCCCACGCCAACTACTGCAGAGGTTGTGGTGGCCAACCCGATGGTCGTCGAAGTACCTGCTCCTACGCCAGAGGTAATTGAGGCTTCGGTGCCTCGATCGGCAGCGTCCAACACACTTGCGCTCGGGCTTCAAGACGTGGAGGCTCCGGACGCGCGTCCTACCTCTCAGCTGTCGGAGGCTGAACCGGGAGCGTTTGTGGCTGCACTGGACGGTCCGGCGGAGACCGACGTTGTTCCAACCAACCTTCCTCTACATGCCGCCGGGGCTGCGGGGCTTCTGGAGGACACCCCAGACGCCTCAAGCCCGCGGGTGCCCCCGCCTTCAAGGGGGAGCCCCTCTCGAGTGACAGCGGACATTCTGGTGGAGATGGGGGAAGCGGCGCCCCTATCCGGTTCGGCGCCCATTCCCTTAGAGTTGGCCATCGACAACGCCCACTCCAGCTTGCAGCAGGTTGTCGTGTCCTTCGAGCACAACCGCAAGGCCCTGGAAGAAGAGCGTAATAGGCTCCGTGTTGACGGCTCCTAAGGTACACTAACAAATCATCGCTGGCAAAGGTGCCAGAAATTCTTGTTGGTATTACTTATGCACCATTAACTAAACATATCCAACTGATGTGTCAGAAATGCTTGTTAATGGTTCTATTGGATCACTGAGTGAGTTCCGCAAGCGCACGGAGGTATCATTGTAGCATTTCCCCTTAAGAGTATTCCCAAGGGTGTCATTTATTTGATCCCAAAGAAAGGCGGGGTAGAGATATAACAATCATCAAGTGGAAAGGGTAGAAAGGTCTAGGTAAGAATCTAGTAAGGATGGATAAAATAATAGTGGAGGTAGTGTGACACACACAAAAGCTTTCAAGTCTAAGGGGGGTAAGAGGATCCTAGAGGTTAGTTAAGGTTGAGAGTTATGGAGGTACTCCTACTATGCTTTATTGTACATATACATAGTCTAAACTAATTATCCATAAGCTAGATCAATAGTGAGTACTTATGCTATGTGGTTCAACACATCGGGCACGGGCTTACCCCTAGCAATACTAGGGCGACTCCCACCAAGAGCCTGTGGCATAGCCGAACATGGAGGATTACAAAGGATAGATAGGGTTGTCACCACCTACTGCCTACCTCTTCAATCCGTGGGTTTACGAGACATCCAATGCTACTTAGCTATCCTAGCACCATGCTAGCATATTAAGTAATTACCTTAAGAGCCTAGGCACAATCCATCCTAAGGCAATGAATTGAATCATCATTGAACCAATGTTGATACACAACATAATTATCCATACTAACCTAGTTATGTTATAATTAACTAGACTATAGTGGGGGTCTATAGGTTCTACGATAGTGAGATATGTTCATGATGAAATAGTCATAGAAGCTATACCTTCCACATACATGGACTCCACAATCAAACAAGAAACACTTTGCCCAAGTATATGTATAAGTAGAGACTAAAGATGCTATCTTTATTATGCATAAAGTCACAAATACAAGAAAGAATACATGAGCCATACCTTTCCCAATGTAGGATTGGGAAGAGAGAGACTCCTTAATCCTTTCCCAATTTGGACTTGGGACTAGAGACTCTCCTCTCTACAACCTAACTCCTCTAAGACTATGGATGATAGTGTATACATTAGAGATGAAGCTCAAGTGGTGTGTGTTGAAGTGAGGGGTAGGGGTCCTATTTATACTAGTGTTGAGGTCGGTTCCCGCCACCAAAAGCGCGTGAATCAGTCAGCATTGACTCCAGGAAGCCGGGAGGAGCCAACATGTGGAGGCTGACCGAGTTTGGTGCAGAGACCAGGTCGGCCGACCCCCTGGTTCGGCCGACCTGGTCATTACACCAATTCTCGTGTGCTTTCTCCAAGTGGCTGCCAGGTGGGTCCCATTGATGTATATGGGTGATACACTATTGGATCTCCTCGAATACTTCTGTTTGTGGGCCATTTGATCCATGGGATGCCACGTGTCGTCGCCTAATTGGCTGGGATGATATTTTATAGGATTGGTCCCTCTACATTTCCTCATTTCCTGCATAAAATGTTGCATACACATATTTCTCCAAGTCCAAGTGGAATTGGGTTAGATAGAAAGGTGATATGTGCAAGAAATGACAAATCCTTCACATAATTGAGTTAAATTAACGGATGAAATTGGTATATAACAGGCGTCAACAAACTCCCACAAGCTTATCCCTTGCTCATCCCGAGCAAAGTTAAGACTTTAGGTTGATGATCAGGAGCTTCTATAATGTCTTATTTTCAAAAGTATCTAATTCACAACAATATACTCTACCTAGTATTGCAGAAATTGGCTATGATACCCTACCTTTCTTAAGTTATCATGGGCTTATGCTTTCTCATATTCATGAGTAGTTGAAAGGTAGAATAGCAAATGGAGCAAACATAGCCTAGAAATCAAGTTCCACTTAAACCCCGGAGAATTCAATTTAGATATTAAGTACCTCAATTTGATTCTCTGAGTCACTCCTTTGTGGATAGTGGAAATATTTCCTCACCAAAGTATTGTGCTTCTACTATTCCTACTCATTGAATGTGGCTTGTCTGTGGAGCTTGGTAAGGAAAGTAAGTAGGCATATTTGCATCACATATATTGCTAGGTCAAAAGAGTAAGCCTTAGGAGAATTCAAATCAAAACTTTTTGATTCAAGACTAGTGCATGTGTGATGGAGTGGAAGTGGATGTGGATACTTGAGATAACTCCTTTTTGGTATAATCTCTCTTCTTTTGCAGGGATGAAACATGGCTACTTTTCTTTTCTCTTTTTTTTTTCTTTTTTTTCTCGTGCTTATGATGTAAGCATGCTTTTTTTATTTTCTTTTTGTAGCTGTGTCTTCTACTCCCTTTCTTTGCAATGAATTTTGAAGAGAGTGCTAAACATGAATAACATGGAGTTTCTCTTTTTATTGTGGTATGGTGGATATGATGGACGTTTTGCTTACTTCTAGTGTAGATGTATAGCGTGTGCAAGTGAAGCCTTGAATTCAAAAATAGTTGAATGATTTCTCACATAGATCTATACTAGTTTGACTAAGCTCAATGTGAAAGCAAATAGCATATGCATAAGGTTTTGTCAATGTATGGATATCATATGGCTTTGGTAGTTATTTCCAATCAAATGAGGGAAACTTAAATCTTTTTAGAATTTCTCCGGAAATCTAAGTTTTACTTTCAAACTAGGACTAGCATCCCTATTACCAATTCTAGTCTTGCAACAACCTAGAATTAGATTAAGCTTTTGCTACCCACAACTTCCAAATTAAGGTAAAATTATTTCAAACCAATGAAAGCAATATTCGGAGAGTAGCAAGTTGTAAACTAGAGACTTAGGAAAATAAAACAGAGCAACTATTCATCATTTCATCTATGTGAATTCTAAATCATTCTTACCGCACATCTTTATTTGATGAAAGCAAATCTAACCTATTATTTATTTTTATTTTTTTATATTTTTTTAGATGCAAGGTGGATGATGGATGGATGGAAAATAAATATGCAAGGAATGTGATACATGTTACCTCAAGTGGGGGTCCTGCCCACAGCTTGTTCTTCAACTACCTCCGTGATAAGGGTTGAACCCTTGATGACGGAAGTACGCTGTAAGATCGGCTTGTTGTTGTTGTAGCGTCGTGTTGAAGTTGGTGAATTGAGCATTCATGTGTTGTTGCCAATCCTGGGTACCTTGAACATGCTCTTGGATTGTGCTGTAGATGTCACCCGTTCGCACTTCAAGTTCTCTCATACGTCTAGTGAGGTCCGTCATTCCTTGGCTATAGTCATGATGACATCTAGCCAAAAAGGAACGACATCCTCTCATGGACGTTGGGGGCAAGCTGCTAGAGCTTGAAGTGGATAATGGTGGATCCCTTTGCCATTCTTACCAAGATGATCCCCCAGTCTCATACGTCGGAGGTTGAGTCCATTCGGGTGCATAACCCGTTGGATTCTCTTCCTCTTGGAATTCATGGACTAGAGAGATTATCGGTGGCATGCATGTGGCTGCAGCCCTCGCACGATTCCTTGTTACCCTACCAGAGACATTACTTATTCTTGCTTCCTCAAGGGGAAGGAGATTAATGGTTAGCTTCCGGCATTTGTACAAATGAAAATCCGGGTTAGGTAATCGAATTTCATTGACAAAGCCGGGATAGAAAAATATCAAGGACCCATCTTGATCATGCTTAAGGGTATGTCCTTGCACTAAATAGTCTTCATCCATTAATTCTCTTTCAGTTTCAATATATTCAAATGAAGAGTATTTAAGTGCTCCTACCCTATTAGCAATATGAGTAATTAATGAAGTGCATTCAATTGGTCCTGATTTTGAAATGTAATCTAACCATTGTGTCATCATGGCTTTGACTGGAGCAACTTTTATCTTTTTAGTCATGGCAACCAAAATTTTCAATTCATAATCTCGCACAACCCTAACATCTCCCCTAGGGAACATAGTCATAGCCACCCATCTATGCATGAAGCGTAAGGTAGGGTTTTGGATGTGGCTATTCCTAGGAGCCCTACATGCGACCTCACTAGTTAGCTCATGCCAAAAACTTTGTTTGTTAAACTTAGGCAAATTGTCTAAATATAGCAAACACCATTTATGGAATCCCAGGAGGCTACCTAATTATTTCCATAGGATGTTGTATTCTTTTTGAAATAATATAAAAGTAATACATCAAATCCCATTCTTAGTGTGCAAAGGAATTGGATAGTAAGAAGGCATGAACCTTTCTCCTCTATGTGAGCAAAGTCACCAAATCCAATTGCGTGCCAAATGGAAAGAAATTCGGAGTCCATACCTATTTTGGAGATCAAATGTGGATCGTAAGCCTTGCTGTGGCGGAATTCATGATCTTGGAGAAGCCTGCATGCTTGATCTTCAACTTCGCTTTGTATGTCGAGGTCGTTGTCATGAAGAAGTTGGTGTGGGTTGCTTCTCTCTTCCATGGGAGTGTCCTCACACACACTTCTCCTCCTTGGGCTTGTGCCCATGGAAGAGAGACGTGCACTAGGACCTTCACCATGGCTTGAGCTTGCAGCCTCCTTCCTCTTTCCGAACAACCTCTTCATGTCTTTTTGAGTTCAACAAGCAAGAACAAAACAAGGCGAGAAAAATCCAAAAAGAGGCGATGTTTGGAAAACAAAACTCTCAACAAATTTTCTCCTCTTGAAAGCTTGAGTGTAAAATGCAAAGGCAAACAAAAGAAAATCTTTTTGGGGATGGATTTGAGCAAGAGTTTTGCAATGAAGAGCAAGAAAAACAAGGTGAGCTAGAGAGTGACTTGGAGAGGTGTAAAATGATGTGGTGTGTGAAGAGAGGTGCTCCTCATGGCCACAATTTATAGGGTGCACCTTTCAACGGTCACTTAGAGTTCAAAATGTAGCCGTTGGAGGAAGGGGAGCCAATTTGGCTCCACTCCCTGTTCGGCCGACCAGGGGGTTCGGCCAACTTAACAGGTGGCCCCCCTGGTTCCCCTTTTGGCAAGTGGCTCCCCAACGGCTATAAAGTTAGCACGTTGGTGAAATGCCACATGCGCAGCTTAGAAAAAAATGTTTTTCAAATAAAAACCTTTTCTCAAATCCAATAAAAATTTTCTTTTGAAAAGAAAGAAAGAAAAATGATAGTTGAGATATAAGATTCTCAACTTGCTAGGAAAAATCAGATATGCAATGGGAAAAATCCAAATGGGGTGGAAAAAGAAAGAAAGAAAAAATAAAGTGGGATAACTACCAATTTAACCTATTGGCGTAGGTCTCACCACCGTTCGATGAGATGGACATTCCTCCGTCTTCATTTCACATCCGGGCCCGAAGGGATGGGCTTGGACGGCTTGTCTTGCTTCTTCCGCCATTCCTTCTTTGGCGGCTTGGTGGACTTGGGCCTTCGAGAAGGTCCAGATGATTCCATCGCCTTTGGATATCGGCGTGGTCGAAACGACGGATTCTCCTCGTAGATTAATCTTCTCATGAATGCAATGAGTGAGTCCACCTTTGAAGGTGTGACTTCGAACTCTCTGATGTGTTTATCATTCATCCCATACTTAATTCGAATCATGGAGCATTGTTCTGATTTTGGCCGAAAGTTAAACCTTTGAAAGCATCTAGGCCCCCATAAGGTATGGTTTCGGTGATTAATGACAACCGTTGGATATCACTAATAAGTTTGTGAATGCAAGGTCTCTCATATAACTCATCACACTTAATGGAATCTATATTTATATCATCTACTGCTCATTGGATACAATTGGAGACCCCTCAACAAACTATTTTACGAGGTCAATCGATTTTCATGAAGATTGAAAGAAAAAAATATATATGTCAAAATTATTCCATCAAAATTGACAGCACACGAGACTTAGTCGTCATCATAAGAACATTTCAAACCAATGTCTAAGAGGTCACTCGGACAAATTCTAAAAGGATCACTTAAAACAACTCGAAGCAGACAAAATCAACTCACCGGATCATCCGATGTATCCAGAAAAAACTACATCGGTCGAGTTGGCTCTGCAGCAGAAAAAGACCTCAGTCTTGAGTATACACTGGATCATCCGATGTGGAAGCATGTGTTACATCGGTCGATCATTCCAGTAAGCAATTTCCCTGGACCAAGTAACACCGGACCATCCGATGTACAAATATGCCACGTCGGTCGATCATTCCAGTAAGCATTATTTCTCGACCATCCTGGACCAAGTGTCACCGGATTATCCAATGTACAGGTGTATACAACACGGTCGATCAACGGTCATATCTGACATAGTGACCTCAGCTAATTTGTATTCGACCGATGACAGCTGAAGGGAGAACATCGGATCATCTGGTGTTTGCAGAACAGTGATGTCAGCCTACTTTTCCAACGGCTATCTCGTGGAAGCTGGCTATTTGTACCCCTTCAGCCAGTCATTTAGACAAGTCTTGATGCCCTGAGCTACTCTACACATTATCAAGCATTCAAGACATTGAACAACCACTTCCACATCATTTACACCACTTGTACACCAAGAGATAGGCTAGAACTTACTAGAGATGATGCTTGTGTGCTTCCATTCTTTGTGATTGGAGTCTCTAGTCTAGTGAGAGCTGTTAGTGAGTGTCTCTTGATGATTGCATTCACCGTGTATCAGTCGGTGATCAGAGAGATCCTTCCGAAGCTTCCCAAGTCGGTTGTGGATGCCCGGAAGATCAAACTTGTACAAGGATCGAGCTCCACCTTGCCGGAGATGGTGAACGGAGACTCTGAGTGAGATCCCTGGTCTTGGTGACTTGGGAGTGGCTACACCCTTGGGGGTGCCACAACGTGGATGTAGGAAGGTCTTGATGATCTTGTCGAACCACGGGATAAATCATCGTGTCTTCGTGTCTTCTCAGGAGTTTGCATACTCTTCCTTTCCCGTTATACTTATGCATTTCATATACTGCAAACTTATTATTCACTTGAATGCATAGGTTGTTTGCATAGGGAATTGGGCTTTTAGTAGTTGAGTTTTTATTGCTTTAGTTTTTAAAAAGAAACCCAATTCACCCCCCCCCTCTTGGGCATTCGATCCTTACAATTGGTATCAGAGCAAGGCTGCTCATTGGATCATTCTAGCTTCACCGCTAGAGAGCCAAAATGGCCAAGATTGGGGGTTCGGTTCCCATCTTCGAGGGAAAGAACTTTGCCTATTAGAAAGCACATATGCGTGCTTATCTAGAGGCTATTGCTCCCGAGGTATGGGAAGCGACCCATGCGGGGTTTGGTGAGCATAACTACATAGGTGATCATATCAAGTGGGATGCCAAGGCTATAAATGCTATTTATGAATGCATTAGTCAAGATGTGTTTGCTAGGATTGCTAGCAAAGAAAAAGCTTGTGAAATTTGGGCTTGCTTGATTGAAATTCATGAGGGTTCTTCTCACGTTAAAGAACTAAAGTATCACATGCTTAAGGCCAAATATGATGAGTTCAAAATGCTACCTCATGAGAATGTCAATGAAATGTTTTCTCGCTTGAATGTTCTTATTGAGGAAATTAATGCTCTTGATATTGCTCCTCTTGGCAAGGGACTCATCAACCGCAAGATTTTTATGCTCCTTCCTAAGCCAAAGTACAACATCATCAACTCCATGCTTTAAAAGGAATCTCTTGATCACATTGAAGTTTCTGAACTTATTGGAGAGATTCGCGCTCATGAGATGAGTGTTCTTGGGATGATGGAGGAATCATCTTCAAATAAAATTGCTCTATAGGCTTTCACCAAGAGAACAAATCTCAAGAAAAATAAAGTGATCGAGCCTAGCTCAAGTGAAGAAGAGCAAGCATCAAGTGAAGATGACGATGATGAGCTTGCATTGATGATGAGAAAATTCTCTCGCTTGAACTCCAAGATTGCCAAGAAGGGATACAACTTTGATCCCAAAAAGAAAGCATTTATACCAAGGAAAGATGACAACAAGACTGGCTATAACTGTGGTGATCAAGGCCACATCTCCTATGATTGTCCAAAACCGGACAAAAGAAGAGAGAACCACAAGGGCAAGCATCGCAAGCTTGAGGATAGTGAGGATGATGAAGAAGAGGTCAAGCCCAAGCAAAGATTCTTTGGGAAGAAGAAGTATGACAAAGGTAAAAAGGCAAAACTCATTCCAAAGAAGAGAAAAGGTCCACAAAAGGTGTTCATGTGTGAGGCAAATGAATGGATCACCGACGAAGAATCTAGTGATGAAGAGAGTGAAGCTGAAGAAGAGAGCTTGGTCGGCCTTGCCATTGCCAACAATGATGATTCATCCCTTCGTCCACCTCCCATGTGCCTCATGGCAAAAGGTAACATCAAGGTATGTGATGACTCTAGCGATGATGAGCTTTCCCCCAATGACTTAGCTTCAATGATAAATGAATACCACACTATCATTAAAAGGTAAAAGAGTAAGGTCAAGGCTCTTGAAGAAGATCGTGCTAAGCTCGAGAGTGCTAACCTCGATTTGCTTGACAAGTATGAAAGCATACTTAAGGAGCATGACACGCTCAAATCTCATGTCAAGCAAGTTGAGGAGGATAAGGCTCAAATCAAGCTAGATCATCATGAGCTTTACTTAGCACACAAAGCACTCTTGGGAAAGCACAATGAGTTAATCCAAGAGCATCAAGTACTTAACCTTGCCTATGAAGTCATTGATCAAGAATTGAAAACCATAAAGGAAGAAACCCTTAATGATAAGGTATCCATTGTTTCACATGCCACTAATGCCTTGCATAAGTCTTTGCCTTTGAAAGAGAATGCTAGGGAGAAGGATTTGATGGATCAAATTGAAAGTCTCCGCACTAGTGTGGCAAGACTATCTAAGGGAGAAGTCAAGCACAAAGAAATCCTCTTCCAACAAGCAAAGGCCTTCAACAAAAGAGGATTGGGATCCTTCTTGATGCCTAACAAAGGAAAGGTGCCCTCACCGGAGCTTAAAACAAGCTTCATCAAGGAAGTTGGTTCTTATTGCCAACATTGCGAGGTCACCGGTCACCATACAAGGGAGTGTCCTCTTCCTGTAACACCCGCATTTTCATGCATCATGCCCTACATACACTCATATACATGTTTAACATTGATCCACATAAAGAGGAACAAGTTTAAAATTGATTTGCAGCATTTAAAATTGATTTGGAACAAAACCGCACATAAAACGCAGGAAAGTGCAGACTAGTCCGATTTTACTGAGGACTAGTCCGATTTCTCTCTGACTAAAAACGGACTTGTCCGTTTTTGCTGCGGACTAGTCCAATTTTGCCTCTGGAAACCTTCAAACTTGTCTGATTTTGTGCGGACTAGTCCGATATTCCAAGAATCCTTGAAAAAATTGCTAAGTCCTTGGACTTCTCCGGACTAGTCCGGTGTTCCAGCGGACTTGTCCGATTTCCTCTCTGTTTAAAGTCGGACTTGTCCGATGTTTGGCCAGACTTGTCCGATTTTCTCTCTGGACGACTTCAGACTAGTCCGATCCTGTCTGGACTTGTCCGATATTTCGCGACTCCGAGTTGATCTTTTGTTTTACGACTTGTTTCTTGGGTTTCACGTTAAGTGGGCCTAGGGACGTCGTGCCGAACTCTTTTAGAGCCCATGTGGGACTCTAAACCGGCCTCTACTCACCTCAAACTCGAAATCCATCTAACCCTAGCCTCCACCTCTATATAAACAGCCCCACCGCCTGGATTGACATCTATTTGCCACTTTTCCACCCACCCAAACCCTAGTTTGTGGGGAGCCACCATCAAGGAGGGAGGAGAAGATCCCAAGCAAGAAGAAGAAGAGGAGGAAACGAAAGAGGATCAAGATCTCCACTAAGTTTCGTCCTTCACCACCAATTCATCCCCATGTTCATCACCAACCCTAGATCATTAAGATCCAAGTGCTACCTCCAAGTTTCTTTATTAATTGGAGTTCTAAACACCTAGTATACCTTCTATTCTCTTTTTCTTACGAGAATTCAACCCCTAATGTCCGAATTTTCGTCGATCTAGAAAACCCTAATCTTCTGATCTCGCGGAGTGCGGACTTGTCCGGTCAATAGCGGACTAGTCCGATCTTTCTGGTTAAATTGTGTTGAATTAATTCTAAAATTTGATCTAATCGAATCCAAACCTGTATAAACTTGTTAAAATCTATTAGAACTAGTTAGTGATCATTAAAAGCAATCTAGTAACAAGTTCTACCTTGCATTTGCATCAATCATGCATGTCATGTCATATTGAGTAATATTTGTGCACTCTTTGATTGTGTTTCTTGTCTTGTATGTTTATTGTGTGGATTAGACGGATTTGCGCTAGAAAGTGCCGTGGAGGATCTACAGCACCAAAAGTTTGAAGGCTTTGACCCTAATCAACAGCAAGAGCAAGGCAAGTGTCCTTGAAGCATATTGACCCTGTTTTTAAAATAAATGTTTTGTTTGCAAAACTGCATGCTTGTGTCAAATTGATGGGAATCCTATGATAGGAAGTTTACTAGTTTTGTTGACCACCCTTGTCACCTGGATTATATGGTAGAGAGTTGGGAAGGGCTTTTTACCTTTTGCTTCGCTTAATCAACTGGGATGGAAAACAACTATACCACTCAATTTAATTATGCAAGGATGAGATTATGGTTAACATGAACTGGTTAAATATGATATGGTAATGGGTGATCTAAGCAAGCCTGGTATGTGGATGGGTTGGATGTTATGGTGGTTTGCTTGCTTTAGATCTAAGGACTGGTTCATGCGAGAATAAGCCAGGACTACAGTGCCACCACGAGGCCAAGTATGGGTGTGGCGTAGCTGATTAATTAGGGATTTGCTAGTGCTGTTTGGACTATTGTGGATGCTCGGGGAAGGGGTAGTCGGATTGGGTTTGTTGATGATTGGTGGGACTACCCTGGGATCCGAATGGCTCAAGAGGGAGCCCTTGGTTGAAGATGTGCTCAGTTGGAGGCATCGCCACCGGTGAAACCTCAATGGGGTCTAAATAGGCTAGTAATCCCTTTGTAAAGGCTATTTTGTGATCTCTTGGCCACACACCAACGGAAGTGTATAATGTGACCGACGGGTCATGGGCATAAGGGAGATTCTTAGTCATCGAAAGGTGATGAAATCACGAACACGTGGGTAAAGTGGTACAAACTCTGCAGAGTCTAATAAAATTATCATGATAGCCGTGCTCCCGGTTATGAGCACCTAGACAACTTCCATGATTAGAGGGAAATTGGAATTTGGGATGGTTATGGATTTATTTCTGGTATTGAATATGGTTATTGGCAAATGGTGAAATCTGGAATTATTGATGAAGATGGTGAATTGTGGACTGGTATTATGGTATTACTTATGATTATGATGGGTATACTTCACATACATATAATATATTGCTTTTCAAACGTTTTAATGTACTTTTCAGAACTTTGCCATTATTATCGTTGTCATTTGAATCAGCCACATGTCATACTTTCCACACTTGCTGAGTACGACATGTACTCACTCTTGCAATCCCCCTCCAACAGTTGCAGGTCAAGATTGAGAGTTTAATGGTGATAATGCGGAATTCTAGGCCGTGTCTACCGTTAGCTTTGCCTGTGGTGTTATTGGAGCTGCGCTATACCCTATCCCTTATGCTTAGTTTGCTTAGTTGCTTAATTAGTTTATTTCCGCTGCATTAGTTAAACTTGTTGTTAATATTCATTAGAGATTGTATTTGAGGATAATCTGGTTTGTGTAATAAAATTTGGTTAATTAGTCTTGCTCTGTGGTAATTTTCTGTATACTCTTTTGTGATTGCACTCGTGTATGTGTGATGAACATCCTGGGCACATATATGTGTTAGCTTGGTTCATTTTTTGGAACCGGGCATCACAGATTGGTATCAGAGCCAGGTTGACCGTAGGATGCAGTCTATATAGAATGGACACTTTAGAGCACATAGGAGCACTTAGGAATTGATGTGTTTTTGCTTGGAATGTTGTTTGCTATATATATTGCTTGCTTGTGTACTTAATAGAGGATTTTGGGATGCCTTAGCATTGCCATGTCCACCTAGGCTAGTGTAGCTAGCTGTTTAGTTTCATATCCCTTGATGCATATAGTTGGGGATGTTGTCAAATTCTTACCTATTGCTTTTCTTCAGATGGTGAGGACTCGCAACCAGAGGGACGACAATGATGAGGAGGAGAACCATGGAGTACCTCAGAACAACAATGGGCAAGGACCTGCTCATGGAGCTATCAACATTGAGCAGCTTTTGGCTATGCAAAACCAGGTCATGCAGACCATGATACAAACAATGTGACAGCTGCAGGCTGGCAATATCAACAATCAGCCCCACATGCCTCCACCGCCACCCCTGCCTCCTCATAACCGGTTGGGAGAGTTTATGAGGACCAGGCCGCCGACCTTTGCTCAAGCTGCTGACCCTATGGATGTGGATGATTGGCTCAAGTCCGTGGAGAAGAAGCTAGCTATTGTCCAATGAAGTGACCGGGAGAAGGTCTTGTTTGCTTCTCATCAACTAGTTGGAGCAGCTGTGGATTGGTGGGATGCTTATTGCAATGCTCATGAGAACGAAGAGAGAATTACTTGGGCTGAATTCAAGGAGATTTTTTGTTCTCA
This sequence comes from Tuctoria greenei, assembly GCA_036927565.1. Lineage (NCBI taxonomy): Eukaryota > Viridiplantae > Streptophyta > Magnoliopsida > Poales > Poaceae > Tuctoria > Tuctoria greenei. The sequence continues at coordinate 204,633,415 of JAYESD010000006.1, forward strand.
TTATGTGCCCGAGGGTGTTATGATCTTGAAGAGGCAAGAATTTGAGAATTCAAGTCAAGGAAGATCAAGTGTGAGTGAATATCTCAATAAATTCACTCAACTCTCAAGGTACGCGCCTGAGGATGTTAGTCGGAACAGCCGGAAGCAATACTTGTTCATGAGGGGCTTGAACAATGAGATCCAAGTACAATTGCTCAATTTTGACTATGCAAATTTCCAGAAGCTTGTGGACAAAGCAATTGTGGTTGAGAACAAGATTCGTGAGATGGAGCAAGACAATAAGAGAAAGGCGCCACATCAAGGACAGCAACAAGGAAGTAATGTGCGCCCTCGCTCTGCGCCGCCCAATGCACCTCATTACAGCTCTTCTATTCCTGCTCAACGCTCTGGTTATGCACCACGCCCAACTCAGTTTGTGCAGCAGCGCCCTGTTATGCAAGCACCTAGGCCTCCAATGCCTTATGCACCTCGTGCTAATTTTCCTGCTGCAAATGTTCAAAACCAAGCTCATCCCAATAATTCTAGTGGAGTTAAGAAGTGTTATACTTGTGGAGAAGCTGGACACTTTGCGCATCAATGTCCTAAGTCAGGCCTTGGTCAAGGAAGCAATGCACCGAGGCAAAACCCAAGACCCAATGGAGGACAACCACAAGGAGGCCATGGACAGCAGAATTTTGCTCGTGGCAACGTAAACCATGTCTCTACGGAGGATGCTCAACAAGCAGATGATGTGGTCATTGGTATGTTTCTCGCCAACTCCAACCCCGCGACTATGTTATTTGATTCTGGAGCATCGCATTCGTTCATTGCATCAAAGTATGTTGCCAAGTATAGTTTGCCTATCTCTCATATGAAGTTTACTCTATTGGTTAAGTCTCCTGGAGGAGAGATGAGGACAAATATAGTATGTCCAAAAGTAAGCCTTAGGATAAGGGGGGTAGACTTCTCCGCCAACCTCATTGTTTTGGATTCTCAAGGATTGGACATTATACTTGGTATGGACTGGTTGAGGAAGCACAATGGAGTTATTGAGTGTGCCACGAAGACGGTGAAGTTGACCAACGAAGAAGGGATCACTGTAGAATTTGAAGCATCTCAAACCGCACCAAAGCAATTGGTGTTGAATCATATGGACGGTGCCGCAATTGAGGAGATTTCGGTGGTGTGTGAATTTTTGGATGTTTTTCCGGACGAGTTTCTAGGTATGCCACCTGATCGAGACATTGAGTTTGTTATTGATTTAATACCTGGAACTGCACCTATAGCTAAGAGGCTGTATAGGATGCCTCCTATGGAATTAGCGGAGCTCAAGAAGCAAATTCAAGAGAAACTAGAGAAAGGTTTCATTCGCCCTAGCTCTTCATCTTGGGGAGCGCCCGTGTTGTCCGTGGATAAGAAGGATGGATCCCAAAGGATGTGCGTAGATTACCGAGCTCTCAACGAGGTAACAATCAAGAACAAGTACACCTTGCCACGTATAGAAGACTTGTTTGATCAGATGAAGGGTGCTTGTGTCTTCTCTAAGATTTATTTGAGGTCGGGATACTTTCAAATGAAGATTAGACCATTGGACATACCCAAGACAGCTTTTAGGACACGGTATGTGTCGGTACCCTAGAAACCGTACACCCCTTGAGGTTACAAAGATCTCAAAGGAAAGTCATCTACTTGATTTGAAGACCTTCGGAGGCCCACATGTCAGACATAACCGGACCCGCTTCTCCAACATGGTTAATCCCAGGGTCGCCACGTGTACTATCAAACCGGAGCTACTGCCCACAAGGGGGAAGCTCCGGACCATGTACCGAAATGGCACCTCCGGACTTAACCCCAGACCGAGAGGAGCTCTGGACCTGACACGTGTCAGGTAGCTCCGGAGCTACCTGTTTCCCACAGTATGCTCCGGAGCTGCCACGTGTCCAATCGTCGGATCTTCAGCCTCTAACCTCCGGAAGACCCCGCAACGGCTCCGGATCTTCAAAGGGGAATCAAGGACTTCAAGACCCGATTAAGTGTCATTAATACCATATTAATGACACTTAAACGGACGATCTCAACACCAGTAATGGTGTTGTCAAAGCCCGTTACAGGGTCATTAAGAGCAATTAAACGTGTTGAAGAGGTATCAATACTAGTAACCACCGGGGCCACATGTCAGGCCAGGCTAACTTGTAACGTCCTGCCCTTGTACTATAAAAGGACATGCCAACGACAGGTTCAGGAGATAGGCTAGACACACGCGCCATAGATGCTCAATACCAGCTCATACAGCTAATACAACACCAACACACCCGTGGAGTAGGGTATTACGCTCAGGCGGCCCGAACCACGTAAACTCTTGTGTCTCCTATGTCATTTACTATTCACCTTCTTGAATCTCCGCGCGCCCACACCGAACATCAAACTCCTCTAACACTTTAGTAGTGTCGGGAGATCTGCCGGTTCCAAACCACCGACAGTTGGCGCGCCAGGAAGGGGGCGCCTGAGATTTTGAGAATGGTGAACTCAGCTGCTGGATCATCCAAAAGTCAACCTGCTGCTCAGGCTATTGGGGGCGATCCCTCCAATATGCAGCCACCAGCAGGAGCCTCAGCACCCGCAGGAGTCACACTTCCACCACCACCGCCTCCACCAGCAAATCAAGCTAGGCAACGCGATGGTGCATCGGTGTCAATCACTGCGTCGGCAAATCATGACAACCCGAAACACGCGCTCCATGCAGCGCGTGCTCTTCTCCAACGCCCACCACCTCCGGACGCATCCCGGGATGCCCTGGAACAAAGGAGGGCTGATGTGGAACATTTGGTTGTAGCAGCAGCCGAACGTCTCAGCAACCAGGGTCCTTCGCCTTCAGGACGAGCCCCGTCGCAGCGGCGGACTTTGTCTGGAAGACTTGGTCCGCACGTTTCCGATAGCAGGAGACGTGCTGCATCACAACAAGTGACGTCATTGCCCTCCGGGGCACGACGCACTCACACGGTATCCAGACTCTCAACTCATGACCTCCGGGCGGAGCTTGATCGCCGATACCGTCAACAAGATGGCCAAGTCCATATTGAGCGTGCTCGTGAAAGACGAGAAGCTCAGGACCTTTCTACTCCTGAAGGAGTAGGAGGAGGCTGTTCAGCTCTGGCCATACACCTGCGTATGGTCAGGTGGCCACAGAAGTTCCGGCCTCACCTGCCGGAAAAATTCGACGGGACTGTCAATCCCGCCGAATTTCTTCAGATCTACTCCACTGCAATCTTGGCAGCTGGAGGAAACGAGGCCATGATGGCCAATTATTTTCCAGTGGCCTTAACTGGGACTGCCAGGTCCTGGTTTATGATCCTTCCACCCAACTCTAACAACAGTTGGGAGGAGCTGTGCCGGCAGTTCACCGCCAATTTCGGGAGTTCATACACCCGACCGGGCACTGAACTGGACCTTTTTGCAGTCGTGCAAAAAGGGGGAGAATCCCTGCGATCATTCATCCAGAGGTTCTCTCAGGTACGAAACACTATCCCTTCTATCTCTAGCGCCTCTGTCATTGTAGCATTCAGACAAGGTGTACGGGACAAGAAGATGTTGGAGAAACTGGCGATCAAGGAGATCACCAGCGTCACGGAACTCTTCAGCTTGGCTGACAAATGTGCCAGAGCTGCGGAGGGTCGTGAAATGCACTCCAAACCAACCCTGGAGGGTCACAAGAAATCCTCCAAAGAAGAAGCCGCTGCCTCCGGGAACAGCAAGAAGAAAAAGAAGACCAACGGCAAGAAGAAGCCGTCGGCCGGCACATCCAACGTTGCAGCTGCTGCAGCTCCGGGTGGTCGGGGGCCACGCCCCGAGAAGCGACCTCGACCGTCTTCTGAAGACGGTGGCAAACACAAAGTGTGGTGTCCCATTCACAAAACGGGCAGCCACAGTTTGAAAGACTACCGGGAGGTCCAAAACCTTGCCGAGCGCTACAACAAGCGCCGGGAAGAATCTCCTTTCCGACAGAGGGAAGGAAAACAAAAAGTCGACGAAGCTCCGGCTGAGGAGGAGTTAGGTTTTCAGGACCCCAAAAAGGTCCTGAAGGCTGTTTACACCTCCGCCGACGATGATTCTGACGTCTCTGACAACGAGCGTCGGAAGACCATGAACACCATTTTTGGTGGATCATGGGACATCACCTCTCGTCGCGTCATCAAGACTATGCGTCGGGATATGGCTGCTGTAACTCCTACAGTCAGCTCAGAACCTCATCGGAAGTGGATGGACACAGCCATCACTTTTGATGCTTCAGACTGCCCTCGGAACATGGTTGGAGCAGGTCAGTTACCTTTGATGGTATCTCCTACCATCAACAACATCCAGCTCCATCACGTCATGGTAGACGGAGGTTCGGGGCTTAACCTCATCAGCTTCGAAGCTTTCACCAAGCTTCAGCTCTGACCTTCGGATCTCCACCCCTCTCGACCTTTCTCCGGAGTAGGTCCGGGGGCCATTACCCCACTCAGAGCTATTACTCTCCCCGTTACCTTCGGGACACGGGAGAAGTACCGCACCGAGAAGTTGGTCTTTGACGTCGCTCAGATCAACTTACCCTTCAATGCCATCTTGGGTAGTTCTGCCCTGTACAAATTCATGGCAGCTGCTCATTATGGTTATCTGGTGTTGAAAATGCCAACACCAGTAGGCGTTCTCTGGATCCGCGGAGATCGTACTGCCGGAGTAACTGCACTGGAAGAACTCCATGCACTCACTACGGCGCAAGAGGAGGACTCCAGGCAGGAGCAAGCTCCAAAACCCCCGAGCATTCATCAACAAGGCTCGACTTCTGCACCTCGAGTGCAGCCAAGCGGCGACGCCGACATTCCCGTCAAAGTCGTCCAAATTGGTTCCGATGCCGCTCAGACCACCCGTATATCGGGAGGATTGAACGACAAATAGGAACTCGCGCTCATCACTTTCCTCCGGGCTAACGTCGACGTGTTTGCTTGGCAACCGTCACAAATGCCTGGGATCCCCAGGGAAGTGATTGAGCACAATCTGAAGATCTACCCCGACGCCCAGCCTGTGCATCAGAAGCCTCGGAAGCAATCCGTAGAGCGACAGAACTTCATCCGACAAGAAGTGAAGAAGTTACTCGAAGCCAGATTCATCCGAGAAGTCTTCCATCCAAAATGGCTGGCAAACCCAGTCGTTGTGCCCAAGGCCGACGGGAAGCTTCGGATGTGCATCGACTACACCACACTAAATAAGGCATGTCCAAAAGATCCATTCCCACTACCAAGAATAGATCAGATAGTGGATTCCACCTCCGGGTGTGAATTACTGTGTTTCCTAGACGCATATTCCGGGTATCATCAAATCAGGATGTCTAGGGAAGACGAAGAGCATACTTCATTCATCACAGTAGATGGATTGTACTGTTACACAGCCATGCCCTTTGGTCTCAAGAATGCAGCTTCAACTTTTTTACGAGCTATGTACAAAACTTTTGAAGAACTCATTAGAGACATAGTGGAAGTGTACGTCGATGACATCGTGGTCAAGGTCAGGAACAAGGAGTCACTCCTTGACACCTTGCAGGCTGTCTTCGACAAGCTGCGAGCCACCCGCACAAAGCTAAACCCAGACAAGTGTGTCTTCGGGGTTAGCTCCGGAAAACTTCTCGGTTTCCTGATAAGTCACCGGGGCATAGAAGCTAATCCGGCGAAGATTAAGGCCATTGAAGACATGCGGCCACCAACCCACATCAAAGACATCCAAAAGTTAACTGGATGTCTAGCAGCCCTCAGCCGGTTCATCTCAAGACTGACAGAACAGGCACTCCCCTTCTTCAAGTTATTGAGGAAGTCCAGACCATTCCAATGGTCCGAAGAAGCAGAGAAGGCATTCCAGGAGCTGAAACAGTTCCTGACCACCCTACCAATTCTGGTAGCTCCGAACCCTGGTGAGCCTTTGTTGCTTTATATTTCAGCTACTGACGAAGTCGTCAGTATGGTTCTGGTTGCGGAGAGACCAGAGCTACCCCATACTCAGGAATCCAGATCCCTTCGGGAGGGTCCGGAGGTACCTGAAAGCGAGTCTGGGTCCCAGCTCCCAGACTCGAATCCACAAGAAGTCACTTCGGGAGACCCAGACCCCTCCGGGAGGGTCGAGGTCGCTTCTGAAGAAGCCCCGGGTTCCTCCAGCCAGGACCTGGAGGTTCCTGAAGAAAATCCGGATTCCTCCGAGAGGATCCGGGTCAGTGAAGAGGAAACTTCGGACCCCTCCGGGAGGGTCCGGACCATTCAACGCCCAGTGTACTTCATTAGTGAAGTACTACAAGATGCCAAGACTCGATACCTAGAGGTGCATAAGCTGCTCTATGCAGTTCTTATTGCCTCCAGGAAGCTTCGCCATTACTTCCAAGCTCACAAAGTCTTAGTGGTGACCTCTTACCCACTTCGAGCAATCCTGCATAATTCCAATTCAACAGGGAATATTGCAAAGTGGGCAGCGGAATTGGCTGAATTTGATCTTGAATTTATTTCAAGACAAGCAGTCAAGAGTCAAGCATTGGCAGATTTTGTGGCAGAAACTCCCTCTCCATCCAACCCTGGGGGCCCCAGTGAGCAGAAGACGGAGCATCAAGCTCCAGCCTTCACCGAGCCTCACTGGACCCTCTACTTCGACGGCTCCATGCAGAAGCAAGGGGCCGGAGCTGGAATCCTTCTCCTTGCACCGACCGGGGAAAAGGTGAAATACATGGTACACCTTGACTTCAAGGCAACCAACAACATGGCAGAGTACAAAACGCTCATCTACGGACTAAAGGTGGCACTGTCATATGGTGTCAAGCAACTGCTGGTCAAGGGAGATTCACAGCTCATCATTAAGCAGGTGAAGGGTGAATGTTTCTGCAATAATCTCCAGCTAGCTGCTTACCTCCTTGAAGTCCAGAGGCTTCAGAAGGACTTCGAAGTCCTAGATCTCCACCATGTTCAGTGTGCCCATAACGCTGAAGCTGACGAACTCTCGACGAAAGCGTCAACAGGAGCTCCGGCTCCTGACGGAATTTTTGTCCGGAGGTTGTCAAAGCCAACAGCTCAGCCTGCCGAACTGAGCGAAGGGGGCGAGATCAGCATCCCGAAGCTGATGGTCCCGATGGCCCTGTTACCATGGCAGCCATCAAGGGTCGTAGGTGCTGCTGAGAGCTCCGAGCAACCCAGCACGCAAGACTCAAAAGCTCAAGCTAGTTCCGATGCATGGATCTCAGAGATCCGGAGCTACTTGAAAGACAACATCCTTCCTGACGATGATGTATCCGCTGACCGAGTAGTCAGATTGGCTAAAAGATACACGCTGGTAGAAGGGGATCTCTACCGGCGCGGTGCCAACGGCATCCTAATGTGGTGCATCACAAGGGAAGAAGGCTGCGAGCTCCTCGCAGAAATCCATGGAGGCGAGTGTGGGAACCACGTGTCTTCCCGCACGCTGGTTGGTAAAGCCTTTCGGCATGGTTTCTACTAGCCTACAACACTCCAGGATGCAACTGAGCTGGTGAAGAAATGCGAAGCATGCCAATTTCATGCAAAGCAAATTCACACACCAGCTCAACCCTTACAAATGATACCTCCTACATGGCCCTTCGCTGTGTGGGGGATGGATATCTTGGGACCTTTCCCAAGAGCCGTCGGAGGTTACAAGTTCTTGTACGTCGCCATTGACAAGTTCACCAAGTGGCCGGAAGCAACTCCAGTTGTGACAATCAACAAGCAATCTGTTATCAACTTTTTGCAGTCCATTGTATGCAGATTTGGAGTCCCAAACAAAATCATCACTGATAATGGGACCCAATTCACAAGCTCTGCATTCCAAGGATATTGCGAAGACCTCGGCATACAAGTTTGCTACGCCTCCGTAGCTCACCCAGCCAGCAATGGCCAAGCCAAGAGAGCAAATGCTGAAATCCTTAAAGGACTCAAAACGCGCACCTATGAGCGCTTGAAAAAACATGGAGCCAACTGGATCGAAGAGCTTCCGCCCACTTTATGGGCCAACAGGACATCTCAAAACCGTTCAACTGGAGAGACACCCTTCTTTCTGGTGTACGGAGCTGAAGCAATCCTTCCTCCGGAAATCACCTTGGGTTCACTCCGGGTCCGGACCTTCGACGAAGCCGCGCAGGACCAGCTCTGGCGTGAAGACCTAGACCTCCTTGAGGAGGGAAGGTGCCAAGTAGCTGTTCGGAATGCCCGATATCGCCAAGCCCTGTGGCATTATCACCAGCGGCATGTACACAACCGACAGCTCGAGGAAGGCGATCTGGTGCTACGGAGAATACAATCCAGAGAAGGGTTAAACAAACTCTCCCCCAGCTGGGAGGGGCCCTTCCGAGTGATTAAAGTATCCCGTCCCGGAAGCGTTCGCTTGGCTACTGAGGATGGGACACCTCTCCCAAATCCTTGGAACATCGAGCACCTCCGTAAGTTCTACACTTAATACCACGGAGGTGAGTCTTGAGTAACTTGAGGTGTATGTTATAGAGTCATTGTACAGAGTCGGGTAGTTCCACCGAGAGAACAGCCGGACTTTTCCCGAAAGGTCCGCAAAGTTCATGCAACACTTGTCACAGTCTCAAGACTAAAAGTGTGGCTAACTACCCTGGGTCAAACGAGAAATGAAACATGCTTAGCCTGGTTCTGTACCCTAAGAGTGTACTTGTTTCCCCTGTACCCCGGACCTATAATGAAAGACATCTTCATGTGAAACAGACTCCACGTGCATAAATTTTGTACAGGCTCAACATTTTTATTTTTCTCTTTCTTGTCTATAACAAAGACGTGCAATTCTTAAGAAATTTTAGTTCAACCGGTTTATATACGATACGAGTTGTATTGTCAATTCTTTTGGATTCAAATATTGTTCATGGCCAACTCGCCTGAAAGCCGCCAAGCCAACCTAGGGCTGGAGTGTGCTATCGACTCAGCCTGGTCAAGCACCCTAAGTACGCCACTCTACCTACACCCCGGCAGGCCGAAGTAAGGCGGGTCCATGTACAGTTGGATCTAGAAGAAAAGACAACGCATTCAGTTGTATTTAGAATCGCGTTTGACTTGAAATCTTCTTGAGAATCGTAAGCCGCGACGAAGTTATAGACAAGAAACGAATATTATTATTTTTCTTGGCTCAAGTGTGCAGGAAAAATAAAAATCTACGTTGATGGAGAAAAGCCGGAGCTAACAAATCTCCGACTCCCCTAGGTGGCTTGTAATCGATGTTACGCATCACCGGAGTAATCAAGCTCCGGTAAAGCCAGGGGGGCCAGCCGTCGACGCTGAATAAAAGATGGTGAGAAGACCCCGCAAATAGAGTCTACTGCCAACAAACTAAGTGTTGGCAAAGGTCACTGCTGGAGCTACTAAGCTCCGACACCCCGAAGGACTAACTATCGATGCTCTACGCGTTGATAGAGACTATTGCCGGAGCTACCAAGATCTGGCGATAGACAATGCCGGACCTTCTAAGCTCCGACAACCTCAGGGGGCCTTCACTATCGAAGACTTCGGACATAAATTCTACAAGTTCGGAGAAATGAGTCTTCAACAAAACATAATATCCACTTGGTACATGTTCACAATCAAATTGTGTACATCTAGCAGGGGCCAAGTGAAGACAAAAATTTTGAAGACAAAAAGTGAAATTCACAAAAATTTGGGGACTTCATTTATCTGGAGACAAGGGATTACATCTGGAGACAAGGGATTACAAAATTGAGGAAGAAGAAGAGAAAATACAAGTGAGAACTACAGAAATGGTCCTAGACCCTATGGAAGAATTGGGCGACTTTTTGGGCAACCTCCGACACGTTGGCTCGGGCAGCTTCCCCTTCTCCTTCGACGGGACCCTCAAGCACCGGGTCCAAAGGAAATTGGGAGTTCCGACTGGTGTAGCACGTCAGCACATATTCTGCGACGTTCTTCGCTAGGGATTGCCCCTCAACCTCCAATTGGTCCGCGATGACATCGCCCACCTTGGAGAGTTTGCTACCTGCCGAGCTCAACGCCTGCAACGCCAGGTCCGGCTTCGGCTCCGGATCATCCGGGCGCACGAGGCTGAAGCCCATCGGTGTCAACGCGTCGTTGTCCTTGCCCAGGAACTCCCAAATATGTAGGGAGTACTCAGTCCTCAAGCCCTTCATTTCTTCCAGGGATCTTCTGGCCGCCACCAGTTCAGAATTCTCACGGGCGAGGCGCTCAACTTCTTTGGCATTTTGCTGAATCTTCTCAGCAACCCGCTTTTTGAGTTTTCCGAGCTCCTCCTCCCGAAGGTGGATCTTGTTCCGGTGGTCGACCAGGTCCTTCTCTCTGCCCCTCACTTTCTTCTCACTAGCAGTAAGGGCACACTCTTGTTCGTAGAGTTACTGCCCTCGCACCCAGGCCTTCTCCTCTTCCTCATGGCAGCGCTCTTCCAATTTCTTGGTGCGCTCTTCGAGGCCCTTGTCAGCCAGAGCCACCTTCTCGGCGAGCTCCTCCTCCCTCCTCAGGACGTCATCCCACGGCTCTAGGAGTTTCTGCTCTTCATCTTCGAGCCATTTTTCCCTCTCTTCAAGTGCCTCTCGGCGCTTGATGAGTGCAGTGTTAATGGCCTCAAGCTTTTCGTGGCGTTCATCGGCCGCACTATTGGCTGCTTTGGCCTGATCGTAGATCTCCCGGGATTGAGCGTCGAGGGCACGAGTCATACTCTCCCTGTCATCCAGTAACTTGCCCCAGTACTCCAGGCGGATCTTCTCCCGCTTGATCCACTCTTTGTCATCCGCTAGCCTCGACTGCGCCAGCTTGGTCTCGAAGTAGAGCCGGTTACGCCACCGCCTAAGGGTTTGGCGCTCCTCTTCAAGAGCCTTGCTGTCGTGGAAGAAAGCCAGTTGGACTTGACGCAAACTGGAACATGCGTTGTCAATAGATAGTGACAACGGGATAGGTTCCGGACCTGCTGGGGTCTCCTCCGCTAGTTCCAGCGGGTTTTCAGATACAAAAATTGGGTCCCACTCCACAAGAGTGGTCCCCTGAGTCTCCATGGCACTAGGGCCGTCCTCCGGGATGGCCTCAGTCGCCATCGAGGGCCGGTCTTTGTTCACCCCCTCAGGCATGGGGCCAGTGACTTCGCTTGGGCACTCCGGCTTGGCTGCAAGTACCTCTGACGTCGTCACTTCCGGAGCAGGAGCCGCTGCTGGCTCCGGACTAGGTACCTCCTCTGATGGGGGCTCGGGCTCCGACACTCCTGTATCAACCAGCGTGGGAGCCGGAAGATCTTCATCTTCAATCGGCCCTGCAGCCGGAGCTCCAACAACTATCGGCTCTGCGGCCGGTGCTTCTGAGGTAGCCGGCCCAACCGCCGGGACTTCCTCAACATCCGGCGCGCACGCCGGGACTTCAATCACCTCCGGCTCGACCGCCGGAGCTTCAACACTTTCCGGCTCTAGGGCCGAAATTACTGCTTCCTCCGGCTCAACAGCCGGAGCTTCCATCATCTCAGCGCCAAGACTCGGAGCTTCAACCTCCGGGACAGGTGCCGCTGGCGCATCTTCACTCCCGCGGTACGGCGCTACCACGGGAGCCTCTGGGGATGAGTCGAGGTCCATGACCACGACAGCCGGCGCCGGAGCTGTCGCAGCTTCAGCCACCACTTGGGGCGGCACCGGGACAGGAGCAGAAGCTTCCACCCTCACGGCTTCAGCCGCTGGGGCTGAGGGTGAAGCCTCACTCCCCTTCTTGGGGATGCTGCAGATGATGAACGAAGAAACTTAAAAAATAGTTACTACAATTAAAACAACTATCCAAGGTAAAGATTAAAAATTACCTTGGGAGGCTTCCGTACCAGCTTGCGCGGAACCTTTTTCCCGGGCGTTCTAGGCTGGTCATAGCCGGCGTGGAAGCTCTGGAAGGCCCCCCGGAACTCGTCGCGGCCACGGGTGTTTCTCGGGTCGAGGCCCCCCTCGATCGGGAAGAACCCCCGGGCCTAGAGGCCTCCATCGGCCCAGGTGCTGGAGTTGCATGCCCGGAGCTAACACCCCGGGAGGACCCCACTGCGGGAACAGTCGCGCTCTGGGAGGACCCCACTGTGGGAACAGTCGCGCTCCGGGAGGATCCCACTACGGGAACAGTCGCCGCAGTTGTAGAAGACCTTCCCCTCCGGGGAGAAGGAGCCGACGCAGAAGTAGCGGGCCTGACGGACCTTCCGTCGGTGTACTGCAGCTTCCTCTTCCGGCTCACAGGTTCATCCGCCAGCTCCTTGCCCTTGCCGACGACCTCTTCCCTCGGCTTCGGAGCAGGGTCGGAGCCATCCTCGGACATTCCGGGGATCGCTAACCCGGTGGTTGATCTTCTCTCGACGACACCAAGGTCGTCAAGCACGGGCATCTTCCGTCGGAGCTCCCTGCTGAACTCCACTTCTACGTTCAGAGGAAGAAAAGCTGATGGTAGAGTCAAGTCGTCGCCTTCGACGTCGATGCCGTGCTGGAACTTCTTGAGGTGGAACCCCAAGGTTTTCCCCACCATGTTGGACTTCAGCCCGGTCTCGACCCGGTCGTCGTCCATCACGCTGTTGAGGGCCCATGCGAGTTTCTCTCTCCTCTTCAGCGGCGCCCACCTGTTGACCAAGAAGTTGCAAAACACCGCCTAAGGAGTCAATCCTCCCTCCACGCATTGGCGGATCCTGGTCAAAACAGGGTTGAAGGCTTCCACCAGCACTGGAGCTTCACTCCAGATTGTCGTGTCGATGCTGGGAAGGCCTTCGGGCAGCTCCAGTCTCTCGTGCTCCTCCACCCGGACGACTATCCAGTCCTTCTTCCAGTCATCCCACTTCCCAGAGGGAAATGACTGGAGGTACTTGAATGGGCACTTCTTGCGCTTCACGAAGTAGTAGAAGCCAAGGTACTCATTGCTCCTACTGGTGGTATGGACGGTGAAGAAGGTCCGGAAGAGTTCGATGCAGGGGGATGCCCACCCACATCTCACAGAAGTGGACGAAAATGGACACAAGAAGAATGGAGTGGGGGCCGAGATGATACAACTGCAGACCATAGAAGTCTAGTAGCATCAAGAAAAAGGAAGAAAAAGGTGGGATCAACCCCACCATGGCGTACGAGGAAAAGTACACCATTTCGTCGGCGTGTTCCTTCTCAAACGGGAGCTCCCCACCGGCACGGACCGAGTGGTTGAAGAAGTCCGAGGACCATCCAATGAGGGCCCAGACCTTCTTCAAGTCACCGTCGGTCTTCAAACGGCTTTCACGGAGACCCAACTCCATCGTGGCACAGCGAGGCAAGAGAGGAAACGTAAAGCACAAGTTGGGAGTTTGAGCGCAAGAACAGATGAGAGGCATAAAGAACTCCCGACGGTGCACACTTTCCTTCTTAAGTCCGCAAGGAAGTCGAAGATACCACCAAAAAATTCCACCCAGCCAATGACAAGCGGGCCCGGGACCACCCCGACGTTCAAGTCGAGGTTCTTACCCAGGCGAACGGTTGCCATCATGAGGCGGGAAGCCCGAAGGCAGCGGCCTGACAAGGCGCACGGAACCGATACGGTTTTCGTATCGGGAACCGGCAACCTTCAATTGCGTGAGATCCGCACGCCAAAGATCTCATCTGCCGCACGCGGGATACGCCATGCGGCAAGGATTTAACTCCAAATCCTCGCCAACGGCACCTCCGAAGACCTTTGAAGACTCAGTTCAAAAGCAGCGAGGATGGACCCACCTCCGGCAGAATAACTTCACCCCAGCAGTCTTCCCCGGAGGTAGGTCTAGGGGGCCACTGTCGGTACCCTAGAAACAGTACACCCCTTGAGGTTACAAAGATCTCAAAGGAAAGTCATCTACTTGATTTGAAGACCTTCGGCGGCCCACATGTTAGACATAACCGGACCTGCTTCTCCAACATGGTTAATCCCAGGGTCACCACGTGTACTATCAAACCGGAGCTACCGCCCACAAGGGGGAAGCTCCGGACCATGTACCGAAATGGCACCTCCGGACTTAACCCCAGACCGAGAGAAGCTCCGGACCTGACACGTGTCAGGTAGCTCCAGAGCTACCTATTTCCCACAGTATGCTCCGGAGCTGCCATGTGTCCAATCGTCGGATCTTCAGCCTCTAACATCCGGAAGACCCCGCAACGGCTCCGGATCTTCAAAGGGGAATCAAGGACTTCAAGACCCGATTAAGTGTCATTAATACCATATTAATGACAGTTAAACGGATGATCTTAACACCAGTAACGGTGCTGTCAAAGCCCGTTACAGGGTCATTAAGAGCAATTAAACGTGTTGAAGAGGTATCAATACTAGTAACCGCCGGGGCCACATGTCGGGCCAGGCTAACTTGTAACGGCCTGCCCTTGTACTATAAAAGGGCAGGCCGACGACAGGTTCAGGAGAGAGGCTAGACACACGCGCCATAGACGCTCAATACCAGCTCATACAGCTAATACAACACCAACACATCCGTGGAGTAGGGTACTACGCTCAGGCGGCCCGAACCACGTAAACTCTTGTGTCTCCTATGTCATTTACTATTCACCTTCTTGAATCTCTGCGCACCCACACCGAACATCAAACTCCTCTAACACTTTAGTAGTGTCAGGAGATCTGCCGGTTCCAAACCACCGACAGTATGGATCTTATGAGTACACTGTGATGTCTTTTGGATTGACAAATGCGCATGTCTACTTTATGTATCTCATGAATAAGGTCTTCATGGAGTACTTGGATAGATTTGTTGTGGTGTTTATTGATGACATTATGATCTACTCGAAGGATGAGAAGGAACATGAGGAACACTTGAGGCTTACGTTGCAGAAATTGAGGGAGCATCAATTGTATGCCAAGTTCAACAAGTGTCAGTTTTGGTTGAAAGAGGTGTCGTTTTTGGGTCATATAATCTCGGGAGGAGGAGTTTCGGTTGACCCCGGAAAAGTGAGAGACGTGTTGAAGTGGGAACCGCCGCAAAATTTTAAGGAAATAAGGAGTTTTCTTTAGATGGCTGGATATTACCGTAGATTCATCAAGGACTTTTCCAAGATAACCAAGCCTATGACGGAGTTGCTAATGAAGGGAAAGGCTTCCCAATGGACTCAAGCTTGTCAAATTAGTTTTGAGGAGTTAAAGAAGAGGTTGACAACAGCCTCAGTTTTGGTACTACCAGATGTGAGCAAGAGTTTTGATATTTATTGTGATGCATCGAGACAAGGGCTTGGATGTGTATTGATGCAAGAAGGTCAAGTGATCGCCTATGCATCAAGACAATTGAAGAAACATGAGCAGAATTACCCAACACATGATCTTGAACTAGCAGCCATGGTACATGCATTGAAGATTTGGAGACACTACATTCTTGGACATAGGTGTGAAATTTATACCGATCACAAGAGTCTTAAGTATATTTTCACACAAACGGATTTGAACTTGAGGCAACGAAGATGGTTGGGGATCATCAAAGATTATGATTTGGGGATCAACTATCATCTGGGAAAAGCCAATGTAGTGGCCGATGCTTTGAGCAGAAAAGGAGTAAGTCATCAACTCACAGTCCGAGAGTTGCCATCCGAGTTACGCAAGGAGTTCGAACGGTTGAATCTTGGATTTGTGAATGAGATGAGAATAATGGAGTTAAACCCAACCTTGGAGCAAGAAATTCGAGATGCACAAACCACGGATGAGGAGATCAAGGAAATCAAGGAAAGGACCGAAGAAGGGAGAGAATTCAGATTTGACGAGGATGAACATGGTACCCTATGGCTTGGAAAGAGAATCGTTGTGCCTAATGTGAAGCATATTCGGGAGACAATACTAAAGGAGGCACATGACTCGTCGTACTCGATTCACCCCGGTTGTACGAAGATGTACAAAGACTTGAAGGCTTGCTATTGGTGGGATAGCATGAAGAAGGACATAGCTGAATATGTGGCATTGTGCGATGTGTGTCAACGACTCAAGGCGGAACATCAAAGGTCAGCTGGATTATTGCAACCATTGAAGATCCCGGAATGGAAGTGGGAAGAAATCGGTATGGACTTCATAGTTGGGTTACCACGTACTCAATCCGGGTATGACTCAATTTGGGTAATTGTGGATCGCTTAACCAAGTCGGCTCATTTTGTCCCTGTGAAGACCAAATATACAGCTGCACGATTGGCCGAAATATACATGGAGCATATTGTGTGTCGACACGGAGTCCCAAAGAAGATCGTGTCGGATAGAGGTTCTCAATTTACCTCCAGATTTTGACAAAAATTACATGAAGCTTTGGGAACGAGGTTGAATTTTAGTTCAGCATATCATCCTCAAACGGATGGGCAAACCGAGAGGACCAATCAAATTTTGGAGGACATGTTAAGAGCTTGTGCTTTGAAGCATAGGAAGAGTTGGGACAAAAGCTTGCCATACGCGGAATTTTCTTACAACAATAGTTACCAAGCAAGTTTGAAGATGTCACCATATGAAGCGCTTTATGGGAGGAAGTGTAGGACACCTTTATTCTGGAGTGAGGCAGGAGAAACTCAAGTATTTGGTCCGGATGTGTTGCGAGAAGCCGAAAAGCAAGTCCGAATAATTCGTGAAAACTTGAGGGCTTCCCAATCAAGACAAAAAGGCTATGCGTACAATAGAAGAAGGAAACTAGCCTTTGAAGTGGGAGATTTTGTTTACCTCAAGGTGTCACCAATGAGAGGTCATAAGAGGTTTAACATAAGAGGTAAGCTCGCACCTCGTTATATTGGACCATCAAGATTTTGGAGAAAAGAGGAGAAGTAGCGTATAAGTTGGAGATGTCAGCTCATCTTTCAGACGTACATGATGTCTTTCATGTTTCCCAGCTCAAGAGGTGCTTGAGAGTACTGGAAGAACAAGTTCCAATGGAAGAATTGGAACTAGAGGAAGATTTGACTTATGCCGAACAACCGATCAAAATCTTGGAAACCAAGGAGAGAGTCACAAGGAACAAGGTTATTAGATGGTGTAAAGTTCAATAGAAGCACCACACAGAAAAAGAAGCAACTTGGGAGCTAGGAGACGATCTCAAGAAGGACTTTCCCTATCTATTCTCTTCCGGGTCGAATCTCGAGGGCGAGATTCATTTAAGGGGGGTAGGTTTGTAACACCCTCATTTTCATGCATCATGCCCTACATACACTCATATACATGTTTAACATTGATCCACATAAAGAGGAACAAGTTTAAAATTGATTTGCGGCATTTAAAATTGATTTGGAACAAAACCGCACTTAAAACGCAGGAAAGTGCGGACTAGTCAATTTTACTGAGGACTAGTCCGATTTCGCTCTGACTAAAAATGGACTTGTCCATTTTTGCTGCGGACTAGTCCGATTTTGCCTCTGGAAACCTTCGAACTTGTCCGATTTTGTGCGGACTAGTCCGATATTCCAAGAATCCTTGAAAAATTGCTAAGTCCTTGGACTTCTCCGGACTAGTCCGGTGTTCCAGCGGACTTGTCCGATTTCCTCTATGTTTAAAGTCGGACTTGTCCGATGTTTGGCCAGACTTGTCTGATTTTCTCTCTGGACGACTTCGGACTAGTCCGGTCCTGTCCGGACTTGTTCGATATTTCGCAACTCCGAGTTGATCTTTTGTTTTACGACTTGTTTCTTGGGTTTCACGTTAAGTGGGCCTAGGGACGTCATGCCTAACTCTTTAAGAGCCCATGTGGGACTCTAAACCGGCCTCTACTCACCTCAAACTCGAAATCCATCTAACCCTAGCCTCCACCTCTATATAAACAACCCCACCGCTTGGATTGACATCTATTTGCCACTTTTCCACCCACCCAAACCCTAGTTTGTGGGGAGCCACCATCAAGGAGGGAGGAGAAGATCCCAAGCAAGAAGAAGAGGAGGAGGAAATGAAAGAGGATCAAGATATCCACCAAGTTTCGGCCTTCACCACCAATTCATCCCCAAGTTCATCACCAACCCTAGATCATTAAGATCCAAGTGCTACCTCCAAGTTTCTTGATTCATTGGAGTTCTAAACACCTGTTATACCTTCTATTCTCTTTTCCTTACGAGAATTCAACCCCTAATCTCCGAATTTACATCGATCTAGAAAACCCTAATCTTCTGATCTCGCGGAGTGCGGACTTGTTTGGTCCCTAGCGGACTAGTCCGATCTTTCTGGTTAAATTGTGTTGAATTAATTCTAAAATTTGGTGTAATCGAATCCAAACCTGTATAAACTTGTTAAAATCTATTAGAACTAGTTAGTGATCATTAAAAGTAACCTAGTAACAAGTTCTACCTTGCATTTGCATCAATCATGCATGTCATGTCATATTGAGTAATATTTGTGCACTCTTTGATTGTGTTTCTTGTCTTGTATGTTTATTGTGTGGATTAGACGGATTTGCGCTAGAAAGTGCCGCGGAGGATCTACAGCATCAAGAGTTTGAAGGCTTTGACCCTAATCAACAGCAAGAGCAAGGCAAGTGTCCTTGAAGCATATTGACCCTGTTTTTAAAATAAATGTTTTGTTTGCAAAACTGCATGCTTGTGTCAAATTGATGGGAATCCTATGATAGGAAGTTTACTAGTTTTGTTGACCACCCTTGTCACCTGGACTATATGGTAGAGAGTCGGGAAGGGATTTTTACCTTTTGCTTCGCTTAATCAACTGGGATGGAAAACAACTATACCACTCAATTTAATTATGCATGGATGAGATTGTGGTTAACATGAACTGGTAAAATATGATATGGTAATGGGTGATCTAAGCAAGCCTGTTATGTGGATGGGTTGGATGTTATGGTGGTTTTCTTGCTTTAGATCTAAGTATCGGTTCATGCGAGAATAAGCCAGGACTACAGTGCCACCACGAGGCCAAGTATGGGTGCAGCGTAGCTGATTAATTAGGGCTTTGCTAGTGCTGTTTGGACCATTGTGGATGCTCGGGGAAGGGGTAGTCGGATTGGGTTTGCTGATGATTGGTGGGACTACCCTGGGATCTGAATGGCTCAAGAGGGGGCCCTTGGTTGAAGATGTGCTCAGTTGGAGGCATCGCCACCGGTGAAACCTCAGTGGGGTCTAAATAGGCTAGTAATCCCTTTGTAAAGGCCATATTGTGATCTCTTGGCCACACACCAACGGAAGTGTATAATGTGACCGACGGGTCATGGGCATAAGGGAGACTTTTAGTCATCGAAAGGTGATGAAATCACAAACACGTGAGTAAAGTGGTAGAAACTCTGCAGAGTCTAATAAAACTATCATGATAGTTGTGCTCCCGGTTATGAGCACCTGGACAACTTCCATGATTAGAGGGAAATTGGAATTTGGGATGGTTATGGATTTATTTCTGGTATTGAATATGGTTATTGGCAAATGGTGAAATCTGGAATTATTGATGAAGATGGTGAATTGTGGACTGGTATTATGGTATTACTTATGATTATGATGGGTATACTTCACATACATATAATATATTGCTTTTCAAACGTTTTAATGTACTTTTCAGCACTTTGCCATTATTATCGTCGTCATTTGAATCAGCCACATGTCATACTTTCCACACTTGCTGAGTACGACATGTACTCACTCTTGCAATCCCCCCCCAATAGTTGCGGGTCAGGATTGGGAGTTTAATGGTGATAATGCGGAATTCTAGGTCGTGTCTACCGTTAGCTTTGCCTGTGGTGTTATTGGAGTTGCGCTATACCCTATACCTTATGCTTAGTTTGCTTAGTTGCTTAATTAGTTTATTTCCGCTGCATTAGTTAAACTTGTCGTTAATATTCATTAGAGCTTGTATTTGAGGATAATCTGGTTTGTGTAATAAAATTTGGTTAATTAATCTTGCTCTGTGGTAATTTTCTGTATACTCTTTTGTGATTGCACTCGTGTATGTGTGATGAACATCCTAGGCACACATATGCGTTAGCTTGGTTCATTTTAAGGAACCGGGCGTCACACTTCCTAACCGGCCTTCTCCAAAATTGCCTACTAACTACAAGTCCACCTTTGATGATCACTATTATCTCTTGAGTAAAGTAGATGGCAAGGTGAAGGCAAGGTTCATTGGCAAGGACATGAAGGGCATCAAGGGGAAGCTTCCCAAGCAACTTTGGGTCCCAAAAACACTGTATCACACATACAAGGACCTAAGTTAGCTTGGGTGCTTAAAATCAAAAACTGAATTCATGTGTGTAGGTGAACTACAAAGTCGGAGGAAAGCATTGGGTACTCGATAGCGGGTGCACTCAACACATGACTGGCACAGTATGTTCACCTCCATAGAGAACCCCAACGATCATGAACAAGTCACCTTTGGTGTCAAATCTAAAGGGAAGGTAATTGGGTTGGGTAAGATTGCAATTTCACATGATTTATCTATTTCCAATGTGTTGTATGTTAAGTCACTTAGTTTCAATTTGCTTTCTATTGCACAATTATGTGATCTTGGACTAACGTGCACCTTTGGCAAGAATGATGTTGTTGTGACTAGTGAAACAAGCAAAGAACTAATCTTCAAAGGGTTTCGGCATGGACACCTCTACTTAGTAGATTTCTCCGCCAAGGATGCTAGCTTGACCACTTGCCTTTTCACCAAGACGAGTTTGGGTTGGCTATGGCATCGACGCATCGCTCACATTGGAATGAGCAAGCTCAAGAAGTCATTCAAGCTCGGGATGGTGACTGGCGTGAAGGATGTCGCATTTCAGAAGAACAAGCTTTGTAGCGCTTGTCAAGCCGGGTAATAAGTTTCTTCACACCACCCGATGAAGACAATGGTGTCAACCTCCAAGCCACTTGAGTTGCTCCAAATGGACCTCTTTGGACCGTCCACATATCAAAGTCTTGGTGGTAATCTCTATTGTCTTGTTATAGTTGATGACTACTCTCAGTATGCTTGGACGTTGTTTCTAGGTGACAAGAGTGAAACTCCAGAAGTGTTTAAGACCTTCGCTAAACGTGCTCAAAGGGAATTTCAACTTCCCATCATCAAGGTCCGGAGTGACAACGACACCAAATTCAATAACTACAACATTGGGGAGTGTTGTGATCGTGAAGGCGTGAAACATGAATTTTCAGCCACATACACTCCTCAACAAAATGGTGTCGTTGAAAGGAAGAACAAGACTCTCATCACTCTTGCACGAGCAATGCTTGATGACTATGGCACGCCCGAGAAGTTTTGGGCCGAAGCAATCAACACGGCGTGCCATGCTGCAAATCGGTTATATCTACATTGACTACTTCAAAAGACCCTGTACGAACTCCTCATTGGAAGAAAGCTCAACATCTCCTATTTCCGAGTCTTCGGGTGCAAGTGCTATATCTACCGCAAGAAAAGGCTCGGTAAGTTTGAAAGAAGATGTGATGTTGGTATCTTTCTTGGTTATGCATCAAAATCAAAAGCATATCGAGTATTCAACCAAACCTCCGGTTTAGTTGAGGGAAGTTGTGATGTTTAGTTCGATGAAACTAATGGCTCCCAAGAGGAGAGTTTTGGTCATGATGAAATAGATGATGAGCCTCTACGAGAAGCTATGAAGAACATGAACATTGGAGACATCAAGCCTAAAGTTGAGGAGAGCCATGATCAAGGGGAAACTTCAAGTTCCAACATCAACACATCTATGGCACCTCAAGTTGACGAAGAAGAAAAAGATGATCCATTGCCGACACAAGATTCACACCACACAACATCAAGAAGAAGAACAAGTCCATGATCAAGTCCAACCACAAGAAGAGCAACACACATCACCAGCGCCAAGTGCTTCACAACCACTTATGAGGCATGGACGCATCTCCAAAGTGCATCCAATTGATCAAATTATCGGTAGTCCGTCAAGGGGAGTAAGTACACGTTCTCGCCATTTCGCTACGTTTTGTGAGCACTACTCATTTGTTTCATGTGTAGAACCCACTCACATTAAGGAAGCACTCCAAGATCCAAATTGGGTAATGGCCATGCAAGAAGAACTCAACAAATTCATCTGCAATGAAGTTTGGGTGTTGGAGGAGCAACCCAAGGACAAGAACGTCATCGGGACAAAGTGGGTGTACCGCAACAAACAAGACGAGAAAGGTGTTGTGATCCGCAACAAGGCAAGACTTGTGGCCAAGAGTTTCTCGCAAGTTGAAGGACTAGACTTTGAAGAAACATTTGCTCCAGTCGCTCGACTAGAAGTCATTTGTATACTTCTTGCTTTTGCATAACATCATAATATAAAGCTTTATCAAATGGATGTGAAAAGTGCCTTTCTTAATGGTTATATTAACGAGCTTGTCTATGTTGAACAACCTCCCAGGTTCGAAGATCCGAGGAATCCTTATCATGTGTATAGGTTGTACAAGGCGCTCTACGGGCTCAAGCAAGCACCTAGAGCGTGGTATGAACGACTACGGGATTTCTTGATCATGCAAGGATTCAAGATCGGGAGGGTGGACACTACACTCTTTACCAAAGACATCGATCCAATGAACTATTTGTTTGTCAAATTTATGTCGATGATATTATTTTTGGTTCAACTAACGAAGTTCTTAGCCATGAGTTTGGCAAAATGATGTCTAGGGAATTCGAGATGTCGATGATTGGAGAGCTTAGCTTCTTCCTTGGATTTCAAATCAACCAACTTCGAGAGGGGACTTTCATGTATCAAGAAAAATATACCAAGGACCTCTTGAAGAAATTTGAGATGGGAGATTGTAGCTCAAGAAGTACTCCAATGGCAACAAATTGTCATCTCGACGTGGATAAGGACGGTAAACCTGTTGACCAATCTAATTAACGTTCCATGATTGGTTCATTGCTTTATCTTACCACATATAGGCCCGATATCATGTTTAGTGTATGCTTGTGTGCTCGCTTTCAAGCGACACCTAAAGAATCGCACCGGAAGGTAGTCTTTAGGATACTTCGGTATCTCAAGCATACTCCAAGTGTAGGCATGTGGTACCCCAAAGGTGCTAAATTCCATCTCTTGGGTTACTCGGATTCGGACTTTGCCGGATGCCGTGTTGATCGCAAGAGTACCTCCGGAGGGTGCCACTTGCTTGGGCGTTCCCTAGTATCTTGGTCTAGTAAGAAGCAAAACTATGTTGCCTTGTCCACTGCGGAAGTGGAGTATATAGCGGCTGGTGCATGTTGTGCCCAAATCCTATATATGAAGCAAACCCTTTTGGACTTTGGTGTTAAATTTGGTTGTGTGCCTCTCCTTTACGACAATGAAAGTGCGGTTAAGATTGCTAAAAACCCCGTTCAACACTCCCGCACTAAGCACATTGATATTTGCCATCATTTCTTGCGGGACCATGAAGCTAAGGGAGACATCTCCTTGCAAGGGGTTAGGTCCGAAGAACAATTGGCGGATATATTCACTAAACCACTTGATGAGAAAACCTTTTCTAGACTAAGGAGTGAATTAAATGTGCAAGATGCATCGAACGTCATGTAAGTTGCCATGGTCATGTAAGAATGCATCACATATAGGTCTTGTCTAACTTTCAAAGGATAGGGGCAAGCAAGGGTTAGATTGGGATGGCGGCCATTTGGGTATCCCCAAGGCTTCCAGAATGGCTCTCCTTGAAGAAGCCTTTGAAAGGTTCAAACTTGGCAAAATATATTTAATTTATGTCTTGCATGATGCCTACCATATAGACTTGCACTCACGTTTAATATCCCGCATTAAAAATTGTTTGGCATTGCATACGGTAGATTGTCACAAAGGGGAACCCACTTCATGAGAAAGAGACTTGTTTTAAATGCAATATCTCAACTCATATGATGTGGAAAGAACAAAGTGTTAAGTGTGTTAATTCCTAAAGGAACATGTTTTAAAGAGATAGAAGTCTTCATCCTCTAGCTCACAAAGCATGGGCCTTACATTTTGTTTGGATTTTTCCTTGGTTTTTCTGGTGTTATTTTTGCTTTAGGGCTTAGCCAAGTTATTGGAAACTAGCGTTAAAGTCTCTTTTGAGGGGTTAGGGGTTGCCCAAAAAGTCCTAAGACTTGTGTTTCTCTTTGTTTGTTTAAGTCAAAGGACATATATGGGTTGTTGATGATCTTTTGTAGTCATCGGATTATCTGATGCTTAGGGCAGAAGCATCATCGGATCAGTTTGTGCCTAAGTACAAGGGTCAGCTCAGACAGAAAGTCAAATCAACCGATGAGTTCATTCTGAGAAACATCGGAGCATCCGATGTTCACACTTGGAGTTGTGCCAAATTCAACCGATGATAAACTTTTCCACGTCAGATCATCCGATGCTGAAGGTGCCTCTGGAATAACCTTACTGTACCACTCGACCGATGCACCCTCTCAACTGACGTCGGATCATCCGATGTTAAAATCGAGCTAGGGTTCGGGCCGCACCTATTTAGCGCGCCTCTCTGTTTTTCTTTCTTTTTTTCTCTCTCTTCTCTCCGCCGCCGCCGCCCCGCGCCCCCCGCCTTGTCGCCGCCCGCCATCGCGCTCCAGCCGCCGCCGCCCTCAGCGCCGCTGCTCGTCGCGCCACCACTCCTCGCTCCCGGCCGCCGCGCTCCCCGTCGCGCCGCCGCGCCATTCCTCTTCGCTCGGCCGCCGCCACTCCTCTTCGCCGCTAGGGTTCGCCCGGCCGCATCACCCTCCGAGTCGTTGCTCCTCGCGCCCGGCCGCATCGTACTTTGCGTCGCCGCCTCGTGCGCCCAGCATCGTCGCCCCGCGAGACCCCGTGACCTATGCCACTTCCTCGTTGTTCGCCGTCGCACATTCTCTGAATTCATCGTCGTCAACCCTAGCCTGCGATCTCATCTTCGCTGTCGTCACTCTTCTCATTAAGATGGGTCATGACAAGAAAGGAAAGGGAAAGGCCATTGAGGAGCTGGCAGCTAAGAAGCAAAAGCTGTCGAAAGAGATGAAGAAAGCTAGACAAGCTAAGATGGTCGCTCGCGCCGCTGAGGAGCGTGAGCGTGGCCAAAGAGGATCCCTGAGGATCCAGGAGTCCCGACAGAGGCAGCTACAGCCACAACAGACAGAGGAGACAGAGGAGTCTGAGGAGCCGCTTGTTCACCGGCGCACAGTCAGGACCCGTGGAGGTCATCCAGCTGCAGCCCCGAGTTAGAGACCATCTGCAGCTGAGCTTCGGGAGGACAGAGCAGCCGAGAGAGCCGTCTATGAGATGGACACCAATGTACGGGTTGGTGAGGGTGTCTGCCTGACTGACTACAGGAAAATGAAGGCAAAGCAGCTTAAGAAGCTTTGATGGAGCATTCTACTTGAGGAGTGGTTCCCGAAACCCAGAGAGCCACTTGTGGACAGCCACTTCTGGACCTTGACACAGGCGTCGCTGTATGAGACTTACAAACGTCGGGGCCATAAACTTTTCCAGCACAACTCCATTGACTGGGATCAGCTCACACTTGCAGCCAGCACTGAGATTCGCCCTTTTTTTGAGAGGTACAGAGGGCTAGTGGAGCTAATGTCTTTCCAGCGGAGTGCCTACGTGGAGGATTGGGTTCGAGTTTTCTTTGCCACACTCTATGTTTCAGAGGGCCGCAGATCCATTGACTTTATGTTCATGGGCCAGCATCACCATCTGACTAGACAGGCCCTGGGACAGCAGCTAGGCGTGGATCTCCATGACACCTGCCTACACGAATTAGTCTATGGACAGGCTGACCCACCGAGGAGGCCGCTCACTGGAGGTGTGGCACCACCTTTTGCGGAGATTTGGTCACTGTTTGCTCATCCCTTCGCACCTGACCAGCCTAGGGTACCTGCTCTACTCACTCCGGCTGCATGTACTGTTCACCTTGCCTTGCCCCGCATGCTACTACCCAGGTCAGGATACCTTGAGGGCTTCACCAGTTTGCAGCAGACCCTCCTGTTCTATGACATGAACGGGATGCAGTTTGACATCGTGGATATCCTCATCTATGATATGGAGGATGTCATCATATATGGAGTTGGGATGATAAGACAGCTCGTGTTTGGCCACTAGATCAGTCACCTTCTCTACCTGTTGGCTCCAGAGAGATCCATCGTGCGTGACAGTCTCACTGACGAGAGTGTCACTCGGTTCGGACACTACCGTGCTCCAGCTCCTGGAGACCGCCGCCTTGGCTACCCAGTTGAGCGTCAGGTCCGAGCTCGACTTTCAGAAGAAGACTGGTCAGACTTAGAAAAGGAATATCGGATCCTAGCACAGGCTGAGGCTCAGGGAGGGGATCTACAGCATATCTGGTCAGAGAGTGACACTAGTGACAGTGTCGAGGAGTACTTCCCACCTCCTCCCTCACCCAGGCAGCACGACGCGGAGGCTGGAGGCTCGACTGCACCACCACCTCCTACCCCACCTCTGGTGTCTGAGGCACAGGTCTCTCAGCCATCCGAGCTTACTTCTCTACTACAGCAGATGGTTGAGCAGCAGTGACAGGATCGGCTTACAGCTGAGCAGGCCAGAGTTGAGAAGGTTGCACGTCTTGTGGAGCTCCAGCAGCAGTAGCAGGAGATGCAACGTCAGATAGCCCGCGAGAGGCGAGAGGACACTGACAGGCTCACTAGACTCATTGACCAGATGCATCAGCGTACTCTTGACCAGCAGCAGCAGATGCAGCAGGCCATGATGGGCATCCTGGGGTTGATCACCAACCTCTACACTCAGACCGGGATTGCCCTGCCCTCACAGCTTCCTGGTCTAGCTACAGGTCCACCTGTCCTAGCACCAGTCTCAGCTCCAGTGTCGACCATGTCGATACCAACTATCAGCATGTCACCACTGCTTGCCTCAGGCGCACCGATTCACTCTCCTCTGCCGGCTACGACCCTCTTTCAGCAGACTCTGGCTTCGGTTGTCAGTGCCCCGCTACCGGCAGTCCCGACTCAGCAGGCACTCTTAGTACCGACAGCAGCTCCCACAGCCCCGGTCTCCTCCACTCCAGCCTCAGCGGCAGCAGGCAGCAGCTCCATCTCTCCAGGAGATGGGACCGAAGACAGCACCCTCGACGGCGACCAGTTCGTCATCGCCCCAAGCGCTCAGGATCCTTAGGCACTCGGCTTCCCTTTTTGGTGTCTTGATGCCAAAGGGGGAGAAGAGTCAGAGTCAGGCGGATAGCATAGTCTTAGGGAGAGTCCTAGTTGTAGGGGGGGTATTTTTTTGGGAGCTTTTGTAATTTGGGAGCTTTGCTATTCTTTTTCTATCCTTGAGTATTCGTGTGCTACTTAATTCTCTTATGTCTTATTGATCGTTTTTGAGCATTTGAGCTTCGTGTGCTAGATCTTGTACTTGTTACATATCTTTTTGAGTATCGTATTCTAAAATTCATTATTGTTATGCTTTACTCGTTGTGTTTTCATCAATCACCAAAAAGGGGAAGATTGAAAGCATCTAGGCCCCCATAAGGTATGTTTTCGGTGATTAATGACAACCGATGGATATCACTAATAAGTTTGTGGATGCAAGGTCTCTCATATAACTCATCACACTTAATGGACTCTATATTTATATCATCTACTGCTCATTGGATACAATTGGAGACCCCTCAACAAACTATTTTACAAGGTCAATCGATTTTCATGAAGACTGGAAGAAAAAAAAACATATATGTCAAAATTATTCCATCAAAATTGACAGCACACGAGACTTAGTCATCATCAGAAGAACATTTCAAACCAATGTCTAAGAGGTCACTCGGAACAATTCCAAAAGAATCACTTAGAACAACTCGAAGCAGACAAAATCAACTCACCGGATCATCCGATGTATCCAGAAAAAACTACATCCGTTGAGTTGGCTCTGTAGCAGGAAAAGACCTCAGTTTTGGGTATACACCAGATCATCCGATGTGGAAGCATGTGTTACATCGGTCGATCATTCCAGTAAGCAATTTCCCTAGACCAAGTAACATCGGACCATCCGATGTACAAATATGCCACGTCTGTCGATCATTTCAGTAAGCATTATTTTTAGACCATCCTGGACCAAGTGTCACCAGATTATCCAATGTACAGGTGTATACAACATCAGTCGATCAATGGTCATATCTGACACAGTGACTTCAGCTAATTTGTATTCGACCAATGACAGCTGAAGGGAGAACATCGGATCATCCGGTGTTTGCAGAACAGTGATGTCAGCCTACTTTTCCAACGGCTATCTCGTAGAAGTTGGCTATTTGTACCCCTTCAACCAGTCATTTAGACAAGTCTTGATGCCCTGAGCTACTCTACACATTATCAAGCATTCAAGACGTTGAACAACCACTTCCACATCATTTACACCACTTGTACACCAAGAGATAGGCTAGAACTTACTAGAGATGATGCCTGTGTGCTTCCATTCTTTGTGATTGGAGTCTCTAGTCTAGTGAGAGTTGTAAGTGAGTGTCTCTTGGTGATTGCATTCACCGTGTATCAGTCAGTGATCGGAGAGATCCTTTCATAGCTTGCCAAGTCGGTTGTGGAAGCCCGGAAGATCAAACTTGTACAAGTCTTGAGCTCCACCTTGCCGGAGATGGTGAACGGAGACTCTTAGTGAGATCACTAGTCTTGGTGACTTGGGAGTGGCTACACCCTTGGGGGTGCCACAACTTGGATGTAGGAAGGTCTTGATAATCTTGCCGAACCACGGGATAAATCATCGTGTCTTCGTGTCTTCTCGGGAGTTTGCATACTCTTCCTTTCCCGTTATACTTATGCATTTCATATACCGCAAACTTATTATTCACTTGAATGCATAGGTTGTTTGCATAGGGAATTGGACTTTTAGTAGTTGAGTTTTTATTGCTTTAGTTTTTAAAAGAAGCCCAATTCACCCCCCCCCCCCTCTTAGACATTCGATCCTTACAACCTTTCCTCCTTGCCATTGATATGGAAGTGGATTTGTCCAGCTCCCACATCTATGCAAGCTTTTGTAGTGCTTAGGAATGGACGCCCAAGAATGAGTGGTGTATCTTTCTCAATGTCCATGTCTAGCACCACAAAATCCACGTGTATGAAGCAGTTCCGGATCTTCACTGGGATGTCTTCAGCAATACTCGCTGGATAACAGACTGAAGAGTCAGCCAGTTGTAGCTGCATTGGTGTTGGAGTCGACTGTGTGAAGTTCAGTTGGTCGAACACAACATTGGGCATCACACTAACACTTGCTCCCAAATCACAAAGTGCCTTGTCAAAGTGGTGAGCCCCAATTGAGCATGAAATTGTAGGACATCCAGGGTCCTTCTTCTTTTCAGGAAGCCTATTGAGGATGGTTGCATTGTAGTCTTCTGTAAGCTTGACGACCTCAGTGGTGGGCAATGGCCATTTGTTGTTCAATATGTCCTTGATATAGCAAGCATAAGTGGGTACTTGCATCGCATCAATCAAGGGTACATTGATGTGGATCTTTTGGATGATCTCAACAAAACGGTTGAATTGTTCATCCACTATTGGCTTCCTTTGTCTCTGTGGGAATGGCAATAAGTTGGTGTCTTCAAAGTGTTTGGCCATTCTCTCACCAAGTAATTCACTTGGGACATCCTCCTTCTCAGGTCCAGTTGTCCTCTTTTCTTGTGTGGGATATGGTGGGTCACGAGTGGTCTTTCCTCCTCTCATAACCACTGCACTGACATTCTCCACTGGGGCTTCTGGCTGCCCCAGAATTTTGTGTTTTCTAATGGAGGGACAACTGCAGCAAGTTGTGCCAGCCGAGTCTCCAACATCTTGTTGAAGCTCAGTTGATTTTTGAATGCTGAAGATAGTCCTTCAATCTTTGCATTGATATTCTTTAAGGTCTTGTCATTAGCTGACAGCTTCTTGGATAGGGCCTCGTTGATCTTGAGCTGGCTAATGGCAAGTTCTCTAAAGTTGGGATGATTTTCAGGGTTGCCATTGTTGTTGTACCCTCCTTGAAATAATGGGCATTGTTGACCCCACCCTTGACCTCCTGGACGATAGCCATTGTTGTTGTTGAAATTTCCGTTGTTGGGGAGGTATAAGGCATCCTCACGAGTTTCTGGGCAATCATTGCCCATATGACCCATGTCGCCACAGACTTCACACGTGATGTGAGAGTCTAGGGCATAGGCATTGCCAGACACTTCACCACTGGCTTGTCCATCAATTTTCTTCATTGGGAGGTCCAATTTTGCAGCGATCATGTCCACCTCCTTCAAGGTGTGCATGCCTCGCTGTCGGGTATGGAGACGCTCATCGTTCCATCCCATGTTGGACACCATCTTCTCAATTAGATCTTTAGCTTTTGGCACCGTCAATGAGAAGAAGGCTCCTCCAGCGGCAGCATCCAAATGGTCAAGAGTTGATGGGATCAGCCCGTTATAGAAATTTTGAATAAGGAACCAGTCATCTGTCCCATGGTGGGGACAGGCTAGGATGTACTCCTGAAGCCTTTCCCATGCCTCGGGAATAGATTCCTTGGGCTCTTGCTGAAAGCTGGAAATCCTTCCACATAGGGAATTGGTTTTTCCCAATCCGAAGAATTTGGCGAGGAATGTCGTACAACACTTCTCCCAAGTGTCTACAGCACTTCGGTTCACTTAGAACCACTGTTTCGCTCTCCCAAGGAGAGAGAACGGGAACAGTCTTAGACGAACCGCATCTGCAGACACGTCCTTGATTTTAAAAGTGCTGCAGATCTCGAGGAATTGTTGCAAGTGAGCACTTGCATCCTCGTTAGCCTTCCCACAGAATGGGTTGGCTTGCACCATAGTGATAAGGCCAGTTTTGATCTCGAAGTTCACATCTCCCATGTTAACAGTGGGCCCAATAGGCACATTGTTAGCAGAGAGAGCTAAGAACTCACGAAGGGTCTTCTGAGCCATTGGCGTTTGGATTATTGGTGCAGAAATGCTGGCTTGCTTTGTCGCTCGAATCTTCTAAGGAGTAATGACACGAGGTCGGTCTCTCAGAAGAGATTCGGGATCTTCAACAAAGTTTTCCGGCAGGCGGAAACTGGACATACACTACCCTGTTTTCACATTAAAAATGCGAAAACAAAGAATGGTTATCCTACTAAAGTCCTACCCAGGGTTCTATCCTATTCACTCAGTCATGTTATATATCTATTTGCCTTCCGTGGCAACGGCGCCAGAAATGCTTGTTGGTATTACTTATGCACCATTAACTAAACATATCCAACTGATGTGTCAGAAATGCTTGTTAATGGTTCTATTGGATCACGGAGTGAGTTCCGCAAGCGCACGGAGGTATCATTGTAGCATTTCCTCTTAAGAGTATTCCCAAGGGTGTCATTTATTTGATCCCAAAGGAAGGCGGGGTAGAGATATAACAATCATCAAGTGGAAAGGGTAGAAAGGTCTAGGTAAGAATCTAGTAAGGATGGATAAAATAATAGTGGAGGTAGTGTGACACACACAAAAGCTTTCAAGTCTAAGGGGGGTAAGAGGATCCTAGAGGTTAGTTAAGGTTGAGAGTTATGGAGGTACTCCTACTATGCTCTATTGTACATATACATAGTCTAAACTAATTATCCATAAGATAGATCAATAGTGAATACTTATGCTATGTGGTTCAACACATCGGGCACGGGCTTACCCCTAGCAATACAAGGGCGACTCCCACCAAGAGACTGCGGCATAGCCGAACGTGGAGGATTACAAAGGACAGATAGGGTTGTCACCACCTACTGCCTACCTCTTCAATCCGTGGGTCTACGAGACATCCAATGCTACTTAGCTATCCTAGCACCATGCTAGCATATTAAGTAATTACCTTAAGAGCCTAGGCACAATCCATCCTAAGGCAATGAATTGAATCATCATTGAACCAATGTTGATACACAACATAATTATTCATACTAACCTAGTTATGTTATAATTAACTAGACTATAGTGGGGGTGTATAGGTTCTATGATAATGAGATATGTTCATGATGAAATAGTCATAGAAGCTATACCTTCCACATGCATGGACTCCATAATCAAACAAGAAACACTTTGCCCAAGCATATGTATAAGTAGAGACTAAAGATACTATCTTTATTATGCATAAAGTCACAAATACAAGAAAGAATACATGAGCCATACCTTTCCCAATGTAGGATTGGGAAGAGAGAGACTCCTTACTCCTTTCCCAATTTGGACTTGGGACAAGAGACTCTCCTCTCTACAACCTAACTCCTCTAAGACTATGGATGATAGTGTATACAATAGAGATGAAGCTCAAGTGGTGTGTGTTGAAGTGAGGGGTAGAGGGTCCTATTCATACTAGTGTTGAGGTCGGTTCCCGCCACCAAAAGCGCGTGAATCAGTCACCATTGACTCCAAGAAGCCGGGAGGAGCCAACACGTGGAGGTTGACCGAGTTTGGTGTAGAGACCAGGTCGGTCGACCCCTTGGTTCGGCTGACCTGATCATTGCACCAATTCTCATGTGCTTTCTCCAGGTGGCTGCCGGGTGGGTCCCATTGATGTATATGGGTGATACACCATTGGATCTCCTCGGATACTTTTGTTTGTGGTCCATTTGATCCATGGGATGCCACTCTGTCGCCTGATTGGCTGGGATGATATTTTATAGGATTGGTCCCTCGACATTTCCTCATTTCCTGCATAAATGCTGCATACACATATTTCTCCAAGTCCAAGTGGAATTGGGTTAGATAGAAAGGTGATCTGTGCAAGAAATGACAAATCCTTCACATAATTAAGTTAAATTAATGGATGAAATTGGTATATAACAGCCGTCAACACTCTGTCAACGCGAAGAGTGGGTCAAGGATGAGAAAACTCGGCTGGTCGAGCAAGGCGAGCTGCTCAACGAGAGAGAGGCTACCCTCAAAGATCTCGATGCGAAGGCGCAAAAGATATATGAGGAAGCTGTGGAATGCCACAGGGTTGCGGACCAGCACCAAGGGGGTCTAATCGCCTGGCATGAGACTCTCTAGAAGTGCCGCCAGGAGCTCGACCTGGGGGAGGCCGACCTCTCCGAGAAGCGGAAGGGCCTGGACTAGAGGGAGGAAGAGCTCTCCCGGAAGCTGTCGGAGGGTGAGCAGAGCTTGGCAGACCGCCGCAAGAGATTTGAAGTGCGGTGTATGCTCGAGGAGGACAGGCTCTGGGAACGGGGGCAAAGTCTCACCAAGCAAGAGGTCGACGTCTCCGCCAGAGAGGATACAGTTCGGGGCTGGGAGGAAGACCTGGCGGAGCGGCGGAATCGCATCCACCTCAAGGAGTCGGAGCTTGCTGATCATGAGCGGCATCTAGCCAAGAGCATCCAACAGCATGGCAAGGAGGTCGTGCGCCTTGCAAAGGAGGGTGCGGAACTGGCGGCCACCAAGAGGGCTCTGGAGGAGTTGCAGAGCTCGAGGGCGACTGAGTCCCAGCGGGTGTGGGACTTTTTGGGACGGGCCAACGGAGCACTGACACCGTTTGGCTTCAGCCCCGTTTGTCCGGCCAACCCATTGTCGGAGCTAGACGAAGCGTTGGCAGCACTTAGCTCTGCTGGTGGCAAGCTCGACGCAGTGGTTGACATCGTCGCGGACCAACTGGAGATATAAGGGAGGTCCTTGGCCAAGACCATCGCTGAGTACGTGCTAACGTGCTATCAGGACCGGGACCCCCACTTTCCCCTGAGTTCGGCAATCAATGGGCCAATCGAGGAAGGGTTGGATGCTGCCAGGGAGAGCGTTTAGGAGGCCGCTCAAGCCGTAGCCTCAGCTATCCGTAGGAATTATGCTTTTCCTTCCTTGTTCATGCTTGTATGCTTCCGGTCTTGTAATATGATCTTTTAATGAATGAAGTCCCTTTGATTTTTGTCTTTGATATTTTTGTGTCCTACCCCCTGGTAGATATACGTAATTTTGATTGTGTACATGTACCAAGCAGAACTAATCACTTGTTTCGAGGACATCGGCCCCTGGGGTTGTCGGGGCTTAGGATCTTCAGCGACACACATCGTCAACGTAAGACGCCGACACCGGGCCCCCTGGGGTTATCGGAGCTTAGGAGCTCCGATGACACACATGATCAATGTAGAACGTCGACGCTGGGCCCTCTATAGTTGTCGGAGCTCAGAAGCTCCGGCGACGCCCGTTGCTGATGTAGAGGACGCCGATGACGGGCCCCCGAGCCCACCCTCGGTGAGGTATTCGTTCATCATCGGTGGTACTTACTAGCGTTACAACCTTAGGAACCTGCACACATGACAGATAAAAGGTAATTCCGCTCTCCAGTCAACCTTTTACCCATGCTCTATTAGTGTTGTTTGTCTTACAATCCGTTACCGACATGGGGGACCTGATTAACTCAGGGTCTCTTGTGACACCCGGTTCCGAATATGAACCAAGCGTAACGCATATGTGTGCCCAGGATGTTCAACACACATACACGAGTGATTCACAAATGATAAACAGAATTTAACCACGTCTTAACTAATAAATGAGTACTTTATTACAATAATCCAATAGTTCACGAATGATAAAACTCTAAATAATTGCAGCGGAAAATAAACTAAACAGCACGACTCCAATCCACAGGCAATTGACGGCGGTACGCAACCTAGTACTCCACGCGATCCTCAGGGTACTCCTAATTGTCTCCAGTAGCTATTGGGGGGGGGGGGGGGGGGAATTGCAAGGGTGAGTACATGTCGTACTCAGCAAGTGTGGAAAGTATGACATGTGGCTTATTCAAACGACGAATGTAATAATGGCTAAGTGCTGAAAAGTACAGTAAAACATTTGAAAAGCATTATACTATGTCTATGTGAAACAAATCCCATCATATTAACAAAATATAAACCATATCCAATTAGTACCAACATCACCATTATCCATGTCCAATTACCATAATTCAATTTCATATCCATGACGATAATCCATAAACCATACCCATTACCAAACCATAACCCTAAACCAACCATAACCATAAACCAACCATAACCATCTCAAATCCCAATTTCCAACTCTAATCATGTAGGTCATCCAGGCGCTCATAACCGGGAGCACGGCTATCATGATAGTTTTTAACACTCTGTAGAGGTTGTACCACTTTACCCACATGTTTGTGATTTTATCACCTTTCGATGACTAAGAAACCTCCATTGTGACATCTCACACTTCCGTAGGTGTGTGGCCAAGAGATCACAAAATAGCCTTTCAAAAGGGACTACTAGTATGTACGGGCCCACTAAGGTTTCACCGGCAGGCTTGAATCTCTATTCTCCCACCCACGGGCCCCCTCGTGTGCCATGCGGATCCCAGGGCAGTCCTCCTCGACTCCCATTCCCCGCGCCATCCAATGGTCCATACAATACTAGCAGCGCTCCTAATTATTCAGCTACGCCGCACCCATACTTGGCCTTGTGGTGGCACTGTTGACCTGGCATATTCTCGCATGAACCGGTCCTTAGATCTAAGGCAAGCAAACCACCATAACAACCAACCCATCCACATAACCAGGCTTGCTTAGATCACCCATCGTATTGACCAGTTCACATTAACCAGAATATCATTGATGCATAATTAAATTTGTAGTGTTGTTTGCCATCCCAATTAATTAAGCGAAGCAAAAAGTAAAAACCCTTCCCGACTCTCTACCATAATTCCAGGTGACAAGGGTGGTCAAACAAAGCTAGTAAACTTCCTATCATAGGATTCCCATCAAATTGACACAAGCATGCAGTTTGCAAACAAAACATTTATTTTAAAAATAGGATCAATATGCTTCAAGGACACTTGCCTTGCTCCGGCGGATGGGGTTGCTCAAGCGCTTCGAAGTCTTGGTTTTGGAAATCCTCGTATGCAACCTCTTGAGCACGTTCCTCTACGCGTGATCATACATACAAGAAAACATATACAATTCAACATAATGCACACAAAATAATCAACATGCAATGACATGCATGCATGCACAGTTTAATAATTAATTTACTACGGTCGTTTATTAATTAGATGCGACTAGTTCATACGTGTTCATATGAGTTTACGGGGGTTTTAGGGTGGATTAATGCTGCTGAAATAAAATTTATGGTGCAACTAAAATTAATTTACGCCTATTAGATTCAATATGATCGCTAAAATTCGCATCGGGAATGAATCCTACCGTAGATCTGACGGCTTGACGGCCGCGGAACAAATGCGACGCGTAGACGAAATAGATGGTGCAGCAGTCCTTTGGCGGCACGACGACGGCGGCGCGATGTCGGCGACGATCTCCGGCGAACGGTGGTGCCCTCCTCTTTTTCTCCCTCTTCTTCCCCTTCTTTTTCTCTTTTTTTCTTCCCTGGGCGCAGCCTTCTGGACCTTGGTTCCGGCGGCTTTTTCTTCTCTGCTGGCGGCTGCTGGTTCATGGGGAAAAAGCCTAGGGCCTCGGTCCTATTTATAGGGGCGTGGCTAGGGTACGCCATCGGTAGAATCAGAGGCGGTTACGGCGCGGGAGACCGGGCGCTCGCGGGAAAATCGCGAGGGCGGCGCGATTCGGCGCGCGTGTTGGGGCCGGACACGGCGTTGGGCATCGGGCGTGCGGGACCCAGCGCGCAGGCGCGGTCAGGCAGCATCGGGGCGCGGGCGACCGAGCCGAGGCGCGGGTGGCACGCTCGGGGCGGGACCCAGGCGGGGCCGGGCGCAGGAGACCGCGGAGGCGGGCGAGCGGGGCCTCGGCCGAGCGGCGCGGTCGGCGCGACACGCGCGCTCGGGGGCGGCTGGCGTCGCGTCAGGGGGGTGGGGCCCGGCTGCGGAGCGGGGCCGGCGCAGCATCCGGGGCCGTGTCGGCCGGGGCCAGGCGGCTGCGGGGCCCAGCACGGGCGGGGAGCGCGCGGCTCGCGCGCTGGCGCGCGGACGGCCGGGGCGGTGTGCGTGCGTGCCCTCGGGGCTGGCGCGCGGGAGATGCCCGCTGGCTGGGCCGGCTCGGCCTGGCCAGCGGTGATTCCCTTTTTTTTATACTTTTTTTTACTTATATATATATATATATATTATATATTTTTTATATATATTATTAATATAATATATTTATTATTTATTATTTTTATAACATATATTATTAATATTTTTTTCTACTTTTATATATATTATTTATATATTTTTATTATTATTTTTTTATTCTTATTCCCTATTACAAGTTTTAGGCTATTATTATTTTCTATTTCTTCTTTTGCTACATATATTTGTATATGTATATATTTTATTATTTTTCTTTTATTCTACTAGTGTCTAATGCATGACCATGTATGCAATGCATGATGCGAAAATTGAGGGTGTTACAAACCTACCCCCCTTAAAGTGAATCTCGCCCTCGAGATTCGATAGCGTGGAGAAAAGATGAGGGAATTCTGCCTTCAGGTCTTCTTCACGTTCCCATGTAGCTTCGGCTTCCGTATGGTGTTTCCATTGCACTTTGCACCAACGGATCCTCTTATTTCTCGTGACTCTTTCCTTTATGTCCAAAATTTTGATAGGTTGCTCGACATAAGACAAATCCTCTTGAAGTTCTAACTCATCCATCGGCACTTGTTCTTCCGGTACTCTGAGACACTTCTTGAGTTGAGAAACGTGAAACACGTCGTGTACATCGGAGAGATACGTCGGCAGCTCAAGTTGATAAGCTACCTCTCCTCGCTTGTCCAGAATCTTAAATGGTCCGATGTAACGTGGCGCCAGTTTTCCTTTGACGTTAAACCGTCGTTGACCTCTGATTGGTGACACTTTGAGGTATACGAAATCTCCAACCTCAAAAGTCAGACTCCTTCGCCTATTATCAGCATAACCTTTCTGTCGAGACTGGGCAGCCTTTAAGTTTTCCCGTATTATTTGGACTTGCCTTTCAGCTTCTTGTAACACGTCGGGACCAAACACTTGATTCTCTCCGGTTTCATTCCAAAACAAGGGAGTCCTACACTTCCTTCCGTATAGTGCTTCATAGGGTGACATTTTCAAACTTGCTTGGTAACTATTGTTGTACGAGAATTCAGCATACGGCAAACTTTTATCCCAACTTTTCCTATGCTTTAAAGCACATGCTCTTAACATGTCTTCCAAAATTTGGTTGGTCCTCTCGGTTTGTCCATCTGTTTGAGGGTGATACGCCGAACTAAAGTTCAGCCTTGTTCCCATTGCTTCATGCAATTTCTGCCAAAATCTGGAGGTGAATTGAGAACCTCTATCCGAGACTATCTTCTTCGGTACTCCGTGTCGACACACAATATGTTCCATATACAATTCTGCTAGCTTCGCGGTGGTATATGTGGTCTTGACAGGGATGAAATGAGCTGATTTTGTCAATCGATCCACAACAACCCATATTGAATCATAGCCAGACTGAGTTCGCGGTAATCCAACTATAAAATCCATACCAATCTCTTCCCACTTCCACTCCGGGATCTTTAGTGGTTGTAACAATCCGGCTGGCCTTTGATGTTCAGCTTTAACTCGTTGGCACACATCACAAAGTGCAATATATTCGGCTATGTCCTTTTTCATGCTGGCCCACCAGTAGCATGTCTTTAAATCCTTGTACATCTTTGTACAGCCGGGATGAATTGAGTAAGGCGAGTCATGTGCCTCCTTCAATATTGTTTCACGAATATGCCTGACATTAGGTACCACAATCCTCTTTCCAAGCCATAAGGTACCCTGTTCGTCCTCATCAAATCTGAATTCCTTTCCTTCTTGGGTCCTTTCCTTGATTTCTTGTATTTCCTTGTCCTTTGTCTGTCCTCCCGTATTTCCTGCTCAAATGTTGGGTTGACTTCCATCGTTCCCATCTCATTTATGAATCCAAGGTTCAACCGTTCAAACTCCTTACATAACTCGGATGGCAGTTCTTGAACTGTGAGTTGATGACTTACTCCTTTTCGGCTCAAGGCATCGGCCACTACGTTGGCCTTCCCTGGGTGATAGTTGATTCCCACGTCATAATCCTTGATGAGCTCCAACCATCGGCGTTGCCTCAGATTCAGATCTGTTTGCGTAAATATGTACTTGAGACTCTTGTGATCTGTATAAATCTCACATCGGTGACCAAAAACATAGTGTCTCCATATCTTCAAGGCGTGTACCACAGCTGCGAGTTCAAGGTCGTGTGTAGGATAATTCAACTCATGTTTCTTTAGTTGCCTCGATGCATAAGCTACCACTTGGCCTTCTTGCATGAGCACATATCCTAATCCTTGTCTTGATGCATCACAGTATATATCAAAACTCTTGCTCACATCTGGTAATACTAACACCTGGGCGGTTGTCAACCTTTTCTTTAACTCTTCAAAGCTATCCTGACAAGCTTGAGTCCATCGGAATGCCTTTCCCTTCATGAGTAATTCGGTCATAGGCTTGGCTATTTTGGAGAAATCTTTAATGAATCGGCGGTAGTATCCAGCCATTCCAAGGAAACTCCGAATTTCCTTGACATTCTGTGGCGGTTCCCATTTAAGCACATCTCTCACCTTCCCTGGGTCAACTGATACTCCTCCTCCAGATATAATATGTCCTAAGAAAGAAA
The DNA here is from genome assembly GCA_036927565.1 of Tuctoria greenei. NCBI lineage: Eukaryota > Viridiplantae > Streptophyta > Magnoliopsida > Poales > Poaceae > Tuctoria > Tuctoria greenei. The sequence goes on from JAYESD010000006.1 coordinate 204,672,801, forward strand.
CTTCTCGTAACCAAAATTGACATTTACTGAACTTGGCATACAATTGATGCTCCCTCAATTTCTGCAGCGTAAGCCTCAAGTGTTCCTCGTGTTCCTTCTCATCCTTCGAGTAGATCATAATATCATCGATGAACACTACAACGAACTTATCCAGATATTCCATGAAGACCTTATTCATGAGATACATAAAGTACGCAGGCGCGTTCGTTAATCCAAATGACATGACGGTGTACTCATAAGATCCATATCGTGTCCGAAATGCTGTCTTGGGTATATCTGATGGTCTAATCTTCATTTGGAAGTATCCTGATCGCAAGTCGATCTTGGAGAAGATACAGGCACCCTTCATTTGGTCGAACAAATCCTCAATACGGGGCAGTGAGTACTTGTTCTTAATTGTCACTTCATTGAGAGACCTATAGTCCACACACATCCTCTGAGTTCCATCCTTCTTATCTACGAAGAGCACTGGGGCTTCCCACGGGGATGAGCTGGGGCGTATAAAACCCTTCTCTAGCTGCTCTTGAATTTGCTTCTTGAGCTCTGCTAATTCCTTAGGAGGCATCCTATACGGCCTCTTAGCTATAGGTGCAGTTCCGGGTATCAACTCAATGACGAATTCTATGTCACGATCAGGTGGCATACCTGGCAACTCATCTGGGAACACGTCCGGGTACTCGCGAACGATCGGAATGCTTTCCAATGTCACGTCTTCCACGTGATTCAGCATCGCTTTCCCTCTTGCAGGTTGGGCTGCTTCAACTTCAATGCGTGTACCATGTTCACTTGTCAACTGCACAATCCTCTCGGCGCATTGAATGACTCCATTATACTTGCTCAGCAAGTCCATTCCAAGTATTATGTCTATTCCTTGGGAGTCCAATACTATGAGGTTTGCGAGAAAGTCTACCCCCCTTATTTTAATGCTTACTTTCGGACATACTATATTTGTCCTCATCTCTCCGCCAGGAGAACTTACTAGCATAGTTTGCTTCATATGAGATATAGGCAAATTGTACTTGTCAACATACTTTGACGAGATGAATGAATGAGATGCTCCTGAATCAAATAAAACAGTCGCGGGGTTGGAGTTGGCGAGAAACATACCAATCACGACGTCATCAGCTTGCTGGGCTTCCTCAGTGGAGACATGATTGACATTGCCACGAGCAAAATTCTGCTGTCCACGGTTGCCTTGTGGTGCTCCTCCATTTGGTCGCAGGTGATTTGGCCTTGGTGCATTGTTCATAGGTCCATTGTTTCTCTTGGGGCATTGACTTGCAAAGTGTCCGGGTTCTCCACACGCATAGCATGTCTTACCACCCGTAGCATTGGGGAAGTTTGGGCGCAACTGGTTTTGAGCATTTGCCGCCATGTTAGGACGCGGCGCAGGTGGCACAGGATTGCGAGGCGCTTGCATGGCAGGGCGTTGTTGCGGTGGCTGATTTGGGCGGGGCGGATAAGCAGTGCGGTATGCAGGAGCAGAGGGGTTGTATTGTGGTGCAGTAGGTGGTGCATAGCGGGGGCGAACATTGCTTCCTTGCTGCGGTCCATGATGTGACATCTTCCTTTTGTTGTCCTGCTCCATCTCACGAATCTTGTTCTCAACCACAATAGCCTTGTCAACCAGCTTTTGGAAGTTTGGATAATCGGTATTGAGCAACTGGACTTGAATTTCATTGTTGAGACCCCTCATAAACAGATACTGCTTCCTACTATCAGTTTTGATGTCTTCTGGGGCATATCTTGATAATTGAGTGAATTTGTTGAGATACTCACTCACACTCATCCTTCCTTGCCTGAGATTTTCAAAGTCTTGTCTCCTCAGTATCATAACTCCTTCGGGTACATAGTGGGAACGGAAACTCTGTTTAAACTCAGCCCAAGTGATTGTCTCCTGATTATCATGAGCGTTGCAAAGAGCTTCCCACCAGTCAGCGGCTGCTCCAACTAGTTGATGTGATGCAAAGAGAACCTTCTCCCTATCAGTGCACTAGACAATAGCAAGTTTCTTCTCAACAGACTTCAGCCAATCATCAGCTTCCATTGGGTATGTGGCTTGTGCAAAGGTGGGCGGTCTGGTCCTCATGAATTCTCCCAAACGGTTGTGATGTGGCGGGGGTGGCGGTGGAGGCAGGTGGGGCTGATTGTTGTTGCCAGCTTGCAGCTGTCCCATGGTCTGTATCATGGTCTGCATGAGCTGGTTCTGCATAGCTAACAGTTGTTCAATATTGATAGCTCCATGAGCATGTCCCTGGTTGTTCTGAGGTACTTCATTGCGCTCCTCTTCATCGTTGGCATCCCTCTGGTTACGAGTTCTCACCATCTGTTGGCGAAAGAAAGGTGGGGACAGAAGGATTTAGAATTTGGAAGGAAACGTCCCAACTATATGCATCAAGGTATGTGACACTAAATAATCCTTTATTAATATAGACCTATATTATGAGGATGTGGACAATTGTCGGAGCATTCCACAACTCTCTACTAAGCACACAAGCACTCAAACAAGCACCAAACAGAATTTACAAAGATCCTAAAAGAAGTAACACAACTCAAGGTCACACGAGTATATCTACATCGCTCTTATTCACTAATGGGGGTGTGTCTATCCTTGAGTCATGGCATAGGTCGAGGACTACTCTTCGTCGAGCGGGAACTCATCCGGGTCCTCATCGTCGTCGTCGTCGTCTGGGTCCTCGGGGTCCTGTGGGTCCTGGGGTGGTGAGGCAGCAGGCGGCAGTGGTGCGGTAGACGCCACACTGGAAGGCTCCTCGTCAGAGGACTCCTCAGAAGATGACTCACGCTGACCGTTGCGACGGTCTGGAGAGTCTGGGGTCCACATTAGGGTGTCGGACGCGTAGTCGTCCGGGTCCTCGTCGGTGATCCGACGATACCTCCTGATTATCGCCTCGTGGCGCTGGGCGAGGTCACGTCCATCCTGAATTTCCTGCTGCGCCCTCTGAAGTCGGGCACTCAGCTGGGTCACGTCGTCAACAGTCTGACGAGACTGCGGGAGGTCCAGGGGTCCCTCCACGTGTCTGGAGACGAAGCGCGCAGTGCCACTGGGACGCTGCGGGACGAAGGCGTGCACCGTGTCCTCCAGACGGAAACGGCGAGCGTGGCTCCAAAAAGTGGCTGCTTCCCAGCTAGCATCCTGCTCTGCATATCGGCGGGAGCTCCTCCAAGCAGGACTGCTATGGGTCTTCACCAACTCGTCACCGTAGTAGATATAGATCTTGCAGCTCCACTCCTTCCTGTCGGGACGCTGCACTCCAGTGGTGTGGTAGGAGAGCGAGAGGCTGTGGTGACGGTAGCCAGCCTCACGGAGTAGGGCACAGAGACGGTGACGCAGTTGTCCTGCGGCTCTGCCGTCAGAACGGATCACCACGGGGTGACGGGGGTCGACGGCCGGAGAGCGACTGGCCAACCTACGCGGGGGCACAAGTCCTCCGGTCGACTTACGAGGGGTTGTCTTGGTGCGGGCCATCTACAGAAAACAAGAATACATTAGAGGAAAAAGAAATAACAAAATAATAATCTGAAAATTTCAGCAGCTAAAGCGGCGGAAAAGAGTGGTGCAGCGGTTCCAAAAGAACGAAAAATAAAGAGAAAAAATACAGCAACCAACACAATAATTTTACCCACACATAACAGCAGCAAACACGCCGTTTTCGCGAAAATTTACACAGCAAAACAGCAGCACTTGATATTGCTCACTTCCGAAAATTTTTATCAAAAACGCAGCAGCGATCAGTACTTTTTGCGGCTGAAAATAAGGGAAACAAAACAGCAGCAAAAAATTTCGAAAATAGCATATTAGAAGAGTGTTCCTAAGTGCTCTAGAGTGTCCATTCTACCTAGGCTTGCGTCCTACGGTCAACGCGGCTCTGATACCAATTTGTGACACCCGGTTTCGAATATGAACCAAGCGTAACGCATATGTGTGCCCAGGATGTTCAACACACATACACGAGTGATTCACAAATGATAAACAGAATTTAACCACGTCTTAACTAATAAATGAGTACTTTATTACAATAATCCAATAGTTCACGAATGATAAAACTCTAAATAATTGCAGCGGAAAATAAACTAAACAGCACGACTCCAATCCACAGGCAATTGACGGCGGTACGCAACCTAGTACTCCACGCGATCCTCAGGGTACTCCTAATTGTCTCTAGTAGCTGTTGGGGGGGGGAATTGCAAGGGTGAGTACATGTCGTACTCAGCAAGTGTGGAAAGTATGACATGTGGCTTATTCAAACGACGAATGTAATAATGGCTAAGTGCTGAAAAGTACAGTAAAACATTTGAAAAGCATTATACTTTGTCTATGTGAAACAAATCCCATCATATTAACAAAATATAAACCATATCCAATTAGTACCAACATCACCATTATCCATGTCCAATTACCATAATTCAATTTCATATCCATGACGATAATCCATAAACCATACCCATTACCAAACCATAACCCTAAACCAACCATAACCATAAACCAACCATAACCATCTCAAATCCCAATTTCCAACTCTAATCATGTAGGTCATCCAGGCGCTCATAACCGGGAGCACGGCTATCATGATAGTTTTTAACACTCTGCAGAGGTTGTACCACTTTACCCACATGTTTGTGATTTTATCACCTTTCGATGACTAAGAAACCTCCATTGTGACATCTCACACTTCCGTAGGTGTGTGGCCAAGAGATCACAAAATAGCCTTTCAAAAGGGACTACTAGTATGTACGGGCCCACTAAGGTTTCACCGGCAGGCTTGAATCTCTATTCTCCCACCCACGGGCCCCCTCGTGTGCCATGCGGATCCCAGGGCAGTCCTCCTCGACTCCCATTCCCCGCGCCATCCAATGGTCCATACAATACTAGCAGCGCTCCTAATTATTCAGCTACGCCGCACCCATACTTGGCCTTGTGGTGGCACTGTTGACCTGGCATATTCTCGCATGAACCGGTCCTTAGATCTAAGGCAAGCAAACCACCATAACAACCAACCCATCCACATAACCAGGCTTGCTTAGATCACCCATCGTATTGACCAGTTCACATTAACCAGAATATCATTGATGCATAATTAAATTTGTAGTGTTGTTTGCCATCCCAATTAATTAAGCGAAGCAAAAAGTAAAAACCCTTCCCGACTCTCTACCATAATTCCAGGTGACAAGGGTGGTCAAACAAAGCTAGTAAACTTCCTATCATAGGATTCCCATCAAATTGACACAAGCATGCAGTTTGCAAACAAAACATTTATTTTAAAAATAGGATCAATATGCTTCAAGGACACTTGCCTTGCTCCGGCGGATGGGGTTGCTCAAGCGCTTCGAAGTCTTGGTTTTGGAAATCCTCGTATGCAACCTCTTGAGCACGTTCCTCTACGCGTGATCATACATACAAGAAAACATATACAATTCAACATAATGCACACAAAATAATCAACATGCAATGATATGCATGCATGCACAGTTTAATAATTAATTTACTACGGTCGTTTATTAATTAGATGCGACTAGTTCATACGTGTTCATATGAGTTTACGGGGGTTTTAGGGTGGATTAATGCTGCTGAAATAAAATTTATGGTGCAACTAAAATTAATTTACGCCTATTAGATTCAATATGATCGCTAAAATTCGCATCGGGAATGAATCCTACCGTAGATCTGACGGCTTGACGGCCGCGGAACAAATGCGACGCGTAGACGAAATAGATGGTGCAGCAGTCCTTTGGCGGCACGACGACGGCGGCGCGATGTCGGCGACGATCTCCGACGAACGGTGGTGCCCTCCTCTTTTTCTCCCTCTTCTTCCCCTTCTTTTTCTCTTTTTTTCTTCCCTGGGCGCAGCCTTCTGGACCTTGGTTCCGGCGGCTTTTTCTTCTCTGCTGGCGGCTGCTGGTTCGTGGGGAAAAAGCCTAGGGCCTCGGTCCTATTTATAGGGGCGTGGCTAGGGTACGGCATCGGTAGAATCAGAGGCGGTTACGGCGCGGGAGACCGGGCGCTCGCGGGAAAATCGCGAGGGCGGCGGGATTCGGCGCGCGTGTTGGGGCCGGACACGGCGCTGGGCATCGGGCGTGCGGGACCCAGCGCGCAGGCGCGGTCAGGCAGCATCGGGGCGCGGGCGACCGAGCCGAGGCGCGGGCGGCACGCTCAGGGCGGGACCCAGGCGGGGCCGGGCGCAGGAGACCGCGGAGGCGGGCGAGCGGGGCCTCGGCCGAGCGGCGCGGTCGGCGCGACACGCGCGCTCGGGGGCGGCTGGCGTCGCGTCAGGGGGGCGGGGCCCGGCTGCGGAGCGGGGCCGGCGCAGCACCCGGGGCCGTGTCGGCCGGGGCCAGGCGGCTGCGGGGCCCAGCGCGGGCGGGAGCGCGCGGCTCGCGCGCTGGCGCGTGGACGGCCGGGGCGGCGTGCGTGCGTGCCCTCGGGGCTGGCGCGCGGGAGATGCCCGTTGGCTGGGCCGGCTCGGCCTGGTCAGCGGTGATTCCCTTTTTTTATACTTTTTTTTACTTTTATATATATATATATATATATATTTTATATATATTATTAATATCATATATTTATTATTTATTACTTTTATAACATATATTATTAATATTTTTTTCTACTTTTATATATATATTATTTATATATTTTTATTATTATTTTTTTATTCTTATTCCCTATTACAAGTTTTAGGCTATTATTATTTTCTATTTCTTCTTTTGCTACATATATTTGTATATGTATATATTTTATTATTTTTCTTTTATTCTACTAGTGTTTAATGCATGACCATGTATGCAATGCATGATGCGAAAATTGAGGGTGTTACATCTCTGCACCCGGAACCTGTTACCCACCACACATGAGTGGGTTCGGAGGTTCTGTACACTTAGCAAGTACATCAAGTGACCCGCCGGCAAACGAACAGCAACACTCCCACTATTGCAGAGACGAGGGAAAAACTGACTGCACCCACGCTAGGTCATGAGCTAATGGCAAATGTGTGACATCATTCATAAGAACTAAAGATAATTTCAAATGAAAAAAGCATTTCAGGATAGGGCAAACATTTTTTCATTATAACATTCGTAGGAGAGAACATACTGTACAGGAGGAACTACCCGGCCTGGGTGACAAGGAGCTGAGTGTACCTTCTCAGGGTACCGGACCGTGCTGAGCAAGGCAGACACTCGAAGCTCATCCTCCTGGCCTTAGTTAACCCAATTGCTGTCTCTAGACACTATGCTCTCTTTATAACAAAAGAAAATAAAATGCCCTTCCACTCGCTATGGATAAAACTTACAGAGGTGTTCGATATTCCATGGGTTGGGCACTGGTTGCCCATCCTCCGTAGCTAGGCAAACGCACCTAGGGCGACAAACTTCTGTGACCCAGAAGGGACCTTCCCAACTGGGGTAGAGCTTGTTTGTCCCTTCACGGGAAAGCAGGCGCCGCAGGACTAGGGCGTTCACCTTCAGCTATCTACTGTGCATGGTCCGCTGATGGTAGCGTCGGAGCACTTGCCTGTACCATGCGTTTCGGAGGGCTGCTCTTATGTGTCCCTCGTCGATGAGGTCCAAGTCTTCACGCCTGAACTAGTCCTGCATGGCTTCATCATACATCCGGACACAGGGGGAGCCCATGGTGATCTCTGGGGGAAGGACGGACTCCACCCCGTACACTAGGAAGTAGGGCGTTTCTCCTGTAGCCCGGCGGGTTGATGTCCGTCTAGCCCACAACGCATATGGCAGCTCATCCACCCAGTTCGCACCATGCCTCTCGAGGCTTTAGTATGTACGAGTCCTAAGGCCATTGAGAATCTCAGCGCTTGCCCTCTTTACCTGCCCATTGCTTTCGGGGTGAGCAACAGAGGCATAACAAACTTGGATTCCAAGGTCTTCGCAGTATTCTTGGAATGTTGCACTCGTGAACTGGGTCTTGTTATCAGTGATGATCCTGTTTGGGACCCCGAACCTGCAGACGATCGACTTGATGAACTTCACTGCTGACTGCTCGTTAATGGTGACGACTGGGTGACTTCTGGCCATTTGGTGAACTTATCTATGGTGACGTAGAGGTACCGAAATCCTCCGACAGCTCTTAGGAAAGGTCCCAGGATGTCCAGTCTCCACACAGTGAATGGCCATGAGGGGGGATCATCTGCAGCACTTGAGCTGGTGTGTGGATCTGCTTGGCATGGAACTGGCACGCCTTGCATCTCTTAACCATGTCAGCGGCATCCTAGAGTGTTGTGGGCTAGTAGAAGTTGTGCTGAAAGGCTTTTCCGACCAGCCTGTGGGGCAATGCATGGTTCCCGCACTCACCTCCATGGATTTTTGCGAGCAAGTTGCAGCCTTCCTCCCAGATAATGCATCGTAGCAGAATGTCGTTGGCGCCACGCCGGTAGGGATCCCCCTCTACTAGCGTGTATCTTTTAGACATCCGCACAATCCGTTCTGCTAGGGCATCTTCTTCGGGAAGGTAGTTGTCTTTCAAGTAGTCCCGGACCTCCAAGATCCAAGCATTGGGACCTCCTTGAGCTTTTGGTTCTTGGGCGCTCGGCTGCTCGGAGCTACCGGTGGCGCATAAGAACCTTGGCGGGCACCATGGCTGCAGGGCTGCCGAGATTGCTAGCTTCGAGGTGCTAGCTTCACCCCCTTCACCCGGCTCGGCGGCACGGGCGGTTGGTCGTGATAACGTCCTTGCAAATACTCCTTCGAGCACTGGTGCCTCTGTGGAGGCCTTCGTTGACAGGTCGTCTGCGACTGAGTTGTCAGCTCGGGGCACATGGCACATATCCAAGACTTCGAAGTCTTTCTCCAGCTTCCTGATGGCAGCAAGTATGCTGCCGGCTGGGGGTCGGTGCAAGTGCACTCCCCTTTGACCAATTAGCTAGGAATCACCTTTGGCAAGGAGCTGGCGGACATTTAGGGTCAACGCTATCTTCAGCCCGTAGATGAGGGCCTCGTACTCTGCCATGTTGTTGGTGGCTTTGAAGCCAAGATGCACCATATATTTGAACTGCTCCCCTGCCGGAGCTATGAGCACCACTCTGGCCCCGGCGCCTTGTTTCCGGGTGGAACCATCAAAGTAAAATGTCCACGAGGTTTCAGTGAAGACTGGTGCACCAAACACTGTCTCCCTGCTGACTCAGCCCCCTGGGTTGCTAGGTGATGGAGTCCACTCGGCCAAGAAATATGCCAGTGCCTCACTTTTGACCGCATGTCGAGGAAGGAACTCAATTTCAAACTCCGCTAGCTCGGCTGCCCACTTGGCGATGTTGCCGATATCATTAGGGCTATGGAGCACCATTCTCAGTGGGAAGGAGGTGACCACTGAGATCTTATGGCCCTAGAAATAGTGTGAGAGCTTCCTCGATGCTATCAACATGGCGTACAGCAGCTTGTGTATCTCCAGATACCTTGTTTTCGCCTCATGGAGGACTTCGCTGATGTAGTATACTGGCCTTTGAGTGGTACGGACCCTGTCTGAGAGGTCCAGTGCTCCTTGCAGCGGATCCAGGCCCTGGGGCTCCTGGCTCCCAGGATCTGCATCATCCTCCGGGGGTTGGGACCCGGGGATTTCCTAGTTTTCGGAGCTCCCCAAGGAAAGATCCATGGCCTGGTCCGAGGCCTGAGGCTTGGTGCTTGTGTCGTGAGCTCCTTCCTGTGTATGTTGCTGATGTGGTTCTGATCGCTCTGCAACCAAGACCATACTAACCACTTCGGTTGTTGCAGTAATATACAACAGCAAGGGCTCACCGGGCTCCGGCACCACCATAATGGGGAGGGACGTCAGGTGCCTCTTTAGCTCCTGGAATGCCGTTTCTGCTTCTTCGGTCCATGCAAAGGGACCTGCCTACCGCAGAATCTTGAAGAAGGGAAGCACTCGCTCTACTAGCCTCGAGATGAATCGGGGTTGAGGGCCACTAGGCACCCTGCGATCTTCTGCACATCCTTGATGCGAGCCGGAGGCCGCATCAGCTCTATCGCCTTAATCTTCTCAGGATTAGCTTCGATTCCACGGTGGGAGACCAAGAACCTAAGCAGCTTCCGAGAAGAGACCCCGAAGACACACTTTTTGGGGTTCAACATCGTGTGCGTGATGCGCAGCCTGCTGAAGGCTTGCGCTAAGTTGTCCAGGAAAGATGTGTGGCTTTTTATTTTCACCACGATGTCATCGACATACACTTCTACTAGGTCTCTAATGAGGTCCCCAAACGTTTTATGCATTGCTCGTACAAAAGTGGGGAGAGCATTCTTAAGACCATAAGGCATGGAGACATAACAATACAGGCCATCTACTATTACAAAAGCAGTGTGTTCTTCATCATCTCTAGACATAGGTATTTGGTGGAAACCAGAATACGCGTCTAGGAAACACAGCAGATCACAGCCTGATGTGGAGTCTACAATTTGATTTATCCTCGGGAGTGGGAATGGGTCCTTTGGACATGCCTTGTTTAGGTTGGTGTAGTCGATGCACATCCGAAGCTTCCCGCCAGCCTTGGGGACGACAACAGGATTAGCCAACCACCAAGGGTGGTGTACCTCCCGAATAAAGACAGTGTCGAGCAACTTCTTAATCTCTTCTCGGATGAAGTTTGGACGCTCAATAGACTGCTTCTGGGGCTTCTGTTGTACCGGGCGGGCGTTGGGGTAGATCTTCAAATGATGCTCAATCACCTCCCTGGGGATCCTGGGCATCTGTGATGGTTGCCAGGAAAACACATCGACATTGTCCCGGAGGAAGGTGACGAGCGCGAGTTCCTATTTGTTGTCTAGGTTACCTGCTATGCGGGTCATCTGGGCAGCCTTGGAGCCGATCCTGATGACCTTTACTAGGACGTCATCTTCGGCGGGCAACACGCGCGAAGCTGCAGTGGAGGTCCGCTCGGACGGGCCTTGAATTGGTCGACCTTCCCTCGCACCATCAACGCTCAGGGCCCGCCCCGCATCGACTGCTTGGAGCTGCTCCAAGGCTGACACCGCCACACTGCGATCTCCCCGAACCCTGAGGACCCCAGATGGCGTTGGCATCTTTAGGACCAGATAGTTGTAGTGAGCTACGGCTATGAACTGGTATAGCGTCGGCCTTCCGATGATGGCATTGAAGGGAAGCTCGACATCCGCCACATCGAATAGAATACTCTCTGTGCGGTAGTTCTCCAGAGTGCCGAAGGTTACCAGGAGGTGGATGCTACCACTGGGCATGATTCGCCCTGGGCCCACGCCTGAGAATGGGCTCGAAGGCGTGAGTCGGGACATAGGTATCTGCAACTTCCGGAAAGCTGCAGTGGAGATGAGGTTGAGGCCTGCACCGCCGTCGATCAGCACATAATGAAGCCTCACGTGGCGATGGTTGGGGCCACGAGCAGCGGGAGCGCCCTAACCCCTGCCATGTTCTTCGGGCAGTCCGAGGCGTCGAAGCCGATCGCAGTGCTCATCCACTTGCGGTGGGGAGATGGAATCGGCGTCAAGGCCACCGCTGCCACAGCCCGTTGCAGGAATTTCACTGCGTTCCGAGATGCGGGGTCCGTGGCTCCTTCGTAGATGACATAGAGGAGCTTCTGATGCTCCTGGTCGCTGCTAGTGTCCGAGTCAGCACTCGTGAAGACGACTTTCACCACCATGTGGGGCTCCTGGTACCCCATGTCTTCGTCTTTGTCCTCCACAGGGTCAAGCTTCTGCTTACCCTCCCTCTGGCGGGGAGGATCGCTCTCTTGACGTTGCTGCTTCTGCCTCTGCTCGCGGAAACGTTCAGGGAGCTTCTTGACCTCTCGACACTCACTTGCACTGTGACCATTGGTCTGGTGCACCGGGCACTTGAAGTCAGCGTCATCACCCTTAGGTGACGGGCGTGGGCGCTTATCCTGGCGCGAGCTCCGGGCTCTGCTAGCCGCCGTAGCTGCCACCATGGGAGCTCCGAGCCTCGGCTTACTCCTGCCGCGGCCCCCGTTTTTCTTATTCCTGCCACCACCCCTGGTAGTGGCCTCTGCTTCGAACTGTGAGGTCTCCCCACTCTCTGAGGAGGGTCGAGCGTGCCAGTTATGACCCTCTGCGGCCTTGGTGCATCTATCTGCCAAGGCAAACAGCTCGGAGACATCGCGCACATCATGCGTGGCGAGCATCTCGAGCATCTTCTTGTCCCTCACACCCTTCCTAAATGCAACTATGACAGATGCATTCGAGATGTGCGGGATGGTATTCCATACCTAGGAGAATTGCTGGATGAACGTTCGCAACGGCTCCCCCGAGCGCTGTCTAACAGCGTGGAGGTCGAGCTCCGTGCCTGGGCGCTCGTACGAACTTCCGAAGTTTGCCACGAACTACCAGTACAGCTTCTCCCAGGACGTGATGGAACCCTAGGGCAGGTTCATGAGCCATGACCGGGTTGGGCCAGCCAGGACCACAGGGAAGTGGTTGGCCATAATGACCTCGTCACCCCCCGTAGCAAAGATCGAGGTGGAGTAGATCTGCAGGAACTCACTCGAGTTGACACTTCCATCATACTTCTCCGGCGTGTGTGGTCGGAACTTGTGAGGCCACACCACCCTCCGCAGGTGTGGAGCTAGAGCTGCGCACCCTCCACTAGTACTTGCAGGTGGCTGGTTTGGTGCTGCATGACCTTGATGGCCAGGTGGCACTGCGTACGCCTGGTGTGGAGGGGGCGCCATGTACGCCTAGTGCTACGCAGGGGGTGCCGCGTATGCCTGTTGTGGTGGGAGAGCGTCATGCACCTGGGGCCCAGGACCTGGCAGGCTATAGTCAGCCTCAAGATTGCGATGCTGCTCCTGTTGTCGTTCGATGACGACTCGACAGTCCTCACCAGCTCTGCGGCGCTGCAACTCAGCTTGCAGGTCCACCGTCGAAAGCCTTGTCGAGCGGCTATCGGCAGTCCGCCGGTCGATGGTAGGCGTACGCGATAGCGAGACAAATGTTGTTGTCGCTCGCCTCCCACCTTGTGGAGTTGCTTGGAGCGCAGCGACGACCAGATGGTCAACGTCGTTTACCCACTGTTGGGTTGCTCCCTGCGAGGCACCTGCCGTCGGTGCGTTGCGGAGTAGCGCACGTGCAGCAAGGAGTGCACTTTCCGGGCTTGCTACTGACAGTGTCGTAGCAGCTGTCACGGCAAGAGTTCTCCATGTCGTGTTGTGCGGGCCTGCAGTCAGTGGAGTGACTGCACGGCGTCGCGATGGTCCAGATCTTCCCTCCCTGGAGCGGGACCCAGCTTTGGGGTGGGATGAAGCTTGGTCCTCACCTGCCGCCTGCTGGTGGGGCTGTGGCCTGGAGGAACTAATGTTGGAACGGGCGTTCACCATACTGCCGGTGATGATGCTTGCAGGAGAAAATCCCCCCTACCGGGCTCGCAAAATGTCGAGGTGTCTGAACTGACACCTCCTCCGGACTGGCTTGGGAGCAGCCCGCGGGGGTTCGATGTATTTTCGGGGGCTAGTCCTAGCAAGATCGAGCGTAGAGAACGATGAACGCGAGGGATTTATGTGGTTCAGGACGTCTGGGCGTAATACCCTACTCCACGGTGGTTTGTGTGTTGTATTGCTCAAGCGTGTGTCTGGGCCTAAGAGAACTTTTCTTAACCGGTTGCTGCTCGGTCCTTTTATAGTCCAAGGCCGAGCAGCTTACAAGTGGGGCCCAGGGTCCGACAAGTGGCCCCGAGAGTCCAAATCCATCCTAAGATTTGGGAGTAAATGCTATCCCCTGACAATGGCTTCAATGTGCCGCCTGGCCATGCCTTGCTACAGGGCTACACATATCCCCTCATCATGGTTAGTCGTGTCTCGTCCGTCTTGTCGCGGCCTCTAATTCGTCCGTCGTACATATTAGTTTGGCGCCAGCCTGTTATCACACGACTGGGTACAGGACCCTTGACTTACGAGTGTGAGCTCCCACTTACCTAGGGAGTGTGTCCTTCCCGTTTAGGCACACTGGGCTCGTCTCTTTTTATTGCTGCTATCGCAGGATGGACTAGGCCCGGCGCTGCCTGACACGTGGCAAGTCTGGTCCTTCCCTCTGCCAGGAGGTCGGGTCCAAAGCTGTCGGACACGTGGCTGCGTCGGACCTTCTTCCCGTAGGGAGGCAGGTCCGGGGCTGCCGATCTAGCGGACGCGTCGGACCCCTCCTCAGCGGGGAGCTAGACCCAGAGCTGCGAGATGCATGGCAGTGCCAGATCTCCCTCCCGTGGGGGAGATACACCTGGAGCTGCAGGGCATGTGGCATCGTCGGGCCTTCCCTCAGTGTAGAGGCGTGGCCACGCCGCATCCCACGTGCCACCCTGGGACCACGTCGGATCTTGCCCCCGTGGGCAGTGGGGCCCAACGTGCCTTCTTTCCTGTATCTAGGGGTACCCAGTTCACCAAGTACCGACAATGCCCAAATGCCTTGTCACTAACCTCAAAGGATCCAACCAAGCTTGGGTACCTAAAACTAAAGCCTAAACCTGTCTTGTAGGCTTACTCCTCTAGCGGTTCAAAATGGGTGCTAGATAGTGGTTGCACCAATCACATGACCAGAACGAGAAGAATGTTTGTGGAGTATGAAGAAAATGAAGACTGGAGTCAAGGTATCTACTTTGGCGACAATAGTCAAGGTAAGGTACTAGGTATGGGTAAAATCTATATTTCTCCACAACACACCATTTCACAAGTCATGCATGTCGAGTCTCTAGATTATAATCTCTTATCCATTTCTCAATTATGCGAAAAGGGGTATTATTGCTTGTTTTTTAATGAGGGTGTGATTGTCACTAGAAGAGTTGATAACTCGATTGCCTTCAAGGGTGTGCTCAAGGGAAAGCTTTATCTCGTGGACTTCACCGCGGATAAAACTCAACTTCACACATGCTTGATTGCAAAGACCAACATGGGGTGGTTGTGGCACCGTAGGCTAGCCCATGTTGGTATGAGGAATCCTCACAACTTATAAAAGGTAATCACGTTCGAGGTCTTAAGAATGTTTTCTTTGAGAAAGATAGGCCTTCTAGCGCGTGTCAAGTCAGGAAACAAGTCGGAGTAGCTCATCCCACCAAGAATGTGATGACGACAACAAAATGGGGTGGCCGAAAGGAAGAACCGAACACTAATAGAGATTTCAAGGACCATGCTTGATGAGTACAAGACTTCCAATAGGTTTTGGGCAGAAGCAATCAACACCGCTTGCCATGCCACAAACCGGCTCTACCTCCATCGCCTATTGAAGAAGACTCCATATGAACTTCTAACGGGTACCAAATCAAACATATCCTACTTTAGAGTCTTTAGTAGCAAATGTTACAATCTCAACAAGAAGCCTAAAATTTCAAAGTTTTCTTTGAAATCTGATGAAGGTTTCTTGCTTGGTTATGATTCAAACACCTACTCCTATCGTGTTTTCAACAAATCCTCCGGTTGTGTTGAAATCGCATGTGACATGGTGTTTGATGAGACTAATGGCTCCCAAGTTGAGCAAGTTGATCAATGTGTGCTAGATGAAGAAGAGGCACAATGTGTTGCATTGAGAAGGATGGGGCTTGGTGATGTAAGACCTCAAGAGCAACAAGGCCCAACTGACCCAACTCCATCACAAGAGGTGCCCCAAGCACAAGATCAAGTCCAAGATCCCCAAGATCAATAACATGATCAAGATCACCATAATCAAGAAAAGGAATATCAAAATGGTGGCAATGCTCGAGGGGGAGACTATGAAGATGAGGGAGATGAAGAAGTTGACTCAAGACCCAGTGTACCACACCAAAGAGTTCATCAATGTGTTCAACAGGATCATCTCGTTGATAACATACTTGGAGACATCCCCAAGGGGGTAATGACTCGCTCTCGTATAGCTAATTTTTGTGCTCACTATTCCTTTTGTCTTATTTAGAGCCATTTAAGGTTGAAGATGCCCTACAAGATCCGGATTGGGTGATATCCATGCAACAGGAGCTCAACAACTTCAAGAGGAACAAAGTATGGGAGCTCGTGAGAAGACCTAATGCCAATGTGCTAGGAACCAAGTGGGTCTTCCGCAACAATCAAGATGAACATGGCGTGGTAACAAGAAACAAAGCTAGACTCGTATCCAAAGGATACACTCAAGTCAAAATTTTGGATTTTGATGAAACTTTTGCTCCTGTAGCTAGGCTTGAGTCTATTCGCATCTGCGACCAAGGTACGGGAACGCTTCCCTAGCGCAGAAACTAGCGCTGGTTGGCTGTCCTCCACCCTATCGAAGGTTTTTGAGGTCCCTACCTCCACCCTTTCCGAAGGACGTGGGGTAGACCCGACCCTTGTTGCGTCACAGCACGACACCGCTCCATGACCGTCAAAGCCCCAATCGTCTCTTTAGGGTGCAGTCGAGCAAGGCCAAACATGTTGACCTTTGACATCAAGCTCCACACTTCGTCCCTCAGGCCAGGGGTCATGAAGAGCGGCTGGAAGTTATCTGGGATGGAGACATGCTCATCGTCGACCGTGTTGCAAGTCACCACCTTCAGCATCTCCTCCAACATCTTGGCGGTTGGATCGCTCTGATCAAACCGGCACTGGTCGTACTTGCCGGAGTAGACCCAGGCCCAGTATAGGCACCCCTAAGGGGGTGATGTAACGACGCAAGAAGTCTGCCAGCATCATCAGAGAGGTCAAACCCTTGTCTGCCAGGAATTGGATCCTCTTCAGCACCGTCTTGTACTCCTTTGTCAACCTCTGGTATGCTTCCCAGGTGGTGGCCTCAAAGGTCGGGTCTTGAGAGGGCATCTTCAGCAAGGCATGGGCCTCGGTCTACACGATCGCCCAGTCTTCCCTCCAGCGGATCTACTTGCCCCCTTTGAGGGAAGAAATGTAGATTTGGGAGGTCTTGTCCCAATGACGAAAGTAGTAGGCTCACACTTGGCTCGTAGCGCTCCTTTCGGTGGTCTTCATCACGAAGAAGAACCGGGGCAGCTCCACCGTTGGTGGGATGCCCACGAACGCCTCACAAAAGTGGACAAACATGGCAACCATGACAATGGAGTTCGGCAATAGGTGGTGGAGCTTGTTGACATTTCTTATGTCACAGATAAAAAATCCCAAGCGCACGGAAATTGTCGTGTAGCACTTCCCCTTAAGAGAGTATTCCCAAGGGTATTGAATGCAAGGAACATATGTGTTAATCTTATGAACTAATCCACCCAAGGACACAAAGTTGTTTGGTAGGCAATGAAGAGAGAGGAATTCAAAGTATTGATTCTAATTCAAAGGAATTTGTAGTAGCTGCTTGCTTCGGGCACGGGTTTACCCCTAGCAACACTAGGACGACTCCTGCCAAAAGCCTATGGCACAGCCTAACATGGAGGATTACTAAGGACAGATAGGACTATCACCACCTACTACCTACCTTTTCAATTCGTGGATCTACGAGATATTCATTAGTGATTTCTAACCTAAGCACCACGCTTACGTTTTAAATCACAACTCTAGTTGTTTCGAACACAAAGCTACAACTAGAGCCTCTAATAAATTAAAGCAATGAACCCACAGGTAACTACTTGTGCAAAACTACTACGGATTGAGAATCAAACTTGAATTGAATTCACAAAGGGCTTACTTGATTTGAATAACACCTTTGTAGGGGTACAAGTGTAGAAGAGGGACTTGAAAAGCACAATCCTCCTTCTCCTAAATTCTTCACCACACTCTCCTTCTACTTGGCAGCCTGTAGGACTACTCTAAACCTTAAGAGTGGTATTCTATTCTTAACTTTTGGTGTGTGTGTGTGTGAAGTGAGGTGTGGGGTTCTATTTATAGGGGGAGAAGGGTTTGTTCCCGCCACCAAATGCACGTGAATCAGTCTTCATCGTGATCAGGGCACAACAGGGAATCGACACATGGAAGCTGACCAAGTTTGGCGCCAGAAAGGGTTCGACCGAACCCCCTAGTCGATCGAACAGAAAGTTGGACCAATTCTAGTGTGATTCCTCAGGGTGACTTCCATGTGGGTCCCATTGACTAATATGTGTGCTACACCGTTGGATGGCCTCAGATACTTCTGTTTGTGGACCATTTGATCCATGTGATGACATGTGGTGTCGCCTGATTCGTCGAAATCCAATTTTATGGATTGCTCCCTGCATGTCTTGGTATTTTGGGTCTAAATTCACCTGCATACAAATAAACACCAACACCTGTGGAATTGGTTAGTTTTTTATCCCTACCACTATGTTGTGTTTCTCTTTTGTGCGTATTATGAGGTGAATTGACAGTCTAAATATCGTACTTAAGGACCGTCAACAAACTCCCGACACTTAGTCCTTTGCTCGTCCTCAAGTGAAGGCAAGAAAAAAAACTAAGGTGAAGTCATAACTTTGCTATAAGTTAGAAAAAAGAGAATACTAGATATTTCAACTCATACCTCAATTCATGAATTCCCTTTGTGGAATGTGGCTACCACATCAATCTTGGGTGTTTGAAGAGTGGGATGGTTGGAATGTAGTTTTCTTGGATCTTCCCCTGCCGAAATGATCTGACGATTTGCTATATTCGGAAAGTCAAAGAAACAATTGCCCATATCTCCCATTTGGAATCTCTCAAGTCTCTCAAGTGTTTTCATCCTCACCTTGGCATGTTGTGCCAATTTTGTCTCTATACTAAATATGGCTATATCTGGAGCTTGGTAGGGATAAATGTGGCACACATTGTAATTCATATTTTACTAAGTCAAAAACTTGATCTGATGAGAGACTTATGCAACAAACAAATTGACAAAGAGAATTCTTGTGCACATGAATGGAATGGATATTTGTGGACTCCATGATTTTCTCTCTTTAAGGATGAAACATGGCTACTTTCTTTTTCTTTTTCTTTTTTTGGCATACTTCCTCTTTTGAACAGTAGCTTGCTTTTTTGTAGCCATGTCTTCTACTCCTTTTTATTTTTCTAGAGAAAATTTGATTGACCAAAATGTATGTAGTTTCTTTATTGGATGGATGAATGATAGATGCAAATTCTTAATGTGAGATATTTTGCATAAATAAGGTGCACAAGAATTTTTAAGTCAAAAAGTTCATGCATGTCAATCAATTGGGTCACGAGTTTGACAAAGTTCAATGAAAAACAAAGTGGCATATGTATGTAGTTGTTCAAGAATTTGTATCATATGGTTGTGGTGGGTATTTAAATTTCCAATGAGAGAATCAGGCAAATTTTAAGACTCCAAATTGTGCAAACATCAAAAATCAATTTCAAGCAAAGAGATATTTCCCCGAATAACTCATTTACCATATCACACTAGTCAAATACTTAGATGATGTGTTTTTCCTATTTTGCTTGTGGGAATCATGAACAAGGCAATAAATCGAAATATAAAGTATTCAAATTTTCTGTTCAAGCAAATTTTGACTACTGAGTTTTCAATTTTAAATTGTTGAGTTGAATTGCTTTCAAATATTTAGTATTAAATATTAAATCAACTCAAACAGTAATGTAGCATGCATATTCAGGGGTAGAAGATCCGAACCAAATTCGTGGAGTGGAACGGAGCCGTGTGGGCCCCACAACAATTCGGCTGACCACGGGGTTCGGTCGACCCCCTTCTGGCCTCTATGTTGCTCTGTTTCGACGTGTCGAGTCGTATGTTCGGTTGCGACGTATTTCGAGATGCAACACTATTTTTGCATGTCGGGATTTCTCGAATTTGTGGTGCCTCCCCCACACTTGCTCTCTGAATTCTTTATTCAACACAAATAAACTAAAGGGAGAACTTTACCGGGTTAGATGAACTAGTAAGTTCACTTTATTGAACTCAAAATATGGGGATGCTTACATTATTCAATCTAAATTTAATGAAATAAAAATTTGGAATAAAACTAAACTAAGCTAGTAAGCATCCTATGTGGTCGGGACATCTAAACTATGGAGCTTTGTAGATGTCGGGCTTCCAGACGGCATTGCATACGCATCGCAGCTTGGCGCCCATGCCACGACGAACACCATCAATCTTCTCCTTGAGGGATATGAGCTCATCCTTCAGTTCCGCCCTCTCAATGCGCCCTTCAGCCACTAAGTTCGATAGCTTCTTGTTCTCCAAACGGGGAGAAGCTAACTCCTTAGAAAGTTGTGCCACTTTAGGGGCACGAGGAGATTTTCCGTCGCTGTCCTTAAATTGGCCAGGCGGCCCTCTGATGGCAGGTGGCAAGAGGTGATGCCTAATCTTGGAGGGTGACGAGCCCGTAGATTCCTCCATGGCCACATTATCCATTTGCTTGAAAAAGCCTTTTGCATAGCCTTCTTTAGGCTTGCACACCCCATGTATAATGAGGCGGTCTCCCACACGCTCAGGCGAGGTACACGTAGGTGACTTGTAGTGGTGGCTCACTACGTCACTGTCTTTGGTCTTCAGAGTGCACATGAACTCCTCGCCAGGCTGAAACTTTGGGAGAGACTCATCTTTTACAAGAAAAAGACGGGTCTTGACTGACTTAAGGCCAGCCGTAGTCGGACGATGTGCAGGTGTCGTCGACTTCATGGGCGTCCTCCGAGGGAAGAGCAACCGTGCAGCACCATGAGGTGTGGTGCTACGCCCACATGGAGCCTTTGTTGGCGGCGGGATCATGGCGAGAGATACAACATCTAATGCCATGACGGACTCCAAAGCGAGGGTGGACTTGTCATTAGACGGTGCGATGTCTCCGCTCAGGTTGAAGGTTGAGCTAGAGGAGGCATGATGCACAATTTTCTTGCCGACCATGACTTGGATGGGAGGAACAAGAGATGGGTTTTTCTGGATGGTGCAAGTTTGTCCTCTCTGTTCCCATCAATATATAAGCGGGGAAAGTACGATAGCACCGAGAGTCTTGCTCTGATACGTCGGGAGAGTCCGCACGAAAAAACAGAAAGCTAACGGCGCAAGGGGGAGGTCCACCGACCCTAGGGTTTTGCCGAACCTTTCCTGGCTCCGTTCGGGCTAAGTTTTCATGGGTTGGATTAATGGGCCCCATGGATGATTAATTGGATGGGCCCATTAATTGTACGCAGAGAACTTGGACAAAATTAAAAGAAATGGCATGAAAATAAATAAGATTTGTCACGTCAATTTATTTTTCCGCCTCCTCCTCCTGGGATTCAAGAAATAACTTGAGTTGGTGCCCATTCACTTTAAATAGCTAATCATCATCACCTTGGAGTGTGATTGCTCCATGGGATGAGGTTTCTACCACAGTGAAGGGTCCTTCCATCCTGCTCCCATTTCCAAGATGGTCTTTTGCAGAATATTCTTAATTTGCTTATTAGATGTTTCTGCTTGACCACTTGTTTGTGGGTGGTATGGAGTAGCAATGTTATGTTGGACACCAAGCTCTCTTAAAAAGTTCCGGAATGTCTTATCTATGAAATGAGACCCTCCATCACTTATGACCATACGAGGAGTGCCAAAGTGTGAGAAAATGATCTCATGGAACATTTTCCTAACTTGCTTAGAATCAGCATTTTTGCATGGCAAAGCTTCTACCCATTTTGACACATATCAGTCACCAGGATGTACTCGCAATCATAGGACCTAGGGAAGGGTCCCATGAAATCAATACCCCACACATCAAATAATTCCACTTGGAGATTATAGGTTAGGGGTGTCGCATTGTGAGCTAAGATTCCTCCATGTTTTTGGCATTTCCAACATCCGTGAATGAATTCTTTTGTATCTTCATACATAGAAGGCCAATAGAATCCACTTTGTCGGATCTTTGCCTGGGTACGATAAACACTGTAATGGTCACCATAGAGGCTAGCATGGCATTTCTCAATAATCTTGGTGCCTTCGATTGATGGGACACACCTTCTAAGAAGGCCATCAGCACAGACCCAATAGAGGTATGGGTCATCCCAAAGGTGTCTAAGACTCTCATAGATGAGTTTCTTTTTGTTTTCCCCTGGTGGTACGTAACCCATGACCATGAAGTTCGTGTTATCCACATACCAAGGGTGAGAGTCAGTCACCTTGAGAAGCATATCATCTCGTATGAAGTCATTGATAGGAATGTCCACGGTTTGAGTGACTTCCATACGTGAGAGATGATGTGCCACGGAATTCCCTACTCCTTTCTTATCCTTGATTTCTAAGTCAAACTCTTGGAGTAGAAGAATCCAACGGATTAGCCTTGGTTTAGCATCCTTTTTAGTGAGCAAATACTTCAAGGCAGCATGGTCTGTATAGACTATGACCTTGGCTCCAACCAAATAGGATCTAAACTTATCGATAGCAAAAACTACATACAAGAGCTCTTTTTCAGTTGTGGCATAATTGAGTTGAGCTCCTGTCAGAGTCTTGCCATCATAGGCTATTGCATGATTCTTTTTATCTTTGGTTTGGCCTAGGACCGCACCTATAGCAAAATCACTAGCATCACACATGATTTCGAATGGCAGTGTCTAATCGAGAGGTTGAATGATTGGAGCTAAGATAAGTGCCTTTTTGAGTGTATCAAATGATTTAAGGCATTCATCATCAAAATCAAAGGGAGCTTCCTTAGATAATAGGTTAGTGAGGGGTCTAGCGACTTTTGAGAAGTCTTTGATAAATCGCCGATAGAACCACGCATGACCTAGAAAGTTGTGGATTCCCTTAACATTGATAGGAGATGGAAGTTTTTCAATGACCTCGATCTTTGCTTTTTCCACCTCTATCCCTCTCTCGGACACTAAGTGTCCAAGAATGATGCCTTCATGAACCATGAAATGACACTTTTCCCAATTAAGTACAAGGTCCTTCTCTTGGCATCTTTGTAAGACCTTGTCTAAATTTTCCATACAATGATCAAAAGTTTTCCTATAGACAGAGAAATTGTCCATGAAAACTTCCATGATCTCCTCAATCATGTCGGAAAACATAGACATCATGCATCTTTGAAAAGAGACAGGAGCATTACACAATCCAAAGGACATACGCTGGTAGGCATAAGTTCCATAGGGACATGTGAATGTGGTCTTACTTTGATCGTCGGGATGGATTGGGATTTGATGATACCCCGAATACCCATCAAGAAAACAAAAGTAGGAGTGTTTTGCCAACCGCTCTAACATCTCATAGATGAAGGGCAGTGGAAAATGATCCTTCCTTGTAGCCTTGTTAAGTTTTCGGTAATCAATGCACATCCTCCAACTCGTGACGGTTTGTTAAGGAATTAATTCATTCTTCTCATTTTGAACGACCGTCATACCTCCTTTCTTGGGCACTACTTGAACTGGGCTGACCCATTCACTATGAGGAACAGGGTTGATAATCCCGGCATGTAGAAGTTTTAAGACTTCCTTCTTGACAACTCCCTGCATCGCATTATTCAATCGCATTTGAGGTTCCCTTGAGGGGACACTCTTGGGGTCAATGGCAATGCGATGGGTGCATAACGTTGGACTAATCCCCGTGAGATCCTCTAGTGAATAGCCAAAAACAGCTCTATGCTTTCCTAACATGGCAATGAGTTTGAGCATCTCATCATCTAAAGCTTGTCACTTATGATGACAGGTGCTTCTAAATCGCCATTTAGAAAGGTGTAACGTAGGCCTGGAGGTAGAATTTTTAGCTCAACAGGAGGTTTTTGGAAGAGCTCTTCTTTCGGCAATTTAATTGCCTCCTGAAATTCATCCTCCTCTTGGATGAAATCTTCTTCTCCTTCAATTTCAGAGGGTGCTAAGAATTTAAGAGTTCTAACCTTCTGTAAAGGCTCATCTTGGACGGGAGATTTTGCATATGTGTTCTTAGAATGCAGGATTGGAATATAGAACTTTCCCCCTCCAAGTTTGACATTGAGGTTTCCTTCCAACAGAATTTCCATGAGAAATTTCTCAATGGGAATCCCAATCATAATGTCAAAATCTTGGATTTTGAACACATGGAAGTCTAGGATTTCCTCAATATCTTTGTGTTTTACAGACACCTGTTGCAAAACCCAGCATCCTTCAAGGATGTTTCCGAAAGAATCTCGGAAGGATTTACATGTTGGTGCCAATGGTACATCGCCCAGAATGGCGAGAGCACAATAATAGGAAATGAGATTTGCTCCAACAGTGGGGTTGTATAGGACCTTCATTGGTGTCCCTCTAATAAAGCATAGAATAGTTGCCAAAGGTGAGGTCATCCTAAGGATTTCGGGTGACTGTTCAACTTCCGCAGTCCATTCCCTTCTTAGAATAGAGGATAACTCCTTGACCGTTTGTTGAACGAACATCTCATTAGGTGGGTCAGGTGGAGTTAATGGCAATGATGGTTTCCTATGGCAACAGTACTTTGAGGTATTTCCAAAATCTTCAAATATCTCCTCCTCGGGGTAGAAGGGAAACATCGAAGGTTGAATTTCTTCATTCTTCATAGTTTCGGGTTCGGGAGAGGATTCCTTCGACAAGGTTTGGGATAAGAAAGAGATAGGTTATTCCTTGTCCATGGATTTATTCTCGGATCTTGACACTACTTCCTCTTGAGGAGGCTCATTAAGACACATAATGAAGGAGGAATTTTCTAGAATTCCTTCTAGAAGATCCTTGCCTTCTTCCGGCGTCTTATGGAGGAAAGATTCTCCAGCCGTAATGTCAAGATATAGGGCATACTTTTTGTTCAATCCCATATAGAACTGTTGCAAAAGCAACGGATCAGGGATGGACAAATCTGGGCCGGAATTTCTCAAAAGAGAAAATCCATCCCAAGTTGCACCTATGGACTCTTTCTCCATATGCTGGAAGCATAGTACTTCCTTTCGTAAGGAAACAATTCGGGCAATTGGAAAGAAAGCAAGACAAAATATGTCTCGTAACCATTCCAATTTCCGTTGTCTTCCCAACGTTGTGGTCATACCATTGTTTGGCTTTTTCCTTGAGAGAAAGGAAACAACTTCCATTTGAGAGTTTGTTGCGTCATACTTTTGATTAGAAGGCATGAGCACAATTGTTTGAACTCTCTTAGATGGCGTTAAGGGTTTCCACAATCCATTCCTAAGAAGGATTGCTTCCGAACCATGGCTATAAAGCCATGGCAAAGTTCATAGCTGGTATTTTGTGGATTACTCCCTGCATGTCTCGGTATTTTGGGTCTAAATTTACCTGCATACAAATAAACACCAACACTTGTGGAATTGGTTAGTTTTTTAACCCTACCACTACGTTTTGTTTCTCTTTTATGCACATTATGACGCGAATTGACGGTCTAAATATGGCACTTAAGGAACGTCAACACAGATGCAGCCCGTATTCCTCCAGCAATGCGAGGAAGAACCCCGACAACGGGAGCCCAAGACCCGCAGACCCATAGGCGATGAAGAGAACAGTCTCGTCTTCACGCAGGTCTTGAAGAGCGGGAGATCCACAGCGGATCATCCATCCTTGCTCTGCTGCCGCCCAGCCAAGCAGTCGCCTCATCGGCACCAGATCCTCTGCCGTCTGGAAATGAGGAGGCAGCGCGGAGGCCATCAGAGCAAGCAAGAATAAGAGATTTTGCTAAGTGGTGAAGGTTCGAGCACTAAAGAAAGAAGGCGAAAGCTCGGGCGGCAGGGTGTGAGTAAGAAAGGAACCACCCCCCTCTAGCAAAGGTTTCCTTTTTTATCACCCCTGCAATGCTTGAGCACATCGTGCTTATCGCCAGGGCCCAGCTCGCACTACTCAAACCACAACAACCATGACAATGGGGCCTAGGTCCTCTATCAGAAGAGTTGGCCCGAGCGGTCAGCCACTTGAGAAGATAGCTGGAGCGGTTCCCATAAAGACAGAACAAGTGTAAGTGTTATAGCTACATTGGGAACCGTCGTGATTAAAGGCACCGCAGAGGGCAAAGATACTACCGCAAGCAAAGATCACGTCGCCATAGTCTCTCGACCAGGAGAGGACGTGTGGCTGCGTTGCCAGAAGCGCCCACCGCTTTGGCTGACCAAGACAAAATTCAAAGAGCAGTGCGGGAAAACATGGATAGGGCTCCACCCTCGGGCTCATCACCTCCCCCCAAGGTGGACCCAGAGGCCACTGTCGGTACCCTGCATACGGGGTACCCTCGCACACAGGCTAGAAGTACCTAAGTACGTCCAGTGGTGCCACGTGTCCAGAAGGCGCCGCACCCGAGCCTTCCTCAAGTACAAGATCCAGCACTACTACGTGGACCTCAAAGACAGGACCCAACTCCTCCGATGAGACGGGCTCCCAAGCTGCCACGTGTTTGGTTGGACGGGACCTCACTCCACTATAGGAGTGGGCTCCGGTGCAACCACGTGGCTAGAAGCACCAGGCTGGAAACCTCTCGCAGAGAAGAGCTCCAGAGCCGCCACGTACCCAGAAGGGCCCGAGGGCTGCCACATGCCTCGAAGTACCGGACTTGGCCTCCCCGACAGTGGCCAGCCCCGAAGCTTCCACGTGTCCCGCAACTTTCCCTGAACGGTCGGGTATGAGAGTTAAGGGATGGTGCGCCCTATCTCAATCAAGCATTTAAGACATGCACCCACCTCCGGTGGATAACACGAAGCACACCATCGGTCAGGGACTGTTGCGCCCAATCAGATCATAGCGAAGACATCGCAGGCCTACCCCGCTCTGCCAAGTGGGTAGCTTACGGCGACAAGAGACGGGACATCTCCTGACACCGTCAGCGACTATGCATGTGCCACTAGCATGGGAGGCAGCAAGACGGCGGGTCTTCAAGCCACGACTAGAGGAAGCTTATGCGAGAAGCCTTAGACCTTTAGGATAAGATCGTCCGGGGACCACCTGTCGGGCCCCGAACCCCACTTGTAAGGCGTCCGGCCTTGACTATGAAAGGACCGGACCACCGCCTTTACAAGGGATCCCCAATCCAACGCACACACATGCTACACACATTCACACCTGCAATACAAACCTCACCGTGGAGTAGAGTATTACACTTCGGCGGCCCGAAGTAAAACCGTTGTCTCACCACTCTCATACGTGCAATCTATCCGTTGAGGACTAAGACCTGCTGATCAAGAACCTTCGCGGGCTGCTCTCATAGCAGGTTCGGAGGAAGTGTCGCAAGAACACTTCAACAATACCCTTTTAAGAGGAGAGTTCCAAAAATCACGTATAAAATCAGCGAAGACTTTCACAATCTCCACCGAAAGCTTAATACCGACTCCTAACCAATCTAGATCTTACCATAGACTAGTCTAGTGCATATCTATACTCAAGATTTAAATAAATAGTTTGTTTCCACCACTCAATGCAAGTGAGGGAAGCAAAAGAGCAAATCAAAATCTCCAGTGCTTGCTGAGAGTAGCAATAACATTCATTCTCCTCTAGGATGGTATGGTTGTATAGGTACATCATGACTTGCTGCTCTTAGTCTTATAACAATACCTAGACTAATTAGGAGTTGATGTTGAGCTTTCGGTAGAGATTGTAGAAGTCTTTATTAAGTTTGTACATGGGCGGAGCCCTGCATTCAAAGGAGATTCGCTAGTGAGTGCATGTGTATTCACTCATGGAGTGCAACGTGTCCTAAGGAGACAACATTACTGGTGTACGGCAGGAACATGTCCGTGACTTTACTTAGAGGGTGGGCATCATGAAGTAGCGGGAGGGGTCAATAATATGACCAGAGTGGTTCAACAAAAAGTAGGGGAATGTTTTATCCTTTCGAGACCTTGGAAAAACATCTGCATGCCCCCTTACCTCTTTACTACTCACATTTACGTTCTGCATTACATACATGTTTGTAGTACTATAGGTTGCATTGTTGTTAGCTCACCATACCAATGCTAGTTTGTGTTTACACGTTTATCTTGATCAGGGCCGGCCCTGGGGCAGTGCCCAAGGGGCGACCGCCCCGGGCCCTCGAAAATTAAGGGCCCCATTTAGATTTAAGTTATATATATTGCCAAGCACTAAATTTATATAAATGAATGTGATTTAACTGGTATTCGATCAATGATTAATAAACTAATAACAAAAGTCAGAAGGATAGTGAATTTGACTTTTAGATTTGACCCAACCAACTATTCCAACTTAGAATCAAGAGTGTTCCCGACAATACCTATGGTCATGCAGAGTCAGAGGCCGACCACTCCATGCTACCGGCTCACGTAGTCTCGAATTAAGCATCGATAACTCGAATATGAACTCCTATTCTTATCTGTCGGTTGTCGCGACCGTGATGTAGAGGACTTCTGAAGGCTCCGGGTTTGCATGCCAACACATAATAGCTTATGTCTTCTAAACGCTTAATTTCACCTGTTATTTTTTATGCATTGATCAATCTATGTATACTCCTAGCTAACTGATTTTTTCATATTTTTTCTCTCATCTAAGGTTGTACTAACTGAACTTTATTAAGTGATAGTTTAACTCTTACACATAATTTCAGTTAGATACTCAAAGTAATTTTATTTTATATCGTTAGATAAGTTTCAATCAATTGTATTTTCAGTTCGTATAAGTGTTTTTAAATTTATTTTTGTGACAATATTAGTGAGAATGAACTTTATAAAACACTCACCCCGTTCCGAAATAAGTGACGTTTAGCGGAGCTAATTTAACTCAAAATGAACTAGATTTCTTGTTCTAAATATCATTTTTTTCAGAATAGAGAGTAGTTATAATTGATAATTTTTCTTTATATTTATGATCAACTAGAGGGCTTTAATTTTTATTTGCCCCGGGCCCCCCAAAAGTCAGGACCGGCCCTGATCTTGATCACTATAATGTTTAATTTTTTGGTTTGCTAGCTAAGCTCTAGTTGTTTATTTTTATCAGCGACATGTATAAGACTAGTAGTTTGTCTATATGTAAGACTGCATTGTTTATTGTGAGTGTTGGTTAGAAAAGTTCGATTTGACAATGTGCCTGAATAAACTCCCGTTTCCTAGCTACCTTTTCAGTGACACAATCCTTACAATCTAGGAGCTGGTAGACGGTGTTGGGCGTTTGCTGCTCACCTAGGAACAGTGGGAGGAATGGCGGCGCCAAGTCTCGTGGACATGGTGGCGGCAAATCATGAGCTCGGAGGGCAGCACAGATTTGGGGAACGGTAGGCATAGAAGATGTTTCAATTGTGGTGTTTGTGGTCACCTCACCGTGTCGAAGGAATGCCATAAGCCGAGAAAGGAGAGAAAGTGATCCTGTAACTGTGTCCGTGATTTGGTCACTGCTATGTGGGACCAGACGATATAGATTTTACATGACAGTGATCAAATCACGATTGCAGTTACGTCAGGAGACCTCTGTCTAGGGAGGAGGGCGCGCTGCGGAAAGTCATATGTCAGAAGACCTCTGTCAAGATTAGAGGATATTATTGTTAGAAATAATCATGAATGTGATGCGTTACGGGTCACGACGCGTGTGCCACGTGAATTGTTAAGGTTTTAGTGCGTGAGTTAGTGCAGATCAGTTGCTTTTGCATATGACGCAGGATGCGCTGGCAATGACTTGTGGTGAGCTTGAATGCAGACTGGATCGTGCTTGAAGCGAGTGGCTCATGTACGAGGACGCTGGGTTGCAAGGAGCTTGTGTGCGTGCGTGCGCGAGGGCCGTAGGAAGTAGTTGGGCAGTGTCAGTATCTATAAAACGTTGTAATGGTTCATCCTTGAGCCGATTATTCGAGTGTAATACTCTTTCTGTTTCAAAATGATTGTCACCCGTTAATTTATTTTTAAACTAATCGATGATAATTTTTTCGAAATTGAGGGAGTACAAAACAAAAAAGGCCTTTATTCATGGCCGACAGGCGTTCGTCGCCCGGCAAATCCGTGTGTGTTCTTGCTCGATTGATCCTAGAGTTCCAACATATACCACAACAGGTCGAAGGGAGGAACCTGTAATGTCTTTACACTGTGCAGATGTAAGCTTTCAAAATGGAGAATGAAGTACTAATTTGTAAGTATATAACTTGTGCTTCAGAGAGGAGATGATATACGCACATGATAAAACGCTGACTGCATCGAACCAGACTCATGGTAGCAGAACACACTCTTAATCTTCTCAAGTCCACAATCACCGGTGCTTTTGACTCAGCACCAGACACTGCTTAGAGCAGCTTAATTATTTATGGCAGTAATGAAACACACACAAATACAAAGCTTCTCATACACACATGCACGGACTGGACATCACAGCAGTGACCCGCGGCTGATTCAGTTGTAGGCGTCCGGGGTAGCGATGAGGTAGGCCTCGGCAGCCTTGAAGATGGCGGTGACGGACTCCTTGGCCTTGGCGATCTCGTCCTTCACTTCCACGCCCGGCAGCAGCTTGTAGGTCGAGTCCACCTTGACCACGCTCCCGCCGTCGGCCGCAGGCTCCACCTTGATGTGGGAAGTCGCGGTCTCGATGGCCACGCCGATACCGCCGCCCTCGACGAGCGTTGACTTGGCCTCGCACTTGTCCGCGTCCAGGAACTCGAGCCTCTCCTTCATGAACTTGAACGGCATGGCTGCAAGATAAGCATGGCAGCGTTACGAGCTGCTTCGTCGGTGAAAAAGAAAAAGATAGCTTGGGTCGGGAGTGCCGCGGGGCAGTCGTCACGTACCTGAGGTGAAGTTGAACTGCCTGACGCTGCCGACACCGCCGTCGCCGTCCACGGGGTGGGCGCTGGCGACCACGTCGGCGACGAGCTTGGGCGCCAGCGTGTGCCAGTCCATCACGGCGGCCCGGAACAGGCGCGGCGCGGCCACCGGGGACGCGATCTCGAGGGTCCAGCTGCTGTTGGTGGAGGCCATTGCTTCGATGTTTGATCGGTGCTCAGTGCGTGCAGTGCTGTTGCTAGAAATCGAAGCTGCTGCTTGGGTTTGCCAGACGAGTGACGGAGTGACGTCTATAAATAGGTGACCCGAAGGCGGGGTTGGTGAAGCTTTGCAGGGATGGGGGGCGGGTCAGTGGTGACCGGTGAGGCCTGAGGCGCCGCGGAGTCGTCCGGCTTTTCCAATTCCACACCGGGCGGCACCGTCGGTCGAGAGCGCATTAATGTGGCCGGGCGTTGAAAACACACGTCAGATTGCATGCGCTGCATTCCCATCAATGTTTAGTTGGAAGGCGTAGAATATGTTGTGGAATTAGCACACGGGATATGTTACGTTCCTTGGCTGGCACTCGTCGGAACGTCGGCGTGAGAAGCGTAACGGCGGCGGCGGCGGCGCTGGAGCGCTCGCGCGCGCGTGGACGACGATGGCGGTATAATATTTCGCTCGTATTCTTTTTCTGCCTTCTTCGAGATGGTTCAGGGGTTTACATAGTCAGTACCCTGCCACTGGGTCCCACACTGACCCCACCTGGCAGCGCCCTTACTCACTCCACCCACGCACTCCACACACGCGTCCTCGAAGCCGTCCACGCGTCCTCAATCTTCGCCCGACGCATTCTCTTCCTCCTCGGTCCTCGCCTTGCCTCTTTGTTCCTCCTCCAGTCCAGCTCGCTCCGCCCGTCCTTCCTCCGCCATTGTCATCACCTCTCCGTCCAGATCCGCCGGCGTGACAGCTTCCCCCGCCTCCAGAGGCGACTTGTCCCCAAGTCGCGACCTCCGGGAACCTCTGCACGAGGACATACCAATCCTCCCAACTCTTCGCCTTCTCCGGCAGCGACCAGACGATCCGGACTTGAGGTATGCCCTTGCCGCCTTTCTTCACCAACCGACGCTCAAGGATCTGAACAGGTTTCAACTCCCCAGCAGAGAAGTCGGCGACTTGCGGGAGATCTACGAAGACTGGAGCATAGTTAGGGTTGAAGGGCTTGAGCTGTGATGTGTGGAACACTGGATGCACCAGCGACACCTCCGGCAACTCCAAGCGGTAAGCTTCCCGTCCCACCCGCTCGATCACCTTGAATGGACCATAGAATTTGTAGGCCAGCTTAGGGTATGGTCGATTGACCACCGATGATTGAGCATAGGGTTGTAGTTTCAGCAACACCAGATCTCCAACCATAAAAATGCGATCTTTGCGCTTTTTATCAGCGTGATGCTTCATTCTTTTCTGGGCCTCTGCTAGTTTCCTCTTCAGCATATCCAGATGAGTTGCTCTGTCTGCTAACATCTCTTGAATGCTCTGGTCTTCTGTCTGAGGTACTATTGGGACCATGAGTGGGTTTGGAGCATAACCATACAGAGCCTGGAATGGAGAGCATCCAAGTGCAGAATGGTAGCTGGTATTGTACCAGTACTCGGCCAAAGGTAACCAAGATTTCCAGTGAGTCGGGGCCTCATGAATAGCGCACCTCAGGTATGATTCTAAACACTGGTTTACTCTTTCTGTTTGCCCGTCAGTCTGTGGGTGATAGGCTGTACTCATGAGTAGTTTGATGTTCATACTGGTAAATATATGCTTCCACACTGCACTGGCAAAGACTTTGTCTCTGTCCGAGAGCATAGTTTTTGGGATACCGTGCAATTTGATCACCTGATCCAGCAGGGCTTTAGCCACTTGGGTAGCTGTGTAGGGATGTTTAAGGGGTATAAAGTGACTGTACTTGGACAGTCTATCTACTACCACCAGGATAGTATTATAACCCTCAGACCTGGGCAGCCCTTCCACAAAGTCCATGGTTATGTCCTGCCAGGGGGCCTGAGGTATTTCCAGGGGTTGGAGCAATCCAGCTGGTCTACTCCTCTCACTTTTAGCCTACTGGCAAACTTGGCACTGCTTCACCCAATCTTCCACATCCCTCTTCAAGCCTGTCCAAGCAAACAACTTCTTGATCCTTTGATAGGTGCCCTGAATGCCTGAATGCCCTCCCACAGCACTGTTATGACACGCAGCCATCAGTTTAGCCCTCAATGCCGAGTTTTCTCCTACCCATACTCGCCCTGCCTTCCTGATTATACCATTGCACACTGTAAACCCCTGCTCATTAGGACTGACTACCAACAATTCTGATAGTAAATTCTGAGTTGCCAAGTCTGTCACATAAGAATTTCTCACTTCTTGTACCCACATAGGAGTCACTTCCACCACCTCCCTGACCTCCATCACTTGCTCCATTCTTGACAAGGCATCAGCTACTATATTCTCCCTACCCTTTTTGTACACAATCTTGAAGTCCAGACCCATGAGCTTGGCCATGGCCTTCCTTTGCAAGTCTGACTGTAGAACCTGATCCTCCAGGAAAGTCAGACTTTTATGGTCAGTTCTTATCTGGAAGGTGCCTCTCTCCAAGTACTACCTCCATCTAGTCACAGCTAGAATGAGTGCTAAGAACTCCTTTTCATAGATGGACCAATGCTGGTGTTGCTCTGCTATTGCCTTGCTCAAGAAAGCTACTGGTCGATCCTTCTGCATCAACACAGCCCCCACACCCTTCTCACAGGCATCAGTTTCCACCACAAATGGTTCATTGAAGTCAGGCAGGGCCAGCACTGGTGTACTGCTCATGGCCTGTTTCAGTTG
The DNA here is from genome assembly GCA_036927565.1 of Tuctoria greenei. Classification (NCBI taxonomy): domain Eukaryota; kingdom Viridiplantae; phylum Streptophyta; class Magnoliopsida; order Poales; family Poaceae; genus Tuctoria; species Tuctoria greenei. The sequence goes on from JAYESD010000006.1 coordinate 204,706,117, forward strand.
GGTAAAAGCCAGTTGTGCCTCTGCTGACCATGCAAATGTTTTGTGTCTCAAGAGATTGGTAAGGGGTTTGGCTATCACTCCATATCCCTTCACAAATCTCCTATAGTAGCCTGTCAGCCCCAGGAATGCTCTCAGTTGTGTAAAGGAACTGGGAATGGGCCACTCCTTCATGGCCTGTATCTTCTGCTCCTCAGTCCTAACTCCCTGGGCTGAGATTATGTGGCCCAGGTAGCCCAACTCCTCTTGTGCAAAGCTACACTTGGATTTCTTGATGAAAAACTGGTGCTCCCTCAACACTTCCAGCACCCTTCTCAAGTGTTGCAGATGTGTGGACCAGTCAGGACTGTATATCAATATGTCATCCAGGAACACCACTACAAACTTTCTGAGGTAGGGCCCCAATATAGAGTTCATAGTGCACTGGAATGAGGCTGGTGCATTGGTCAACCCGAAGGGCATCACTTTGAATTGATAGTGTCCACAATGGGTTTTGAATGCTGTTTTATACTCCTCCCCTTCTCTCATTCTCAGTTGATGATACCCTGCCTTAAGGTCCAGACTGGTGAAAAACTTGGCTCCCGCTAACTCATCTAGAATCTCTTCCACCATTGGCATAGGAAATCGGTTCTTAATAGTGAGGTCATTGAGTCTCCGATAATCTATGCAAAACCTCCAGCTCCCATCCTTCTTTTTCACCAGCAACACTGGGGATGCAAATGGACTCACACTATGCTCGATTAGTCCTTTGCTCAACAGTTCTGCCACTTGCCTTTCTATCTCTGTTTTGTGCAGTGGAGAGTACCTATATGGTCTGGCATTTACTGGTACTGCGCCCGGGACCAGAGGGATGGCATGGTCAAAAGGCCTGGGGGAGGCAATCCTTCCTGATCGCCAAACACATCCTGAAACTCCTCCAATAACTCCATCAGCCCTTCCTTCCCTCTGCTCCCCATTTCCCCCTCCTGCTCCTGTACTGGCTTCTCGACCAACACCATGATCCACACCTCATCCCCCTTCATCAGTTTGTCTAGTTGAGCCATCGTCACCAGGCTTAACTTGGACTCCCTTCCTTCCTGATCTCCTTTTAACTCCACCTCCTTACCCTAAGCAGAGACCCGAATCACCTTCCTTCTCCAGTTGCAGTTCATCGGACTGTACTGCACCAACCAATCATACCCAAGCAACACATCATAGGCACCCAGATGCAGCACTCGCATGTCCCCTTTAAAGGTATGATTGCCACTTCGCCATTCAAAGTCCTTCACCACCTTTGTACTGCTCATCACCTCTCCCGACGCCACCTTCACTTCTAACCGATCACATGTTTGGGTGGGCAACCCCAGTCTCTCCACAAAGTATGCATTCACGAAGGACAAGGAACTGCCTGAATCCACCAACATGAGACACACCTTGTTGTTTACCAGTACCCTCAACCTCATGCTGTTCGGACCTTGGGTGCCCGCCACTGCATGAACTGACACTTGACAGCACTCCTCGACCTTCTCATCCTCCCTCTCCAACTGCATCAACACTTCTTCAGTCAGCTCCACCTCTCCTTCCTTGACCTCCATCAAGTTAAGTTGGGCGGCCCCCCTCTTTGGACAACGCTGTGCATGCCCCGGTTCAAACTTGTCTCCACATGCATAGCACAGTCCATTCAGTCTTCGGTAGTCTCGGAGTTGTCTCTCCCTCATCAGGTTAGTGTTCATACCTCCTTGCCTCCCTTCCAGCCTATTCCAGACTCGCAGCCTGTTACCTCCGTTTCCGCGAGCCGCCCTGATCCTCCCTCTCTCCTGAATGTCCCTTTGCACCCGAGCCAAGGTCATAGCCCGATTCACCGTGCGAGGCAACTGTGACTGCACCGGCCCCTGCAACTCCAGCTTCAACCCCTTCATGAATTGAGCCACGTAAAACACTTCGTCCAACTCCGGGTTATGCATTGAAGTAGTGTACCTAACTTCCTCAAACTCAGTAATGTATTCCTCTAGTCCAGTGGTCTGCCTTAGGTTAATTAGATCATGCATTGCTTGAGGGTACTCATACTCCCCGAACTTCTCCTTCACTGCTTTCACGAATTCTCCCCACGATCTCAGCCCCACTGATAGCTTGTATACTTGCAGCCACTTCGCCGCTTTCCCTTCCATGTGCATACTGGCTGCTCGCACCCAGATCATCTCAGGAACATTGAAGATTGAGAAGTAGTCCTCACATTTGTCTATCCAGATGGTGGGGTTGTCTCCAGTAAATTTGGGAAAATTTAGCTTCATGAAGGCACGATCTCCTCGGTCTCCTCCACGAAACCCCGATCCTCCTTCTCCCTCACTCTGCATCCGACCTCCTCTATCTCCTCCCCTGAACCCTGATCCTCCTTCTTCCGTTTCAGGCCTCCACCGATCCACCCGGAGCCCCTCCTCCTCTCTCTGCTGTTTAGGCCCGATCTCTAGTGCAGCAATCTTCCTCTCTGCCTCCTCTAACTGATTGGCTAACCGATCCCTCTCCAGAGCCGCCTGATCCACCATGGAAGTGGTCAGCGATTGCTGCCCTTTCAACTCGTTCTGCCCCTGCGCCAGTTTCTCCAACATCCCAAACACCCTCGCCCAACGATCTCCCTCGACTCTCGCCTCTTCCTCCATGGCCTACAAGACGAATCGGGTCTGCACCGAGGGTTTTGGAGTCGGCGCCATGGTGGTGCTCCGCTACTACCCGCTCCACCCCGATTCACCCTCTTCCTCCCAGAATTGAACGCGAGATGGAAGAGAGAAGGAGCTCTGATACCAGGCTGTTACGTCCCTTGGCCGGCACTCGTCGGAACGTCGGCGTGAGAAGCGTAACGGCGGCGGCGGCGCTGGAGCGCTCGCGCGCGTGTGGACGACGATGGCGGTATAATATTTCGCTCGTATTCTTTTTCTGCCTTCTTCGAGATGGTTCAGGGGTTTACATAGTCGGACCCTGCCACTGGGTCCCACACCGACCCCACCTGGCAGCGCCCTTACTCACTCCACCCACGCACTCCACACACGCGTCCTCGAAGCCGTCCACGCGTCCTCAGTCTTCGCCCGACGCATTCTCTTCCTCCTCGGTCCTCGCCTTGCCTCTTGGTTCCTCCTCCAGTCCAGCTCGCTCCGCCCGTCCTTCCTCCGCCATTGCCATCACCTCTCCGTCCAGATCCGCCGGCGTGACAGGATAGCACGGGAAAATTCTGCTAGAATAATAGGAAAGAGATTAGGATGGTGTGCGTCCAGATCAAAAGCGCGAACGCCTTGTTGGGTTGGTGTAAAAGAGAGCAAGAAGCACTCGAGGCCGACTGAATCATGGCAGAGCGGAAAAAACGTATCTGCCTAACTTTTGCAGCTCTTTCCGCCTAGCTACAGAAACTTATTTCTTCCCCATGTAAACTCGTGGATTAAGCACATCTTAATTTCTTGCTTCTCTCTACGGTGATATGAAATATTCTTCACGGTTATGTTCGCACACAGATACCCCATTAGTTGTCTGAACTGCAGATCAACTTTGCTGATGAGTGCAAGTGGTTCGAAATACCTTTTAGACTAGAACAGGCACTAATAGTTAACTAGAGAATGTAAACTTTTAGACTACTCAGGCTAACCAAGTGCACTGGCGTCAGAAAAAGGTAAAAGCAAGAAGGAAGAACTGCTGAAGGGTGCCTTTCAATGGAGGCCTCGTCAAAATTGTGTGCGAACTTTTAGCGTAGCCTAGTCTTACAAACTTGACTACGTGCAATCAAGACTGCAAAATTTAGATAAAAACGCATCACACGAATGTTGAATACAAGCACTAGATATTCTATTCGGCATCATCATCACTTGTTTGTGACAAATCAGAATCTTGACCAAACACAGTTTCATCAATTTCTTCATCATCCTCTTCGTCAGACGGGACAGCAGCAGCATCATCTTCCATCTTCTCTGATGGTAGATCAGATACATTCGTATTCTTGTCAACCTGATGAAATTAAAATCAGCACGATTGTTTAGTCATAAGCTTGTATTATGATTTTTGGGTTACTCTTTAAAACCGTCCGCAGTGGCACGCTGTAAAGCATACTGTATACATTGTATCGCAGTGTAATTTAGAATACGTAATGTAAAAATAGAAGGAGAATAGTGTATAGAGTATGCTTTAGAGTACGCTGGTGCGGATAACCTAACGTGGTAAATGGATGTGCACCTGAGCCACTATCAGTCGAAGCCTGCCAGAAAGCTTAAGTAAATCTTCAGCTGCCGAGTATCTTTCAACACACATCTGCATATGAAGAAATTACTAGAGTTTAATTCTGCTCATGTTACAATCACAGAAAAAATGTCTGTTCATGTTATACATGAAGATTAGTTTATAGGCCCGTAGCTAAAGTCCAACTTGCCATCAAACAAAATGTGGTTGCTTTGACACGATTGAGCCCAATGTAGGTTCATGCCGGTAGCATGGCAAGCAATATCAGCCTGAGGTCATTTTTTGGCCAAATCAGACAGATTACCTCCCAAATTATGGCATGCCAAAAAATTGCAGCATTGGTGTAAATTTAGTGCAGAAACTCTAAATGGAAGGATATAATTGAAAATGTACTCCATAATGTCCAAAGCATGCAAAGAGATACATATAATTATAACGTGCAAAGCATGGAAGAGCTACATATAAGTAAATATACGCAGTTAGCTTTAGCTGTAGTACCGTAGCAAGAATAATACCTTCTCAAGGTTGTTAATTACTTTTCTTGATTTCTCAGAGGGAATAAACCGACCATGAATGACCAACAGGCAGTATATCCACCGCAAAACAAGCTCTGAGCTACCAGATCTGGAGACAAATCAGCAATGAGGACGGAATACAAGATAAAGAATGGGTGAAGACACATTAGTGAACATGTATATAATTTTAATAAGTAATGCAATGATACACAGCTCTTTTGCGTATTCGAGAATGTTTTTAGTAATTTTGCACCTTGTTTTCCATGCAGATACTAAACTGTCAAGAAGTTCGCAAGCATCTTCAGGTTTCAATGATCTTAGATGTGCTCGAATCTGTTGAATAACAGAAATCATCAACATAAGATAGACATAAAAACATATATAGACGGAAATCCAGACTGGATAGGTACAACAAACCTTCTTGTTAGGTAAGTCAGCCTTGATTTTTATGCTTCCACTACGAAACAAATCAGATAAAATATTAGTGGGAATGCCAGGATAGCCTTCGAAACTCTGATCAAATTTAGTATCGATGACACCACACTCCTTCAGCATGTCTTCAATGCATATGCTGTCATCTTCAATTCTTTGCACAGGAACTGAACAGGCAAAAGAGTTCAAGTGTGGTTATTAAGTTCATTAATTAATGGACATCACATACTTTAAAAATAGATAAATAAATAACCATACAACATTTAATAAAATCAAGTGAGTTGCTAAATAATAGCAACCTACAATCCCAGGTTGTGTATGGGAGACAACAGCTTATGAAAAGTTTCATTCCCATGCACTACATAAAAAGAAGATATTACTAAAGATAATTTACCTCTTTTCTGAATTAATCTTGCAGTGGTGATCTGACTATTAACGGCAGGCTCAACGTCATCCCTGGGTAATGTTGCACCATGTTTCCTTTTCTTCTCCTGTGTATGCAGCTTAGGAAGAGGAAGGATGGCATCTTCGGCATTGGCTCGATCCAGAGCAGTGACAGTTTCTGTAAGGAAATAAATAAGATTCAACCAAGAGTAGCCACCAGGTATCTGAGCCTTCAGTAATAAAGGCAAGGGAACAAGAAAACTAAAGATCTAAACAACAGACCTAACATCACTCAGATAAAAAACGCAAACATAAACTTCAACTGTGCTTCTAAGCTTCGTACTTTCCAGAATTGCACGAATTTAGAGCAGAAGCTCATAGTTGATTCTATCAACTAAAACAAGAGAGCTATGATTTGTGCAACTCCAATTGAACATATTAGATTGTTCACCATAACTAACAGACTATACCTTGCTTTTTGGCAGACTGGCTTTTCTTTGGCAAGGTGGTTTGAATATTTGGTAAGAGAACTCCATCTTGAGATACATCCAAATTAATATCTGTACCATGACAAACCAAAAGTTTGTCAAAAGATGGTTTCACTATCGATCCATAAGCCAGCAGAACGTGGGCAGAATTAGGTCCATCCACTCCTTGAAGCTTCGCAGCAAATATCGAGAATGTCTGGTGAGCTTTTGCATGAGGGGACTCGGACAACACAATCTTGGTAGGCTTCTTATTGCACAGGTCATCCACATTATTCCCCGGCCAGAAATAGCAGATACCAATCTCAGAAATAGCCAAAATATGTATTTCTCCTTCATCTAAACATTTACAGTCCACAAATATTGCAGGGTGCTCCATCGACAGAATACAACTTGAGCTCTGAGTTTTACCACCACCCAAGTTCCAAATGGCTATATAGCGTTCCCCAACACCGGATGACAGAACATATTGGCCATCATTGCTAAAGACCAAGCTCCTCACAGCGACCTAAAAAGTTTATATGGGTACCCAAAATAGCAAAAGATGGGTAATTATAAATAAATAAATAAATAAATAAATACAGGTCTATAACACTAGTCACACAAGAAGAATATCAATACATAAGGATATACGAACCGGATGCCCAGAGAACTTTTGAATTTTCTTGTTGCTCGAAGTATCAAAGGTCCTCAACTGGCCAGCTGCAGTAGCTAAAATCTTTCCATCTGATACAATCCAGTACAAGCTGCACTTAGTTATCATGAAGTATGGTGTGTTTTATTTTGGATATGGAGTGCGTACAAGAAAATAAAATGCACATGCCATTTCTCGAGACTAAAATATATCAAGATAGTTATTGGATACTGCAAGGACCTTGGTGTAAAATATGCGCACATGTAACAAAATATACATTCCAGCAAGCAGCATATGTCAAAATCTTATTAAGTGAACACTAAAACATGTTTAAGGTCCAAATTCAAAAAAACAATATCATAATGCCAACACATCATCTGCAAATGCTGATAGACGGATATCCTTGCCAGAAATAATACTAACAAATTTCAAGCCAAATTAAAGTGGATAAGAGGCATCAACCTGAGCATCAATGCTTATGCAGTGGAGTGGTGATACATCCACACCGCCTATTTAGTACGAGAGAAAGTACAGCATTAACCACGCAGTCATTTCCATATAGAGATACCTGATGAGATAGCCAATGAAGATATTGCTTTCGACGAAGATCTAAATTTTCCTACAACAGACCCGTCTGAGGCATTAATCCTACAAACCATGCCATCAGTGCCTGCTGTGTACACACTCCGCCCATGCTTTGAGTATGCTACAGCTGTCACACCCCTGAACACATCAAACATCTAATGTAAGCGAACACCTTCAGAGCATATGCCTGTAGACATTAACCTTACCAGTTGCCATCAAAACAAACAGTGATAGGGTCAAAGCTACAATTTGTGAAGCTTGGCAATGTGTTTATACAAATGATTATGAATGAAACAGGCGTTCCAGCTCTTATATCTGAAAACAAGGAAACACCCACTTACCCAGGGTGGCAATCGCTGACCCTCCACTTCCACTGCCCTGCAGCGACATCAAGCGCCAGAACGTCCCCACTGCCTGTTCCAAGCACAAGCAGTGAGCTCCCAGCCTTCCTCTTCTTCTGCTAAGAAGAAAATTCAAACAGGTGATATGTGCACATACCAACACAACGTCAAACTGCAATTGCTAAAAATCGGGCTTCGCTCACCTTATTCGAGAGCTGTACCCACTTCATGCAGGTGTAATCGAGGGCGAGGTGGCCACGCTTCGCCTCGGCAACTGCACCGACCTCCACGGATGGGATGTCGGCGAACTCGGTCTGCAGCCGACCGCGCACTGCGTCCCATACCTGCGCAAGTGGCAAAGGAAGCGAGTTAGCCTGCGGCTGTAGAGACCGAGCTGCTAAAGCGAGGATGGCGAGCTCCAGGGTTCCATGCCTTGATTCGCCCATCCCCAGAGGAGAGCGCGAGGAAGTCCGCGTCGGGGCTGAAGGAGGTAAGGAGGTCGCGGATGGGAGCCGCGGTGGGAGCCATGGCCGGCGCGCTGCGGGAAGAACCGAAGAAGGATTTAGGCGGCGGCGGCGGGAGGAAAGGGTTTTAGAGGGAGGAATGCGGTCTCCGGTTCGGAAGGCGAGTCACCCTGGTGCGCCGCTTTTGCGGGGTCTGGGTTTGGTCTCTGGACAAGGGCCCGGTCGGTTTCCTTTTGTGCTGGTTCGCACGACACGGCTGAGTCGGACCAAGGCGTAGGAGGCCTAGGGTTTTGCGCCAAAACCAACGCTCAATTTGACGCCGACCCGCCGCCCTGTTCCCACCTCCGCCGCCGACACCTCGTCCTCGCTGCTGCCCGCCTGCCCGGTATGGAGTCCAGCGCCGAGAAGCTCCGTGGCCTCCGCATCACCTCGCTGGATGACGAAGATGATGAGTCTGAGTTGGCGCACGAGCCCCCGCCCGCCGCCGCTTCCGCCGCGGATTATGAGGACGATGATGAGGACGAGGATGAGCCGGAAGTTATACTTGGCTTCCTGGGGAAGCCGAAGCACCCAGGCCTCCTCCTCCGCCACCTGTTCCCCAGCAAGGCCGGCGGCATTCCGGTGCGTGCAACAACACGATCGTATTGAAGGTTCGGTCTCTGTATTGATGCTGAGAGGGTTGTATGAATTTGTTCAGGCGTGGCTTGATCCCGTGAACTTGCCATCGGGCAAATCTATCTGCTGTGACTTCTGCGGCGAGCCTCTGCAGTTCGTCCTCCAGGTGCTTGCTTTGCGTGAAAATAAGAATTGATTACTTATTGGTTTGTGGTTTTTGTTCAGCAATTGAGTTTTGTTTATGCGTAGATTTATGCATCGATTGAGGACAATTCTGCAGCATTTCACCGAACACTGTTCATGTTCATGTGCCCATCAATGGCTTGCTTGCGCCGAGATCAGCATGAACAGTGGAAGCACAAGCACGGGAATCATTGTAGAAGGTGAAGCAAGCCCTATGGCCGTTGTGATTATGTTTAGACAACTAACACTTCTTTAGCTATGATTTTGACTGCTTGAAACTCTTTGTGTCTCAGCGTGAAGGTTTTCCGGTGTCAATTGCCACGGACCAATGCATTTTACTCAAGAGAGCCTCCAAAGTGCAACGGCTCTGACAAACCACTATGTGCAGGAGGTATTTTCCTTTTGTTTCTGTTGCATAAAGTTTCATATTATTGTGCCACTATGTGCTAAACACAAATATTTGTATGATGTTGGAATTCTGAATTTTTTTTCTGAAGCATATCTTCAGTGGCTGAATTCTCGGAGTTAGTACTGTAATTTGTTAATTTCATTCATTCATCCAATTATTTCTGCCAATGCGCAACATTTCTCCATGGATATTACTTTTCCCCGAGATATTCTTTAAAAAACCATTTCTGTTTGTCTATGATTGAGGTGGCTATGGACCTATGGCACATACAACATATGTCCACAGAAAAATATTACACATATTTTGTCACTCAATATGCATCCTTTTTTGTGCATGTTTGGCAATAAACATCTGTTGGCCATCATCATCTGCTGGTTCTACTGTGGTTGAAGCCTGCTTTGAACTTCTTATCTGTTGTCACTAGTTCATAGTATTTGATACACTTCAATTTGGATTGTAATACTCTAGGTGATCTTAGACACTCCATGTTTTCATTTCACTTACCTTGCGCTTTTCCGTTTAATGCAAAATTCTTACTTTCTTTGGGACTTTGATTCTATTCACTAACTCTTATGGGTTTCAACTTTCATCTCTAGCTCAGCCTAACTTTGCTTGGGACTAAGGATTTGTTGTTAACAAGTTTGCAACTTGCCACCCCCCCCCCTCCCCCTCATCATATGAGTAGTGGATAGCAGGAAAGGTTTATTTAAAACTGTATTGAGTTTCCACACACATGCAACACAATTGCTGTCTTAAACTTCCCGCTTGTTTCATTCTGCTACTGTTCTGTAAGGCTATGGTTTTTTAGTTGTTGGTAAGTGTGCTCGTCTGTCTCTATGCACTTTTGGCTCTTTAAAGCTACTGATTTCAGTTGATAATTCCATTGATGTAATATGTGTTGCAACTTGCAAGCTCCTGTATGTCACTGGTGTGGTACCTGGAAAGGTGATAAAACATGTAGTAGTTGCAAGAAAGCAAGATACTGTTCTGAGAAGCATCAGGTATTGTGCGTCAATTGCTAGCCCCCATTTCTTAGTATGTTCATGAGAACACATAATTTGAATGAACAAATCTTCATCGTGTTTTGTCAGGCACTGCACTGGCGCACTGGTCATAAGAATGATTGCCTCCAGATAATCAGTTCCTCCGATGCTTCAAATTCTGTTCTGCTAGCTGCTGGAAAAAGTGACTATGCATGAACTGTTTAAGCAATTTATGCTTTTACATTTTAGTTGTATTTTGCTGAGATTTTTCATCTGCTTGCAGTTCCAGCTCACACTCCTTGGCCAGAATTTGAGATAGAAAATGAATGTGAAGGTAATTATGATTCCGATAGTTGTGATGAAAATGACCCTAAGTCCTTGGTGATGCAAAAACATGGCAAACCAGATGCAATGACGCAATCATGGATGGATCAGTTTGAGGTGTTGGACCCATCTTATCTTTTGTTTTTTAATTTTACTCTCTATGCTCTGCTATTGTGCAAATCACTGATTCCTGCTATCTGTGTGTAGGTTGATGCTGATAACAAATGCTGGGCATCTTTCCAAGAGCGGATCACGAGAGCACCAAAGCAAGTGTTGAGGTGAGACTGCGTCGCTTGCATGGATTCTCTTATTATGTCTACTTTGTTTGGTGCAATATTCACTTCCAAATACCTTGCCTGTTTGGGAAAATAGCCCTATTATGTATTTTTTCTCATATTCCGTTAATGAACTTGTTTTAGTTCTGTTGGAGAACTTTCTCAGAATGTGGGATTATGCGCATAACATGTCTAAACCATGCAGGTATTGTCGAGAACCCAATGCAAAACCCCTGTGGCCATTGTCTGCTGGGTGTTCATCAAATGCTGATATCCCATCGTGTAGCTATTGTAAAGGTCCATTATGCTACGAATTTCAGGTTGGTAAAATTTATATGCTACAACCATAATACATTTTCCAGTATAGCAGTTTTAACCTATAACTCATAGCCTTCCAAATTATAGCTTCAAGGTTTCATTTTTTCATGTGTAACTTAGAATCCAAAGTTGATTGCGAATTAAGTTTTAAGCATGCCAAGTTATGTGAGGGACATTAGAATGATCCTTGACCCCGTGGTTGTAAGTGACAGTAACTGTGACTGAAATAAGTTCCATACACTGTTCAAAGATGTAATATAAATATCATTCATTCATGTGCATCCTTACGTAAGTTGTATTTTCCTATCAATCCTCATTGAAATTGTTTTCCAATAGTTCAACATATATGGAACTATAATAGTATTCTGCTTAGTCAGTGAAGCTTATCAATCCACCCTATGTTTTATCCATCCCTCTGTGCTCCTGATTTTCATGTGTACTTATGTATCGGTATGCGTTCTATTTCCAGATTATGCCACAATTGCTTTATTACTTTGGTGAGCGAAATGAACCAGACTCACTTGATTGGGCAACAATTGTCGTGTACACGTGTCGAGGGTCATGCGATCAAAGTGTTAGCTACAAAGAAGAATTTGCTTGGGTTCAGTTATACCCTACAACGCCCAATAGACAATGACAACAGTGACCTATTCCTATGTGCTGCTCCATGCTGCAGGTTTGAAACTTCACCTGTTCTATTGTAGGCTAATAATCATTTTTTGGCTTTCAGTTTGTTGCTACAAGACATCAGGCATGCTTACATGCTTATCACATTGTGAAATGATCAGAAAAGAATGACATGCCAATGCGTTTTAGCGTAAAAATAATTAGAAAATTGGAGTCCCAGTTCATTACGTTTAACTAGATGTGGAGCTTATGCTCGACTTATCTTCTTTCTTATTAATCCATTCTAAAATAAATAAAATGTAGAATCTTATTTTATTTGTATTTTTTTACTCTCATCTTATTTTATATTACTTGTCTTCAAAAATTGTTGGATTTCATTTCTAGCCGACCCCAACTTGTTTGGGATAAAGGGTTGGTTGTTGTTGTTGTTGTGGAGCTTCTGCTCAACTGTGTTGCAGCTAATTACTAAAGTTTCACCTTATTTAATCATGTATGTCTTCATAAAAAATGGTTTGTATAGCTTTTCAAAAAGAAAACAACCAAGTCAAACAAAAAATTGCATTAAGTTCTTATGCATTTGGTTCCTGACCATTTCTCTGTTTGGTTAAGTTGGCTGTAGTACAGGTGTTGAGTTTCTGGGCTTTACCAGTGCCATTGCAGTGAACTTAGCGCATCTTCTACATTTTAAACATATAATAACTTGGTATATTCTAAATTGCAGTGAAATTGAAGATCAGACTTGCAGCATTTTCAACATATAGAAAATTTGCTGGAATGGCTTCTTCTTTGTACCTGCGAATTTGGGGCCTACCTTAAGGTCAGGCCAAAGTGGGGACATTTGATTGGGTTTCGTCAAATTTTGTAGGATTGTAGAAGCTTACACGCCCGGGCCGGACCCTACATATTTACTCTTGAAAAGTCTGAAACTCTGAAATTACAACATTGGTCTTTTTCACCTGATATTTGGCCATTAGCAAACATTTAAGGTTGTGTCCTGTGCTTCAAAGCAGCATACACTCCGTGTATTTTTCTGGATGAGAGCAAATCTGAACTTAAGTTCGTTTGGGGTATGATATTATTTTTCTCCTTATGGCTTCGTTTGGCCACCTGGGGAGAAAAACCACGTGTGGAGAAACCCTCGCCGGGATTGGGTGTTCACCCGATCCTGGCAGGGGACCCCTTTTCCACCTGGTTAACTTTTTTTCGTTTGGATTCCGGAGAGTATTGTTAAACAAGATAGTATTAACATGTTGCAGCTCAGATTAATATAATATTTCACCATTTGTTCCATTGAGTAACAACACAGTTTTAAGCCTGTTTAACGTACATGTCAACATAAAATTTCACAAGTGCATATATCACCGAAAGTCGCTCTAAGCTAAGTTTTAAAAGAAATTGACAACTAACATTTCTACCACAGGTGCTACCATTTCGACCATTTTTAGCCTTCTACGATGTGATTCTCGGTCCTGCAGACAAGCAAATAATACAATTAGCAGTAAGACTAAATAAGATGGAAATAATGATACAATTAGCAATAGAGAAATGACAGACCTTGATCTCTGGTGCCATCCAAAAACCTGAGTTGATCAGCTTCTGCAATAAAATGAACAACTACATGATTAAATTTTTCCTACCATATGAAATAAATAGCACGCGAGTAATATGAAAGGTGACCCAAACCGTCACAATTTGATAAAGTCTAAACAGCTGACCTATGTCTCATTTATATGCAAATATCTGCCTATTTGGAATAAAAAATCCACACAAAAACTCAACTACTGCAAGTAGCTATTGCTCTTTTCCTACATATGCCCAGCATTAGAAAACCAGGTACAAATATTCTTTTGATGAGTAAAAGTAAAATACTTGATAAAATACAATACAGAGTTATAACACTACAATACATAGTTATAACACTACGATACATACTTACTCCTATAACAATACAATATATAGTTATGAAAGAAAAAATATAGATATTGAACATATGAATTTCAACAGTCAAACCATGTAGTCACAAAATCATGAAAGATCACCAGAAGGTATCATTGATCTCTGAGCTACATTTTGAGCAGACACAATCATTTGTAATACATTATTTCAGACTAGCAGTTTGAAGCAGATGTTCACATCACAAAACATGCAATAGGACAACAAATAAGTAGTTGAGCTGCAGATTTCCTAAACGAACAAACTTCTAAGCAAGAACTCTACATTACGATACACCATAGGAATAAATAAATGTTCTAGCACTTAACAAAGGAATTTGGCTCTGTTATACAAGCAAACAAAGAAAGTTACTGGAAGACAACAGAAATACACAAAAATTATACATTTTATATATAGGACATTGTAAGTAATTTATTATGTTCGCTAAAACATTAACACTATAAAGGACTGGGAAACAAATAACTATATTTCTCTTGGCGCAGCCAGAAAACGGAGGTTAGCTTTTGTGGCTACAATGATTGAACACCCATTGTAAGTACAGGTGCATTGGGCAAGTCAGCAAAAAAAATAGAAAACACGCACCACCTGCCTGCTAATCACCAAATTCATACACATAAAAGTGCATAGATATCCACAGAAAAAAGAAGTGCATCGAGACATTATCCTGGGCTATTCTGGCATAAACTGCAGTCAGCAAAAAAAGGCACTACAGAAATTTGTCAAGGAATAACAGGCTTCAATACAAATAAGGCACATCAAGAAAGTGAGCACCCACAGCAACGACATGTAGAATATGCTTAGGTAACAGGTAAGAGTGACTAAGGAACTATTCAGTAAGCTAGATCCAATAAACAAAATGGGCTCTCAAAACTGCCATCATCAGACGCAAGCATACAAATTAGCTAATAGGTTTTCAATGCAAAAATAACTAAACAGATCTTCTTCTGGGCGCTCACACGGGACGTTGTAGGTCTTCTTCTTCACGTCTTCCTCGCTGCACCAACATATTAGTTTTTCAACCGGAGAAATGAGACGATGCATCGGGCTTGTGGAAGAGACGTACCTTCCGAGGAGGCTCTGGATGTAGCAGTCGATAATCTGCTGCTTGGTAGCGCCCTCCCCGTCGGGCTTGTCCAGACAATAAGCTAGTGCTCGTAGTTGCAGCCCGGCAACAAGGGCGCCATCTCCGTGAGCGTGCGGTCCACGCCCCCGCCGCCGGACTTGCCGCCGGGGCGCCGCGCCATCCCGCGTGGGAAGCCGAGGCAGTAGGCCGCGACGAACGCCGGACAGAGAAGCTGCTGCTCGGTGGGCGGTGGCTGGTCCCGACAACCCACAGGGAGAAGCGCGGAGAAGGAGGAGGCGCTGCGGGAGAGGAGGAGCCTCCGGGAAGTGGCGGCAGAGTCGGGAGAGGAGGTTGGTGGCGGCGAAGTCGGGAGACGAGGAGGTTGGAGGCGGAGGAGTCGGGAGAGGAGGCGGAGTCGCGCGAGGGTTGCCGTCCTGGAGCGAGGAGGAGTCGGTGGATTTCCACTCCTATCGGCGTGGATTGGGAGTCGGGAGATGGATCCACTCTCTCCAAATATAATTTGAGCGCAGGAAGAGTATCTTGGGTGAGTGTGTATTTTCATCCACGAGTGGAGTGGATTGAGGCTGCATCCATTCCAATACCGGCCTTTCCAAACGAAGCCTATGGAATCTACTCTCATGTGACTGTTTATACCTGTATAGCTGTTCAACTGGCCGTCCTGGCTCGGCCTGGCCCGAGCATGGCTGGACTCGGGCCTTAAAAGCCTTGGCCTGCACAACCTGGAAAAGAATTGGGCTATGCTGTGCTGGCCCGACGGGTCCGAGCACCTAGTCCGAGCATGGTCCGGGCTTATTTTATGCGTGTTGTGCTTGGTCAGGCCGGCCCTAAACAGGCTGGGCCGGTCCGATGTCCGTTTATTTAAAAATATATTAAAAATAGTGGGAAAATATATTATACGGGCCGTGCCGGGTTGGGTTCTACGGGCTAGTCGGGTCATACCACTGGGCCAACCTTAAGTGGACCATGTCGGGCTAGCTCGATGGGCCCGAGGCTGAGCCAGGGCATGGCACGTGCTGGGTTTCGGGCTGGTTTGGGCCTTTTTTGTGCCGAGATGTGCTTGTACTAGACCATTTTTACCGGACTTTGGTCGAGTTGGCCTAGCCCATTTGACCACCCATACATACCTGGGCGATAGCTTTTTACTAGCTTATTAGTCCGATTCTCCTTAGGATAGAATTAATGTCTTAGTGTTGGGTAGGCTGTTCAATCTTTAGCGAGAGCAAAATGCACATGTGGTACAATGTAGCGTATGAAATATTGACTGGCACGGGCAAAAGCTAGGTAGTGCATTGCACTTAACTTGTACTTCTATTCCATCCGTTCTAAAAAGGTTGTGCCTTTGTAGTCCATTTTTCAATGGCAAAGCGACAAACTTTTTGATATGAAAGGAGTACCATGTCATGTGTTATGTCTAAGTATTTGACATGGATCATCTATGTGCATTCCGACTTGAAAGACAGGTGTTGACAGCGCCCTTCTTGTTGCTGCTTGTGCTGGAGAGCAGGGCGTTGCCGGTAGAGTTAAGCATATTTGTACCGTGGGCCCGGTGCCTGGTGCTCGTTACATTGGCTTTGTTCCATTCAATCATGATTGCATTCTTTCGATATCACAACTATGTGGTATTTAATGTCTTCATCTAGTCCAATATGTTTTGGTTTCTCCGTGAAAAGGATTCTCGTCTTCTATGTTGCTTCTTTTCTGGTTCGGATAAATGAAAACATGACTACACTTGTGTTCACTGATTTTGTCGCATTCATGATTTCACCCGACAGCGGCAATTTGTTCATCTTGCAAATTCTGCGCGTGGTGTGTCGATAGCTCAACTTCCATGTGCGGTCGCTTCGTTGATATCCGTTAACGATGCTGCCATTTGTCGAGCGCTCTGCGTTAGTCGTTTGGTTCACGGTCGCACGTCTTCCCTCTCAGAGGCGGCCGCCGCTTCGGTTTGGCGTTGTTGCCTGCACGACTCGTCCAACCGCGCATAACACACCGGAAGCCCGATCGCAACATGACAGTGCCGGCCTTTCCGGATATAGAAAAAAAAAATGAACGAGGCATCAAACGCGCGTCGCCTAGTAGCCGGCCGCAGGAGAGGAAAGCCAGAAAGTTTGAAAGAGCGCAACGTGCTCACGTCTGCTCGCTGATTCTACGGCCGGCGAGCGAGAACCGTGGTGACGGGTGATGATGACTCGACGTTTCGCTGCTTTTTTTTCTTTTGGCTCGCGCTGCCACGGCGCACGCGAGCCCGGCACACCTGGCGGGCAATCGGAGCACGGGATCTGGAAGTATCGGTCGTCTGGCTTCGGAGAGATCTGAGATAACGCGAGGGCTGGATCCCCTCCGTTGTCGCCTTGCACTTGCTTTATCTCCCTTTTTGCCCGGTCTTCATGGCTCCAGTACCGGTGCCGTGGTATGGTCTATCAAGTGGCCGGCCATCGTGTCGGCGAGGGGAAGAAAACTCGATAAACAAATGTAGATTTGGTTGGAGCCACTGTGATGTAGTGATAGTACTCCCTCCGTTACAAAAAGGATGTCGCTTTGTAGTTCATTTTTGAACTACAAAGCGACAATCTTTTTGAGAGGGAGGAGTACGTGCTAGTTCCTGGATGGACGGCAGTGGGCCCTCTGTGTCGACGGCGACCGGTGCGGGAGGCACTCCTCTGTACTATAATCGCCGCTAACCGACAGTCAATACTATTAAATCTACAACGGCCGTGGAGGTATTCTTTTTCGCTGAAATAATACTGGAACGGGCGAACGGCAGGTCCGTGGCGACCCTCTCCTCTTGTCAGATCGGATCCGCATCACCGCGCATCATCACTGCAGCACAACGGGTCGGTCCTGCAGCCAAAAAAATGCCATTTTGGAGGTCTGCGGTGTCGGTATCGGAAACCTTCCCTGATCTGAGGTGTTGCTAGCTACCCAGAACTGCTCCGAGGGTCACATGCATGTTCGAAAGCAGGACCGCGCGGGGTAGAAAACAATGAACCGTCGGACTGAACGTCAAGGTGGAACCTAACGCAAAAAACTAACGGGAAATCGGAAGCTCGTAATAAGCCACGTTGGGCACCCTTGTGAATGGAGCTGTTTAATACTCTTTCCATCTTAAAATACTTAACATTTAAAATAAAAATTGTAGTATATAACGAACTATTTCTTGTACTAAACATCAGGAACGGAGACCGCACGGGGGCTCCCCAGTTCCTTCCTGTTACCGTGGCTGCCGAACCAAGGTCCTCTGCGAAAGCTGCAGCCAAGCGACGGCTTGTGCGCAAGCAAAATCTAGATGCAATTCAAGCCCGTGGCACGCAAGCCAACACCAATGCGTTTCTACAAGGTTCCCTGCCCAACAATGGAGTCGTTTTCGCCCATGCTCAGACCCGCGCGACCAACACGCGGAGCTCTCCGCGGGAGGGAAACAACCATCGGCAATGACGTACAGCTTGTTACTCAATCTGCCCTTTGAGTAACAATACTACAATAGCCCCTTGAGTAAAATAGGGAGACCACTCCCATCGCGTATTACTGTAGCAATCAAGGGGGCGGGTACTGGACCACATCTCTACCCTCCAAGCCAACGTGGTGCACGGGGTTTACCACAGCCCTGCAGACTTGACTGGGATAAGGGTAGCCTTGGATGTGTGTATACGGTACAAGGTGATGCCAAAAATTGAAAAATATACTATACTGGTAAGACTATCCCCACCAGCGTAATCTAAAGCATACTCCCTCCGTCCCATTAAGATAGAGGTTTTGAGCTCGTAAGTTTGTCCCCCAAAGACTGACTTCTTAGCATGTAAAGTGTATAGTAATTTAAAGCCAACGTTAGGTTCCTCCAATCAGTTTTGTTCCTTGTACCTAGGAACTCGATGTCAGCCAATTGTGAGAGTTAAAGTTGAGAGCACATGCGTCATTTACATGCTCCACTATTATGTCTAAAAATGCTAAAACATCTATCTTTCTGGGACGGAGGGAGTACTATATATACTATTCTTCTTCAACTTTTACAGTACCTACTCTAAATTACACTGTGAAACGGTGTATCCAGTATGCTTTACAGCATGTCACTGCAGATAGTCTAAGATACTGAACCTGGAGCTCAGCTTAACTCTGCTGAAACTAGAGTTAAGAACCTGCTGGCCTCTTCTTAATTGCTTGCCGTCGCCATCGCAAGCACTAATCACGATCGAAGAACAGTCAGAATCATCACGACCGACATGGATAGGTCGATCGTTACAGAAAAAACGCTCTTCAAGCCACGAGAAGTGGGGTCACGATGGTTCGAGGACCTACGGACGATATCATGATGTTATAGCTGTCCAAATGGGCCGGGCTAGATGGGTCGGCACGAAAGCTCGCAAAAAAAGCACGGCCCGAACCCGGCACGGCTCGAAAAAATCGGGCCCGGGCCTCGACTTCCGGCCCGTCGGGCTGTCGGGCACGACCCGTTTAGGCCCGGCACGGCCGGCCCGTGGGCTGGCCCGGCACGACACGGCCCGTTTAGGTCCGAATTTTGATTTTTTCGCATTTTTAAGTATATTTTTAACTTAAACCGGCTGCGGGCCGGGCCGGCCCGGCACGGCCCGTTTATGGCCCGGCCCGGCACGACACGGCACGCTTAAATTGGACTCGGGCCGGCCCGGCACGGCCCGATTTTTTTCCGGGCCGTGCCGGGCCAAGATTTCTAAGGCTCGAGCCCGGCCGGGATCGGGCCGGGCTGGCCCGGCACGGTCCATTGGACACCTATACATGATGTAACGGTGAGCTCAGCGGGGGCAGGTGATGGGGACGCGGATGGATTTAAACGTTGGAAAAATCACCGCGTCATGTGCCGGCCGCAATCACGACGTCGCTGGGCTGGCGAAGCGATGAGTGATTAGACCCCTCGTTACCCTTTTTAAAAATATTTTCCATTTTTATATCTATTTTAAATCATTTTACGGTTGCTTTTGCATTAGTTCTCCTTTATATCCTACTTTATGGTACTACAATAGGACATGAGTCCACCTGTTAATCAGTTATCTTGTTTTAGATAGATAATCAAAATTTAGAGTAACGGCTTTATTTTTTAACTCTAAATATAGACAAAATAACGTTTAAAATAGCCACATGTGTAACAGTCATGACCAATCAACCGATTAACCGACACCATCTCTCCGCGTGTCTACCCGCCATTGATCCACGCGTGAAGCCAAACCAAGAAGGCGCAGCTGCGATCGATTCCCTGCAGTAATTAACTGGCCGGCGGAGAGTGAGGCAGGCGATGACAAGGTAAAAGCTGTCATTGCCTTCCCTTCGCTTCCTTTCCCCACACAACACAGCACACACACACCCTTGTTCGTTCGTTGTTATCTCCTCCCCCATTCGCGGCGGTGTTGAAATTCGATTTCGATTCACTCTCCTGGCCTCGCAGATTTTCCCCATGGGTCGGGTGAAGCAGACAGACACCGCAATCTGCTGCCCGAGGAGGCAACGTGCGCGCAGGCTCACTCGCTCGCCTCCACCACCACCGCCCTCGCCTTATTTATTAGTAGAGTAAAATGCATCAATTTCTTTGAATTTGTGTGAGTATGTTATTTAGGTTCATGAATTTTTAAAGTGCATATTTAGATGTATAAACTTGTTGAAGTTAATTGTCAGAATCCAAAATATCGAAAACGCCTCTATTCTATAAACATAACTGTTACTTAAGCTTTATTTTTCATAACAATTCTTTTTTGAATCAGTTTTGTTAGTCTCCAATATGAATTATGATAAAAATGTTGCTCTTTCGAAGAGAATAAATATAGAAAATAAAATTCAATTAACAGTTATGTCGATAGTCATAAGAGTATTTTCGATATTAAATTCATATGATACAATTTAACAAATTTATAAATCCAAATATGTATTTTAAAAGTTTATGAACTTATATGATACATCGAAGACCAATTATTGTATTTTACTCTTATTAGTAATTCGCCTTCCCGGCTTCAAAACCTTCTCCTCCTCCTCCGCGTCCTCCCCGTCGTACTGCACTCCCAACGCCACCGCAGCCGCGGCATTGCTCGGTGCCGTCTAGGTAGCAGGCGGCGCGTTCCCCACCTTGCATTTGGTTGTGGTTGGGTTTCGTTTGGGGGGGAGAAAGAGAGAGCCTGTTCATCGGAGAAGGCGAAATGTGGGCGGCGGAGCGGGTGATGGGGGAGCGCCGGATGCGGCAGATCCAGCGGTTCGCGCGGAACGCCAAGCTCACGGTCGTCTGCCTGCTCCTCACAGTCGTCGTGCTCCGCGGCACCGTCGGCGCGGGCCGCTTCGGCACGCCGCAGCAGGAC
This sequence comes from Tuctoria greenei, assembly GCA_036927565.1. Taxonomy (NCBI): domain Eukaryota; kingdom Viridiplantae; phylum Streptophyta; class Magnoliopsida; order Poales; family Poaceae; genus Tuctoria; species Tuctoria greenei. Next base: position 204,727,230 of record JAYESD010000006.1, read on the forward strand.
CTCATCGACCTGCGCCACCGCTTCGTCTCGCACCCGCACCGCGCGCTCGCCGAGCACCACGGCGCCAGGTCCAGGTCCTCGGACGCCGCCGCCTTCGCTGCCACGACCACCACCACCAAATCGTCGGCGGTCGCCGGTCGCCGGGACGATGAACCCGACCCGCCGCCGAGGTCGCTCAGGGACCCGCCCTACACGCTCGGCCCCAAGATCTTCGACTGGGACGAGCAGCGCGCCGCCTGGCACCGCCGCCACCCGGAGACGCCGCCCTTCCTCAACGACGTCAAGCCCCGGGTGCTGCTCGTCACGGGGTCCTCGCCCAAGCCCTGCGAGAACCCCGTCGGCGACCACTACCTCCTCAAGTCCATCAAGAACAAGATTGACTACTGCCGCGTCCACGGTCTCGAGATCTTCTACAACATGGCGCTACTGGACGCCGAGATGGCCGGATTCTGGGCCAAGCTCCCGCTCATCCGCGCCCTGCTCCTCGCGCACCCGGAGGTCGAGTTCCTCTGGTGGATGGACTCCGACGCCATGTTCACCGACATGTCATTTGAGCTGCCCTGGGAGCGCTACGGTCCGTATAATCTCATCATGCACGGCTGGGATGAGATGGTCTACGACGACAAGAACTGGATTGGCCTCAACACCGGCAGTTTCTTGCTGCGCAACTGCCAGTGGTCGCTTGACATGCTCGACACCTGGGCGCCGATGGGACCAAAGGGTCCTGTTCGTATTGAGGCCGGCAAGGTGCTGACCAAGTTCTTGAAGGATCGGCCTGTGTTCGAGGCCGATGATCAGTCGGCTATGATCTACATCCTCGCCACGCAGCGTGACAAATGGGGCGATAAGGTGTACCTGGAGAATGGGTACTACCTCCATGGCTACTGGGGTATTTTGGTCGATAGATACGAGGAGATGATCGAGAATTACAAGCCAGGGCTGGGCGATCACCGGTGGCCGCTCGTCACCCACTTTGTCGGGTGCAAGCCATGTGGGAAGTTTGGAGACTACCCTGTTGAGCGTTGCCTCAAGCAGATGGACCGTGCGTTCAATTTCGGCGACAACCAGATCTTGCAGATGTATGGATTTACGCACAAGTCGCTTGCAAGCAGGAGGGTGAAGAGGATCAGGAATGAGACCAGTAACCCACTAGAGATGAAGGATGAGCTTGGGTTGCTCCACCCGGCATTCAAGGCCATGAAGACTACTACATGATAACTAGAGTACAATTCCACTTTTTATTTTGTTTGTTCGTTCTAGATCCTCTTGGATCAGAACCTAAACTGGATCCTCTTGGATCAAAACCTAAAGTGTTCTTTTTGTAGAATCGGGTTGACAGCGGAAGTTTGGGATGGGGTCATGGGATGGATATCTAGTATGTTGTAATGCGAGGTGTTAGGAGAATGGTGCTATGTTTATTTGTTGCCATAAGTTATGTCTTACACTCCTACAAACTGAGTTAATGAGGGATCAAATTAATGGTCACAACTATACCTTTCAGTTTTTTTTTTCTGTTATTATCTTATTGGCTGAACATTTGTGAATCTCGTTTTGTCATAAATGTACTCAGTACGTGTCTTCTTCATTGTCTTCTTCAGCAAGGATGTTGCTGTCCTCTGAGCCAATTATATGTTGCTTGCTTCTTTTGCTTTACTATAATTAGTGTTCGTTGGGTGGCAAGATGCTCCAGTTTTGTCGTACATGTGAGGTCAAAAGTTTCAAAAGGTATACAAGCTGTTTTTAGTATCCACTTTTCAGTTTACGTCCAAAACTTGTTTTTGCTTTTCGGATAGAAGCATCCAATGCCAAGACTCCAAGAGTTTTGTAAGCTTGCTGGTTACAATTTTTTTTTTCAAAATACACAAGGCCAGCTACGCTAAGAAGAACGGGCATTCCAGATTCGAAGCCAGGCCGAGCGTGCAGCTCCCTGGCTGCCTCTGCCGACTGAGTGATCCGAGGATCGAATCTGCGCGAGTTGAGCTCTGCTCGGTTCTCCTGGTTACATTTTTTTATTACCAAGGGAATTGCTACAATTGTTTTATGTTCAGTTGAGAAAATAACTGAATATTTGTACAAGGTTCTGCTTCTATAGACAAATGAGCAAGATCTTGAACATACTCTTTCTGTCTTTAAAAAGATATCGTTTTGTAATTCAAAAATAAACTACAAAACGATAATCTAGAGACGGGGAGGGAGTACATGCAATTTATTTTCATCGAATGCTGTGTTCCAAGAGAATCGGCAGATTTTTTGCCATGTGCTGCATGAACACCAGCGCTGTGACAGATCTAGAAATATGATTTTTCAGCATCCATTGTCAGGTTAGCCAAAATATAGAACTGATCGTACGAAGTCAATGATTTGCTCTTCCCCATGCTGAGGTAATTTGAGCTCATACCCCAATGAATCTCCGCTCTACGTGGTCAACTACCATAGATACTGGAGCAACTGTACTGGTAGATCTAAAGGCCAAAGTAGCAAATACTTTATGGCTATTTTTGTGTGCTCAGCGCGTGCATCGTTTCTGTGCACATGTGAGGTAGTACACAGCAACACAAGGGCGGAAAAAGAAATGAACATAGGCAAGATTTGTAATTCAAATGTCTCAGGATACAACAACAGTGTTTGGGCAAGTTTTAAATAATTTCAATGGAGTAACACGGCACAAAATCCTACAAGAATACCATGACTCGATTATAGTAGCCCTAGGTCACTCCACAATAAATATACTATTCCAACTATGCTGTGTTCTTATTGATAACTACCTTCAAGAGCATGCCCTGGCTGCGCTGTTGTTCACCTGTACAGCTGCTTCAACCTTCTTGCAGCTTCAATAATGTTGTCTCTGTGTCCAAATGCGCTGACCCTCACGAAGCCTTCACCACCAGGTCCAAATCCACTACCAGGAGTAGTAACCACATTCGCCTTCTCAAGGATCTCACCAAACACATCCCATGAATTACGGCCAGGGATATGCACCCACACATAAGGAGCATTCTTGGCACCATATACATTGAATCCAAGTGATGTAAATGTATCAACAATGATTTCGGTATTCTCCTTATAGAAGCCAACAACGTCACACATAGCCTTGACAGTAACAAACAGAGATCAGCAGAAACAATGCAGGAGAGCCATTTCAAGATTTCAAAACATGATATACTACCTTTAGACCCTCTGGAGAGAGGCAAGCTAAACCACCAGCTTGAGAAATGTTTGATGCTCCATTGAAGCTTGTGCAGACAATACGGTTGAAATCTTTAGCAACTGGATGCCCGTCTGAGAAAAGGAGATCCTTAGGGATAACAGTCCATCCCAGGCGGACACCAGTGAACCCAGCATATTTTGAGAAAGATACTGTCTCAATAGCAACCTGCACATAAGCAAACCAGTTACAAAAAATGGCGTTTAGTTTACTACTACGAAAATATGATGCATTTATTATCATAATTGGCATTAAATGCGTCAGACAGAATGCAACTAAGAGCATTCAATATATATAATTCAAATGTTGAAACAAAGGGCGCACCTCCTTTGCTCCAGGTATTTCAAAGATAGACTTTGGGCTGTCGTCTGATATGTACATAGCATAAGCAGAATCATAGACTATGATTGACCCATTGTCCTTAGCGAATTTTATTAGTTTTGTTAGTTGGTCCCGAGATGCAGCAGCACCAGTTGGATTGTTGGGTGAACAAAAGAAAATTATGTCTGTTCGTGCGACAGTTGAAAGATCAGGGAAAAATCCATTTTCAGGAGTGCATCTCATGTACTCAATATTTCCATACTTCTGAACATCTTGCTGATATAAACCAGTTTGCCCCATGATAACACTTGAGTCAACATATGCCTGTCAAAGTAGAATATTGTCATATTGATTTTAATTTCCACCAAACAAAATATGTAGGTAATGGTTTAGCTGCAGATAACAGTATAACAACAATGACAGAAAGGAAAAAATGATTGTATAAACATATCACTATAATCATCAGGCATGGTTCAGAACTGTCGATATAAATGGGGAAAGTAGCTGAGCTTCGAAATCAATTCCAGTATTCACTTACAGGGTATGATGGATCTTGGACTGCAATGCTCACATTAGATCCAAAAAGAGCCTAAAACATTGAACGAGGAAAAATATTAACAAATTGTTAAAGTGATAGTAAAACAGGGAGAGATGGTCCTTTCTGTACCTGCAGACGAGAAATGTCACATTTTGCACCATCTGAGACAAATATGTCTGCATCTTCAATACCAAGGTCCGGATAGTAGGTAGCAGCAATTGCTGACCTAAGTTTCTGTAATAACAATCAACATAGCATTTATAAGGATGAAAAGAAGGAGCTGTAATATCTCAAAGAAAAAATAAATACAGGACTGAAGGGTTAAAAGTTACAATTCATGTGCTCAAACAAGATATATGCAAAAGTTAGATGGAAGATGACCCATGGAAAATAAAAGCATTAAATCATCAAGCTCCTGTGACAGAATAGGTCTCTAAAAAGTAAAAAATAATAGCAGAACATGTAGAATAATTGAATGGTACTGATAGATAACCAATTTTACAACCACATTCCACGAAATAGTGCAACTGCATAGCAGTTAACCAGCTACCTGAATTCATCTAGTTTTTACTATTGTACTGGCCGAAAAAATGTAAAAAGCAACAGGCAATAGTACCTTTTCACCTTGCTCCGCTCCATAGCCACTGTATCCATCAATTGTTGACAAAGCATGAGCTCTCTGCACTTACACACAAAATAATCAAAACAAAAAATCACAGTAAAGGAGATTTTGCAAAAAAAAAAACTGCGCATGAATTATCAATTTACTCTTGTAATGATAAGTAAAAACAAGCAACAACAAAAATGTTAAACACAAAAAATTAGCATCATCTGTCGCATATACAGAAAAGCACTTTGATGAATTTAATGTTTCCATGTTGGCCATTTTCTTGTGAATTGTAGCACATACAATTGAAATGTGAACCAGTAATTAAGAAGTAAGGACTAGAAGATACCTCAGCCATGGCATTCGTTATGACATCTGGAATGGGCTCAGTAGTGTCACCTATCCCAAGGCTTATGATCTTGGCATCAGGATACTTCAGCAAATGAGCTGCTCTTCTCCTTGCAATCTGCTCAACAGCCAACAATTTGCCGTGATCAAAACCCAAATCTCAAACAAGGTGAGTAACAAGAAAATATGCCAAAAGAATACCTCAGGAAACAAATAGCCTGCTTGGAGCTTGGCCATGTTTGCATTGCGCGGGACCTTGGTCTTGTAAGCTTCATTACAGAAGAAGGAACTGTCAGGAAACCAAATCTTTGTCCCGGTCCCTAGAAAATCTTCAGCCTACTAGTAGAACACCAGCTAAATACAAAGCCACTACAAGAACACGAAAAAAACGCGAGCTAGTACAAACTAGCGTCGAGATGGGACGGAGGTAGTACAAACTAGCCATAGGCGACAAACATGTAGTACTTGTACCATTCCGTCGGAAACCTCTCATTATAATTATTTTGTTTCAGGCGATAAAAACGATTGGATGTCTCAAGCTATAGATAATAGAGACTAATCTAGCTTCGAGGTAGCGTAATAGAATAAAGGAAACAAAGCGTGAGAGGGGCAGGGCAGTACATGTATCGGCGGCCGGCGGGCTACTGACGCAGCGCACATTGACGGAGGCTCTCCCCGCGGGATGGCGGTGGCTGATCCTCGACGCCCTGGTAAGCGGGTCAGAGACTCGAGAGTTAGGGATGGTGACACGGCGCGATACGAGGGGGTGACCGCGGAGGAGCGAGTTACCAGCGGGAGAAGCGCGAAGGGGATAAGAAGGAGGAGGAGGAGGAGGCGGTAATGGCCGGGGCGCCGGCGCCGGCGGTTGCCATCGTGGTGGCAGGAGAGGCGACGGCGGCCGTCGGCTGCGGCGGGTTGAGGGAGTGACGAGTGAGTTGGCGAATGAACGAATCCCTTCGCAGGGCGGGGACGCCGGGGGGTGCTGGTGCCACGGCACGTGACGTGGGCAACGGTGGGCCTAATTCGGCTCGACCGATGCCGCTAACTAGGCCGAAACGTTTCCCTACGACTCCATGTCCATTGGCCATTATTCTTCCCGCTTGGGCTTGGTAAAAAAAAAATGACGATGGGTAGGTTCATCCATCGTATGATCGAACGGTCCGGATGTGCTAATCCTCGGTGGAGAGGACGGAGAACACACGTCAGTCCAGCCCGTACAGTACGCAGAAGAACGAATCCACCAAGTCGTCGCTTCACTTGGGCCTGACTTTGCCGGGGGAAGTGAAGCGGTCAATCGGTGTGGGCAGCAGACGCGGACTCGCACCAAGTCACAAACAGCCGGCACGATCACGTCGTAGAAGTCAACTCCGTCAAGTTGGGCGGGCGTGACGGTGCTGTCACGATCTGGACTTTGGGCCCGGCGGCGGAAATAGAAATGGTCAGCTTCATGCATGGTTACTACTGCCTCTGGTCCCAACTAAATGTCGTTAAGACATATTTGTTAGAAACAAGAGAGAGCACAAATATTAATTAGTCACTAAATCACTTCGAATTACATAGAGAAATCTAATTACAAGATCAACATCAAGTGTTATCGCTTGATTAGCACAAGAACACTTCTAGTATCTTCTTTTCCATCTTTGTTGTTTCTTATCGATACGGCCATCGAGCCAACAAGGCGAGGCCGCAAAAAGAACGACGGCGAGAGGCATTTTCCCTTGTTCTCCTCTTGGTATGTTGATCGGATTCTGAGTGGATTAGAGTGTTCAAGTGTGTGAGTGTATGTATAAACATTACTTGATCATACACTTGATCCTCTTTTTATAGTTGACCAAGAGGCACAAGAGGGAGCCTCCCAACCTTAGGAATCATTGAGTTTTCCGATCAGAGACTCAAAATTCGGTGGGTCGTGTCCTTTCAATTAGAACACATGTCAATTTCGAGTTCAAACTGACAGTTACTGAAAAATCAGACTAGTCCGTATAGAGTCCAGACTAGTCCGGTTACCCTTACTGGACAAAACCGGACTAGTCCGGTACTCTTCAACATTCTCCCCCTTGAACTCGAATCTGAAACTTTCCAACTTACTTAATACTAAACTTAGTGTCCATTTTCTCATGCTTGACATACAGGGCACGACGCATCACAACAACAATTTACGTATTGTTGGACTCGAAGACCACAATACATCTCACACTTAAAAATAAACCTTACTCTTACTTAGCCCCTAAATATCCAATGATCATAGGTTCTCACTTAAACCCATGTCGGCTACGTGTTCACTGAACACGCTGGGTGGAAGACCTTTTGTTAGCGGATCCGCAAGTATACGCTTGGTACTTATATGCTCAAGACTTATGGTATGATCCTGGATTCGATCTTTCACAATATAAAACTTAATGTCAATGTGTTTGACAGCATCACTCGACTTATTGTTATGAGAGTAAAATATTGCGGGCTCATTGTCGTAATATAACTTAAGTGGTTTTTCAATGCTGTCGACCACTTTAAGACCGGGTAAATTTTTTTTAAGCCAAACAACCTGTCCGGTGGCCTCATAACATGCAACAAACTCGGCATGCATTGTGGACGATGCAGTGACGGTTTGTTTGGAGCTTTTCCACGAAATGGCTCTATTTGTGAGGGTGAATATATAACCTGACGTGGATTTCTTAGTATCTACACAACCCGCGAAATCTGAATATGAATATCTCACTACTTCAAGTAGGTTTGACTTACTATACGTTAACATGAGGTATTTGTGTCTTGCACATATCTTAGTGCTTTTTTAACTGCCTTCCAGTGATCCATCCCTGGATTGGCCTAATATCTGCCAAGCATTCCGGTCACATAAGCTAAGTCAGGGCGAATACAGACTTGAGCATACATAAGGCTTTCGACAGCAGAAGCATATGAAACGGACTTCATTTGATCGATCTCATATTGGTTCCTGAGACACTGAAAGTTCCCAAACTTATCGCCCTTGACAATCGGAGCACGCGAAGGCTTACTCTTATGTATACTGTACTTTCTCAGTACATTCTCTAAATATGCCTTTTGTGATAAGCCTAATACCCCTTATTTCTATCTCGGTGAATTTCTATGCCTAATACATATGATCCTTCACCAAGATCTTTCATATCAAAATTAGAGGACAAAAACTTCTTTGTTTCTGATAGTAGATTGACATCACAACTTGCAAGTAGTATATCATCTACATAAATCACGAGGAAAATAAATTTCCCGCTCTTAAACTTAGCATAAATGTAATTGTCCTCCTCATTTTATTTAAACCCAAACTGTCGGTACCCTAGAAACTGTACATCCCTTGAGATTACAAAGATCTCAAAGGAAAGCCATCTACTTGGTTTGAAGACCCTCGGAGGCCCACTTGTCAGACATGACCAGACCCGCTTCTCCAACATGGTTAATCCCTGGGTCGCCACATGTACAACTAATCCGGAGCTACCTCCCACGAGGGGGAAGCTCCGGGCCACGTACCGAGACGGCACCTCCGGACTTAACTCCAGACCGAGAGAATCTCCGGACTTGACACGTGTCTGATAGCCCCGGAGCTACCTGCTTCCCACAGCAAGCTCCGGAGCTGCCACGTGTCAAATCGTCGGACCTTTCAGCTTCTAACCTCCGAAAGACCTTGTAACGGCTCCGGATCTTCAAAGGAGAGCCAATGACTTCAAGACCCGATTAAGTGTCATTAATGCCATATTAATGACGCTTAATCGGACGATCTTAACACCAGTAACGGTGTTGTCGGAGTCCGTTACAGGATCATTAAAAGCAATTAAGTGTGTGTCAATACTAGTAACCGCCGGGGCCACATGTCGGGTCAGGCTAACTTGTAACGGCATGTCCTTGTACTATAAAAGGACAGGCCGACGATACACTCAGGAACGTTCACAAACGAGCTCACGCACCCCATACACTCGTGACAAGCTCTTACTGCTAATACAACACCGACACACCCGTGGAGTAGGGTATTACGCTCAGGCGGCCCGAACCACGTAAATTCTTGTGTCTCCTGTGCCAAACTCCAATTCACCTTCTTGAATCTCCGCGCCCCACACCGAACATCAAACTCCCCTATCACTTTAGTAGTGTAGGGAGATCTGCCGGCTCCAACAGTCAACACAAACTTTCTTATTGTCTCATCGAACTTGAGATACCATTACCTTGATGCTTGTTTAAGTCCATAGATGTACTTTATTAAGTGGCATCCTATATGTTCCTTACCCTTAACAACAAAACCTTTCGATTGAGTCATATAGACGTTCTCATATAGATCACCATTGAGAAACGCCGTCTTTACATCCATCTGATATAATTCTAAATTGTAATGTGCAACTAATACCATAATAATTCTGAGCGAATCCTTACTTGAGACAGGTGAAAATGTCTCATTATAATCAATCTCTTCTCTTTGAGTGAAGCCTTTTGCAACAAGTCTGACCTTAAACTTATCAATATTCCCTTTGGAGTCACGTTTAATTTTGTAGATCTGTCGGTACCCTAAAAACCATACACCCCCTGAGGTTACAAAGATCTCAAGGGAAGGACATCTACTCAAATTGAAGACCCTCGGGGGCCCACTCGCCAGACGTAACCGGACCCGCTTCTCCAACATGGTTAGATCCTAGGTTGCCACGTGTACTGTCAGACCAGAGCTATTACCCGCAAGGGTGAAGCTCCGGGCTAGGTACTGAAACGGCACCTCCGGAGGTAACCCCTGACCGAGAGAAGCTCCGGACCTGACACGTGCCAGGCCACCCCGGAGCTTCCCGCTTCTCCCAAGCAAGCTCCGGAGCTGCCACGTGTCCATACGTCGGAGCTAGCCGCTTCAAACCCCCGGGAGACGTTGTAACGGCTCCGGATCTCCAAAGGACAGCCGCGGACTTCAAGACCCGATTAATTACCATTAATTCCACGTTAATGATAATTAATCGGACGATCTTAACACCTGTAACGGCACTGTCGGAGCCGTTACAGGGTTATTAACAACAATTAATCTCGTGTATCAATACTAATAACCGCCAGGGCCACATGTCGGGCCAGGCTGACTTGTAACGGTTTGTCCTTATGTTATAAAAGGACAAACCGACGATACACGGGGAGAGAACTCTCGAACTCTCGAAGACTCTGAAGCTGACAAGTTAATACAACACACATACACACCCGTGGAGTAGGGTATTACGCTCAGGCGGCCCGAACCACGTAAACTACGGTGTCACTCGTGTCCAATCGCATTTCACCTTCTTGAGTCTCCGCGCGCCCAAACCGAACCACAAACTCCTACAACACTTTCGTAGTGTCAGGGGATCTGCCGACTCCAACAGTCGACAAGATCCATTTACTGCGTACGGTTGCACCGTTCCGCTACTCTATTTTGCTGAGGCTCGCCCGTTGTGGAATACTAGGCGACTATGCCATTTTCCTGTAGGAACCGAGCAAACGGTCCAGGAACTTGACCATACGGGGTATGACAACCGTATTACTCACCACCACGATCGGATCTTACCACTTTAATCTTAATATTGTGCTGATTTTCAACTTCAGCCTTAAATAACTTAAATTTATCCAACGCTTCAGAGCGTTCTTTAATTAGATAAATATAGCCATAGTGAGAATAGTCATCTGTAAAGGCTATGAACGAACCAAAACCATCAACAGATACTACGAAAAATGGACCACAAATGTCCGTATGGATTAATTCCAAAATTTCCGCACTGCGTATGGCACATTTCTTAATTTTCTTAACAAATTTTCCCTTAATGCAGTCTATGCATTCTTCTTAATTGTTCAATTCTCCCACTCGAAATATGGCCTAAGCGAGAATGCCATAATTTCGAAGACATTTCAGAATCAATTCTCTTACGCTTACCCTGATGTGAGGAAAACTGATTGTCGCTTACAACATTAACATCATCAAGCATAGATAATAAGTATATCATGTCTTGTCTTATGCCAACACCAACTATCTTATTATCATACTTAATTACACATCTGTCTTTGTTAAACTTGCAAACATAACTATCATCATCATCTAAGCATGTCACTGAGATGAGATTTCTGCTTAAAGAGGGTACATATAATAATCCTGAAGTGTAAGTACAAAGTCATTTTTTAATACTAATGGATAATCTCCGATGGCTTTCACTTCAACTTCATGGCCATCAGCAATTTTAATGGCTCTTTCCCCTTTTTCTAGGGTCCTCCTCATATTTAACCCCTGCAACGAATTGCAAACGTGCACAGTGACACCTGAGTCAATCCACCAAGAAGATGGTGTATAATCTAAAAGCAGAGATTCATCAACAAAGGTCACAAAGTCATTACCATTTTTGCAACACCATTTAAGGAAGTCAATGCAATCCTTCTGATGGTGACCTTTGTCTAAACATAAGCGGCACTGATCTTTATCCACTTTCACATCCTTATTGTAAGGATGGCTTTGTGGAAACTTACCCTTATCTTTATCATGGTGAGAAGAACCATGATACTTAAAAGATTGCTTAGAAGAATAATTCTTCTTAGCCTTACCTTTTCCCTTCACGTAATTAATAGCATTATAACCATGAAGGGACTTAATCCTTTCTTCCTCCTAAACACACATAGTCATGAGTTTTTCTATGTTCCATAGTTCAGGTTGAGAGTTGTAGTTGATGACAAAAGTCTCAAATTTCTTATGAAGTGAGGCAATGATGAGATGCACAATGAACTCATCTTTAATCCCCAAATCCATAGGCTTAAGATTTGCAACCATATTTGTCATCCTTAAGATGTGCTTACGCACACCACCTCCATGATACTTTTTAGTAACAAGTCTCTTGATAAGAGTGCTTGCAGTGGCCTTAGAAGAACCAGTAAACTGATTCTTAATCCTTTGGAGGTATTCAACAACAGTTTCACATTCGGGATTGCTCCTCGAATGTCTTCAGTGATACTGATAGTACCCTTAATTACCATAAAATATTTCCTGTTTGATTTCTTCCACTTATAACAATCAATGTCATAAGCCAACAACTCAGTAGTATATTCCTTTGTCCTCACAACAAAGGCTTCCTGAGTTTCATCAGCATCTTTTACTGGTTCAACTAGTGCAACCGGATATGAAGTAGTGAGAGCCAAGTCTATCTTAGAGACTACCAAAACAATCTCCAACTTCTCTCGCCATCTCCCATAATTGCTTTCATTGAGTGGATCAATAGAAGCGATGAAACTCTGTGCTGAATTAGCATTGGAGGAACCTTCATAATAAAAAAACTAAAATCAAGAAGAATGCAGATATGTTAACCACAAGAAAATAATGAGTTTTATCTTTCACTTTGGTTACTCGATCAAAACTCAACATTTGAGAATAACTGAAAATCAACATAGTAATTTATCTTTCGCTTTGGTTACTCGACCAAATTACTATGCTCTTACAAAAAGAATATCATTAATGTCTTTCGCTTTGGTTACTCAGCCAATAATGACATTAAAACTTAACATTGAAGAACAACTGAAATACATAGTAATTTATTTTTCGCTTTGGTTACTCGACCAAATTACTATGTACTTAGAAATGAAAATGTCATTAATGTCTTTCGCTTTGGTTACTCGGCCAATAATGATATTAATATAACTTAAAATCATTACAATTCTATTTTTCACTTTGATTACTCAATAGAATTCCATGCAACTTAAATTGACATAGCAATTTATCTTTCGCTTTGGTTACTCGACCAAGTTGCTATGATAATAAACTTAATTCACAGTGGAAACTTAATTAAATAAGCAAACTTAATCGTATAGTACGGACTAGTCCGCACATGACCGGACTAGTCCAAACTCTTACAGTATGGTTTTCGGACTAGTCCTGTCCAGAGGTCGGACAAGTCCGAACTTAAAAACATTTGATCCATTTTTTATTGAACTTTTCGAGTTTGGTCCGTACTATTCCGGACTAGTATGACCAACTCCGGAAAAGTTTCATATAAAAAACTGGAAAATGTCGAAATACCCAAAAGGGAATCTTAATCTTACCATCTTACCAAATCAACTTAATTTTCACAATGGATTTTAATTCAAAGTGCTTAATCGGTTTTTCAATCAGATGAACGCGTCAAAACGCCCTGATCCGAGAAACTTAACCACTTAATTGTGGCACACCGGACTAGTCCGGCCCTTAGACTGGACAAGTCCAGACCTTCAAAAGTTTCAGCGAAAAACTTCGATCAAAACTCAATTCGAAATTATTAGTGGTCTAAATTGCTCCGATACCATTGTTAGAAATCAAGAGAGAGCCCAAAGATCAATTAGCCACTAAATCACTTCGAATTACATAGAGAAATCTGATTACAAGATCAACACCAAGTGCTATCTCTCAATTAGCATAAGAACACTTCTAGTACCTTCTCTTCCATCTTTGTTGTTGCTTGTCGATGCGGCCATCGAGCCAACAAGGCAAGGCCGCAATAAGAACGACGGCGAGAGACGTTTCCCCTTGTTCTCCTCTTAGTATGTTGATCGGATTCTGAGTGGATTAGAGTGTTCAAGTGTGTATGAGTGTATGCATAAGCATTACTTGATCATATACTTGACCCTCTTCTTATAGTTGACCAAGAGGCACAAGAGGGGGTCTCCGAGCCTTAGGAATCATTGAGTCTCCCGATCAGAGACTCAAAATTCGGTGGGTCGTGTCCTTTCAATTAGAACACATGTCAATTTCGAGTTCAAACTGACAGTTACTGAAAAATCGTACTAGTTCGTATAGAGTCCGGACTACTCCGATATCCTTACTGGACAATATCAGATCAGTCGTATAAAGATTCAGACTAGTCCGGTTACGCTTACTGGACAAAACCGGACTAGTCCGGTCTTTACCAGACAAGTCCGGTACTCTTCAACAATATTCTCATAGCTCATTTTAATTTTCTGTCCAAAACAATAATTAAAAAAGAACGGAGATAGTACTATCTTTCATTATGATGAGAAATACTTGTATTTTGCTGGTATCTGGATTATGTTGCTCCTTCCTGAATCCTGTGCCGTGGAGGTATTGAAGAGCTCAGTGGGCTTGGTCTACGCGCAACATAAACTTGCCTTTAAAGAAGAAAGGCGGTGAAAGAAAAGACCCTCCTGGGACTGCACGTGGGTCTTTCATCATCTTACGTAGGCTCCCTTTACTTCAAATTTTATTGTTAATATAATTATTTTACTTTATTTTTATTAAAACAATATTCTAATACTACAAAATTTTAAAAAAGACAGAGTGACACTGTTATGATGATTGACAAGTCGCATCCGCCATGACCGCGCGGCCCGTTCTCCGTTGTATCACGGATGTGGAAGATCTAAGTGGCAGAACTGGACTCAGCAGAGCCATGGCGTGCGAGTTGGATATGGCGCCTAACCCGAGCATCAACACGCCCCATCATGGCTTCATCCGAGATACTGCGCACGCTTCTGGCCACCACCGCCCTCCCCACCCCACTAGCGCGATTTCCGTGTGCCGTGCCCCACGGCGATTTAAGACGCGCACCATGACCATGCCATGCATCACCACCTCGATGACGGCTTTGGAATCCAGAGCGTGTCTACCGCTACAGCTGGTCTGCACTGTTGGATCGACGCTTGGTGGCTGGGGCATGGGGGCTTGAAAAAAAAATCATCATCGATGGACTGCCCCCGTAATTAATTAGTCGGATGTTCTTCTATTCGTCCGGTCTCACTCACCCGCCAACTCTGACTCCCCCGGCTCCCTCCTAGCTCTCCTTGCCAGCCGTCGCCGCCTCGCCGGCTGCCACTCTCGAGTCGAACAACACGAAGGGCGACTTCCCTTCACGGTCAGGAAGCGGAACTACTCACCTCGCGCCATCGCGCGCGAGGCAAGAGACCTTAACTTCACCCGTCGGCCGACCCGATCTCCTCCTGGAACCCGATGTCCCGATCCAACCACCCTCGAAAGAGACATTATTATTAGCGGTGGTTTCCGCCGAGAGCCAGGGAAACTCCGTCCTGATCAATTCAAACGAGAGAGGAACTGCGATATCATACACCAAGCGAAAGATTCGTTGGCGAAGATGCGGTCGTTGAGCTCACCAGGTCCGTGCTACTAGCTCCTCGATTCTCTCCTGCTGTCTGCGTGCTGTGTAGTTCATTCTGTTCGCTTCTATCTAAACATGTCGGGCTCGCCTCGCTAGTTAGTCAGTCAAGTGCTGTTACTTGTTTGAGGTGACCATCAGCCTTCTTCCAGCCTCCCTGGTTCCATTTTTAATTGCGAGATGGACTTAGAAACTTGTACTGATGGTTTACTGAATCTTCTTCATCAAGCAAAGCAAAAGCAGAGCAGAGCTGTCAGTGATCCGAGTTCCACTACCCCTGTGCCACGATCTGTGACATCCTCAAGCAAATTAATGTTGCGTTACCTCAACTGCCTCGTACAGTCACAACGCGTTCTGGGGAACAAATTCATGCTTCTGATCCGGATTGCCACATCCGCACAGGCAGTGAACACCGCTGCACCATCGCGACATTCTTTGCAGTCTGGAGTGCGACGTGCTCTCACTGTATCCTCCTCACTTTTTCTTTAAACGTCCCTTTCCGGTGACAATTTTTAAAGCGATTCCTAGAATGTGGCCTCTGCAGTGATGCTGATGCCCGGTTGCCCCCCGTTGATTGCTAAAATCCTTAGCTGCAGCCGCCCGACGCCGGCAGGAAAATCCTTGATCATGGTGACATTTGCTATGTGTAACATGGACGACACCAAACCGTGTAGCTTTTGGTCACTCGATCGTGGCTCTATTTTATGAGCTCTTTGGAGCACATCAAAGTTGTCTTTGCGTCACGTATAACTGAAAAGAGTTGGAATAAATTTTAAAATTATAGCTTTGGCAGGGATGAAAAGGACGATAAGAGGTTTTCGTGCTATTTTTTTCTCTTAAAGTGGCTACGTACTATGATGATTCTTGCTGCATCGCCCTAGGTTCTCTGCTGTACCATATCAGAGTCCATAAATTTAGATCGACTAGTATATCTATCGGTACCTCGCGTGCGGAGTACCCTCGAGCACAAGCTGAAAGTGTCAAGGTACGTTCGGTAGCGACACGTATTCAGAGGGTGCCATATCCCAGCCTTCCTCAAGTACGGGATCTGGCGCTGCCACGTAGACCACAAAGATGAGACCCGGCTCCCCCTGAGGGACGGGCTCTCAAGGTGACACGTGTTTGGGCAGGATCTCATCCTACTATAGGGCGAGGTTCAGGGCAACCACATGGCTCGAAGCACTAGGCCGGACGCCTCCCGCAGAGAAGGACCCCGGAGCTGCCACGTACCCCGAAGGGCTCCAGAGCTGCCACGTATCACGAAGGGACCCGAAGTTGCCGCATGCCTCGAAGGGCTCCAGAGCTGCCACGTGCTCCGAAGAACAAGCCTGGCCTCCCCGGTGGCGGCCAGCTCCGAAGCTGTCACGTGTCCAACAACTCATCTTGGGCGGTGAAGTGCGGGAGTTAAGAGATAGTGCGCTCCGTCTAGATCAAGCATCACAGTGCAAACGGTCAGTGACAGTCAATGCGGAGCACGCCAACGGTGACCGTCAATCACATCACAGTGCAAACACCGCAGGCCTAACCTGCCTCACTAAGTGGGTAGCTTGCAGCGACCAGACATACGAACGAGACATCCCCTAACACCATCAACGACTACGCATGGGCCAATAGCGACCGATGCGGCAAGACAACAAGTCTTCAAGCCTTGGTCAGAGGAAGCTTATACGAGAAGTCATAGATCTTTTAGGATAAGATCGCCCCGGGGCCACCTTGAAAGTTGCCTAGAGGGGGTGGGGGTGAATAGGCGGATAATCTGAAATTAAACTCAACAAAAGCTAATCAAATTATAGAGTGCGGACTAGTCCGGTCTGGGGGTGGACTAGTCCGGTTAGGACAACATATTTGATCAAAGGTGAGATTTTTAAGCGATCTAAAAGACTTAATTCGATAAAATGTTAAGTATATGAGCCTAGCAATCTAGTAGATGGTATGCACAAAGTAATTATAACTAGATAGAGGCGGATCACGATATTGAAGCGAAAAATGTGTGGAACCCTAACTTGATCTAGCGAAGAACGAGAAAGTCAAATCAAAGACACAAGACGCATGATTTATCCCGTGGTACAAACCCACAAAGGAGCCTACATCCACGTTGAGGATGCTCACGAAAGGTAGGGTTCCACTCAACCCTTTCCTCACTTAGTGAAAGTGCATCTAGGCATTCTTTGTGGGTTTTGGTGGATTTATGACAAGCAAATGAGATCCTAACTAAATTGTTGAGATGAGTGCATGTTTTAATGAAATTATGAAGAAAGCGCAAAAAGAAGGAAGAGAGAGAAATCATTTGAAAGGAGCTCAAGAAATGATTATAATACTCTTTGTGTATGGAGTGTGTTGGAGAAAAACACCCCAAGAGCTCAAGTAAATTTTAATCACTCTCACTGCACAAAGTTATACAGGTCCGGACTAGTCCGATTTACCCCGGACTAGTCTGATTTCTCTCTGTCCAGAATCAGACAAGTCCTCCCAGAGCAGACTTGCCTGCATAGTCCAGTTTCCACAGACCGGACTAGTCCGATATCACCACAAACTAGTTCGATATCTCTCTGACTAAGATCGGACTAGTCCTCCCTAGTGCGGACTAGTTTTCAGCACTTCACAGTTTGCACGAAGTCGAACAAGTCCGATATCACCACGAACTAGTTCGATATCTTTCTGAACTAAATCGGACAAGTCCGCTATCTGCAAGGATTACTCCAAAAACCTTCTGACTAAAATCGGACAAGTCCTCCAAGTACGGACTTGTCCTCTATTCACTAAGGGATTCACCACATCGAACTAGTCCGATATATGCCGAACTAGTCCGAATAACTCCAGAGAAAAAATCGGACTAGTCCGTTTATTGCCGGACAAGTCCGATAATTCAGAACACTTAGGATTTCCCACACGCCGCACACCGGACTAGTCCGAAGTCCACCACAGACTAGTCCAGACTTTGAAAACCCTAACGGTAACCTTTGGAAACCCTAGTACAAATAGAGGTGCACGACCCCTAATCAAATTCTCTCGACCCCCTGCGCCGTCACACCCTCCAAGAGCCTAGAAATCACGTTTCTTCACACAATTTAACGCAAGAAAGATCAAATCCTTGAGGATTAACTCCAGATCAAAGGAGAGACACATTCTTCACAACTTAAGCTCTTGGTTTTGATTCTCTCACACACTCTTGCTGTTTCATTGCATACTTTTTGAGTGTGTTTGGTGGTGTTTGAATTGTAAATCCTGGGGAGCCCTCAACTTGTGAGAAGGCCCCTTAAACACGGTTATTCTTACCCCTTTGTGATTAGTGGAAGAGAATCGGCCTCCGTGGCAATTCTACGAGGGTAAGGTTGGTGAAGACCCGGTCCTTTCGTGGGCTCCTCAACATGGATGTAGATTTTCTCTGTGGAATCTAACCACGGGATAAAAATCATTGTGTCTCTTGTTCTTGTTCTTAATATTCATTGAAATCTAGGGTTTGCTCAATCTAGTTTAATTTACGTCAAAACTTTGAATCTAAAGTTAACTTGTGTCACATCTAGTTTTATTGAAGCAATACTCTCTACTTGTAACTCAATTTCCGCTGCATAGAGTACTTTGATCGAAATCACTAATCAAACTTGATCAATTTAGTCCGCATACACCGGACTAGTCCGCACACTACCAGACTAGTTCGATTTCTCCGTGTTTGATCAGTTTGCTAAGTGTTTTAGGTTCCGACTAAAAATTCAAAAAGCCTATTCACCCCCTCTAGGCTACATTCACTTAGCCACCACGAACGCCAGCTTTTCTTCCACTAAATCACAAGGGTAATCGCCAAATCCGTAGGGCAACTCACAACCTCAGGCTCCTACAAATTTACAACTCGAAAATATCAAAGATCAACACCCACATGAACTCAAATCAATCAGTCAAACCGATAGAATCAACCAAGAGCTCAAGATCAAGCAAACTCTTCTCTCTCCTTTTCCAAATCTCATAAATCCTCAAGATTCACTCTTAGGACTCCAAGAATAGTAGAGAGAGGGCTAGGATGGCTCTAGGAAGGCTATGACAGCACTAGGGTCCAAGAGAGGGCCTTTGGAGGCCAGAGGATCCCTTTTTATAGGGGTCCCGACAATTAGCTGTTGCCACCAGGAAAAGTGCGAACTATTCGGGCCTTTGACTCCGGACTAGTTCGGCCTGTGGGGACCAGTGATGTCATCCATGACCAACCACAAAGGCCCTGTAACACCCTCATTTTCATGCATCATGCCTTGCATACATTCATATACATGTTTAACATTACCCACAACAATAGGAACAAGTTTAAAATTGATTTGGAACAAACCGCACTTAAAAACACAGGAAAGTGCGGACTAGTCCAATCTTGCTGCGGACTAGTCCGATTTCTCTCTGACTAAAAACGGACTTGTCTGTTTTTGCTGCGGATTAGTCCTATTTTTGGCACTAGAAACTTTCTGACTTGTCCGATTTTGTGCGGACTAGTCCGATATTCCACGAATCCTTGAAAATTTGCTAAGTCCTTGGACTTTTCCGGACTAGTCCGGTGTTCCAGCGGACTTGTCCGTTTTCCTTTCTGTTCAAATTCGGACTTGTCCGATGTTTGGCCAGACTTGTCCGATTTTCTCTCTGGACGACTTCGGACTAGTCCGGTCCTGTCCGGACTTGTCCGATATTTCGCGACCCCGAGTTGATCTTTTGTTTTACTACTTGTTTCTTGGGTTTCACGTTAAGTGGTCCTAGGGACGTCGTGCCCAACTCTTTTAGTGCCCATGTGGGACTCTAAATCGGCCTCTACTTCTCTCAAACTCGAAATCCATCTAACCCTAGCCTCCACCTCTATATAAACAGCCCCACCCCTTGGTTTGACATCTATTTACCACTTTTCCACCCACCCAAACCCTAGTTCGTGGGGAGCCACCATCAAGGAGGGAGGAGAAGAGCCCAAGCAAGAAGAAGAAGAGGAGGAAACGAAAGAGGATCAAGATCTCCACTAAGTTTTCGTTCTTCATCACCAATTCATCTCCAAGTTCATCACCAACCCTAGATCATCAAGATCCAAGTGGTAAATCCAAGTTTCTTGATTCATTTGAGTTCTAAACACCTGGTATACCTTCTAATCTCTTTTCCTTACGAGAATTCAACCCCTAATCTCCAAATTCACGTCGATCTAGAAAGCCCTAATCTGCTGATCTCATCAAGTGCGGACTTGTCCGGTCCCTAGCGGACTAGTCCGATCTTTTTGGTTAAATTGTGTTGAATTAATTCTAAAATTTGATCAAATCGAATCCAAACCTGTATAAACTTGTTAAATGCTATTAGAACCAGTTAGAGATCATTAAAAGCAATCTAGTAACAAGTTCTACCTTGCATTTGCATTAATCATGCATGTCATGTCATATTGAGTAATATTTGTGCACTCTTTGGTTGTGTTTCTTGTCTTGTATGTTTATTATGTGGATTAGACGGATTTGCGCTAGAGAGTGCCGCGGAGGATCTACAACACCAAGAGATTGAAGGCTTCGATCCTAATCAACAGCAAGAGCAAGGCAAGTGTCCTTGAAGCATATTGATCCTGTTTTTAAAATAAATGTTTTGTTTGCAAAACTGCATGCTGTGTCAATTTGATGGGAATCCTATGGTAGGAAGTTTATTAGATTTGTTTAACCACCCTTGTCACCTGGAATATATGGTAGAGAGTCGGGAAGGGCTTTTTACCTTTTGCTTCGCTTAATCAACTGGGATGGGAAAACAACACTACACATTTACTTAAGCATTAATGATACTCTGGTTAATGTGAACTGGTCAATACAGTATGGTAATGGGTGATCTAAGCAAGCCTGGTATGTGGATGGGTTGGATGTTATGGTGGTTTGCTTGCTTTAGATCTAAGGACCGGTTCATGCGAGAATAAGCCAAGACTACAGTGCCACCACGAGGCCAAATATGAGTGCGGCGTAGCTGATTAATTAGGGCTTTGCTAGTGCTGTTTGGACCATTATGGATGCTCGGAGAAGGGGTAGTCGGATTGGGTTTGTTGATGATTGGTGGGACTACCCTGGGATCCGAATGGCTCAAGAGAGGGCCCTTGGTTGAAGATGTGCTCTGCGGGAGACATCGCCACCGGTGAAACCTCAGTGGGGTCTAAATAGGCTAGTAATCCCTTTGTAAAGGCTATTTTGTGATCTCTTGGTCATACACCAAAGGAAGTGTAATTGGCGTAAGAGAGGTTTCTTTAGTCGCCGACGGGTGATGAAATCATAAACACGTGGGTAAAGAGGTACAAACTCTGCAGAGTCTATTAAAACTATCATGATAGTCGTGCTCCCGGTTATGAGCGCCTAGATGACCTACATAATTAGAGGAGAATTGGAATTTGGTAATGGTTATGGTTTGGTAATGGTTATGAATGGTTATGGATTTATTTCTGGTATTGAATATGGTTATTGACAATGGTGAAATCTGGAATTATTGATGATGGTAGTTAATTCAGATTGGTATTATGGTATTACTTATGATTATGATGAGTTTACTTCACATACATATAATATATATATTGCTTTTCAAATGTTTTACTGTACTTTTCGGCACTTTGCCATTATTATTGTCGTCATTTGAATCAGCCACATGTCATACTTTCCACACTTGCTGAGTACGACATGTACTCACTCTTGCAATCCCCCCCCCCCCCAACAGTTGCAGGTCAGGATTGGGAGTTTAATGGTGATAATGTGGAGTTCTACGCCGTGTCTACCGTCGGCTTTGCCTGTGGTGTTTTTGGAGCTGCGCATATATATACCCTATTGCCTATGCTTAGTTTGTTTAGTTTGCTTAATTAGTTTATTTTCGCTGCATTAGTTGAACTTGTCATTAATATTCATTAGAGCTTGTATTCAAGAATAATCTGGTTTGTGTAATAAAATTTGGTTAATTAACCTTGTTCTGTGGTAATTTTCTGTATATCGTTTGTGATTGCACTCGTGTATGTGTGATGAACATCCTGGGCACACATATGCGTTAGCTTGGTTTAGTTTTCGGAACCGGGCGTCATCCTACCACCTTTTGAATTCAAACGGTCACCAACTCACGGATTAGTCCATTCACCAACGGACTAGTTCGATCTCACACAGAACAAATTTGTTCCGGTTGAGAACGGACCAGTCTGGCACAGCGGACTAGTCCGGCCCTTGAGAGCGGACAAGTCCGGCTGTCCAGGACATAGTCCTAGCAGCCATCTCCAAGTCCATAGCAGACTAGTCTATCAAGGAACAGACTAGTCCGATCTCAGTCAGGAACTACTTTTCCGGACTGAAGCGGACTAGTCTGTCCGAGCAGACTAGTCTGGCCCCCCAGGACGGACTAGTCCAATCCTTCAGGACTTAGTTCTTGAAGGACACAAACAAACTCACCACGGACTAGTCCTTCCTATAACGGACAAGTCCGAACTCATACAGAAGACATTGGTCCGCCTAACATCGGATCAATCCGATGTGGCCGGACTAGTCCGACCTTCCAGCCCGGACAAGTCCAGTCCTGTCCTTAGAGCTACCTCAACTCATCTCTCAATCTGATCTAGCTTGAACTATAAGCTCTTAGGAGATTCTCAACACTTTGACCAAATGAACACACTCAATCTATAAGGCTAAACTCGACAAAAAGAATTTAAAGACCTAAAATATATCCTTCGGGTTTTTGCCTTTTTCTACCCTTTTTCCTTTTTGAATGCATTCAACGTCGTCCATATTTCAATCATCTATGCTTACACTTGCAAAGCTCATTAGTCCCTTAAGTGTTGTCATTAATCATCAAAACCTACGGGGATTAGCCTGGATGCACTTTCAATCTCCCTCTTTTTGGTGATTTGATGACAACACATTGAGGTTTTTTTGATAAAAGATATAATTGAGTTGATTTTCATAACACACACGTGTATAAGGAGCTCCCCCTAAATGTGTGCATGGAAGATTTGCAATTAGTTAAATGCACAAGAATGAAGCCTATGGGAGACTTATACATTTGAGTATTATGGTGGGGTGCCTACGTGTGATGCAAGTGTTGAGATGTGAAAAGTGGAGTGGAGTATGCATCTGACATTTTCATTTAGCATGATCACACATATTTGACTAGAATGATATTCAATAGAATCAACATGACAAGAATAGACAATAAGATTCACATAACATAGAGTGATAGCATAGTGATAATTTCATTACAACCCAAATAAGAACGAGTAGCAATAGTTAACATTACAACCCAAATTTTCAAAATATCATAGTCTATGGATCTAATATTCCCCCTCAATCTCTCCCCCTTTGGCATCCAGACACGAAAAAGGAAAAATATTAAGGGAGAAGAGAGAGAGCCTAAAACTACTCATCATCGCTCTCGCTCGCCTCTCCACGGCCTGAGTCACTCTCTGTCTCCTCATCATCTTGAGCATCGTCGTCTTCATCATCATCAACATCATCATCATCGACGACCTCCTCAGCAGTAAGAGCGGCGCTAGAGGAACCACCCCCACCACCAAAGAGGGCAGCCTCCGCTTTCGAGAGCTCCAGAAATGGCATGATGTCTTCATCCTCGAAGGCCTCCGGGGACATAGGAATGTCTGCCTTTTCGCAAAGCTTGCGAAGGTACTTGTCGTGCTTCTTTGCAGTCTTGTGAGCCTTCACCTCCGTTTTCGGACATGAGGTGAAGATTGACTTGAGAAACTTTAATGTAGCACTCGTAAGATCGCCGGAGGAGGAGGAGGCGGCAGGAGCTGGAGGAGGAGAAGAAGGAACAAAAGAGTTACCTCTCCTCGAGGCTCCGCCAATCTTTGGCACATGAGGAGGAATCTAAGGGTGGAGGGCTCTATGCTTGACATCCTTCACAAACTCCAATCCTGAGACTTTCTCAATCAGGCACATGATGAGAGGGGCATATCCACATGAGCGATTGGGACTGCGAGATATGTTGAAGATGTCATTGTAGATATAGTCAAAGACATTGAACTTCTCATCTTCAACTATCAACTTCATCAAGTGCCTCAAGTTTCCTTGGATCATGTCTGCGTCCCCATCCTTAGGTGCTAGAGTTTTTCTCAAGATACGATTGAGCACGCTAAAGAAGGGGTGAAGAATCTTGGTTGTTGGGGGATTGTAGAAGACAACCTCGTACATGAATTCCATTTCCCCCAAATCTAGAGCCTTGAGGCTGTGAATGGTCAGCTCATAGTTCAAGAACTCCTCAAGTCCAAGAATTCTAGTAAACTCATCATAGAGCATGGAATGTTGGACTCCATTAGTCAACCAAGTGATCTTCCTATCTCCAAAAGTGGAGAAGTAGCAGGTAGTGTAGAATTGGTCCACCACTTCCGTATTCCAGTTGTACTTGAACTCAAGCAACTCTTTGAGACCATGGTGCTCGACAGCTCGGATGATTGCATTGAAGGCTTGATGATCATTCTTTTCCATATAGGCCCAATCTACCCATTGATCATCTGTCACTAGAGTTTTCTTGGATAGGTAGACTAGGCGATAGTAATCGCAATGGAAGTCACACCAGAAGCGAGGATCTGTTGTTGCTTTGTCATTCTTATATGGATCCTTCAACCTTAGCCTTCTTGCTTTATCTGATCCTTATCCTTTGAACACATTGCTTCCAAACTCCGGTTGTCGGTTAGGATCATGCACAGGAGGATAAATGACCAAAGGACCAATGGGATCTTGTGGAGGACCACGAGGCTTCACGGTTTGCTCACGAATGACTAAACCTCTTCCAGCCAGAGCTTTGTTTCTAGGAGCATCTTTTCTGAGAGTCACTTTCTTGGCAGGCTCTTTTTCTTTTCCCTTAGCCTGGATCCTCTCACCCATGGGTGCTTTTCCCTTATCGGTCGCTTGGGCCTCACCCATGGTGACTATCCTTTTCCTTCGGCTAGCTTGATCTATAGCTGCTTGAGCTTGTGCTGACTCTCATTCTTGCCTCTTCTTTGTTCTTGCTTCACTTCGACGCTCAAGTTCTGCGATAACAGCTGCACCCTCCGCTTCTTTTTGTCAATAGAACTCTTGACGAGTCGCTTCTATTTTCGGATCGGAAAGAGAAGAGTTGTTTTGCCCAGACATGCTGTAATAAGGATAACAGAAGAGTATGAGGTGATATCAAGCAAGATATTGCGGTAGAAGAGTGGAAAAAATTCATCAAATTAGGGGTTAGGCCGAACTTGTCTGGTCCCCCCACGAACTAGTCCGACCTGGAACGGACTTGTCCGCCATCGTCCGGACCACCCAATCTTAAACCCTAACTATGTGATTTTTCCACAAATTTCGATACCAAGGCGCAATATTGCATGGAAAGAATCACAAGGTGATAGATAAGCTAAGAGGACTCTAGTTTACATGAGAAACGACCTAGAATCGATGGAATCAAAAAAGTTCAAGTTAGGTCAAGAACACACCTTGAGATGTGAAGATCGGACAAATTCGCGGATGGAGGGCGGAGTAGTCCGAGATTCGCCTTCCCGCCACTCCGAAGAAACTTCCACGCGGGTTCCTCGAAGATTTTGAGGGTTGGAACCAAAAATAGCCAAAGGGGGCGGTTTTTGGGAGAGGGGTGCACGATTGAGATTTTGAAACAAAGTGGAGGGGTCGGACCCGACAATGGGTGGTTAGGTCCCCAGAAGTCCAGACTAGTCCTTTTCGGTTATCGTTGTAAGGATCGAATGCCCAAGAGGGGGGTGAATTGGGCTTTTTTTTTCAAAAATCAAAGCAATAAAACTTAATTACTAAAAGCCCAATTCCCTACGCAAACAACCTATGCATTCAAGTAAATAGCAACTTCGCGGTATATAAAATGCATAAGTGTAGGGTGAGAGGAAGAGAATGCAAACTCCCGAGGAGACACAAAGATTTATCCTGTGGTTCGGCAAGATCGTCAAGATCTTCCTACATCCACGTTGTGGCACCCACCAAAGGGTGTAGCCACATCCAAGTCATCGAGACTAGGGATCTTCACTATTCTTCTCCGTTTGCCAACCTCGGCAAGGTGGAGCTCAAGCCTTGTACAACTTGGATCTTCTGGGCTTCCACAATCCTCTTGGCAAGCTCCAGTAGTCACTCTCAGTTACAAACACCAAGGTACACTCCCTTACAGCTCTCACTATACTAGAGATTCCACTCACCAAGAATGGAGGCACACAAGCACTATCTCTAGTTAGTTCTAGCCTATCTCTTGGTGTACAAGTGGTGAAAATGATATAGAAGTGGTAGCTCTATGTATTGAATGCTTGAGGATGTGTAGAGTATGTCTGGTAGTCAAGACTTGTCGAATAGACAGGTTGAAGGGGTATAAATAGCCAACCTCCACAAAATAGCCATTGGAAAAGTAGGCTGACATCACTGCTCTGCGAACACCGGATGATCCGATGCTCTCCCTTCAGTTATCATCGGTCAAGTTCACTTTAGCTGATGTCACTGTGTCAGATATGACCGTTGTTAGACCGATGTTACTCTTGTCTTCTCATCGGATGATCTGGTGGCACTTCCTCCAGAATTGGTTCAAACTTGATGCTTACTGGAGTGATTGACCGATGTATATATTGCTGTACATCGGTTGATCTGGTGCTACACTTGGTCCAAGGATATTGCATACTATACTGATGGACCGATGTAACACTGCCCTTAACATCAGATGATCTGGTGAGTACTTTGTTCTGAGGTCTTCTTCTTCTGCTGAATCAGCTCGACCAATGTGTTGTTCTCTGGAAACATCGGTTGATCCGGTGAGTTGATTTTGTTTGCTTCGAGTTGTTCTAAGTGATTCTTTTGGAATTTTCTCGATTGACCTCTTAGACACTTGTTGTAAATATTCTTATGATGATTGTCAAGCGTTGAGTGTTGTCAATTATGGTTTAATAATTATGAAATTTGATCTTTTACTTCTAATCTTCATAACATTGATTGATCTCATGAAGTGATTGTTTAGGGGTCTCCAACGATCAGTAGTTGATGTTCATATTCATATAGATTTCATTTGATTGAGTGATATGGGAGACCTTGCATCCACAAATTCATTAGTAAAATCCAATGGTTGTCATTAATCACCGAAACCATACCTCATGGGGGCCTAGATGCTTTCAATCTCCCCCTTTCTTGTGATTGATGACAACACAAGTGAAGCATAATAATAATGAATTTGATAATACGATGCTCAAGAAGATATGCAATGAGTACAAGATATGGCATATTAAACTTAAAGACTCAAACGAGATTAGTAACGCGAAAGCTCAATCGATGAATAACTCAGGAGAATGAGTGGCACATGAATACATAATGAATAGCAAATGAGTAGCCAAAACCACAAAATTACAAAAGATATAGATGGACTCCCCCTACAGCTAGGATACTCCCCCTGAGGCTAGGCTATCCTCCCCCTGGCTCTACTCTAACTCTTCTCCCCCTTTGGCATCAAGACACCAAAAAGGGATCTGAGTGCCTAAGAACCCTGAGTGCTCGGAGCGATGACAAACTGGTCACCGTCGGGGGTGCTGTCGTCGAAGCTGCTGCGTGCTGCTGTGACTGAAGCTGGAGTGGAAGTGGAGGGAGCTGAAGGAGCCATAGGGGCCGCTGTCGGTGCCTGCTGTGTCGGAGCTGCTGACAGCGGAGCACTGACAACGGATGCCGGCGTCTGCTGGAACAACGTCGTAGCCGGCAGCGGAGAGTGGATCGATGCGCCTGGAGCCAGCAGTGGAGACATGCTGATCGTCGGGATCGGCGTGGTCGGTACTGGAGCTGCAGCTGGAGCAAGGACAGGCGAAGGTGGAGCAAAGCCTGACAGCTGCGATGGTAGGGCAATCCCGGTCTGGGTGTAGAGGTTGGTGATCAACCCCAGGATGCCCATCATCGCCTGCTGCGTCTACTGCTGCTGGTCGAGGGAGCGCTGGTGCATCTGATCTATGAGCCCAGTCAGCCGGTCAGTGTCCTCTCGCCTCTCGCGGGCGATCTGGCGCTACATCTCCTCCTACTGCTGCTGGAGCTCCAAAAGTCGTGTTGCCTGCTCAGCTCGGGCCTGCTCAGCTGCAAGTCGGTCCAGGCGCTGCTGCTCAACCATCTGCTGTAGGAGTGAAGTGAGCCTGGACGGCTGAGAGACCTGTGCCTCTGAGACGGGAGGTGGAGTAGGGGGTGGCACAGTCGAGCCTCCAGCCTCCGCGTCGTGCTGCCTGGGTGAGGGAGGAGGTGGGAAGTACTCCTCAACACTGTCGTTTATGTCGCTCTCGGACCATATATGCTGAAGGTCGTCACCCTGAGCCTCTGTCTGAGCAAGCCTCTCGTCTTCCTTCTCCAGGTCAGACCAATCTTCCTCGGATAGACAAGCCCGAACCTGACGCTCGACTGGACGGTCAAGGCGGCGGTCTCCAGGAGCTGGAGCACGGTAGTGGCTGAACCGTGTGACACTCTCGTCAGTGACACGATCATGCATGGCGGACTCCTCAGGAACAACCATGGAGAGCAGGTAGCTGATCCAGTGTCCAAATACAAGCTGCCTCATCATGCCAACTCCATCGATGATCACGTCCTCCATCTCACATATGAGGATGTACACAATATCGAACTCCATCCCATTCATGATGTAGAACAGGAGGGTCTGTTGCAGGCTGGTGAACCCCTCTATATATCCGGACCTCGGCAAAAGTGTGCGGCGCAAGGCAAGGTGCACTGTGCGCGCAGCTGGAGTCAGTAGTGCCGGTATCCTCGGCTGGTCTAGAGAGAAGGACGTTGTAAACAGAGATTGTATCTCCTCTAGTGGTGGTGCCACTCCTCCAGTGAGCGGCCTCCTCGGCGGGTCTGCCTGTCCATACACTCTCTCGTGCAGGCAAGTGTCGTGGAGATCCACTCCTAGCAGCTGTGCCAGAGTCTGTCTCGTCAGGTGATGGTGCTGGCCCATGAACATGAAGTCTATAGATCGGCGGCCCTCAGAGATGTAGAGGGTGGCGTAGAAAACACGGACCCAGTCCTCCACGTAGGCACTCCTCTCATAGGACATCAGCTCCACCAACCCTCTGTACCTCTCAAAGTAGGGGCGTATCTCCGTCTCGACTGCTAGTGCAAGCTGATCCCAGTCCAAGAAGTTGTGCTGGAAGAGCTTGTGGCCTCGGCGTCTATACGTCTCGTACATCGATGCCTGAGTCAAGGTCCAGAACCGGTTGTCCACAAGTGCCTCTCTGCGCTGCGGGAACCACTCCTCAAGCAAAACGCTCCATCTAAGTCATCTGAGCTGCTTGGCCTTCATCTTCCTATAATCTGTCAACCGGACACCTTCACCAACACGGACAGTGGTGTCCATCTCATAGACGGCTCTCTGGGCTGCCCTGTCCTCTCGAAGATCCGCAGCAGATGGTCTCGAACGTGGTACTTCCGACGGATGACCCCACGGGTCCTGGCTGAGCGCCGGCGAACAAGCGGCACTTCTGGCTCTTCTTCTTGCTCGGACTCATCTAGCACGAGAGGCTGCCTCGGACGAGTCTCGCGGATCCTCAGTGATCCTCTTCGGCCACGCTCTCGCTCCTCGGCGGCGCGAGCGGCCATCAAATCCTTCTTTTCCTCCTTCTAAAGCTTTTGCTTCTTTGCGGCCGGCTCTGCAATGGGCTTGCCCTTGTTCTTCTTGTCACGACCCATTGCGATGAGGCAATGCGCGTGAATGAAGTCGATGATGTCAAGCGCACGGAACGGCGACACGAAGATCGTCGCGGCCGGAAACCCTAGCGACGTAGGGAGGCACCACGACGATGGAGAGGGCGGTGTGGCTGTGCTGGGGCGGTGGCGGTGGTGCACGGGATGGAGCAGAGGCGGCGGTCGCGCTCAGGAAGTGGCGGCGGCGGCACTATGGAAGTGGCGGCGGCAGCGCTGAGGAAGTGGCGGCAGCGGCGCTGGAGCGGTGGTGCGACGACAGCCGGAGGGCGGTGGCGGTCGGAGGCGGTGACGGCCGGAGGCGGCGGTAGCCGGAGGCAGCGGCGGCCCGGAGGCGGCGGTGGCTAGAGGGCGAGGGAGCGACGGCATCGGACGAGCGAGGGTCGGGGTCGGGAAGAGAGAGAAGAGGAGGCGGAGCGGCGTTTAAAAAGTGGGTCCCAAACCCTAGCCAAAATTTTAACACCGGATGGACCGACGTTGAAAGTTAGGATCATCGGTCGAATGGCACAGTAAGGGTATTCAAAAAGGTATTGTTGACACCGGATGGACTGACGTTGAACTGATTTGCATCTGTGGAATTCAGCACAGTTCCATAAGTGTGAACATCGGATGGACCGATGGTTCTCATGATGAACTCGTCGGTTGATTTGTGTTACTGACTGAATTGGCTCTTGGTCTTTGAACACAATGTGATCCGATGATGGCCTAGCTTAAGCATCAGATAATCCGATGACTATAAAACAACAACATCCCATATATGTCCTTTGACCAAACAAACAAACAATGAGAAATACTTGTCTCAGGACCTTTTGGGCAACCCCTTACCCCTCAAAAATGCTAATTTGCCAATAGCTTGGCTAAGCCTTAACGCGAATAGAACACTGAGAAAATAGGAAGGAAATTATCCAAATAAAATGTAAGGCCCATGCTTTGTGAGCTAGAGGATGAAGCCTTCTATCTCTTAAAAGCATGTTCCTTTAGGCATTAACGCACCTAACATTTTGTTCTTCCCTCATCATATGAGTTGAGATATTGCATTTCAAAAAAGTCTCTTTCTCATGAGGTGGGTTCCCCTTTGTGACAATCTACCGTATGCAATGCCAAACAATTTATAATGCAGGAGATTTAAGTATGAGTGCAAATTTATATGGCAAGTATCATGCAAGACATAAAGTAAATCTATCTTGCCAAGTTTGAACCTTTCAAAGGCTTCTTCAGGGAGAGCCACTCTCCAAGCCTTGGGGAAACCCAGAAGAACCTCCATCCCAAGCTAACCCCTTGCTCACCCCTATCCTTTGAAAGTTAGACAAGACCTATATGAGATGCATTCTTACATGATCATGGCAACTTACATGACGTTCGATGCATCTAGCACATTTAACTCACTTCTCAGCCTAGAAAAAGTTTTCTCATCAAGTGGTTTAGTGAAGATATCCGCCAATTTTTCTTCGGACCTAACACCTCGCAATGAGATGTCTCCCTTAGCTTCATGGTTCCTCAAGAAATGATGGCGAATATCAATGTGCTTAGTGCGGGAGTGTTGAATGGGGTTTTTAGCTATCTTAAACGCACTTTCATTGTCACAAAGGAGAGGCACACAACCAAGTTTAACACCAAAGTCGAAAAGGGTTTGCTTCATATAAAGAATTTGGGCACAACATGCACCGGCCGCGATATATTCCGCTTCCGCCGTGGACAAGGCGACGGAATTTTGCTTCTTGCTAGACCAAGATACTAGGGAACGCCCAAGCAAGTGGCATCCACCGGAGGTACTCTTGCGGTCCACACGGCATCCAGCAAAGTCCAAATCCGAGTAACCCAAGAGGTGGAATTTTGAACCTTTAGGGTACCACAAGCCCACACTAGGGGTATGCTTAAGATACCTAAGTATCCTAAAGACCGCTTTCCGATGCGATTCTTTAGGTGCCGCCTGAAAGCGAGCACACAATCATACACTAAACATGATATCGGGCCTAGATGCGGTAAGGTAAAGTAATGAACCAATCATAGAATGGTAGTTAGATTGAGCAATAGGTTTACCGTCCTTATCCGCGTCGAGATGACAATTTGTTGCCATTGGAGTGCTTCTTGAGCTACAATCTCTAAAATTTCTTCAAGAGGTCCTTGGTATACTTCTCTTGATAGACAAAGGTCCCCTCTTGAAGTTGTTTGATTTGGAATCCAAGGAAGAAGTTGAACTCTCCAATCATCGACATCTCGAATTCCCTAGACATCATTTTGCCAAACTCATGGCTAAGAGCTTCGTTAGTTGAACCAAAAATAATATCATCAACATAAATTTGACAAACAAATAAGTCTCCGTTGATGTCTTTGGTGAAGAGTGTAGTGTCCACCCTCCCGATCTTGAATCCTTGCATGATCAAGAAATCTCGTAGTCGTTCATACCATGCCCTAGGTGCTTGCTTGAGCCCGTAGAGCGCCTTGTGCAACCCATACACATGATTATGATTCCTCGAATCTTCAAACCGTAGAGGTTGTTTAACATAAACAAGCTCGTTAATGTAACCATTAAGAAAAGCACTTTTCACATCCATTTGATAAAGTCTAATATTATGATGTGATGCAAAGGCAAGAAGTATACGGATGGCTTCTAGCCGGGCGACCGGAGCAAATGTCTCCCCAAAGTCTAGTCCTTCAACTTGCGAGAACCCTTTGGCCACAAGTCTTGCCTTGTTTCGGACCGCAACGCCGTTCTCGTCTTGTTTGTTGCAGTACACCCACTTTGTTCCGATGACATTCTTGTCCTTGGGTCACTCCTCCAACACCCAAACTTCATTGCGGATGAAGTTGTTAAGTTCTTCTTGCATGGCCATCATCCAATTTGGATCTTGGAGTGCTTCCTCAATGTGAGTGGGTTCTACACATGAAACAAACGAGTAGTGCTCACAAAACGAAGCGAAATGGCAAGAACGTGTACTTACTCCCCTTGACGGACTTCCAATAATTTGGTCCATCGGATGCGCCTTGGAGATGCGTCCATGCCTCATAAGTGGTTGTGAAGCACTTGGCGGTGGTGATGCTTGTTGCTCTTCTTGTGGTTGGACTTGATCATGGACTTCTTCTTCTTCTTGATGTTGTGTGGCTTGTGAGTCTTGAGTCGGCAATGGATCATCCTTTTCTTCTTCATAAACTTGAGGCGCCATGGAAGTGTTGATGTTGGAACTTGAAGCTCCCCCTTGATCATGGCTCTCCCCAACTTTAGGCTTGATGTCTCCAATGGTCATGTTCTTCATAGCTTCTCGTAGAGGCTCATCATCTATTTCATCATGACCAAAACTCTCCTCTTGGGAGCCATTAGTTTCATCAAACTCAACATCACAACTTTCCTCAACTAAACCGGAGGTTTGGTTGAATACTCGATATGCTTTTGAGTTTGATTCATAACCAAGAATTATACCAACATCACATCTTCTTTCAAACTTACCGAGCCTTTTCTTGCGGTAGATGTAGCACTTGCACCCAAAGACTCGAAAGTAGGAGATGTTGGGCTTTCTCCCAATGAGAAGTTCGTACGGGGTCTTTTGAAGTAGTCAATGTAGGTAGACCCTATTTGCGTCATGGCACGCCGTGTTGATTGCTTCGGCCCAAAACTTCTCCGACGTGCCATAGTCATCAAGCATTGCTCGCGCAAGAGTGATGAGAGTCTTGTTCTTTCTTTCAACAACACCATTTTGTTGAGGAGTGTATGTGACTGAAAACTCATGCTTCACGCCTTCACGGTGACACCACTCCCCAATGTTGTAGTTCTTGAATTCGGTGCCGTTGTCACTCCGGACCTTGATGATGGGAAGTTGAAATTCCCTTTGCGCGCGGTTAGCGAAGGTCTTGAACACTTCCAGAGTTTCACTCTTGTCACCTAGAAACAAAGTCCAAGCATAGCAAGAGTAGTCATCAACTATAACAAGACAATAGAGGTTACCGCCAAGACTTTGATATGTGGATGATCCGAAGAGGTCCATGTGAAGTATCTCAAGTGGCTTGGAGGTTGACACCATTGTCTTCATTGGGTGGTGTGAAGAAACTTGCTTCCCGGCCTGACAAGCGCTACAAAGCTTGTTCTTCTCAAATGTGACATCCTTCACGCCGGCCACCATCCCAAGCTTGAATGACTTCTTGAGCTTGCTCATCCCAATGTGCACTATGCGTCGATGCCATAGCCAACCCAAACTTGTCTTAGTGAAAAGACAAGTGGTCAAGCTAGCATCCTTGTTGGAGAAGTCTACTAGGTAGAGATGTCCATGCCGAAATCCTTTGAAGCTTAGTTCTTTGCTTGTTTCACTACTCACAACAACATCATTTTTGCTAAAAGTGCACGTTAGTCCAAGATCACATAATTGTGCAATAGAAAGTAAATTGAAACTAAGTGACTTAACGTACAAAACATTAGAAATAGATAATTCAGTTGAAATAGCAATTTTACCTAACCCAATTACCTTACCTTTAGAGTTATCACCAAAGGTGACTTGTTCATGATTGACGGGGTTTTCTATGGCGGTGAACATATCATCATTGCCGGTCATATGTTGAGTGCACCCGCTATCGAGTACCCAATGCTTTCCTCCGGCTTTGTAGTTCACCTACACACATGAATTCAATTTTTAACTTTAGGCACCCAAGCCAACTTAGGTCCTTGCATGTGTGATACAAGTGTCTTTGGGACCCAAAGTTGCTTGGGGAGCTTCCCCTTCATGCCCTTCATATCCTTGCCAATGAATCTTGCCTTCACCTTGCCATCTACTTTACTCAAGAGATAAAAACGATCATTGAAAGTAGATTTGTAATTAATGGGCAATTTTGGAGAAGGCCGGTTAGGAAGAGGACACTCCCTTGTGTGGTGACTGGTGACCTCACAATGTTGGCAATAAAAACCAACTTCCTTGATGAAGCTTGTTCTAAGCTCCGGTGAGGGCACCTTTCCTTTGTTAGGCACCGGGAAGGATCCAAGTCCTCTCTTGTTGAAGGCCTTTGCTTGTTGGAAGAGGATTTCCTTGTGCTTGACTTCTCCTTTTGATAGGCTAGCCACACTAGTGCGGAGACTCTCAATTTCTTCCAACAAGTCCTTTTCCCTAGCATTTTCTTTTAACGGCAAAGACTTGTGCAAGACATTAGTGGCATGAGAAGTAATGGATACCTTATCATTAAGAGTTTGTTTCTTTATATTTTTCAACTCTTGATCAAGCGCTTCATGAGCAAGGTTAAGTATTTGATGATCTTGGATCAACTCATTGTGCTTTCCCAAGAGTGCTTGGTGGGCTAAGTCAAGCTCATGATGATCTAGCTTGATTTGAGCCTTATCCCCCTCAACTTGCTTGACATGGGATTTGAGCGTGTCATGCTCTTTGAGTATGCTTTCATACTTGTCAAGCAAATCAAGGTTAGCACTCTCAAGCTTAGCACGAGTTTCTTCAAGAGCCTTAACCTTACTCTTTTCCCTCTTAATGATAGTGTGATATTCATTTATTAATGAGGTTAAATCATCGGGGGAAAGCTCATCATCGCTATAATCATCACATACCTTGGTGTTACCTTTAGCCATGAGGCACATGGGTGGTAGACGAAGAGGTGAGTCATCATTGTTGGCAATGGCAAGGCCGGCCAAGCTTTCTTCTTCCGCTTCACTCTCTTCATCACTTGATTCTTCGTCGGTGACCCATTCATTTGCCTCACACATGAACACCTTTTGTGGGCCATTTCTTTTCTTTGGGAAGAGCTTTGCCTTCTTGCCCTTGTCATATTTCTTCTTCCCAAAGGATCTTGGTTTGGGTTTGACCTCTTCTTCATCATCTTCGCTATCTTCAAGCTTGCGGTGCTTGCTCTTGTGGTTCTCTCTTCTTTTGTCCGGTTTTGGACAATCATAGGAGATGTGGCCTTGATCACCACAGTTATAGCAAGTCTTGTGGTCGTCTCTCCTTGGTAGAAACGCTTTCTTCTTGGGATCAAAGGTGTATCCCTTCTTGGCAATCTTGGAGTTCAAGCGAGAGAACTTCCTTATCATCAATGCAAGCTCATCATCGTCATCTTCACTTGATGCTTGCTCCTCTTCACTTGAGCTAGGCTCAACCACTTCTTTTTCTTGAGACTTGCTTTCTTGGTGGAGGCCTTTAGGGCAATTGTCTTTGAAGATGATTGCTCCATCATCCCAAGTACACTCATCTCATGAGCATGAATCTCTCCAATGAGTTCCAAAACTTCAATGTGGTCAAGAGATTCTTTTTGAAGCATGGAGTTGATGATGTTGTACTTTGGCTTGGGAAGGAGCATGAGAATCTTGCGGTTGATGAGTCCCTTGCCAAGAGAAGCAATGTCAAGAGCATTGATTTCTTCAATAAGCACATTCAAGCGAGAGAATATTTCATTGACAATTTCATGAGGTAGCATTTTAAATTCATCATATTTGGCTTTAAGCATGTGATATTTTAGTTCTTTGACACGAGAAGAGCCCTCATGAATTTCTATTAGGCAAGCCCAAATTTCACAAGCCTTTTCCTTACTAGCAATCCTAGCAAACACATCTTGACTAATACATTCATAAATTGCATTCCTAGCTTTAGCATCCCACTTAACTTGATCACCAACATAATTGTGCTCACCAAACCCCGCGTGGGTCGCTTCTCATACTTCGGGAGCAATGGCCTCTAGATAAGCGCGCATGCATGCTTTCCAATAGGCGAAGTTCTTGCCTTCGAAGATAGGAACCGAACCCCCAACCTTGGCCATTTTAGCTCTCTAGCGGTGAAGCTAGAATTATCCTATGAGCAACCTTGCTCTGATACCAATTGTAAGGATCAAATGCCCAAGAGGGGGGGGTGAATTGGGCTTTTTTTCAAAAATCAAAGCAATAAAACTTAATTACTGAAAGCCCAATTCCCTACGTAAACAACCTATGCATTCAAGTAAATAGCAACTTCGCGGTATATAAAATGCATAAGTGTAGGGTGAGAGGAAGAGAATGCAAACTCCCGAGGAGACACAAAGATTTATCCCGTGGTTCGGCAAGATCGTCAAGATCTTCCTACATCCACGTTGTGGCACCCACCAAAGGGTGTTGCCACACCCAAGTCACCGAGACTAGGGATCTTCACTATTCTTCTCCGTTTGCCAACCTCGGCAAGGTGGAGCTCAAGCCTTGTACAACTTGGATCTTCCGGGCTTCCACAATCCTCTTGGCAAGCTCCGGTAGTCACTCTCAGTTACAAACACCAAGGGACACTCCCTTACAGCTCTCACTACACTAGAGATTCCACTCACCAAGAATGGAGGCACACAAGAACTATATCTAGTTAGTTCTAGCCTATCTCTTGGTGTACAAGTGGTGAAAATGATATGGAAGTGGTATCTCTATGTCTTGAATGCTTGAGGATGTGTAGAGTATGTCTGGTAGTCAAGACTTGTTGAATAGACAGGTTGAAGGGGTATAAATAGCCAGCCTCCACGAAATAGCCATTGGAAAAGTAGGCTGACATCACTGCTCTGCGAACACCGGATAATCCAATGCTCTCCCTTTAGTTATCATTGGTCAAGTTCACTTTAGCTGATGTCACTATGTCAGATATGACCGTTGTTAGACCGATGTTACTCTTGTCTTCTCATCGGATGATCTGGTGGCACTTCCTCCAGAATTGGTTCAAACATGATGCTTACTGGAGTGATTGACCGATGTGTATATTGATGTACATCGGTTGATCCGGTGCTACACTTGGTCCAAGGATATTGCATACTGTACTAATGGACCGATGTAACATTGCCCTTAACATCGGATGATCCGGTGAGTACTTTGTTTTGAGGTCTTCTTCTTCTGCTGAATCAACTCGACCGATGTGTTGTTCTCTGGAAACATCGGTTGATCCAGTGAGTTGATTTTGTTTGCTTCGAGTTGTTCTAAGTGATTCTTTTGGAATTTTCTCGATTGACCTCTAAGACACTTGTTGTAAATATTCTTATGATGATTGTCAAGTGTTGAGTGTTGTCAATTATGGTTGAATAACTTTGACATTTGAGCTTTTACTTCTAATCTTCATAACATTGATTGATCTCATGAAGTGATTGTTTAGGGGTCTCCAATGATCAGTAGTTGATGTTCATATTCATATAGATTTCATTTGATCGAGTGATATGGGAGACCTTGCATCCACAAATTCATAAGTAAAATCCAATGGTTGTAATTAATCACCGAAACCATACCTCATGGGGGCCTAAATGCTTTCAATCGTACATATCCAGGCTCTGGACCGGGTCCAGACTAGGTTGGATAATCGGACAAGTCTAGTTGCCAACTGGACTAGTCCGTTGTGGACCAGTCAGTGCCTGTCCAGACATGTCTAGGATGCCGGACTTGTTCGGCCCCATGGGCGGACTAGTCCGCTCCTAGACAACAAATTCTCATATATATTGAGAAATTTGCGATAATGATCCATACAAACTAAATTGACAAATATTCTCAATGAATATGGCTAGGAAAGCATACAAACATTCATACAATGACCATGATTCAAGGAGACAATAATTGAAAATAATGTGATAGAACATTGAAGGAGGCAAGTTTTCGAAAGCATGCATAATTTTGAAGAGAATACAGAACTAACAGTCAGATGTGCAACATCTCAAGCCACATTTCGAAATCAAGGATATTTAGTTCATTCCTAAGTTTGCAAAAGGGTTTTTCATCTAGTGGCTTGGTGAAGATATCGGCTAATTGTTTTCGTTTCTAACATGTGAAATGACAATATCCCCCTTTATTGAATGGTCTCTCAAGAAATGGTGTCGAATGTTAATGTGTTTTGTTCTAGAGTGTTCAACAGGGTTATGGGCAATCTTGATGGCACTCTCATTGTCGCATAGGAGTGAAATATGGTTCATATTGAGACCGTAGTCCCTTAGAGTTGGTCGCATCCAAAGAAGTTGTGCATAACAACTTCCGACTGCAACATACTCCGCTTCGGTTGTGGATAGGCAATGGAATTTTGTTTCTTGGATGACCATGATACTAGAGACCTACCCAAGAATTGAAAAGTCTCGTAGGTACTTTTCCTATCCACTTTGCATCCGACATAATCCGCATCGGAGTATCAGATGAGATTAAACTTGGACCCTTTGGGATACCACAACCCTAGGTTAGGTGTATGAACTAAATAGCACAAGACTCTTTACGGCTGTCAAGTGACACTCCTTAGGAGTGGCTTGAAACCTTGCACACATGCATACATTTAACATAATATCAGGCCTAGATGCACAAAGGTAAATGAGTGATCCAATCATGGAGCGGGATACCTTTTGGTCGACGCTAGGGCTGTCTTGGTTGAGATCGAGATGTCCATTCGTCGTCATTGGAGTCTTGATGGGCTTGACCTTCTTCATGTCAAACTTCTTGAGGATGTCTTGAGTATATTTGATTTGACATATGAAGGTGCCTTCCTTGAGTTGTTTTACTTGGAAACCTAGAAAGAACTTCAATTCTCCCATCATCGACATCTCAAATCTCTCCGTCATGATTTTGCTAAACTCTTCACAAAAAGATTAATTAGTAGAACCAAATATTATATCGTCAACATAAATTTGGAATACAAAAAAAATCATCATCCATGTTCTTGGTAAAGAGTGTATAATCGACCTTTAAAGTCCCTAAGGCACTCATACCAAGCTCTGGGAGTTTGTTTGAGGCCGTAGAGAGCTTTGTGAAGCTTAAAGACATGGTTAGGATACTTATTGTCCTTGAAGCTGGGCGATTTCTCCACATACACTTCCTCCTTGAGTGGCCCATTGAAGAATGCGCTTTTCACATCCATTTGAAACAACTTGAAATCATTGTGAGTAGCATAGGCCAATAATATGCAAATAGATTCAAGTCTAACTACGAGAGCAAAAGTTTTATCAAAATCCAAACCTTCAACTTGAGAGTAT
Source organism: Tuctoria greenei (assembly GCA_036927565.1). Lineage (NCBI taxonomy): Eukaryota > Viridiplantae > Streptophyta > Magnoliopsida > Poales > Poaceae > Tuctoria > Tuctoria greenei. The sequence goes on from JAYESD010000006.1 coordinate 204,766,915, forward strand.
CCTTTGGCTACAAGTCTAGCTTTGTTCCTTGTTACCACGCCATGCTCATCTTGCTTGTTGCGGAAGACCCACTTGGTTCCTACCACATTGGCATTAGGTCTTCTCACGAGTTCCCATACTTTGTTCCTCTTGAAGTTGTTGAGTTCCTCTTGCATGGCTATTACCCAATTTGGATCTCGTAGGACATCTTCAACCTTAAATGGCTACAAGGAGGACACAAAAGAATAGTGAGCATAAAAGTTAGCCATACGAGATCGAGTCATTACCCTCTTGGAGATGTCTCCAAGTATGTTGTCAACGGGATGACCTCGTTGAACATATTGATGCACTCTTGGATGTGGTACACTTGGTCTTGAATCAACTTCTTCCTCTCCATCATCTTCATAGTATCCCCCTTGACCATTGCCACCATCTTGATTTTCAATTCCTTGATCATGGTTATCTTGATTAAGTTGTTGATCTTGGGGATCTTGGACTTGATCTTGTGCTTGGGGCACCTCTTGTGATGGAGTTGGGTCACTTGGGCCTTGTTGCTCTGTAGGTCTTACATCACCAAGAGCCATCCTTCTCAATGCAACACATGGTGCCTCTTCTTCATCTAGTACACATTGATCAACTTGCTGCACTAGGGATCCATTAGTCTCATCAAACACCACGTCACGTGCGATTTCAAGACAACCAGAGGTTTTGTTAAAAACACGATAGGCGTAGATGTTTGAGTCATAACTAAGCAAGAAACCTTCAACGGATTTCGAAGCAAACTTCGAAATTCTAGGCTTCTTGTTGAGAATATAACATTTATTACCAAAGACTCTAAAGTAGGAAATGTTTGGTTTGTTACCCGTTAGAAGTTCATATGGAGTCTTATTCAATAGCCGATGGAGGTAGAGACGGTTTGTGGCATGGCAAACGGTGTTCACCACTTTCGCGCAAAACCTATCGGAAGGCTTGTGCTCATCAAGCATGGTCCTTGCATCTCTATTAGTGTTCGGTTCTTCCTTTCAGCCACCCCATTTTCTTCGTGTGAGTAGGGTGCCGAAAACTCATGCCTGATACCCTCCTCGTCCAAGTACTCTTCAACTTGAGTGTTCTTGAATTCGGTGTCATTGTCGCTTCTTATCTTCTTGGTTCTCAAGAAGAACTCTGTCGGTACCCTACATACCGAATACCCCTTGGGACTGCAGAGAGAGCAAAAGAACTTAACCTATCAGTGTTGGAGACCTCCGAAGGCCCCACTGTCATACAGAACCGGACCTGCATTCCTTCTATGGTTATTCCCAGTGCCTCCATGTGTATCATAAACCCGGAGCTACAATCCTTACATGGGAATGCTCTGGCTAGGTACCTGCGTGGCACCCCCGGACCTAACCCCCGACAGAGGGAAGCTCCAGTACTGACACGTGTACAACAACACCGGACCTACCTGTCCTAGACGGTAAGCTCCAGAGCTGCCACTTGTCCAACCGCTGGACCTTCAACTTCAACAATCTCACTGGTGGACCTCCAACGGCTCGGACCTTCAAGGGACATTAAAGCTTCAAGACCCGATCAAGTGTCATTAATGCTATCTTAATGACACACGATCGGAGGGCCCTTAATACTAGTAATGCCACTATCAAGGCGCGCTACCACACTATTAAGGGTAATTAAGCTCATTAATTGTGTATTAAGCATCAGTAACCGCCAGGGCCGCATGTTGGGCCAGGCTAATGGTGTAATGGCCAGTCCTTGTACTATAAAAGGACTGGTCGAGCGATACACGAAGGGGTGCCAAGACACATCCACACAGGCGCTGAAGACACTCTAGCGCTCAGACGCTCAATACAACAGCTACACACCCGTGGAGTAGGGTATTACGCTCAGGCGGCCCGAACCACGTAAACCTTCGTGTCAACATGCCACCTTGTTCTGAATCTCTGCGCGCCCACAACCGAACTACAAACTTAGCGGGCTGCCAACGGTAGTACCGTGAGAATTGCTGGAAACAAACTCCAACAATTGGTTCGCCAGGTAGGGGGATGCTCGAGATTCCAACATGGTGAACTCTGCTGCTGGATCATCCAACGGCAACCACGCTGTGCAACTTGTCGGAGGCAATCCCTCCAACATGCAGCAGCTAGCAGGTGTCATAGCTCCAGCAGGAGTCATGCCACCTCCTCAACCATCTCCTCCGGCGAATGAAGCTGGACGACGAGATGGGGCATCCGCGTCGGTCACTGCATCGGTGAACCACAACCCTGAACACGCGATTAATGATGCGCATGCTATCTCCAACATCCACCGCCTCCAGTAGCACCCCAGGTTGCAATAGAGTAGTGGAGAGCTAATGTGGAACATTTGGTTGCAGCAGCAACCGATGGCATCAGCAATCTAGGTCCTCCCCCTTCGGGGCAGGCTCCATCTCAGCATCGGACCTTGTCGGGTAGACTTGGTCCACACGCTTCTCAGCACAGGAGGCATGTTGTGTCTCAATAGGGCACGTCGCTACCTTCCGGGGCGCGACGTACTCACACGATAACCAGGCTTTCGACTAATGATCTCTGAGCGGAGCTCGATCGCCGTTACCGTCAACAGTACGGCCGTGTCCACATCGAGCGTGCTCGCGAGAGGCGAGAGGCTCGGGACAGTCCTTCTCCCGAGGGAGTAGGAGGAGGCTGTTCTGCCCTGGCCATGCACCTACGCATGGTCAGATGGCCGCAGAAGTTCCGGCCTCACCTGCTGGAGAAATTTTACGGGACTGTCAGTCCCACCGAATTTCTCGAAATCTACTCCACCGCTATCCTTGCGGCTAGAGGCAATGAGGCCGTGATGGCCAATTACTTCCCCGTGGCTTTAACTGGGACCGCCAGGTCCTGGTTCATAAGCCTTCCACCCGACTCCATCAACAGTTGGGCGGAGCTGTGCCAACAGTTCACCGCCAACTTCGGGAGCTCATACACCCGACCAGGCACCGCACTAGACCTTTTCGCTGTCAAGCAAAAAGGGGGAGAGTCCCTGCGATCCTTCATCCAGAGGTTCTCCTAGGTACGAAATACAATTCCTTCTATCTCAAGCGCCTCTATTATTGTGGCATTTAGACAGGGCGTTCGAGACAAGGAGATGCTGGAGAAGCTGGTGACCAAGGAAGTCACCAGCGTCACAAAACTCTTCAGCTTGGCACACAAGTGTGCCAAGGCTGCAGAGGGTCGTGAAATACACTCCCAACCACCTCTGGAGGACAACAAAAAGTTCTCCAAGGGTGAATCCACTACCTCTGGGAGTGGCAAGAAGAAGAAAAAGTCCAACGGCAAGAAGAAGCCGTCGGCCAGTACACCTACTACTGCAGCTGCTGCCGCAGCTCCGGGTGGCCAGGGGTCACACCCCGAGAAACGACCTCAGCCATCGTCTGAAGATGGTGTCAGCTCCAAGATGTGGTCGAGAACCTTGTCGAGCGCTATAACAAGCGTGGGGAAGAAGTTCCTTTCTGTCAAAGGGAAGGAAAACAAAAAAGTCGACGAAGCTCCGGCTGAAGAGGAGTTAGGCTTTCAGGACCCTAAAAAGGTCTTGAAGGCTGTTTACACCTCCGTTGACGACGACTCCGACGTCTCCAACAACGAGCATCGGAAGACCATGAACACCATCTTTGGTGGGTCGTGGGACATCACCTCCAGTCGTGTCCTCAAGACAATGTGGCGGGACATGGCCTCTGTAGCTCCCACTGCTAGGGCGGAGCCTCACCGGAAGTGGATGGACACTACCATCACTTTCGATGCTTCGGACTGCCCTCGAAACATGATCGGAGCTGGCCAGCTACCACTTATGGTATCTCCGACCATCAACAACATCCAACTTCACCATGTGATGGAGGACGGAGGTTCGGGGCTGAACGTCATAATCTTCCAAGCCTTCGTCAAGCTTCATCTCTGACCTTCGGATCTTCGCCCCTCTTGACCTTTCTCCGGAGTAGGTCCGGGGGCATAACCCCACTCGGTGCCATAACTCTCCCAGTGACCTTCGGGTCTCGGGAGAGTTATAGGACCGATAAGTTGGTCTTCGATATTGTAAGGATCGAATGCCCAAGAGGGGGCGGGGGTGAACTGGATTTCTTTTTAAAAACTAAAGCAATAAAAACTCAACTACTAAAAACCCAATTCCCTATGCAAACAACCTATGCATTAAAGTGAATAATAAGTTTGCGGTATATGAAATGCATAAGTATAACGGGAAAGGAAGAGTGTGCAAACTCCCGAGAAGACACGAAGACACGGTGATTTATCCCGTGGTTCGGCAAGATCATCAACACCTTCCTACATCCACGTTGTGGCACCCACCAAAGGGTGTATACACTCCCAAGTCACCAAGACCAGGGATCTCACTAAAAGTCTCCGTTCACCATCTCCGGCAAGGTGGAGCTCAAGCCTTGTACAAGTTTGATCTTCTGGGCTTCCACAACCGACTTGGCAAGCTCCGGAAGGATCTCTCCGATCACTGACTGATACACGGTGAATGCAATCACCAAGAGACACTCAGTTACAGCTCCCACTAGACTAGAGACTCCAATCGCCAAGAATGGAAGCACACAAGCATCATCTCTAGTAAGTTCTAGCCTATGTCTTGGTGTACAAGTGGTGTAAATGATGTGGAAGTGGTTGCTCAACGTCTTGAATGCTTGGTAATGTGTAGAGTAGCTCAGGGCATCAAGACTTGTCGAAATGACTGGTTGAAGGGGTACAAATAGCCAGCTTCCACGAGATAGCCTTTGGAAAAGTAGGCTGACATCACTTTTCAACAAACACCGGATGATCCGATGTTCTCCCTTCAGTTGTCATCGGTCGAATACAAATTAGCTAAGGTCACTATGTCAGATATGATCGTTGATCGACCGATGTTGTATACACCTGTACATCAGATAATCCGGTGACACTTGGTCCAGGATGGTCTAGAAATAATGCTTACTGGAATGATCGACCGACGTGGCATATTTGTACATCGGATGGTCCGGTGTTACTTGGTCCAGGGAAATTGCTTACTGGAATGATCGACCGATGTAACACATGCTTCAACATCAGATGGTCCGGTGTATGCCCAAGACTGTGGTCTTTTTCTGTTGCAGAGCCAACTCGACCGATGTAGTTTTTTCTGGATACATCGGATGATCCGGTGAGTTGATTTTGTCTGCTTCGAGTTGTTCTAAGTGATTCTTTTGGAATTTGTTCGAGTGACCTCTTAGACATTGGTTTGAAATGTTCTTCTGATGGCGACTAAGTCTCGTGTGCTGTCAATTTTGATGGAATAATTTTGACATATATGTTCTTTCTTTCAGTCTTCATGAAAATCGATTGACTTGTTCTTCTTCTTGATGTTGTGTGGCTTGTGAATCTTGTGTCGGTAATGGATCATCTTTTTCTTCTTCGTCAACTTGAGGTGCCATAGATGTGTTGATGTTGGAACTTGAAGCTCCCCCTTGATCATGGCTTGATGTCTCTAATGGTCATGTCTTCATAGCTTCTCATAGAGGCTCATCATCTATTTCATCATGACCAAAACTCTCCTCTTGGGAGCCATTAGTTTCATCAAACTCAACATCACAACTTTCCTCAACTAAACTGGAGGTTTGGTTGAATACTCGATATGATTTTGAGTTTGATGCATAACCAAGAAAGATACCAACATCACATCTTCTTTCAAACTTACCGAGCCTTTTCTTGCGGTAGATATAACACTTGCACCCGAAGACTCGGAAATAGGAGATGTTGGGCTTTCTCCCAATGAGGAGTTCGTACGGGGTCTTTTGAAGTAGTCGATGTAGATAGACCCGATTCGCGGCATGGCACGCCGTGTTGATTGCTTTGGCCCAAAACTTCTCGGACGTGCCATAGTCATCAAGCATTGCTCGTGCAAGAGTGATGAGAGTCTTGTTCTTCCTTTCAACAACACCATTTTGTTGAGGAGTTTATGTGGCTGAAAATTCATTTTTCACGCCTTCACGATCACACCACTCCCCAATGTTGTAGTTCTTGAATTCGGTGTCGTTGTCACTCCGAACCTTGATGATGGGAAGTTGAAATTCCCTTTGAGCACGCTTAGCGAAGGTCTTGAACACTTCCGGAGTTTCACTCTTGTCACCTAGAAACAACGTCCAAGCATATCGAGAGTAGTCATCAACTATAACAAGACAATAGAGATTACCACCAAGACTTTGATATGTGGACGATCTGAAGAGGTCCATGTGAAGCAACTCAAGTGGCTTGGAGGTTGACACCATTGTCTTCATCGGGTGGTGTGAAGCAACTTGTTTCCCGGCTTGACAAGCGCTATAGAGCTTGTTCTTCTCAAATGTGACATCCTTCACGCCAGTCACCATCCCGAGCTTGAATGACCTCTTGAGCTTGCTCATTTCAATGTGAGCGATGCGTCGATGCCATAGCCAACCCAAACTCGTCTTGGTGAAAAGACAAGTGGTCAAGCTAGCATCCTTGGCGGAGAAGTCTACTAAGTAGAGGTGTCCATGCCAAAACCCTTTGAAGATTAGTTCTTTGCTTGTTTTACTAGTCACAACAACATCATTCTTGCCAAAGGTGCACGTTAGTCCAAGATCACATAATTGTGTTGTAGGTACCCTAAAAACCATACACCCCCTGAGGTTACAAAGATCTCAAGAGAAGGACGTCTACTCAAATTGAAGATCCTCGGAGGCCCACTTGTCACACATAACCGGACCTGCTTCTCCAACATGGTTAACCCCTAGGTTGCCACGTGTACTGCCAGACCGGAGCTACTACCCACAAGGGTGAAGCTCCGGGCTAGGTACCGAAACGGCACCTCCAGACTTAACCCCTGACCGAGAGAAGCTCCGGACCTGACACGTGCCAGGCCACCCCGGAGCTTCCCGCTTCCCACAAGCAAGCTCCGGAGCTGCCACGTGTCCAAACGTCGGAGCTGGCCGCCTCAAACCTCCGGAAGACATTGTAACGACTCCAGATCTTCAAAGGATAGCCGCGGACTTCAAGACCCGATTAATTGTCATTAATTCCATGTTAATGACACTTAATCGGACAATCTTAACACCTGTAACGGCACTGTCGGAGCCCGTTACAGGGTTATTAACAACAATTAATCGTGTATCAATACTAGTAACCGCCGGGGCCACATGTCGGGCCAGGCTAACTTGTAACGGTTTGTCCTTGTACTATAAAAGGACAGACCGACGATACACGAAGGGGGAAGAAGGCTCTCGAACGCTCTCAGGCACACACGCATTGACGTGAGCTTTCATACATAAACTAATACAACACCACACACCCGTGGAGTAGGGTATTACGCTCAGGCGGCCCGAACCACGTAAACCACTGTGTCTCTCGTGTCCAATCGTGATTCACCTTCTTGAGTCTCCGCGCGCCCACACCGAACTACAAACTCCTTCAACACTTTAGTAGTGTCAGGAGATCTGCCGACTCCAACAGCCGACATGTGCAATAGAAAGCAAATTGAAACTAAGTTACTTAACATACAACACATTGGAAATAGATAAATCATGTGAAATTGCAATCTTACCCAACCCAATTACCCCCCCCCCCCTTAGAGTTGTCACCAAAGGTGACTTGTTCATGATTGTCGGGGTTATCTATGGAGGTGAACATACCATCATTGCCGGTCATGTTTTGAGTGCACCCACTATCGAGTACCCAATGCTTTCCTCCGGCTTTGTAGTTCACCTACACACATGAATTCAGTTTTTGATTTTAGGCACCCAAGCTAACGTAGGTCCTTGTATGTGTGATACAAGTGTTTTTGGGACCCAAAGTTGCTTGGGAAGCTTCCCCTTCATGCCCTTCATTATCTTACCAATGAACCTTGCCTTCACCTTTCCATCTACTTTACTCAAGGGATAATTGTGATCATCAAAGGTAGACTTGTAGTTAGTAGGCAATTTTGGAGAAGGCCAGTTAGGAAGAGGACACTCCCTTGTATGGTGACCAGTGACCTCACAATGTTGGCAATAAGAACCAACTTCCTTGATGAAGCTTGTTTTAAGCTCCGGTGAGGGCACCTTTCCTTTGTTAGGCACTGGGAAGGATCCAAGTCCTCTCTTGTTGAAGGCCTTTGCTTGTTGGAAGAGGATTTCTTTGTGCTTGACTTCTCCCTTAGATAGTCTTGCCACACTAGTGCGGAGACTTTCAATTTCATTCATCAAATCCTTCTCCCTAGCATTCTCTTTCAAAGGCAAAGACTTATGCAAGACATTAGTGGCATGTGAAACAATGGATACCTTATCATTAAGGGTTTCTTCCTTTATGGTTTTTAATTCTTGATCAATGACTTCATAGGCAAGGTTAAGTACTTGATGCTCTTGGATTAATTTATTGTGCTTTCCCAAGAGTGCTTTGTGAGCTAAGTCAAGCTCATGATGATCTAGCTTGATTTGAGCCTTATCCTCCTCAACTTGCTTGACATGAGATTTGAGCGTGTCATGCTCCTTAAGTATGCTTTCATACTTGTCAAGCAAATCGAGGTTAACACTCCCAAGCTTAGCACGAGCTTCTTCAAGAGCCTTGACCTTACTCTTTTCCCTTTTAATGATAGTGTGGTATTCATTTATCATTGAAGCTAAGTTATCGGGGGAAAGCTCATCATCGCTAGAGTCATCACATACCTTGGTGTTACCTTTTGCCATGGGGCACATGGGAGGTGGACGAAGAAATGAATCATCATTGTTGGCAATGGCAAGGCCGACCAAGCTCTCTTCTTCAGCTTCACTCTCTTCATCACTAGATTCTTCGTCGGTGATCTATTCATTTGCCTCACACATGAACACCTTTTGTGGACCGTTTCTCTTCTTTGGAAAGTGTTTTACCTTTTTGCCTTTGTCATACTTCTTCTTCCCAAAGAATCTTGGCTTGGGCTTGACCTCTTCTTCATCATCCTCACTATCCTCAAGCTTGCGATGCTTGCCCTTGTGGTTCTCTCTTCTTTTGTTCGGTTTTCGACAATCATAGGAGATGTGGCCTTGATAACCACAATTATAGCAGGTCTTGTTGTCATCTTTCCTTGGTAGAAATGCTTTCTTTTTGGGATCAAAGTTGTATCCCTTCTTGGCAATCTTGGAGTTCAAGCGAGAGAATTTTCTCATCATCAATGCAAGCACATCATCGTCATCTTCACTTGATGCTTGCTCTTCTTCACTTGAGCTAGGCTCGATCACTTTCTTTTTCTTGAGATTTGTTCTCTTGGTGGAAGCCTTTAGAGCAATTATCTTTGAATATGATTCCTCCATCATCCCAAGCACACTCATCTCATGAGCGCGAATCTCTCCAATAAGTTCAGAAACTTCAATGTGATCAAGAGATTCCTTTTGAAGCATGGAGTTGATGATGTTGTACTTTGGCTTAGGAAGGAGCATAGGAATCTTGCGGTTGATGAGTCCCTTGCCAAGAGGAGAAATATCAAGAGCATTAATTTCCTCAATAAGAACATTCAAGCGAGAAAACATTTCATTGACATTCTCATGAGGTAGCATTTTGAATTCATCATATTTGGCCTTAAGCATGTGATACTTTAGTTCTTTAACGCGAGAAGAACCCTCATGAATTTCAATCAAGCAAGCCCAAATTTCACAAGCTTTTTCTTTGCTAGCAATCTTAGCAAACACATCTTGATTAATGCATTCGTAAATAGCATTTCTAGCCTTGGCATCCCACTTTATTTGATCACCTATGTAGTTATGCTCACCAAACCCCGCATGGGTCGCTTCGCATACCTCGGGAGCAATAGCCTCTAGATAGGCACGCATACGTGCTTTCCAATAGGCAAAGTTCTTGCCCTTGAAGACGGGAACCAAACCCTTAATCTTGGCCATTTTGGCTCTCTAGCGGTGAAGCTAGAATGATCCAATGAGCAGCCTTGCTATGATACCAATTGTAAGGATCGAATGCCCAAGAGGGGGGTGAATTGGGCTTCTTTTTAAAAACTAAAGAAATAAAAACTCAACTACTAAAAACTCAATTCCCTATGCAAACAACTATAAGTGCATCTAGGTCCCTTGTGGGTTTTGGTGGATTGATGATGAACCATTAAAGTGTTGATGAACTTGGTTGAGCATGAGCGCAGATCCGAAGTACGGAATGGAGCTTTGAAGAAAGACAGCAAAAGGAGAAAAGTTGTGGCGAAGAAGAATAGAAATAGGGTTTTCTATTTTCTCCTTGAGTCGTAGGAAAAACCGTACTATTAAGAGGGACACGACGCGTAGACACTTAGTGAGTCATTCGGGTGCTCAACCCCTTAGTAGAAGATTTTAGTAGGGCCTTTGTGGCTTGGGCGGACTTGTCTGACTTGTGGTGTCAGACATGTCTGAATTCCCTCTGTTGGAAGTTGGACATGTCCGAAACTGTGAGTCAGACATGTGCGAATTGGCACTGGAAGGGTTCCAGTGAGAGTTCCAGTGAAGTTTCGGACTTGTCCGAACCTGGGGGTCACATGTCCGAGATGGATCTGTTCCCAGGGACTAAGAAAAATTTTCTAAGTCCCAGAGAGTCAGACTTGTTTGAGTTCTCTCTGCAGAACTTCAAACATGTCCGAGATTGTGTGTCAGACATGTCTGAAGTGACTTTGGTCAGACAAGTCTGAAGTGAAAGGCCTGACCTTTGAGGTCAGACATGTCCGACTCTGTGTCAGACATGTCCGACGTGGGCTGTGTCAAACGGCTCTAATGACTTTTTGGAGTATAAATAGTGGGTGGTTTCGATCCACCAACTATGCCTAACACCCCTGAACAGTTCTGAACGCCCATTTGAACTCAAGAACCTCTCTCCACTTGTTCTTCACCTCTAGAGCCCAAATTTGAGTTTTTTGGGAGAGTGAAGAGTGCTTTGTGAGAATCGGGAGAAACGGTTTGTTGAGGGGTTGAGCAACGTGTGATTCGCTAAGTTTCTTCGTGATTGCGTGTTTGTTGCTCTTGGGGTTCTCCCCTAGACGGTTAGGCGTCGCCCCGCGATTTCTTTGTGATCTCTTGTAATCGGGGAGTTTGTAACAATCTTTGTGATAGTGGAAGATCGGGAGTTGGCCCTTGTGGAAACTTGTGAGGGAAAGGCTAGAGAAGGCCTGGTCCCTTGTGGACTCCTCAACAGGGATGTAGGATCCTTTGTGGTTCCGAACCTCGGGATAAAATCGTTTGTCTCTTGTTGTTCTTTCGTTCTCACAAGTTTTGATTCTAGTGTTTTTACGCGTGCTATCTCTCCCTCAGCTTTCTTTCTACTCCATACTTCGTGTAGAATTGCTAGGGATCGATATCTCTCACTAGATCGCTTAAAAAATTGGATTTTTGATCTGATCGTGCAGGTAATCTCGGACTTATCCGACCCAGGTCAGACTTGTCCGACTTAGGTCAGAAAAGTCCGACTAGAAGTCAGACAAGTCCGACTTCTCTGTTTTCATAACTCTGATTTAAGTTTAAATTATCAATTATCGCCTATTTACCCCCCCTCTAGGCCGCTTTCAATTGGTATCAGAGCAGGTTTCTCCGGAAGAGACTAACATCTCGGAGAATCGATGGCGGAAGAAAGGAACAAGGATGATACCTCATATGTCGAGGGTGAAGGCTCAAATGAAAAGAACTACGACGTTCTTCTTGATGATCCGAAGGATGATGAAGAGACTCGCCAACTCAAGGCGAAGCTTCGGGAGAAGCTAGGGAAACAACCCAAGATCAACAAAGAGAAGGAGAAGAGTAACGATGACTATACTCAAACTCACTTTGATTATGATTGTCTTCATGCTAACAATCACTATTTGTCTATTTCACTTGGCAAACCTCCTCAATTCGATGGAAATGACTATTAAATGTGGAAACACAATATGAAGATGCATTTAATCTCTTTGAATCCTAGTTTGTGGCAGATTGTGCAAACCGGAGTTCATATGCCAAGGAATGAGGAAGACGTCACTCCACAACAAGCTATCCTACTTCATCGCAATGCTCAAGCCGTGGGAGTCATAACCTCATCTTTGACTCGGGATGAATTCAACCGAGTCGAAGGTTTGGAAGTGGCCAAAGATATTTGGGATACACTCAAGACGGCGCACGAGGGCAACCGAGTCATCCGAGAGGCAAAGATTGAGATGATCGAAGGAGAGCTTGGGAGATTTACCATCATGGATGGTGAGTCGCCCCAATACATGTACAACCGCCTCAAGGTGCTCGTGAACAAGATTCGTGCCTATGGAAGCACTCGATGGACGGACCATGAAGTGGTGAAGAGGATGCTTCGGGCATTCATGCCTCAAAACTTCACTCTTTGCTCCTTGATCCGTGAAAGCCCCAACTACACCAAGATGACTCCGGAAGAAGTGCTTGGGAGGATAATCAACAATGAGATGATGGAGAAGGAAGCTATGTTCCACAACGATCTCCAAAAGCTTGCCTCATCAAAGAAGAAAGACATAGCCCTCAAAGCAACTTCCACATCCTACAATGAAGATGCAAGTATGATGAGAGCATGGACTCCGATGAGGAAGAAGCTTTCTTCATCAACAAGTTTAGAAGGATGATGAGAAGGAAGAAGGGAGGCTATCACCAAGAAGGCAAGAGCAAGGAGAAGCTAAAAAAGAAGACTTGCTACAAGTGTAGTGAACATGGGCACTTCATTGCGGATTGCCCATACAATGAAAGCAAGAAGAAGGAGGGCAAGACCCAAGATAAGAAGATCTTCAAGAAGAAGAAGCCATCGGGACATGCCCACCTTGGAAGAGAATGGGACTCAAATGAAGACTCATCTTCCGACGATGAAGAGAAGTTGGCAACCATTGCCATCGGAAAGAGCTCAAGTGCAAGCAAGCTCTTCTGAAACCTTGATGATTTCAAGTCCACATGCTTCATGGCAAAGGAGAGAAGGAGAAAGGTCAAATCTAAACCCACTCGCTCTATAACTTCTTGTGATGAACTTGATAGTGGTAATGAACTTGAATCCATGCTTAAAGGCTTAAGTAAGAGTGCCATGAGAAAGATGAACTTTCTTATGGATGAAATCTCCGAGAAGGAGGATCGCCTTGAGCGTCAAGAGGACATGCTCATCCAAAAATTGTAGAGATGTCAAGAGCTTGAGGAGCTCCTCGAGCGCGAGAGAGAAAGAAGCAATGCATTGGAGCATGACCTTGCCATGAGCAAGGAAGCATGCTCAAATCTTAAAGACAAGACCGTTGAGCTCAAGGATGAACTTGTTAACTTGACAAAGGTTAACAAGATTCTAGAGACAAAGGTTGAGTCACTTAAGATCAATGCACATTCTTCCTCAAAGAGCTCATCTTCTCAAAAGATTTCATCCTAGGAAGTTCACACTTGCATGTGCTCAAGCTTGATCCTAAAACTTAATGATGAACTTAACTTGGCAGAAAACAAACAAGCACCAAAAGGTGGCATCTTTGACAAGGAGAAGGTGGCCTATGCACGTAGTGCATACACCAATGTGAGACCTCCCCATGTCAAGGATGGTCTTGGTTATTCTCGGGAGCGGAGGCAAAATGCCAAAGCCCCCAAGAATAAGAAAGACTTGATTGTTTTTGTCAAGGAAGGTTCATCCACCCAAGATAAAGGAAAGAACATTGTCTCAATATCTTATATGCCTAAAAATGAACCTCATCCTTTGTTCCATGACTTTGATGCTTCTTATGTTCTATTGAGGAACAAATTTGGCAAGACTTATGCTAGATATGTTGGGCCACTCCGCAAGAGCCCAAAGCCTTGCGTGTGGGTGCCCAAATGTCTTGTGACTAACATCAAAGGACCCAACCCCGCTTGGGTACCTAAAAGAAAGGCATAACTTTTTTTTGTAGGCATACTCCTCCGGTGGATCAAAATGGGTGCTTGATAGTGGATGCACTAATCATATGACCGGAGAGAGGAAGATGTTTGTAGAGTACAAGGAGAATGAAGATCCTAGTGAAGGAATCTTCTTTGGGGATAATAGCCAAGGGAAAATCCTTGGCACCCGTAAAATTGCTATCTCCTCAAAACACACTCTTTCTAATGTGCTTCATGTTGATTCACTTGATTACAACCTCTTGTCTATTTCTCAATTATGTGATAATGGTTATGATTGTCTTTTCACTAACAACGGTGTGACCATCTCAAGAAGATGCAACAACTCAATTGCCTTTAAGGGCGTACTCAAGGGAAAGCTTTACCTTGTGGATTTCTCCACGGATAAAGCCCAACTTGATACGTGCTTAATGGCAAAAACTAACATGGGATGGCTATGGCACCGAAGGCTAGCCCATGTTGGGATGAGAAACTTGCAAAAACTTCTTAAGGGGGATCATATCCGTGGACTAAAAGATGTTGTCTTTGAGAAAGATAGACCATGTAGCGCATGTCAAGCCGGAAAGCAAGTAGGAGCTCAACATCCATCCAAGAACATCATGACAACCTCAAGACCATTGGAGCTACTACACATGGACCTATTCGGACCGATCGCCTACATTAGTATTGGCGGTAACAAATATGGTCTAGTTATTGTTGATGATTTTTCTCGCTTCACGTGGGTATTTTTCTTGCATGACAAAGGTGAAACTCAAGGAGTTCTCAAAAAGTTCTTGAGGAGAGCTCAAAACGAGTTCTCCTTAATAATCAAGAAGATTAGGAGCGACAACGGGACGGAGTTCAAGAACACTCAAGTTGAAGACTTCTTGGATGAAGAAGGAATCAAGCATGAGTTCTCCGCTCCCTACTCCCCTCAACAAAATGGAGTAGCGGAGAGGAAGAATAGGACTCTTATCGAGATGTCAAGGACGATGCTTGATGAGTACAAGACGTCCGATCGGTTTTGGGCGGAAGCGGTTAACACTGCTTGCCATGCCATAAATCGGTTGTATCTTCATCGACTCTTGAAGAAGACCTTGTATGAACTCCTAACCGGTAACAAACCCAACATCTCATACTTTCGTGTTTTTGGGAGTAAGTGCTATATTCTCAACAAGAAGCCTAGGAATTCAAAGTTCGCTTCGAAATCCGATGAAGGTTTCTTGCTTGGCTATGACTCAAACACCTACGCCTATCGTGTCTTCAACAAGTCCTCCGGGATTGTTGAAGTAGCACATGACATAGTGTTTGATGATACTAATGGCTCTCAAGTGGAGCAAGTTGATAAGTGTGTGCTAGATCAAGAGGAGACTCCACAAGAAGCACTTAGTAGAATGGCACTTGGAGATGTGCGACCACATGATCCAAATGATCTTCAAGCAAGCGAAGAAGATGCAAATCCCCCACATGAACAAGATCAAGATCCTCAAGATGAATCTCAACAAGATCAAAATCAAGGAGGAGGCTTGGATCAAGGGGGAGATCAAGAAAATGATCAAGATGAAGACAATGATCGAGAAGCTCAACCACCACACCCAAGAGTTCATCAAAGCGTTCAACGGGACCATCCTGTTGACAACATACTTTGAGACATCTCCAAAGGGGTAACTACTCGCTCACGTATGGCTAACTTTTGTGAACATTACTCTTTTGTTTCCTATTTAGAGCCACGGAAAGTAGAAGAAGCTCTACAAGACCCGGATCGGGTAATGGCGATGCAAGAAGAGCTCAACAACTTCAAGAGGAACAAGGTGTGGGAACTCGTGAGAAGACCAAATGCAAATGTTGTTGGAACCAAGTGGGTGTTCCGCAACAAACAAGATGAACACGGGGTGGTAACAAGAAACAAGGCAAGACTTGTAGCAAAAGGATATGCTCAAGTCGAAGGTTTGGATTTCGATGAAACCTTTGCTCCCGTAGCTAGGCTTGAATCTATTCGCATATTATTGGCCTTTGCTACTCACCATGATTTCAAGTTATATCAAATGGATGTGAAAAGTGCATTCCTCAACGGTCCAATCAAGGAGGAAGTGTATGTGGAGCAACCACCCAAATTTGAAGATGAAGAGCATCCCGATCATGTCTACAAGTTGTGTAAGGCTCTCTATGTCCTCAAACAAGCACCTAGAGCTTGGTATGAATGCCTTAGGGATTTTCTCATTCAAAATGGTTTTAAGATTGGGAAGGCCGATTATACTCTCTTCACTAAGAATTTTGATAATGACTTGTTCGTGTGCCAAATTTATGTTGATGATATCATATTTGGTTCTACTAACAAGACTTTTTGTGATGAGTTTTCCAAAATCATGACGGAGAGATTTGAGATGTCTATGATGGGGGAGTTGAAGTTTTTCCTAGGTTTCCATGTTAAGCAACTCAAGGAAGGGACCTTCATATGCCAAACCAAGTATACTCATGACATTCTCAAGAAGTTTGGCATGGAGAAGGCGAAGCCCATCAAGACACCTATGGGAACAAACGAGCATCTAGGACTAAACGAAGAAGGAGCGAGCGTGGACCAAAAGGTATACCGTTCTATGATTGGCTCTTTGCTTTATCTTTGTGCTTCTAGACCCGACATTATGCTTAGTGTGTGCATGTGTGCTCGATTCCAAGCCACTCCAAAAGAGTGTCACTTGACAGCGGTTAAGAGGATCCTTAGGTATTTAGTTCACACTCCTAATCTAGGTCTTTGGTACCCTAAAGGATCCAAGTTTGATCTCGTCGGTTATTCTGATGCGGATTATGCAGGCTGTAGGGTAGATAGGAAGAGCACATCCGGGACATGCCAATTCCTTGGTAGGTCCTTGGTTGCGTGGTCTTCCAAGAAACAAAACTCCATTGACCTTTCCACAGCCGAAGCGGAGTACGTTGCAGCCGGAAGTTGCTGTGCGCAGCTTCTTTGAATGTGACAAACTCTTCGGGATTATGGTTACAATCTGAGCCATATTCCTCTCCTATGTGATAATGAGAGTGCCATCAAGATTGCTCACAACCCCGTCGAGCATTCTAGAACCAAACAGATAGACATTCATCACCATTTCCTGCGAGACCACTCTATCAAGGGAGATATCATTATCTCTCATGTTAGAAGTGAGAAGCAATTGGCGGATATCTTCACCAAACCCCTTGATGAGAGACGCTTTTGTGACCTAAGGAGTGAGCTAAATATCTTGGATTCTCGAAACACTGCTTGAGTCATGCACATTTTATTGCTATTAGTTTTCATCTTCAAAATGTTGTGTGTTTTCGAAAATCTAATCTATTTGTTCTTGAAAACTATGTTATAAACTTCTCTTTGGTGAAAATGATCATAGTTTGATTGTTGGTTGCTTACTGATCATTTTTGTCAAAGATATTTGCAAAAACCTGTCTAAAATGTCCATATCTACTTATCTATATATCCCCAAGTGTTTGCACATTGCATACACTCAGGGGGAGTCGGACAAGTCTGGCAAAAGTCAGACATGTCTGAAGTGGGTTTTAAGTCTGCAGAGAGAACTCAGACTTTTCCGAAGTAAAATTTCGGACTTGTCCGATGTGGGAAATCCAAAACCCTTCAAAGAGGCCGACAGTTTCCTTTCCTTCTCTCTCTCCTCACTTCAAACCCTAACCTCTCTCTCTCTCTCAAACCTCCCAAGGCGATCCACATTGCTTTTGAGGCTTTTGTGAGGTGTTCTTGAGGGCATATCTCCCTCAAGGGTGGAGGATTCGCATTCCCTTCGGATTCTCTCAACTTTTTCTTCCTCCAAAGGTATTTTCCGCATCTTTCCTCTCAATTCTAAATCTAGCGGCAAGTTTGCAAATTTATGCCCTTGGAACTGTTCCTAGGCATGTTTGCAACCTTGGTGCAAAATTTGGTCGGTAGAAAAATTGATTTGCTTAGTTTCCTTAGCAATTAGGGTCAGTTCTGTACAGGTCGGATAAGTCTGACTCTGAAATTTGGACATGTCCGAAATTCCTGAGTCAGACAAGTCTGACTTCCCAGTCAGACATGTCCGATCCTGTATAACTCTGAGACCTAATTTCTATCTAAACTATCAAGTTAATTGCTCTATCTCTCTTGCCTTGACTCTTACCTATCCTTGTATCTCTTCTTCAGCTATGGGTCACGATAAGAGAGGCAAGGAGCCCGCGGATCCCGATTCTTCGACTCAACCATCAAAGCGACCAAAGAAGGTGGTTGCCAAGCAACCCGCTAGCGGTCAGCTCACTATTCACAGTGGTCAGGGGGGCAGCTCGAGCTCCCAAGGGTAGCAAGAGATCGGACCGTTGGTTGTGCACTCTCCAGTTGGTGACACTCGACGCACGGCCGACAGGGTAAACTACCGGAGGAACATCCACGACACCATGCACATGAGAGATGTGCGGTCTTATGACATGCCAAGGGAGAGCAAGGATCCCCATTTCTGGTACTTCTTCCACATGGATTACTACCGGTCAGTCCTCACGACCAAGAAGAACCCAGTCACGGAGATGCAATGGGTTGATTGGAAGGCTGCATTGAAGAAGAAGGACTCCTATCTTCTCTTCAAGGGGGTGCTTGAAGCTTGCGAGCACCATGGAGTCAACGAGATCATGGGTCTCTAATACCCATGGAACAAGGAAGTCATCCTCCAATTTTATGCAACTGTGTTCTATTGGGTTGACAAGCTCGGCTTCACCTGGATGACCAATGGGGTGAAGTATGAAGTCAGCTATGAGGAGTTTGCCCGCATTCTCGGTATGGAGGACAGTCTGCAGCACTCTCTGAAGATCCATGAGATGTATCTAGTGAACCTCCTGGAGATGGAGAGTTTCTATGAGGATGGGTATCCAGCCGACCCTCCTCATATCCACGGCCTCAAGCCATTCCATGCCGTGGTGAACCGTATGATAAGGAAGACCCTCTCGCCCAAGGATGGGGATGCCAACAGGATCAATCACAATAGCAGAGATCTGATCCAGCTCTTGGCAGGGGAGCAGCAATTCAACGCCTTTGACTATATCTACAAGGAGATTTACCTCGCCTCGGAGACACTGGCTAGGTCTTGCTGCTACGCCCCATACCTGATGAAGCTAATTGAGACGGTGTCCGGGCAGAAGTTTGTGAAGGATGTGCCTCATAGGCGCCTTGTGCCTCAGAAGCCTTCCAAGCTTCACCGCCCGATTCGAGCAGCTGCACCGGCACCAGCACCAGCAGAGGGAGGACCCAGTTCCTCGAGGAGGAAGTCTGCTCAGCCTCCCAGTTCAGCCTCCGTGCCCCAGCAGCAGTCGTCTTGCTCCTCAGGACTGCTCAAGATCCTGAAGTCGATCTTCACCGTCTGCCGGTCGACTCAGCGCTTGGCAAAGAGGAACTAGAGGAACCTCGCTGCCATCAGGGAGCACCTCCAGCTTCCTTCAGTCGATGATGTCAGCTCGGACGAGGAGCCACCGGAGTTTCCGGAGCTCACCGAGGCGGAGATGGCGTTCTTCACCGGCACCAGCGCCTCTTCCTCAGCGCCTCCTGCAGCTCACGGCGACTCCGGCGAGGAGAGCGACTACGAGGAGGAGAGCGACGACGACGATGACGGCGACGACAACGAGGACGACACCGAGTAGACTAGGTCTTAGTGTCCACTTTTCTCCTTTTTGGTGCCTTGATGCCAAAGGGGGAGAAGTATTAGGCTCTAGTGCTTTTTCTTGGACATGGACATGTATCTAGTCATATTTTCTATCGTCGTGTGTCTTGTACTTATTTGTTACTCGTTTATGACTGTTAATGCTTAATGATGTTTATTGATGCCTTATGATGATCATTATGATGCTTCATTGATCTTGTAACACCCTAAATTTTCGCATCCTGCATTGCATACATGATCATGCATTAAACATTAGTAGGATAAAAGAAAAATAATAAAACATAAAAGATGGAGCATATATATACAAATGTATGTAGCAAAAGAAGAAAAAGAAAATAATAATTTTAGCTAAAACTTGTAATAGGGAATAAGTATAAAAATAATAATAATAAAATATATGTAAATGTATATAAATAATATATATATAACAATATATGAAAATAAATAAAATATTAATATTAATAATATACATTATAATAATAATAAATATATAATATGAATAATATATATATAATATATATATAATAAATAACATAATAAAAAAAGTATAAAATAAATAAATACAAATTATAAAATAATAATAATACTAAATGAAAAAAAAAACTACCGGCCAGCGGCCGAGCCGCCAGCCGGCCACGCCGCACGCGACCGCGCCAGGCACCTCGGCCCCCGCGCCTGCCGGCCCCGCCCAGCCCCTGCGCGCCGCCTGCCCCGGCCGACCCCACGCCCGCACGCGCCCCACAGCACCGACACCCCGCCGCCCGAGGCGCTGGGCCCCGCTCCCACGCCGCCTCCCGCCGCGCGCCCCGAGGCGCTGAACCCGCCGCCTGGCCCGCCCCCCCCCCACCGCCTTGATCGCCCCCCACGCCCGTTCCCGCCCTCCCGCGCTCCCACCCGGCTCCACACGCCCACCGCGCGCAGCGCCTGGGCCCCGCCTGCCACACCGCTCCCACCCTGCCGCCTTGGCCTCCGCGCCACCCGGGCCCCGCCGCCTGCCGTCGAACGCCCTCCCGCCGCCTGCCTCCTTGGCCCCCGCGCCAGCCCGCCCCGCCTCCTCCCACGACGCCCACGCGGTGCGCACGCACCCTGGCCCCGCGACCCCGCCGCCATGCCTCCCGCACCGACGCAGCGCCTCCCGGGGCCCACGCCCACCTCCCACGCCCGGGATTCCCGCTGGCTCACGCGGACTCCCGCGTGGACCGCGATTCCCGCGCTAGCCCCGGCTTTCCGCGCCGCCAGCGCGCGGCCTTGCCCCGCTGGCCATGCGTCCCTCCCGCGTACGCGCCCCGCCCACAGTAACGGCCACGCCGAACGCCCCGCTCGCCCGACGCCTGATCCCGATGTTCCCTCTGCGAATCCAGCGTCGGGCCGGTACCGAGTCGGTACCGATCGCCTGTTCCGCCGCCCCTATAAAAAGGCGACCGAAGGCCCCGTTCCCAACCGCCAAACGCAGCCGCCGGAACAGAGGAAAAAAAAGGGGGAGTCCATAGAGCTGCGCCCAGGGAAGAAAAAGGAGAAAAAGAAGGGGAAGAAGAGGAAGAAAAAGAAGAGGGCGCCACCGTCCGCCGGAGATCGACGTCGACATCGCGCCGCCGTCGTCGTGCCGCCGAGGGATTGCTGCGCCATCCACTTCGTCTACGCGTCGCATTTGTTCCGCGACCGTCAAGCCGTCAGATCTACGGTAGGATTTGTTCCCGATGCGAATTTTAGCAACGCATTAGATCTAATAGACATAAATTGATTTTAGTTGCACCATAATTTTATTTTCAGCAGCATTAATCCACCCTAAAACCCCCGTAAACTCGTATGAACACGTATGAACTAGTTGCATCTAATTAATAGACAATTGTAGTTAATTAATTATTGTACCTTGCATGCATGCATATCATCGCATGTTGATTAATGTGTGTGCATCATATTGATTTGTATGAATATTCTTGTATGTGTGATCACGAGTAGAGGGAAGTGCTCAAGAGATCGTGTACGAGGATTTTCAGAATCAAGATTTCGAAGCGGTTGAGCAACCCTATCCGCCGGAGCAAGGCAAGTGTCCTTGAAGCATATTGATCCTATTTTAAATTAAATGTTTTGTTCGAAAAACTGCATGCTGCGTCAATTTGATGGGAATCCTATGGTAGGAAGTTTACTAGATTTGCTAAACCACCTTTGTCACCTGGAATTTATGGTAGAGAGTCGGGAAGGATTTTTACCTTTTGCTCCGCTTAATTAATTGGGATGGAAAAATCAACACTACACATTTAATTATGTATTAATGATATTCTGGTTAATGTGAACTGGTCGATACGGTATGGTGATGGGTGATCTAAGCAAGCCTGGTATGTGGATGGGTTGAATGTTATGGTGGTTGCTTTCTTTAGATCTAAGGACCGGTTCATGCGAGAATACGCCAGGACTACAGTGCCACCACGAGGCCAAGTATGGGTGCGGCGTAGCTGATTAATTAGGGCTTTGCTAGTGCTGTTTGGACCATTGTGGATGCTCGGGGAAGGGGTAGTCGGATTGGGTTTGTTGATGATTGGTGGGACTACCCTGGGATCCGAATGGCTCAAGAGGGGGCCCTTGGTTGAAGATGTGCTCAGTTGGAGGCATCGCCACCGGTGAAACCTCAGTGGGGTCTGAATAGGCTAGTAATCCCTTTGTAAAGGCTATTTTGTGATCTCTTGGCCATACACCAAAGGAAGTGTAATTGGCATAAGGGTGGTTCTTTAGTCGCCGACGGGTGATGAAATCACAAACACGTGGGTAAAGTGGTACAAACTCTGCAGAGTATTAAAACTATCATGATAGCCGTGCTCCCGGTTATGAGCGCCTGGATGACCTACATGATTAGAGTTGGAAATTGGGATTTGGAATGGTTATGGCTTGATAATGGTTATGGTTGATTTTATGATTATGGTTATGGTTATGGATGGAATTATGGTTTATGACATTGATTATGGTTGCTGGTAATGGTGAATTATGGGCTGGTATTATGACGGTTACACGGTTTATGATGGGTATACTTCACATAAATATAATATATTGCTTTCCAAATGTTTTATTGTACTTTTTAGCACTTAGCCATTTATTACATTCGTCATTTGAATAAGCCACATGTCATACTTTCCACACTTGCTGAGTACGACATGTACTCACTCTTGCAATCCCCCACCCAACAGTTGCAGGTCAGAATTGTGAGTTTAATGGCGATAATGTGGAGATCTAGGCCGTGTCTACCGCCAGCTTTGCCTGTGGTGTTGCATGGAGCTGCGCTATCCCTTTTGCTTAGTTTGCTTAGTTGTTTAATTAGTTTGTTTCCGCTGCATTAGTTGAACTTATCCTTAATATTCATTAGAGCTTGTATTCGAGGATATAATGAAATATGTAATAAGAGTACTTATTTAATAATTTGAGCTGTGGTAATTATCTGTTTATCATTTGTGAATCACTCGTGTATGTGTGTTGAACATCCTGGGCACACATATGTGCTAGCTTGGTTCATTTTCGGAACCGGGCGTCACAGATCTCGTGTGCATTTCTTCATTCGTATCACGTTATTGCACACACACGAGCATATAGGCACCCCACGACGATTGAGTGTATATGAGTTGTTTTTATTGTTATTCCAAAAGCTCATATACACTTGAGACTCAAAACTTCTATCAAATCTTATTTTTGTCGAAGACTTTAGTTGGTTGTCATCAATCACCAAAAAGGGGGAGATTGTAAGTGCATCTAGGTCCCTTGTGGGTTTTGGTGGATTGATGATGAACCATTAAAGTGCTGATGAACTTGGTTGAGCATGAGCACAGATCCGAAGTACGGAATGGAGCTTTGAAGAAAGACGGCAAAAGGAGAAAAGTTGTGGCGAAGAAGAATAGAAATAGGGTTTTTTATTTTCTCCTTGTGTCGTAGGAAAAACCGTAATATTAAGAGGGACACGACGCGTAGACACTTAGTGAGTCATTTGGGTGCTCAACCCCTTAGTAGAAGATTTTAGTAGGGCCTTTGTGGCTTGGGCGGACTTGTCTGACTTGTGGTGTCAGACATGTCCGAATTCCCTCTGTTGGAAGTCGGACTTGTCCGAAACTGTGAGTCAGACATGTCCGAATTGGCACTGGAAGGGTTCCAGTGAGAGTTCCAGTGAAGTTTCGGACTTGTCCGAACCTGGGGGTCACATGTCCGAGATGGATCTGTTCCCAGGGACTAAGAAAAATTTTCTAAGTCCCAGAGAGTCAGACTTGTTCGAGTTCTCTCTGCAGAACTTCAGACATGTCCGAGATTGTGTGTCAGACATGTCTGAAGTGACTTTGGTCAGACAAGTCTGAAGTGAAAGGCCTGACCTTTGAGGTCAGACATGTCCGACTCTGTGTCAGACATGTCCGACGTGGGCTGTGTCAAACGGCTCAAATAACTTTTTGGAGTATAAATAGTGGGTGGTTTCGACCCACCAACTATGCCTAACACCCCTGAACTGTTCTGAACGCCCATTTGAACTCAAGAACCTCTCTCCACTTGTTCTTCACCTCTAGAGCCCAAATTTGAGTTTTTTGGGAGAGTGAAGAGTGCTTTGTGAGAATCGGGAGAAACGGTTTGTTGAGGGGTTGAGCAATGTGTGATTCACTAAGTTTCTTCGTGATTGCGTGTTTGTCGCTCTTGGGGTTCTCCCTAGACGGTTAGGCGTCGCCCCGCGATTTCTTTGTGATCTCTTGTAATCGGGGAGTTTGTAACAATCTTTGTGATAGTGGAAGATCGGGAGTTGGCCCTTGTAGCAACTCGTGAGGGAAAGGCTAGAGAAGGCCTGGTCCCTTGTGGACTCCTCAACGGGGATGTAGGATCCTTTGTGGTTCCGAACCTCGGGATAAAATCGTTTGTCTCTTGTTGTTCTTTCGTTCTCGTAAGTTTTGATTCTAGTGTTTTTCCGCGTGCTATCTCTCCCTCACCTTTCTTTCTACTCCATACTTCGTGTAGAACTGCTAGGGATCAATATCTCTCACTAGATCGCTTAAAAAATTGGATTTTTGATCTGATCGTGCAGGTAATCTCGGACTTATCTGACCCAGGTCAGACTTGTCCGACTTAGGTCAAACAAGTCCGACTAGAAGTCAGACAAGTCCGACTTCTCTGTTTTCATAACTCTGATTTAAGTTTAAATTATCGATTATCGCCTATTCACCCCCCCAGGCCGCTTTCAACAACCTATGCATTGATGGGAATAATAAGTTTGCGGTATATGAAATGCATAAGTATAATGGGAAAGGAAGAGTGTGCAAACTCCCGAGAAGACACGAAGACACGGTGATTTATCCCGTGGTTCGGCAAGATCATCAAGACCTTCCTACATCCACGTTGTAGCACCCACCAAAGGGTGTAGCCACTCCCAAGTCACCAAGACCAGGGATCTCACTAAAAGTCTCCGTTCACCATCTCTGGCAAGGTGGATCTCAAGCCTTGTACAAGTTTGATCTTCCGGGCTTCCACAATCGACTTGGAAAGCTCCGGAAGGATCTCTCCGATCACCGACTGATACACAGTGAATGCAATCACCAAGAGACACTCACTTACAACTCTCACTAGACTAGAGACTCCAATCACCAAGAATGGAAGCACACAAGCATCATCGCTAGTAGGTTCTAGCCTATCTCTTGGTGTACAAGTGGTGTAAATGATGTGGAAGTGGTTGCTCATCGTCTTGAATGCTTGGTAATGTGTAGAGTAGCTCAGGGCATCAAGACTTATCGAAATGACTGGTTGAAGGGGTACAAATAGCCAGCTTCCACGAGATAGTCATTGGAAAAGTAGGCTGACATCACTGTTCTGCAAACACCGGATGATCCGATGTCCTCCCTTCAGTTGTCATCGGTCGAATACAAATTAGCTGAGGTCACTGTGTCAGATATGACCGTTGATCGACCGATGTTGTATACACATGTACATCGGATAATCCGGTGACACTTGGTCCAGGATGGTCCAGAAATAATGCTTACTGGAATGATCGACCGACGTGGCATATTTGTACATCAGATGATCCGGTGTTACTTGGTCCAGGGAAATTGCTTACTGGAATGATCGACCGATGTAACACATGCTTCAACATCGGATGATCCGGTGTATGCCCAAGACTGAGGTCTTTTTCTGTTGCAGAGCTAACTCGACCGATGTAGTTTTTTCTGGATACATCGGATGATCCAGTGAGTTGATTTTGTCTGCTTCGAGTTGTTCTAAGTGATTCTTTTGGAATTTGTTCAAGTGACCTCTTAGACATTGGTTTGAAATGTTCTTCTGATGGCGACTAAGTCTTTTGTGCTGTCAATTTTGATGGAATAATTTTGACATATATGTTCTTTCTTTCAGTCCTCATGAAAATCGGTTGACCTCGTAAAATAGTTTGTTGAGGGGTCTCCAATTGTATCCAATGAGCAGTAGATGATATAAATATAGAGTCCATTAAGTGTGATGAGTTATATGAGAGACCTTGCATCCACAAACTTATTAGTGATATCCAGCGGTTGTCATTAATCACCAAAACCATACCTTATGGGGGCCTAGATGCATTCAGACGTGGCGCAGATCAACTTACCCTTCAATGCCATCTTGGGCAGGCCAGCCTTGTACAAATTCATGACTGCTGCTCATTATAGCTACCTGGTGTTGAAGATGCCAACACCCTCAGGCGTTCTCCGAATCCGCAGAGATCGTACCGTCAGAGGTACTGCTCTGGAAGAACTCCATGCGCTTGCTACAGCGCAGGAGGAAGAATCTGGAAAGGAGCAAGCTCCGAAGCCTCCGAGCCTTCGTCATCGAGGATCAACCTCTGCACCTCGCGTGCAACCAAGCGGCGACACCGACATTCCCATCAAAGTCGTCCAAATCGGTTCCGATGTTGCTCAGACCACTCGTATATCGGGAGGTCTGAACGCCTGGCAACCATCACAAATGCTTGGGATCCCTAGGGAAGTGATCGAGCACAATCTGAAAATCTATCCCGACACTCGGCATGTACATCAGAAGCCTCGGAAGCAATCAGTAGAGCGACAAAACTTCATACGTCAAGAGGTGAAGAAGTTGCTCAAAGCTGGATTCATCCGAGAAGTCTTCCACCCAAAATGGCTGGCAAACCCAGTCATTGTACCCAAGGCCAACAGGAAACTTCGGATGTGTATCGACTACACTATACTGAATAAGGCATATCCCAAGGATCCATTCCCACTACCTAGAATAGATCAGATGGTGGATTCCACCTCCGGGTGTGAATTACTGTGCTTCCTAGATGCATATTCTGGGTATCATCAAGTCAGAATGTCTAGGGAAGATGAAGAGCACACTTCCTTCATCACGGTAGATGGATTGTACTGTTACACTGCCATGCCATTTGGTCTCAAAGACGCCGCTTCAACGTTTGTGCGAGCTATGTACAAAATGTTTGGAGATCTCATCAGAGATGTAGTGGAAGTGTACATCGATGACATTATTGTCAAGATCAAGAACAGGGAGTCATTCCTTGACACCTTGCAAGCTGTCTTCGACAAGTTGCGGATTACACGCACAAAGCTGAACCCGGACAAGTGTGTCTTCGGGGTTAGCTCCGGGAAGCTTCTTGGATTCTTGGTGAACCACCGAGGAATAGAAGCGAATCCGGCAAAGATTAAAGCTATTGAAAACATGCGACCACCAGCTCGCATCAAGGATGTCCAGAAGCCGACTGGATGTCTAGCTGCCCTCAGCTGATTCATCTCAAGACTGGCGGAACGGGCGCTACTCTTCTTCAAACTATTGAGGAAGTCCGGAGCATTCCAATGGTCTGAAGAAGCAGAAAAGGCTTTCCAAGAGCTGAAACAGCTCCTCACCACTCTACCAACTCTGGTAGCTCCGAACCCTGGTGAGCCTCTTCTACTTTATATTTCAGCAACTGACGAAGTCGTCAGCATGGTCCTGCTTGCGGAAAGACCAGAACCATCCTCAGTTCAGGAATCCAGACCCCTCCGGGAGGGTCCGGAGCTACCTGAAGGCGAGTCTGGGTCCCAGCTCCTAGACCCAGATCCTCGAGGCGAGACACCAGAGGATCAACCTCCTTTAAATGAAGGAGTCATTATTACTGAACAAGAAGATATGGACCCCTCCGGGAAGGTCCGGGTCACTTCAGAAGAAGCTCCGGGTTCCTCCAGCCGGAACTCGGAGGTCCCCGAAGAAGGTCCGGACCCCTCTGGAAGGGTCCAGGTTGATGAGGAGGAAGCTCTGGGCCCCTCCGGAAAGGTCCGGACAGTCCAGCGCCCAGTGTACTTCATCAGTGAAGTACTCCACGACACCAAAACTCGGATCCTAGAGGTGCATAAGCTGCTCTACACAGTTCTTATTGCCTCTAGGAAGCTTCGCCACTACTTCCAAGCTCACAAGATTTCGGTGGTAACCTCTTATTCACTGCGTGCAATCTTGCATAATCCCAACTCTACTGGGAACATTGCAAAGTGGGTAGCGGAATTGGCCGAGTTCGATCTTGAATTCGTCCCAAGACAAGCAATCAAGAGTCAAGCATTGACGGACTTTGTGACGGAATGGACCCCTTCTCCATCAAATCTTGGGGGCCCCCGTGCTCATAAGTCAGAACCCAAGGTTTCAGTCTTCACTGAGCCTCACTGGACTCTCTACTTCGACGGCTCCATGCAGAAGCAGGGGGCCAGAGATGTAATCCTTCTCCTCGCTCCGATCGGGAAGAAGGTCAAATACATGGTTCGCCTTGACTTCAAGGCAACCAAAAACATGGCGGAGTATGAAGCATTAATCTATGGGCTCAAGGTGGCACTATCATATGGTGTCAAGCAGCTGTTGGTAAAGGGTGATTCACAGCTTTTTGTAAAACAAGTCAAAGGTGAATGCTGCTGCAATAACCCTCAACTAGCTGCATACCTACTTGAATTCCAGAAGCTTCAGAAGGACTTCGAAGTCCTGGATCTTTGTCATGTCCAACATCTCAACAATGCTGAAGCTGACGAACTCTCGACGAAAGCTTCAACCGGAGCTCTAGATCCCGACGGAACCTTCGTCCGGAGATTGTCAAGACCAACAGCTCAGCCTGTCGAACTGAGCGAAGGGGGCGAGACCAGCACCTCGAAGCTGGCGGTCCCGATGGCCCTGTTACTATGGCGTCCATCAAGGGTTGTAGGTGCTGCAGGAAGCTCCGAGCAACCCAACACGCAAGACTCAAATGCTCAAGCTAGCTCCGATGCATGGATCTCGGAGATCCGGAGCTACTTGAAAGACAATTTCCTTCCTGAAGATAATGTATCTGCTCACCGGATAGTCAGATTGGCTAAGAGATACACGCTGGTAGAAGGGGATCTCTACAGGCGCGGTGCCAACGGCGTCCTAATGCGGTGCATTACAATGAAAGAAGGTCGCGAGCTCCTCGCAGAAATCCATGGAGGCGGGTGTGGGAACCACGCGTCTTCCCGCACGTTGGTCGGTAAAGCCTTCCGGCATGGTTTTTACTGGCCTACGGCACTCCAGGATGCAACCGAGTTAGTGAAGAAATGCAAAGCATGCCAGTTCCATGCGAAGCAAATTCACACACCAGCTCAAGCCCTACAAATGATACCTCCTATGTGTCCATTCACTGTGTGGGGGATGGATATCTTGGGACCTTTCCCAAGAGCCGTCGGAGGTTACAAGTTCCTGTATGTTGCCATTGACAAGTTCACCAAATGGTCGGAAGCAACTCCAGTTGTGACAATAAACAAGCAATCAACTATCAACTTCTTGCAGTCCATAGTATGCAGATTTGGAGTCCCAAACAAGATCATAACTCACAATGGGACCCAATTCACAAGCTCTGCATTCCAAGGATATTGTGAAGACCTTGGCATTCAAGTCAGATGCGCTTCCGTAGCTCACCCGGCAAGCAATTGCCAAGCTGAGAGAGCAAATGCTGAAATCCTAAAAGGACTCAAGACGCGCACATATGAGCGCCTGAAAAAACATGGAGCCAACTGGATTGAAGAGCTTCTGCCCACCCTGTGGGCCAACAGGACAACTCCAAACCGGTCAACTGGAGAGACACCCTTCTTCCTGGTGTACGGAGCTGAAGCAGTCCTCCCTCCGGAAATCATCTTGTGGTCACTCCGGGTCCACACCTTCGACGATGCCACGCAGGACCAGCTCCGGCGTGAAGACCTTGACCTCGTCGAAGAGGGAAGGTGTCGAGCAACTGTTTGGAATGCCCGATACTGTCAAGCTCTTCGGCACTATCACCAAAGGCATGCACATAACCGACAGCTCGAGGAAGACGATCTGGTGCTACGGAGAATACAAACTCGAGAAGGGTTAAACAAACTCTCCCCCAGCTGGGAAGGACCCTTTCGAGTGATCAAAGTATCCCGTCCCGGATGCGTTCGTTTGGCAACCGAGGATGGGACACCGCTCCCAAATCCTTGGAACATTGAGCACCTCCGTAAGTTCTACGCCTAATATCATGGAGGTGAGTCTGTAATTACATGTGATGTATGTTATAGCGTAATTGTATAGAGTGAGGTAGCTCCTCCGGGAGGACAGCCGGACCTTCCCCGGAAGGTCTGCAAAGTTCAGGCAACACTTGTCACAGTCCCGGAATTAAAAGTGTAGCTGGCTACCCTGGGTCAAATGAGAAATACAACACACTTAGCCTGGTTCTGTACCCTAAGAGTGTACTTGTTTCCGCTGTATCCCGGGCCTATAATGAAAGACATCATTATGTGAAAACAGACTCCACGCGCATTTACTTTGTATAGGCTCAATATTTTTTATTTTTCTCTTTCTTGTCTATAACAAAGTTGTGCAATTCTCAAGAAACTTTAGCTCGAACAATTCATGTATGATTCAAGTTGCAGTGTTAATTCTTTCGAGTCTTAGCATTGTTGAATGGCCCACTCGCCTGAATGCCTCCAAGCCAATCTAGGTCCGGAGTGTGCTATCGACTTAGTCTAGTCCTGCACCCTAAGTACGCCACTCTACCTACACCCCAGCAGGCCGAAGTAAGGCGAGTCTAGGAACGATCGGACCTGAAGAAAACAAACAAATGCGCTTGATTGTATTCAGAATTGTTGTTGACCTAAAATTTCTTTTGGGAATAGTAAGTCGCAATTGAGTTATAGACATGAAATGGATTTTACTGTTTTTCTTGACTTCAGTGTGCAGGAAAAATAAGAATCTCATGATGATGGTAGACGAAGCCGGAGCTATCAAAGTTCCGACACCCCCTAAGGTGACCCGCTGTCGATGTTTCAAACATTTATGGTAGGCATCGCCGGAGCTATCAAGTTCTGGCAAAACCAGGGATTCGGCCATCAAAGTGAAGAAAAGATGATGGAAGAACACTCCCTGTCGTCGAACCTCTACGTGTTGACAGTGGTCGATGCCGGAGTTACCAAGCTCCGACAACCCCAGAGGACCTGCTAATCAACACTCCACGTGTTGATGGTGGCCACTGCCGGGGCTACTAAGCTCTGACAGTGATCGCTATCGGAGCTAATAAGCTCCGACAACCTCAGGGGGCCTCTGCTGTCGACGCAACAAGACTTCAGACCTACGCTCTACAAGTTCGAAGCACACAAGTCTTCAACAAATGCAACATCCTCTTGGTACATGTTCACAATCAAATTGCGTACATCTACCAGGGGGACAAGTGAGACAAAGATTTTGAAGACAAAAAATGAAATTCATAAAATACTTGGATTTCATTCATGTGGAGACAAGAGATTACAAAATTGGAGAAAAGAAGAGAAGATACAAGTGGGAGCTATAAGGGGAAAGTCCTAGACCCTACGGAAGAATGAGGCAACCTTCTGGGCAACCTCCAACACGCTGGCTTTCGCGGCTTCTCCCTCTCCGTCGATGGGGCCTTCAAGCATCGGGTCTAGTGGGAAGTGAGGATCCCAGCTGGTGTAGCACGTCAACATGTACTCTGCGATGTTCTTCGTCAGGGATTGTCCTTCAATTTCCAACTGGTCCACGATGACATTGCCCATCTTGGAGAGCTTGCTGCCCGCCGAGCTCAACGCCTGCAACGCCTGGTCAAGCTCCATCTCCGGATTATCTGGACGCACGGGACTAAAACCTAGCGGCATCAGCGCGTCATTGGCTTTGCCCAGGAAATCCCATACCTGTTGGGACTCCACAGCCCTCAAGCCTCGCAACTCTTCCAAGGACCTCTTGGTCGCCGCGAGCTCCGAATCCTCCCGGGCAAGGCGCTCAACCTCTTTGGCATTCTGCTGAATCTTTTCAGCAACTTTACTTTCGAGTTTACTAAGCTCCTCTTCCCAGATGTGGATCTTATTCTGGCGATTGACCAGGTCTCTCTCTCGGCCCCACACTTTCTTCTCTCTGGCAGTAACTTCGTTCCCCTCTTGGTGACGTCCTTTCCCTACTGTCAGTCCTTCTTCTCCTCGCTCTCACAGCGCTCCTCCAACTTCTTGGTGCGCTCCGCGAGGCTCTTGTCACCCAGAGTCAGCCTCTGAGTAAGCTCCTCCTCCCTCTTCACGAGGTCATCCCGCAGCTCCAGGAGTTTTTGCTCTTCATCTTCGAGCTTTTTCTCCCGCTCCTCAAGAGCCTCTCGGTGCTTGATGAGGCTGTCGTGGATGGCGCTGAGCTTTTCTTGGCGTTCCTTCGATGCATTATTAGCAGCTACGACCTGTTCGTGGATGGCCCGGGACTGGTTGTCAAGGGATCGCACCATGCTTTCCCTCTCGTCCAGCAGCTGGCCCCAGTACTCCATCCGGGCCTTCTCCCTTTTCACCCACTCCTTGTCGTCAGCCAGCCTGGTTTTCGCCAACTTGGTCTCGAATTGGAGCCGGTTGTGCCACCTCCTAAGGGTTTGGCGCTGCTCCTCGAGGGCCTTACTGTCGTGGTAAAAGGCCAGCTACACTTGACGAAGGCTGGAGCAGGCATTGTCGATAGACAACGACAGAGGGATTGGCTCCGGACCTGCCGGGGTCCTCTCCGCTGGCTCCAGCGGGTTCTCCACAACAAAAATCGGGTCCCACTCTACAAGAGTGGTCCCCTGAGCTTCCACGGCACTAGGACCGTCATCCGAGATAGCCTCGGTCACCGCCGAGGAAGGTCCTGCAGCAAAAGTTTCTACCTCCAGAGCTGGCTCCGAAGGTCCCGCCGCCAGATCATCAGCAACTAGTCCCTCAAGCGGGGGACCGGCAACTTCATCTTGGTGCTCTGGCTCAGGCACGGGTACCTCTGAGACCACCACCTCTGGGGCAGACGTTGAAGATTCGACCGGAGCAGAGGTCGGTTCTGACTTCGGTGCTGGCGCCTCCTCCACCGCTGGTTCAGGTGCCGGCACTTCGACCTCCACCGGCTCAAGCGCCGGCACTTCCGCAACAACCGGCTCAGGCGCTAGAACTTCATCAACACCTAGCTCCGCCGCCGGGGCTTCAATAACATCTGGCTCTAGGGCTGGAAGTGTAGCTACCTCCGGCTCTAGGGCTAGAGCGTCCATCATCTCAGCATCCAAAACCGGAGCTTCGATCTCCGGTGCTGGTGCCACTGGTACATCTTCATTCCCGTGGTCCGGTGCTACCACGGGTGCTTCGGGGGATGAGTCGAGGCCCAGGACCATGACAGCCGGTGTCGGGGCAGCCGTGACCTTAGCCACCACTTGGGGCGGCGCTGGGATTGGAGCCGGAGCCTCCGCCTGCGCAGCATCAGCCGCTGCTGCAGGAACCGGAGCTTCATCCCCTTTCTTGGGTACC
Source organism: Tuctoria greenei (assembly GCA_036927565.1). Taxonomy (NCBI): domain Eukaryota; kingdom Viridiplantae; phylum Streptophyta; class Magnoliopsida; order Poales; family Poaceae; genus Tuctoria; species Tuctoria greenei. The sequence goes on from JAYESD010000006.1 coordinate 204,800,073, forward strand.
CTGTGGATGAAGGACGAAGAAACTCAAAACATGATTATGAAAAAAACAGTCAACAGAGGTAAAAAATTAAACTTACCTCGGAAGACTTCCGCTCCAGCTAGCGCGGAACCTCTTCACCGGACGCTCAGGATCAGACCCTGCCGCCACTGGCGTGATAGCTCCGGAAGGCTCCCTGGAGCTTGCTCCCGCCGTCAGCGACATCTTGGTTGAGGCCCCCTCGACCGGAAATGACCCCCCGACCTAGATCCCTCAGCTGGCCCTAGTACCGAAGCCACATGGTCAGAGCTGGAGTCCCGGGGAGATGCTGATGCTGGAGCGGTTGTTGCCATCGAAGACCTCCTCCGCCGGGGAGAAGGAGCTATCGTGGAAGGAGCAGATATGACGGACCTCCCGTCAGCATGCTTCAGCTTCCTCTTGCGGCTCGAGGGCTCGGCCAACTCCTTGCCCTTGCCTACGACTTCAGCTCTTGGCTTCGGGACGGGAGCTGAGCCACCTTTGGAGGCTCCGGGAATTGCCAGCTTGGTGGTCGGACGCCTCTCAACTTCATCGAGGTCGTCAAGCACCGGCATCTTCCGCCGGAGCTCCCTACTGAACTCCGCCTCCATGTTCAGAGGGAGGAAAGCCGCCGGCGGAGCCAAATTGTCACCCTCGACGTCGATGCCATGCTGGAACTTCTTGAGATGAAGCTCCAAAACTGCGCCTTCCAGATTGGACTTCAAATCGGTCTCAATCCAGTCTTCGTCCATCACGCTGTTGAGGGCCCAGGCGAGCTTCTCCCTCTTCTTCAGCGAAGCCCACCTGTTGACCAGGAAGTTGCAGAAGACCGCCTGGGGGGTCACTCCTCCCTACACACATTGGCGGATTCTGGTCAAAGCAGGATCGAAGCCCTCCGACAGCACCGAAACTTCACTCTAGGCTTCAGTGTCAACGTTGGGAAGGCCTTCGGGCAGTTCCAACTTCTCATGCTCCTCTACCGTGACGACAATCCAATCCTTCTTCCAGTCGTCCCACTTGCTGGAAGGGACGACCTCAAGTACTTGTACGGGCACTTCTTGCACTTCACAAAATAGTAGAAGCCAAGGTACTCGTCACTCTTGCCGGTGGTGTGGATGGTGAAGAAGGTGCAGAAGAGCTCGACGAGGGGGGGGGGGGGGATACCGACCCACATCTCGCAGAAGTGGACGAAGGTTGACACGAGAAGAACGGAGTGGGGGCTAAGGTGGTACAGTTGTAGACCATAAAAGTCTAACAGCATCAAGAGAAAAGTGGAGAAAGGTGGGATCATACCCACCATGACGTACGCGGAAAAGTACACCATGTCGCCAGTGCGCTTCTTCTTGAACAGGAGCTTGCCGGCGCGGACTAGGTGGTTGAAGGAGTCGCTCGACCACCCCATGTAGGTCCGGACCTTCTTCAAATCATCGTCGGTCGTCAGACGACTCTTGCGGAGACCCAACTCCATCGCAGCATGGCGGGGCAAGAGAGGAAAAGCAAGCGAAAGTTTGGAGGATTTGAGTGCAAGTTCAAATGAAGGCGTAAGGAATCCCTAAACGATGCACGCTTTCCTTCTTAAGTAAGCCCCCGCAACGCTTGGATGGAAACCTTAGAGGAGCCAACGATACAGTTCAAAAACTTCACCCTGCCAATGACAAGGGGGCCCAGGGCCACCCCGAAGATCAAGTCGAGGTCCTTACCCCAGGCGAACAGTTGTCATGATGAAAGGCGGGAAACTCAAGGGCGACGGCCTGACAGGGCGCACGGAACCGATACGGTTTTCGTATTGGGAACCGATGACCTTCAATTGCGTGAGATCCGCACACATAGATCTCACCTGCCGCATCTCGGATATGCCACGCGGTGATGGTTTAACTGCGAACCACAACCTCAACAGCACTTCCAAAAACCCTTGAAGACACGGCGCGAAAATCGAAAGATGGACCCACCTCCGACAGAATGACCTAATCCAAAAGGTCTCTCCCAGAGGTGGGTCCAGGGGGCCACTGTCGGTACCCTGCGTACCAGATACCCCTTGGGACTGCAAAGAGAGCAAAAGAACTCCACCTATCAGTGTTGGAGACCTTCGAAGGCCCCACATGTCATATGGAACCGGACCTGTATTTCTTCTATGGTTACTCCCGGTGCCGCCACGTGTATCATAAACCCGGAGCTACAATCCCTACATGGGAATGCTCCGGCTAGGTACCTGCGTGGCACCCCCGGACCTAACCCCTGACAGAGGGAAGCTCCGGTACTGACACGTGTACAACAGCACCAGACCTACCCATCCTAGACGGTAAGCTCCAGAGCTACCACGTGTCCAACCGTCGGACCTTCGACTTCACAGTCTGACTGGCAGACCTCCAACGGCTCGGACCTTCAAGGGACATTAAAGCTTCAAGAACCAATCAAGTGTCATTAATTCTATCTTAATGACACACGATCGGAGGGCCCTTAATACCAGTAACGCCACTGTAAAGGTGCATTACCACACTATTAAGGGTAATTAAGCTCATTAATTGTGTATTAAGCATCAGTAACGCCAGGGCCACATGTCGGGCCAGGCTAACAGTGTAACGGTCAGTCCTTGTACTATAAAAGGACTCGTTGAGCAATACACAGAGGGGGGCCGAGACACATCCATACAGGCGCTGAAGACACTCTAGCGCTCAGACGCTCAATACAACAGCTACACACCCGTGGAGTAGGGTATTACGCTCAGGTGGCCCGAACCACGTAAACCTTCGTGTCAACTTGCCACCTTGTTCTGAATCTCTGTGCGCCCACAACCGAACTACAAACTCCGCGGGCTGCCAACGGTAGTATTGGGAGAATTACCAGAAACAAACTCCGACAAACTCATTTTGAGCTCTTCTCAAGAAACTCTTGAGGACACCTTGTGTTTCACCTTTGTCATGCAAGAAAAACACCCAAGTTAAGCGGGAAAAATCATCAACAATAACTAAGCCATATTTGTTACCGCCAATGCTTATGTAAGCAATGTGACAAAAAAGATACATGTACAACATCTCCAGCGGTCTTGTTGTCGTCATCACATTCTTGGCGGAATGAGCTGCTCCGACTTGTTTCCCGGCTTGACACGCGCTACAAGGATTATCTTTCTCAAAAATAGCATTCTTAAGACCTCAAACGTGATTGCCTTTTAGAAGTTTGTGAAGATTCCTCATACCAACATGGGCTAGCCTGCAGTGCCACAACCACCCCATGTTGGTCTTTGCAATCGGGCATGTGTCAAGTTGAGTTTTATCCACGGTGAAGTCCACGAGATAAAGTTTTCCCTTGAGCACACCCTTGAAGGCAATCGAGTTATCAATTCTTCTAGTGACAACCACACCCTCATTAGCAAAAAAGCAATTATATCCCTTTTCACATAATTGATAAATGGATAATAGATTATAATCTAATGACTCAACGTGCATGACTTGTGAAATGGTATGTTGTGGAGAAATAGAGATTTTACCCATACCTAGTACCTTACCTTGACTATTGTCGGCCAAGTAGATACCTTGATTTGGGTCTTCATTTTCTTCATACTCCACAAACATTCTTCTCGCTCCGGTCATGTGATTTGTGCAACCACTATCTAGCACCCATTTTGAACCGCCGGAGGAGTAAGCCTACATGACAAGTTTAGGCTTTGGTTTTAGGTACCCAAGCTTGGTTGGGTCCTCTGAAGTTAGGCACAAGGCATTTGGGCACCCACACACAAGGCTTTGGGCTCTTGCGATGTGGCCCAACATATTTAGCATAATTATAACCAAATTTGTTTCTCAATATCACATAAGATGCATCAAAATCATCCAACATGGTTAAATTGACAGTTTTAGCATTTTGAGCATCTTTGTAAAGTTTCACTATCTCATTAGATGTAGATGCATGATATTCATTCTTGACTTGAAATTAACGTTCTTTGACAAATTCAATTTGCATCTTGTTATTCTTGAGAATTCTAGCATTTTGCTTTCCTCCTCTTGTATAGCCAAGACCATCTTTGATCAAGGGAGATCTTGTGATCGAGTATGCACTACGTGCATACTTGATCTTCTCCTTGTCAAAGATGCCACCCTTAGATGTGCTCTTGCTCTTTGCCAAATTAAGCTCATTCTTCAGATCAAGCACAAGGTTAGCACATTTGCAAGTTTTAGTGTTCTAATCCATTTTAGGCAAGTTTGAGCTTGTTGAAGAATAAGAAGGGGCACTTGACTTGAGAGTTGCGAATTGTGCCTCAAGACTCTTGTGAGTTTGTTCAAGCTCACAAGTTCATCTTGGAGCACAACATTCGAACTCTTAAGGCTTGAGGAAGCCTCCTTGCATTTCGCAAGTTCAAGTTTCTTGTTCTTTTCCTTCTCAAGCTCGAGGAGCCTCTCAAGGTTAAGATTCTTTTGCCTCTCATTGACAAGCAATTCATCTTGTTCCTCTAGAAGTTCTTCCTTGTCTAAAATTTCATCGGTGAGTTTTTTATTTTAATAATAGCACTTTTAAGCAAGCCTTCAAACATATATTCATTCTCACTATCACTATCAAAGTCCTCATCTTTAATGGAACGCAAGGAGAGTTTAGATTTAACCTTTCTTTTTCCTTCCTTGGCCATAAGACAAGTGTGGCTTGAGCTTTTCCACTATCCCTTGTTTGGTAGAAGTGTCTTCTTCATTGTTGGCTTCTTGATGGTGATGGTTGCCACTCCCGCTTCATCATCGAAGGAGGACTCATCGTTGGAGTCCCACTCCTTGCCAACATGAGCGTGTACATGTGTTTTCTTCTTCTTGAACATCTTCCTCTCTTGAGGCTTCTCATCCTTGTTCTTCTTATTCTTGTCATCTTCCTTTTCGTATGGGCAATTCACAATGAAGTGCCCATACTCACCACAGTTGTAGCACGCTCTCCTTGGTCTTGACTTGCTCTTGTCCTTGCCCTTGCTCTTATAGTTTGACCCTCTTCTCTTCCTCATCATTCTCTTGAATATTTTGATGAAGAAGGCCATTTCCTTTTCATCCATGTCGGTGCTTTCCTGTCCACTTTCTTCATCATGGCTTGACGTTTGCACCTCTTTTCTTTTGTACTTGGGTGAGGCTTTGAGAGCAATGTCTTTCTTCTTGGAGGATGTGATATTGGCGAGGTCATTGACATGGCATGCTTCCATCTCCATTATCTCGTGGTTGATGATCTTGCCAAGCACCTCATTCGGAGTCATCTTGTGAAAGTTGGGACTCTCGCGAATGAGAGTGCAAAGTGTCACATTGCGAGGCATGAAGGAGCTTATCATCCTATTGACTACTTCATGCTCGGCACACTTCTTGCATCCGTACGCCTGACTCCTATTGATAAGAGTCTTGAGTCGGTTGTACATCTTTTGAGAGGTCTCGCCTTCTTCCATGGCGAATCTTCCAAGCTCCCCTTTGATCATCTCAATGTTTGGCTTCCCTCACGGACCGGTTGCCTTCATGAGCAATCTTGAGAGTGTCCCAAATTTACTTGGCTTGCTCCAACCCGTCCACTTTGTTGAATTCTTCTTGGTTCAAGGCTGAGTTGAACACGGCCGCCGCTTGCGCATTGCGTGAATGAGTTGTTCTTGTTCTTGGGTCAGCTCTTCATCATATACGGGGATATCTACACCTGTGCAAACAACATGCCAAAGTGTAGGATTGAGAGAAATAAGATGCAACTTCATATTGTGCTTCCACATGGTGTAGTTAGTCCCATCAAAGTGTGAAGCTTTGCCCATAGGAATAGAAAGGTAGTTTGAATGAGAATTGAGGCGCTCATAGTTAAAAGGATATCGCGTGTAATCCTCCTCAGGCTTCTTGAGCTTCTTCTCCTTCTCAAGCCTTCTCCTCCTCTTGGCCTCATCTCTTGCTTTTCGAAGAAGGTCCGCAAGACACTTCACTTCTTCATCCTCATCTTTGGTTTCACCATTGAAGGGAGGAGGCTTTGGCTTGTCCTTGGAGGTGTTGCCAGTCTTGTCATGCAAGGGATTGGATCCTTGTCCTCCGGTGTGGCTGTTCTGGCCGGTGCCGGTGGTGTCGATGATTGGCATATCTTTCTCACCGTTTCCCCCCATCTCCTCTCCAAGCGGTTAAGCTTTTGGGAGAGTTAGGCTCTGATACCAATTGAAAGTTTCCTAGAGGGGGGTGAATAGGCAGATAACCTAAAATTAAACTCAACAAAATCTAATCAAATTACAAAGTGCGGACTAGTCCGACCTGGGGGCGGACTAGTCCGGTTAGTACAACATATTTGATCAAAGGTGAGATTTTTAAGCGATCTAAAAGACTTAAGTCGATGAAATGTAAAGTATATGAGCCTAGCAATATAGTAGATGGTATGCACGAAGTAATAACAACTAGATAGAGGTGGATCACAAGATTGAAGTGAAGAATGTGTGAAACCCTAACTTGATATAACGAGGAAGTCAAATCAAAGACACAAGAAGCAAGATTTATCCCGTGTTTAAACCCCACAAAGGAGCATACATCCTTGTTGAGGATGCCACAGAAGGCAGGATTCCACTCAACCCTTTCCCCACTTAGCCACCACGAAGGCTGACTTTTCTTCCACTAAATCACAAGGGTAATCACCAAATCCGTGGAGCAACCCACAAACTGAGGCTCTCACAAGTTTACAACTCGAAAAGATCGAAGATCAACACCCACACGAAATGAAATCAACCAGTCAAATCGAGAGAATCAACCAAGAGCTCAAGATCAAGCAAACCCTTCTCTCTCCTTTTCCAAATCTCACAAATCCTTAAGATTCACTCTTAGGACTCCAAGAATGGTTGAGAGAGGGCTAGTATGGCTCTAGGAAGGCGAGGGCCTTTGGAGGCCAGGGGATCCTTTTTTATAGGGGTCCCGACAATTAGCAGTTCCCACCAGGAAAAGTGCAGACTAGTTTGGCCTTTGACCCCGGACTAGTTCGGCCTGTGGGGACCAATGATGTCATCCTTGACCAACCACAAAGCCCCCCGCCACCTTTTGAATTCAAACGGTCACCAACTCATAGACTAGTCCGTTCACCAACAGACTAGTCCGATCTCACACAAAACATTTGTTCCGGTTGAGAACAGACCAGTCTGGCTAGTCCGACCCCTGAGGGCGGACAAGTTTGACCGTCCAGGACTTAGTCCCAGCAGCCATCTCCAAGTCCGCAGCGAACTAGTCTGTTAAGGAACGGACTAGTCCGATCTCAGTCAGGAACTACTTTTTCGGACTGAAGCGGACTAGTCTATCTGAGCAGACTAGTCCGACCTCCCAGGGCGGACTAGTTCGGTCCTTTAGGACTTAGTCCCAGAAGGACATAGACACATTCACCATGAACTAGTCTTTCCTATAACGGACAAGTTCGAACTCACACAGAACACTTTGGTCCGCCTAACATCGGATCAGTCCGATGTGGCTGGACTAGTCCGACCTTCCAGCCCCGACAAGTCTGGTCCTGTCCTTAGAGCTGCCTCAACTCATCTCTCAATCTGAACTAGCTTGGACTATGAGGTCTTAGGAGATTCTCAATACTTTGACCAAATGAAAACACTCAATCTATAAGGCTAAACTCGACAAAAAGAATTTAAAGATTTAAAATCTATTCTTCGAGTTTTTTCCTTTTTCTCCTATTTTTCCTTTTTAAGTGCATTCAACGCCGTCCATCTTTCAATCACATGTGCTTACACTTGCAAAGCTCATTTGTCTCTTAAGTATTATCATTAATTATCAAAACCCATGGGTATTAGCCTAGATGCACTTTCACACCTGTCGGGCCTTGGACCCCACTTGTAAGACGTGTGACCTTGTCTATAAAAGGACCAGGCCGCCATCGTTACAAAGGATACCCATTCTATGCGCGCGCGCACACACATACACACACACACCAGCAATACAACCTCACCGTGGAGTAGGGTGTTACACTCTTGCGGTCCGAACTACGTTTAAACCACCGTCTCATACTCTCATACGCACGACCACTAGATTGAGAACTAAGCCCCGCCGATAAAAGAACCTCTGCGGGCTGCTCCTTAGCAGATCCGGGGGAAGTGTTGCTTTAACACTTCGATAATATCAATTCCATGCGGCTGGACGGGCTAGCGCTATATTGTACAGAATGCATGAAAATTTAAATTATATAAAAAATAAGTATTAATTCAATCAATTTCTAATCTAAATTTTAGTTGATATTTTATAAACACTCCATTTGATATGGATTTAGTTATTTATCGATTGTGATTCTTTAGACTATAGGTATTTTACATCTTTCAAAGAATGTTTTGATTTATTTTTATACAACTTTGTTCCAAATTTTACATATTTATGCTTGAGTTTGATGTAGTCTATAATTGTTTCATATTTTTCTATTCTGAATTTTGATATGTTGTATTGTGTTTTGATATGGAATTTTTACAATGACGTGGTGAGTGATTTAGAGTTAGATATTAGAGACCTTTTGATATATTTTTTATAATGATAGGGTGATTAATTGATATCATATTAGATCTAATGACTATTGTTTGTTTAGCATCCGATTCAACATATATGTTTTTTTAAAAGAATTTACAGGACTTTCATCCGATTAACGTTAGGCCTCAAAATGGCCTCCAAATAGATTGTTGCCTTGCCACCCGGTGCTGTGGAGCGCATGGTTTCAATGTGCCACTACTCACCGTGGTCCGAGTGGCAATAAAAATTGCATTTACTGAACCACACCAAACGTTTTGGACACGGTGGTGGCTGATACGGTGGCTTGAATCTTGATTCAACTTGATCAAATAAAGATTTGAGGGCCATTTATTCACGGGACCAGAGAGGACCTGAGCGGTTGGCAGTGGAGAGAGGAGGTTCCCAGCGCGTGCACTACGCCGTACCCTCGCCGTGCGGCTGGTGGACTGCGTCGGAGATAAGGGCCTATTTGGATGATGACTAACTTAACTAAGTTTAAGCTTGGCCAATTGTCACACTTGTGGCGCGCTTAAGCTAACTAATGTTAGTATGTGTTTAGATTGCTACCATAACCTAAGCTTAGGCGTGCTTAAAAAAGTTTGGCATGTATTTGTTTTGTTATCATGACTAAGTTTAGGTAAATAGCTAAGCTTAGGCGGTTGATTTGAGCGCCACAGAGACAATTTTTTAGACAATAGAAGCAAAAGTTGTCTAACTTCCGTGACACGCCTAACCTTAGTCAACAACCAAACGCCCATCTAAAACAGTGTGGTATGCCTAACATTAGGCTTAGGCAAGTTAGACATTGAACCAAACATGCCCTAATTCCGCGACGGGGATGCATGATTTTGTTGATTTGTGACATCCTCAAGCAAATATTCTCTCTGCCTTAAAAAATTGTTATTTTGTACTCCCTGCTGTATTAAAATAATTATCGTTAAAACAACCATTGTTAATTTTTTTTTAATTTATTTTGTTTGTCTGAAACGACAAATAATTTGATACTAAAGGGGTAGTTCATTTTTAGTAACCTCGATTGGCTCGTACAATCACAACGCGTTCTCGCGAACAAATTCATGCTTCTGAAGTTCTGATTAGGAGGTGCACAGCCGCACAGGCGGGGAACATCGCGAGGTTCTTTTGCAGTGTGCAGAACGACGTGCTCTCACTGTGTTGGGTTCAGCTTTCCTCCATTTTTAAAGCGATTTACAGAACGTCGCCTCCGCAGTGATGCCCCCCGTTGCATTCGTAGATTCAGCAGCCCGGCGACGGCAGAAAAATCCGTGCGCATGGACGACACCAAACCGTTTAGCTTCCGGTCACTTGTTGTGACTTTATTTTATGAGTTCTTTAGAGCAGACCAACGTTGCTTTTGCGTCAAGTATAACTGAAAAGAGTTGGAGTAAATTTTAAAATTATGGCTTTTGGAAAGGGTGAAAAAGACGAAGAGGCTCCCGTGCTGTTTCGTCATCTTCGATGACGCTTCTTCTTGCTCCATTGCCTGCGTTCTCTGCTGTACTATATCAGAGCGCATAGATTTAGACCAATTAGTATATGAATCATGTGCATCTGTAGGAGCTAGCACTATATTGTAGAGAATCTATAGAAAACTGAATTCATACAATTCTAAGTACTAATTTAGTTCATATTTTTACATACACTCCATTTTTTTGGTAAGGAACATACATATATATACTCCATTTGATATGAATTTTGATTATATATAGGTGGTTAATTTTTGGCTCCTTATATAGGTATTGTACCTTAAAAATTTAAAATAGTATATATATTATCTAAATTTACATATTTATGCTTGATTTGGATGTATACTTCAATAGTTTCATATTTTAGTTATGAATTTTGATACTTTTGTACTGTGTTTGACATAGAATTTTTAATGATGGCATTGTGGGTAATTTAGAAATAGATATAAGAGGTATTTTGGTCCAATTGTTTATAGTAGCAAAGGTATGTAATTAGATTATATTAAGATCTAATTTTTATTGTTTCTTTAACATCCAATTTGAAAGCCAGATTCTTTTCTTTTTGGTGATAATTTCTAGAATTATCATCGTGGAGCTTAAGAGAAGCATCCAATCAGTAAATACAAGATCAAGCGCTTGGTTTCCATGTGCCACGATTCACCCGACTAGCAACGAAAATTGCATTTACTGAACTGCACCCAACGTTTTGGACACGGTGGTGGCTCATACGGTCGCTTGAATCTTGATTCAACTTGATCAAATAAAATTTTGAGAGTTCAAATATGCGGTGTCAGGATTAGTTCACGGGACCAATGATGTAGGCCAGCCATGTTTGACCCTGTGCCCCAATTTTTGATAACCCGTTACGGCAGTCACAGACTCATGAGCTTCCAAGTCAAGGAAATGGTTACTCAGTCAGAACAGACGTTCCCGACTTGGTCATTCTGGTTGTGCTGCCCTGCGTTGACACTTTTTAGTACATAATTTCAGATTGTTTTTACGTGGTTAAATCTTGTGGCCGCACTTGCAGATACACACGACATCTTGTTCTAAGTTGCATTGTTCGGCGAAGGATTTCGTCGGAGATGCCCCCGAACGCCAATGGCAGCGGCGGAGGGCACGATATCATCGAGGTCGTCGGCGATCCTGGCACGCCATCGGGGACAACGCGGCTGATGGACTTCATTCCCATCTACATCCCGACGGTGGAGCGGGGGACGCTCAGCCGAAGCCAGCGCAAGCTGCGGTTCCTGGACTTCCTCCGCGCCCACCCGTCCAAGGACTGGTTCCTCCGATCAACCTTCGTCGGCCGCCTCCGCCGCAGGAGCCAGGCGTCGGCGGAGACAGAGCGGACGAGCTCTGACGACGGAGATGGAGGCGAGAGCGGGGGGTCGCGGAGGCGGTTCCGCGTGCCGTTCGTGCGGAAGATCAAATGGGGCAAGCTCTGGAGCTACGCTGTGAGCTGGTGCAAGGACCCAGCCAACTTCGCGATGCTCATCTGGCTCGGGTTCGTCGCGGCCGGGCTGCTGATCCTGTTCTTGCTCATGACGGGCATGCTCGACCACGCCATCCCCGACGACGAGCGGCGCAAGAAGTGGACGGAGGTGGTGAACCAGATCCTGAACGCGCTCTTCACCATCATGTGCCTGTACCAGCACCCCAAGATCTTCCACCACCTCGTGCTGCTCCTCCGGTGGCGGGGCCCCGGCGGCGACCGCGAGGAGATCAGGAAGGTGTACTGCAAGGACGGCGCCGCGCGGCCGCACGACCGCGCCCACATGCTCGTCGTGGTGGCGCTGCTCCACGTCACCTGCCTGGCCCAGTACTATTGCTGCGCTCTGTTCTGGGGCTACTCGCTCAAGGACCGGCCGGACTGGGCTCTCAACATCGGCTATGGCTTGGGCATAGTGTGTCCGGTCATCGCCGGCCTCTACGCGGCGTACAGCCCGCTGGGACGGAAGCAGTCCGACGAGTCTGACAGGGAATTGTCTTCGTCCGGAGCAGCAGAGCAGGGCGACAGAGCCGAGAACGACGGCCGGGGCACGGAGATCATGATATACAACCGTCGCGTGGTGGTGAGCAGCCCGGAGTGGAGCGGCGGGCTGTTCGACTGCCGCGACGACGGGACGGTGTGCGCGCTGTCGGCGACGTGCACGTTCTGCGTGTTCGGGTGGAACATGGAGCGCCTCGGGTTCGGTAACATGTACGTGCACGCCTTCACCTTCACCCTCCTCTTCGTCGCGCCGTTCCTCATCTTCAGCGTGACGGCGATGAACATCAACGACCTGGACATCCGCAACATCGTGGTCGCCGCGGGAGTGCTCCTGGGTTTCTGCGGGTTCCTGTACGGCGGGTTCTGGCGCACGCAGATGCGGAAGCGGTACAAGCTCCCGGCCGGCACCCGGGGCGGGTGGTGCAGCGGCGGCGCGGGTGCGGCCGTGGGCGACTGCGTCAAGTGGCTCTTCTGCTGGAGCTGCGCGCTGGCGCAGGAGGTCCGGACGGCCAACTTCTACGACGTGGATGACGACCGGTTCGTCGACGTCCTCGACGCGCGGAACCACGTGCTCGTGCCCCTGCCGCGTGAGGCGTCCATCATGATGCACTCACGGAGCACGTCGTGCCCGCCCAGGATCGACGCGGTGGACAAAGTGATGTCCCCGCAAGGGGAAGGGGTGGAGATGATGGCCGTTGTCATGGAGAGGTCGGCCACGTACCACCCTATGAGGCCGCCCCTGCCGCCGCTGATACAAATGGATCAACAAGAGTAGCTGTGCCGTCTGGGCATCTAAGCTGTACTCCCTCCGTTTCTAAAACCGTATCATTTTATAATTTATTTTTGAACTACAAAGCGATAAGATTTTAGAGTCTGAAAGAGTACACCAGCTGCATATGTGTCTATGTGTGTATGTACATGTTGTAGTAGACTGGGTTGTAGTTATGCCTTATGTGGAAGAGCACTCAGCAGATTTGGCTTCGTGGGGAGTTTTGTGAACAAAGGTGCATGATTTTCTTTTTTTCAATAAAAAATTGAAACATTAAATACACAAAAGGGCAGTGCATCACTATGCAAAAATTTACGCAGATGCAACCTTTATTGAAATTTAGGGTACAATTCTGGTTTCAATTAATTTCTGCATAGTGAAAATCATAGAATGAGATTGCATTTAAATGAGCCCACCTCTTAATAAATAATAAGCAAAATATTATTTCACGGTAAAATTTGTAATGATTCATGAGCACATCGGTTCACTGTAAGATATGGGTCAATGATGATTTTTAAATATCTTGTAATATTTTCTCCATGATTCCATTGCTGAATATAAGGGTCATTACGAGGTGACCGAGCAATGGATCCGCGTCCGCCCGTCACAGCTGCGCCACGGTGAAACTAGCAGACTCACCAATCCACCGTATGGTGAGGTAGCTGAACTGAACGGCAACTCCGCACATCTCATGGTCGATGAGCCCGCCTCACACACGGATAACCTTGTAGTTAGTGCTGGGACTTGGGCCGAACCAAAAGCGAGCGGCTCGAAGCATGCATTGTCGGCACAGCTCAGAACTCGGCCCGGCACAAAAGATTTCAGGTTGTGCCGATGCGATACTGTCGTTGGGGTCGTGTTGGATTGGAGCACGACGAGCGGCACGACCGAACACGAAAAATGGGTCGTGCTCGGGCCGTCCCGGTTTCGGCACGAAAAAATATTTGGCCCGTCCGAGCGGAAAGGCTGGAGCAGGCCCATGAGTGAAGTGAGTATGAAGCCCACGAGGATTGAAAATTTCAATAACGTCTCACCTTATATGTTGTACTCCCTAAGCTTTCGAGGTGGGACTAAACTCATATACAGTGGGCACAGGGGTGCAACGTGTTGGTGGGTTGCGCACGTTGATGGGCTGCACTCGTCAATTCCAGTGAGTTGGTTTTTTATTTAGAATCCAATTTGAAACTTCAAACTTGTATAATTTCCGTAAATGTGGTCCGCGTTCGATGATTTTTTCCTAAATTTTTCAGAAAATATGCTCTGTCACTTAGAACCATTATTACCAAAATTCTATAGCTCAATTTGGTATATTTGTGCAAATATTCAAATCATCCATATGAAATTTGTTATTCACTTTTTTGTATCTCTTTAAAAAATTGAATTTTAAACCAAAATTGTTATGTACATACATATTTATATAGATGTACTCATAGGATTTCCCAATAAATTTTTGAATTACTTTTCACTTGTTAGTAAATTCAAATTCTTCTTCATTTACCTCAAAATCTCATATCACATATGGCATTTACTAAAATTTTGAACACACATACATGCAAACATAATTACAAATTCTCAAAAAAAAAATCACAAAGATTCTTATTATGATTTAAAAACTGCACCAAGAAAATTCATGTCGAAATTCATTTTATTTTTTGAGATAAAAAAGACAAAATTCCTTTTTATTTGTTTTTTTGTTCGCAACAGTATATTATTATTTTGAATGTCAAATTCAGCAAGAACATGTAATTTAACTTCCTTAAACTTCATTAATTTTTCATATTTTTTGGAATTTTTTTGTCGATGTATTTTAAAAAAAATGGACCTCAAACCAAATTATAAGTGCTGCTGGTATAGGTGGCCAAATGGGCCGAGCCAATCGGGTCAACCCGAAGCCCGACAAAAACGGCCCAACACAAGCCGACCGACATGAAAAAATCTGGTCTGGGCCGACCTGAAGTCCAGTGTGGGCCCTGGGCCGTGCCCGAGTCTTGACCCTTGGCCCATCGAGCTGGCCGACATGACACATTTATGGTCGGTCCAGTGGTGTGGCCCGATTAGCCCGCGGGAGCTCAGCCCAATACAGTATGTTTAAGTCTGTGTAATATATTTTTTCGTTGTTTTTACTGTATTTTAGAATAAACGGGTCATGAGTTGACCAGACACAACCCATTTATGGCCCGACATGGCCTGACACGCATAAAATAAACTCGGGTCATGCCCGCGCCTTGACCTGCGACTTGTCGGGCCTACCCGATATGACCCGATTCATTTTTGGGTTGTGCCAGACCGAGCAGGCTCGAACCCGGCTGGGCTCAGGCCAGATCGGCCCAACACGGCTGGTTGGTCACCTATAGTTTTTGGGCAAATACACTGTGTTGTTGTGTCGTGCCCGGGCTAGGCACAGCTCAAAGAGAGCTCGTCGTGGTTCGGATCGTGACGTCATTACGGGTAACAAAGAAAGCAATTTTAATACTGTTGAAGGTGTTAGAACCTTTGCAGAGAAAAGGCTTGTTTTGCCCAGGAAAACGCGATAACTTTAATCTGTTTACTTGACTTCTATTTGAAACAACTCATTTTCTTGGTGCATATTATCATACAGAGGAAACGTTGCGACTCCGTGGCAATCTGACTAGCTGGTCAAAACCCTTTCATTCTAGAAAGAAGGAAAAGATCAGACAAAACTCTCTTTTTTTCACCGATATTCTCATGCATTTTGCGTTGGCAGCGACTTTTGGCAGTCGACCCGACCAGTCCAGAAGGAAAGGTACCGTCGTGCTTTTGTACCACGGGCTTTTCAGCCCAAAGCACGACTGAGCCGTGCCGAGCCCAGCTCCATACTTGTAGTCAGTCGAATCTGCCCACGCATGAGATTTTTCCTATCTGTCGAAACCAGCTCACGTATTAATCTATGAACCGCTAAATCAATCTTGCTTTTTGGCGTCAAATTGGCCTCCCCTATCTACATCCATCCCCTCTGATTGACAAATTCGGGCCGAAGTGAGCATGAGCCCATTTGATCGCAGCAAAAAATCATTCGTAAAAAATGGACATTAACAAGTCATGACATGACCGTGTTGTTACTGTTTTTTTGTGGGCACTTGTCGCTGATTTTTCTTAGGCAACACCAGGCACCACTACCATTCAACAAGTCAATGCTGTATTGCCAACAAAAAAAAATCCACTCCCGCTCCTTTCGTAAAAGGAAGAAAAGGCAATGCGGCTGCAAGTCAGCAGAAGAAAACGAACACACCACACCACAAGGCGTGAACATAGTCAAACGGACGGCAGCACGATCTGATATATTTATCTGGTTGCACACCGACCCACCGACGTCACCGACTGTTTATCGACAGCCGGGCGCCCCGACCCAACCAGACTAATACACTATTAGCGTGCACGCACGCCCTGACCGATTCATCAGTGATATCTACCAGAGATCATGCCACTTACTGAAGATTTCCGAGTACAACCGCACACACTATGGCGTAAGGATCGCCAGTTTTTTTGCCAGACGGTATCACGTACACCGAGTTTTACTGACTTCTTATCTATTGTTATGTGACGGAGTTAGCACGCGACAAAACTGCAGCCTGCAGCCAGCCAGCTGCATGGTACTAGCCACGTAGACGCCTGATGAAGCCGAAACTGTCACCAGAGTTTTATGACTGACTCCTGGGTCTGGATCTGCTCCTAGCTTGTTCCACACCGTGGTGGCATGCATGGTCAGTGACCGGAGTACCGGACTGATACCATACCAGGAAAGTTGGAGCGGACACGGTCACGGCCACGGCCGACCGAGTTTAGCAGCAGCACATCAGGATTCAGCATCGGGGGGCGTCAGCGTCACTACGCCTCGGCGAGCGAGTGACCCTGGATGATGGCCGGCTACTGGAGACGCTTATACGGATCACACTCGCACTCGCGGCGTAGACTCATTATCTCAAACAAAAAAGCTTAGCTTTGCCTAACTGCTGAGAGCGACGGGTGCGTCTGGGTGAATCTTAGTCAGCTCTGACGACAACGTCCTGGACCTAATTACTTTCTGGCTTGGGTTTTCTACAAGCTTCCGTGTTACTACTGGCAATGCAAGCAAAGTTAATGGAGTAATAGGTGCTTTTGACGCGAGGGACGTGTGATCTGATGAGGCCAAACGTCTCTTGCTTTGTGGCAATTGTAGCTATGTATCGATCTGCCCCATGCGTTGTCCATTCTCAATGCAAGTTTTACGGTGTTTTAATCTCCCCAATGATACGTGTATCGGCGCTCATGACGGGATAAAAGGAGGAGAAAAAGATGGGATTCGAATGGGAACCTGTCGCTATTGTTACGTGCTCTCTCTTTCTCTCTTTTGCAAAGATTTGTTCTGGTGATGTGCGGATATATATGTTAGAACGTGAGTACGTGACAACACATAAAAATATAATAGGAGTCAGTTATTTTGTACCAACTTAATCTCTTAGAATCATCCCTACGGTATTGATAGGGATACCCCAACCGTAACAGTTGGAGGCCCCCTCGGCTGCTCCCTCCTCTATAAATAGATGAGCTCCTCTCTATTTTAGATAACAGATCTAATTAAAATCAACTCAGTAAGCCCTACACCTAAGGCCACCCAATCAGGCAGAGGGAATAAGTCGGAGAAGGTCTTCCAAGGCTTCACCGCCGCCATCAACAACAGATCGTCGCCTCCACCGTCATAGCCATGGCTTCTCTGCGCGCACAAAGTATTCCCAGAGGTGCGTATTAATCAGTGTCATTAGCATATCAAATTAGATCTAATCTGGATTAATTAGTAGCTAAGTTAAGATCCTTAGCACTATCAATATTAACATTGGTATTAGAGCCACCTAGCTGCACTAATAATTTCGGATTCTAAGTTAATTAAGTTGTGAGTTCAGTTACTTAGAGAAATCAGAAAAAAAGAGGAATCAGATTAGGGTTCGAGTTTCAAAACTCAGATCAAACTCTGAGTTCACTGAATCCGAACCATGGCTAAGAAATTGAGAAGGAGACTTAGGGTTTGGATCCTAACTCAGATTCAAAACTCAGTCTAAGGATTCAAACCAAGAACACAGAGGGGATTGAAGTTATTCGGTCCAATCCTAACCCAGAAATCCCCAAATTTCAGCAACTCGAAACCCTAACCCTAAGATTAGAAGGGGCGAGAGGACTTACCCAACGGTTGTCCTCGTCGCAGCCACCACCGGAGGCTCGTCGTCGATCTCGACAGCACAGTCCTCCAGGTAGCCTTCGCCAGGCCGCCACCTCGCGTGCGCGTGCTAGGGCTCTCTCAGGGCGCCACTGCGGTGCCTTTCGTCGGCGACGCATCCACCCGAGGGTGGGCGTGGACACCGGCGAATGGGCTCGAGGCGGTGCCACCGGGCCTTCATGGCCGTCGCCCTCCTCCATATCTTCTTTGCTCGGTGCCGCTCAAAGGGGAAGAAAAGGGGAGAGGCGAATTATGACAGTGCTAGGGTTTTCGGTGGGATTAAGGATGACGGTGCTTCCTCGCCAGTCAGCGGCTGCCCAGCGAGTCGGCAGTGGTGGGCTCATCCTCGGATGAGCTCGCACAACGACGAGCGGCTCGTGGTGGTGGCCGGAGTAGTTCGTCGCTGGTCTCCCTCTCTCTCACATCGTGAGTGCCGCCGCCGCTTGGATAAGGGAGAGAGTGAGGGAGTGAATGAGGATTAGAGTTTGGGGGTCCAACATCGACGCCGGCTTTGTTTCCTCTAGACCGCAATTTTAGCTATTAGATCTTGGATCGACAGACACATTTCACCTAAGTAAAATTAGTTCAGTCGCTGCAAGGCGTCGGATCGTGATCCGACGGCTTGCGCGCGTTCGGCCATACCAACTAAACAACAACGGGCCTTCAGGCCCAGGCGGGCGTCTTAGAGGGCCAATTTGGGCTTTTTTCATTTTATGGATTTTTGCCATCAACATTAGCAAGCCCCGGGCCATATTAGTAGGTGGGCTGAGCCTCACAGGCCAACCACACTTTATCATTTTCAGAATTTTAGTGGGCTTTCGGGCCACTCTATCTCAGAGGGCTAGTACCCATGTTGGTCTCCCCCCTCAGTTTTTTCATTTATGAAATTTTAGTCACTGAGCCTTCGGGCCAATTTAGCTTAAGGACTGATGTAATCGAATGCCCAAGAAGAGGGTGAATTGGGCTCCTTTTCAAAAATTTAAAGTAATAAAAACTTAATTACTAAAAGCCCAACTCCCTATGCAAATAACCTATGCATTCAAGTGAATAGTAACTTTGCAGTATATGAAATGCATACGTGTAAGGGGAGAGGAAGAAAGCGCAAACTCCCGAGGAGACACGAAGACACAGTGATTTATCCCGTGGTTCGGTAAGATCGTCAAAATATTCCTACATCCACGTTGTGGCACCCACCAAAGGGTATAGCCACTCCCAAGTCACCGAGATCAGAGATCTTCATTATACTTCTCCGTTTGCCAACCTCGGCAAAGTGGAGCTCAAGCCTTGTACAAGTTGGATCCTCTGGGCTTCCACAACTGTCTTGGCAAGCTCCGGAAGGCTCTCTCCAATACAATCACCAAGGGACACTCCCTTACAGCTCTCACTACACTAGAGACTCCAATCACCAAGAATGGAAGCACACAAGCACTATCTCTAGCAAGTTCTAGCCTATCTCTTGGTGTGTAAATGATGTAGAACTAGTAGCTCAATGTCTTGAATGCTTGAGAATGTGTAGAGTAGCTCTGGTTGTCAAGACTTGTTGAATAGACTGGTTGAAAGGGTATAAATAGCTAGTCTCCACGAAATAGCCGTTGGAAAAGTAGGCTGACATCACTATTTTGCGAACACCGGATGATCCGGTGTTCTCCCTTCAGTTGTCATCAGTCGAATACAAATTAGCTGATGTCACTGTGTCAGATATGACCATTGATGGACCGATGTTACACTTGCCTTCTCATCGGATGATCCGGTGGCACTTCATCCAGAATTGGTCCAGAATTAATGCTTACTGGGGTTATCGACCGATGTGTTATCAATTATACATCGGATGGTCCGGTGTTACACTTGGTCCAGGGATATTGCTTACTGTACTGATGGACCGACGTAACATTCCCTTTATCATCGGATGATCAGGTGAGTACTTAGTTATGAGGTCTTCTTCTTCTGCTAAACCAACTCGACCGATGTATTGTTTTCTGGACATCGGTTGATCCGGTGAGTTGATTTTGTCTGCTTCGAGTTGTTCTAAGTAATTCTTTTGGAATTTGTTCGATTGACCTCTTAGACATTGGTTTGAAATGTTCTTCTGATGATTACCAAATCTTGAGTGCTGTTAATTTTGGTTGAATAATTTTGACATATGAGCTTTTTCTTCTAATCTTCGTAAAAATCGATTGACCTCATAGAATGATTTGTTAAGGGGTCTCCAATCATATCCAATGAGCAGTAGATAATATTCATATAGATTTCATTAAGTGGAATAAGTGATATGAGAGACCTTGCATCCACAAATTCATTAGTAATATCCAACGGTTGTCATTAATCACCAAAACCATACCTCATGGGGGCCTAGATGCTTTCAATCTCCCCCTTTTTGGTGATTGATGACAACACAACAAGTAAAACATAATAGTAATGAATTTAAGAATACGATACTCAAGAGGATATGCAATAAGTACAAAAACCATTATACGAAACTTGAAGGCTCAAAAGCGATCAATAACTCGAAAGCTCAGCAATCAATAACTCAAGAGAATTAAGTGGCACACAAATACTCAATGAATAGCAAAAGAGTAGCAAATCTCCAAAATTACAAAAGCAGCGAAAACACCAAATTACAAAAGACTCCCAAAAAGATAAACTCCCCCTGGGACTAAGCTAACCCTCCCTATGACTCTTCTCCCCCTTTAGCATCACGGCACCAAAAAAGAAGTCGGGTGCCTAAGGATCCTGAGCGCTCGGGGCGATGACGAACTGGTCGCCGTCGGGGGTGCTGTCGTCGGAGCTACTTCCTGCTGCTGCTGAGGCTGGAGTAGCAATGACGGGAGCTGCGGGAGCTGCTGTCGGTTCCTGCTGAGTCTAAACTGCTGGCAACGGGGCACTGACAACGGACGCCGGAGTCTGTTGGAAGAGCGTCGCAGTCGGCAGGGGGGAGTGGATAGGTGCGCCTGGAGCAAGCAGAGGGGACATGCTGATCGTCGGGATCGGTGTGGTCGACACTGGTGCTGAGACTGGAGCCAGGACAGGCGGACCTGGAGCTAGACCTGGAAGCTGCGACAGTAGAGCAATCTCGGTCTGCGCGTAGAGGTTGGTGATCAACCCCAGGATGCCTATCATAGCCTGTTGCGTCTGTTGCTGCTGGTCGAGAGAACGCTGGTGCATCTGATCAATCAGTCCAGTCAGCCTATCAATGTCCTCTCGCCTCTCATGGCCTATCTATCGCTGCATCTCCTGCTGCTGCTACTGGAGCTCCAAGAGACGCGCAACCTGCTCAGCTTGGGCCTGCTCAGCTGCAAGCCTATCCAGACGCTGCTGCTCAACCATCTGCTGGAGTAGAGAAGTTAGCTCAGATTGCTGAGAAACCTATGCCTCAGACACCGGAGGTGGAGTAGGAGGTGGCACAGTCGAGCCTCCAACCTCCGCGTCATGCTGCATGGGTGAGGGGGGAGGTGGGAAGTACTCCTCGACACTGTCACTAGTGTCTCTCTCGGACCAAATGTGCTATAGATCTCCACCCTGAGCCTCAGCCTGTGCCAGTCCCTCATCTTCCTTCTCCAGGTCTGACCAATCTTCCTCAGATAGATGAGCACGAACCTGACGCTCAACTGGAAGGCCAAGGCGGCGGTCTCCAGGAGCTGGAGCACGGTAGTGCCCGAACCGTGTGACGCTCTCGTCAGTGAGACTGTCACGCACGGCGGACCCCTTTGGTGCTATCAGGTAGAGGAGGTGACTAATCCAGTGGCCAAACACAAGCTGCCTCATCATCCCAACTCCATCAGTGATTACGTCCTCCATCTCAGAAATGAGAATGTCCACAATGTCGAACTCCATCCCGTTCATGACATAGAACAGGAGAGTCTGCTGCAAGCTGGTGAACCCCACAAGGTATTCGGACCTCGACAGAAGTGTGCAGCGCAAGGCAAGGTACACAGTGCGCGCAGCTGGAGTGAGTAGAGCCGGTACCCTCGACTGGTCTGGAGAGAAGGGCTGAGCGAACAGTGAGCGTATCTCCTCAAGCGGTGGTGCCACACCTCCAGTGAGTGGCCTCCTCGGTGGGTCAGCCTGTCCATACACTCTCTCGTGTAGGCATGTGTCGTGAAGATCCACTCCTAGTAGCTGTCCCAAAGTCTGTCGAGTCAAGTGATGATGTTGGCCCATGAACATGAAATCAATGGATTTGCGGCCCTCAGAAACGTAAAGTGTACTCGGACCCAGTCCTCCACGTAGGCACCCCTCTCGTAAGACATCAGCTCCACTAGCCCTCTATACCTCTCAAAGTAAGGGTGTATCTCTGTCCCGGCTACAAGTGCAAGCTGATCCCAGTCAAGAAAGTTATGCTAGAAGAGCTTATGGCCCGACGTATGTAAGTATCGTACAGCGATGCATGTGTTAGGGTCCAAAAGCGGCTGTCCACAAGTGACTCTCTGGGCTGCAGGAACCACTCCTCAAGTAAAATGCTCCACATGAGCTTCTTGAGATGCTTGGCCTTCAACTTACTGTAATCTGTCAGGCGGACACCCTCACCAACACAGACGTTGGTGTCCATCTCATAGACGGCTCTCTGGGCTGCCCTGTCCTCCCGAAGGTTAGCTGCTGACGGTCTCAGTCTCGGGGCTGCAGCTGGATGACCACCACGGGTCCTGATCGAGCGCCAGCGAACAAGCGGCACCTCGGGCTCCTCTTCCTCCTCTGGTTCCTCAGGCACCGGAGGCTGCCTTTGTCAGGCCTCCCGGATCCTCAGCGATCCTCCTTGGCCTCGCTCTCGCTCCTCAGCGGCGTGAGCGGCCATCAAAGCTTTCTTCGCCTCCTTCGACATCTTTTGCTTTTTAGCGGCCATCTCCTCAATAGCCTTGCCCTTTCCCTTCTTGTCACGGCCCATGACGATGATGAAGATGAGCATGCGGGACGATGAGCTCGGGCGCACGAGACGGCGATGCAAAGATCGTCACGGTCGGGGAACCATAGCGATGAAGATGAAGTGGTGGCTGGCGCGTGGAGTGGAGTGGTGGCGCCTGGTGAAGGGCGGCGGCAGTGGTGCAGCGGCGGTTGTGCTTGGGGCGCAGTGGCGGCGGCACTTAGGGTGGTGGTGGTCGGACAGTGGTGGCGGCTAGAGGGCGGCAGCGCTGGAGGGCGGCAGCAGAGGTGAGGCGTCGGGGGCGGAGAGCTAGGTCGGGGAGAGATAGAGTGAATTGAAGGGGCGCGCTAAATAGGTGGGGCCCGAACCCTAGCTCAAATTTTAACATCGGATGAACCTACGTTAGATGAGGGCTGCATCGGTCGAATAGTACAGTAAGGGTATTCCAGAGGCACCATTGACACTGGATGATCCGATGTGGAAAAGATTTGCATCGGTTGATTTTGCCTCAACTCCAGAAAAGTGAACATTGTATACACCGATGTTTCTCATAATGAACTCATCGGTTGATTTGGCTTTCTGACAGAGCTGACCCTTGGCAGTTGAGCACAAACTGATCTGATGAGGGTTATGCCCTAAGCATCGGATAATCCGATGACTACAAAACAGCAACATCCCATATATGTCTTTTGACTTAAACACACAGCGAGAAACACAAGTCTTAGGACTTTTTGGGTAACCCCTTACCCCTCAAAAAGACTAGTTGCCAATAACTTGGCTAAGCCCTAAAGCAAATAAAACACTGAAAAAATCAAGGAAGAAAACATCCAAATAAAATGTAAGGCCCATGATTTGTGAGCTAGAGGATGAAAACTTCTATCTCTTTAAAGCATGTTCCTTTAGGCATTAACGCACCTAACATTTTGTTCTTTCCACATCATATGAGTTGAGATATTGCATTTCAAACAAGTCTCTTTCTCATGAAGTGGGTTCCCCTTTGTGACAATCTACCGTATGCAATGCCAAACAATTTATAATGCAAGAAATTAAACGTGAGTGCAAGTCTATATGACAGGCATCATGCAAGACATAAATTAAATCTATCTTGCCAAATTTGAACCTTTCAAAGGCTTCTTTAGGTAGAGCCACTCTCCAAGCCTTGGGGAAACCCAAAGGAACCTCCATCCCAAGCTAACCCTTGCTCACCCCTATTCTTTGAAAGTTAGACAAGACCTATATGTGATGCATTCTTACATGACCATAGCAACTTACATGATGTTCGATGCATCTAGCACATTTAATTCACTTCTTAGTCTAGAAAAAGTTTTCTCATAAAGTGGTTTAGTGAAGATATCCGCCAATTGTTCTTCGGAACTAACAGCTCGCAAGGAGATGTCTCCCTTAGCTTCATGGTCTTGCAAGAAATGATGGCGAATATCGATGTGCTTAGTGCGGGAGTGTTGAACGGGGTTCTTAGCAATCTTAACCGCACTTTCATTGTCACAAAGGAGAGGCACACAACCAAATTTAATACCAAAGTCCAAAAGAGTTTGCTTCATATAAAGAATTTGGGCACAACATGCACCGGCCGCTATATATTCCGCTTCCGCACTGGACAAAGCAACGAAATTTTGCTTCTTGGTAGCCAAGATACTAGGGAACGACCAAGCAAGTGGCACCCACCAGAGGTACTCTTGCGATCCACACGACATCCGGCAAAGTCCGAATCTGAGTAACCCAAGATATGGCATTTTGCACCTTTAGGGTACCACATGCCTACACTTGGGGTATGCTTGAGATACCGAAGTATCCTAAAGACCGCCTTCTGATGCGATTCTTTAGGTGCCGCTTGAAAGCGAGCACACAAGCATACACTAAACATGATACCGGGCCTAGATGCGGTAAGATAAAGCAATGAACCAATTATAGAATGGTAATTAGATTGGTCAATAGGTTTACCATCCTTATCCGCGTCGAGATGACAATTTGTTGCCATTGGAGTACTTCTTGAGCTACAATCTCCCATCTCAAATTTCTTCAAGAGGTCCTTGGTACACTTTTCTTAATAGATGAAGGTTCCCTCTCGAAGTTGCTTGATTTGAAATCCAAGGAAGAAGTTGAGCTCTCCAATCATCGACATCTCGAATTCACTAGACATCATTTTGCCAAACTCATGGCTAAAAGCTTCGTTAGTTGAACCAAAAACAATATCATCGACATAAATTTGGCAAATAAATAGTTCTCCGTCGATGTCCTTGGTGAAGAGTGTAGTGTCCACCCTCCTGATCTTGAATCCTTGCATGATCAAGAAATCCTGTAGTTGTTCATACCACGCCCTAGGTGTTTGCTTGAGCCCGTAGAGCGCCTTGTGCAACCTAAACACATGATTAGGATTCCTCGGATCTTCAAACCCGGGAGGTTGTTCAACATATACAAGCTCATTAATATAACCATTAATAAATACACTTTTCACATCCATTTGATAAAGCTTTATGTTATGATGTGATGCAAAAGCAAGAAGTATATGGATGGCTTCTAGTCGGGCGACCGGAGCAAATGTCTTCCCAAAGTCTAGTCTTTCAACTTGCGAGAAACCCTTGACCACAAGTCTTGCCTTGTTGCGGACCACAACACCGTTCTCATCTTGTTTGCTGCAGTACACCCACTTTGTTTTGATGATGTTCTTGTCCTTGGGTCGCTCCTCCAACAACCAAACTTCATTGCGGATGAAGTTGTTGAGTTCTTCTTGCATGGCCATCACCCAATTTGGATCTTGGAGTGCTTCCTCAATGTGAGTGGGTTCTACACATGGAACAAATGAGTAGTGCTCACAAAATGTAGCGAAATGGCGAGAACGTGTACTTACTCCCCTTGACGGACTTCCGATAATTTGTTCAATCGGATGCGCCTTGGAGATGCGTCCATGCCTCATAAGTGGTTGTGAAGCACTTGGCGGTGGTGATGCGTTTCGCTCTTCTTGTGGTTGGACTTGATCATAGACTTGTTCTTCTTCTTGATGTTGTGTAGCTTGTGAATCTTGTGTCGGCAACGGATCATCCTTTTCTTCTTCAACAACTTGAGGTGCCATATATGTGTTGATGTTGGAACTTGAAGCTCCCCCTTGATCATGGCTCTCCTCAACTTTAGGCTTGATGTCTCCAATGGTCATGTTCTTCATAGCTTCTTGTAGAGGCTCATCATCTATTTCATCATGACCAAAACTCTCCTCTTGGGAGCCATTAGTTTCATCAAACTCAACATCACAACTTTCCTCAACTAAACCGGATGTTTGGTTGAATACTCGATATGCTTTTGAGTTTGATGCATAACCAAGAAAAACACCAACATCACATCTTCTTTCAAACTTACCAAGCCTTTTCTTGCGGTAGATGTAGCACTTGCACCCGAAGACTCGGAAATAGGAGATGTTGGGCTTTCTCCCAATGAGAAGTTCGTACGGGGTCTTTTGAAGTGGTCAATGTAGGTAGACCCGATTTGCGGCATGGCACGCCGTGTTGATTGCTTCGGCCCAAAAATTCTTGGACGTGCCATAGTCATCAAGCATTGCTCGCGCAAGAGTGATGAGAGTCTTGTTCTTCCTTTCAACGACACCATTTTGTTGAGGAGTGTATGTGGCCGAAAACTCATGCTTCACGGCTTCACGATCACACCACTCCCCAATGTTGTGGTTCTTGAATTCGGTGCCGTTGTCACTCCGGACCTTGATGATGGGAAGTTGAAATTCCCTTTGAGCACGGTTAGCGAAGGTCTTGAATACTTCTGGAGTTTCACTCTTGTCACCTAGAAACAAAGTACAAGCATAGCGAGAGTAGTCATCAACTATAACAAGACAATAGAGGTTGCCGCCAAGACTTTGATATGTGGACGGTCCGAAGAGGTCCATGTGGAGCAATTCAAGTGGCTTGGAGGTTGACACCATTGTCTTCATCGGGTGGTGAGAAGCAACTTGCTTCCCGGCTTGACAAGCGCTACAAAGCTTGTTCTTCTCAAATGTGACATCCTTCACGCCGGTCAAAATCCCGAGCTTGAATGACTTCTTGAGCTTGCTCATTCCAATGTGAGCTATGCATCGATGTCATAGCCAACCCAAACTCGTCTTGGTGAAAAGACAAGTGGTCAAGCTAGCATCCTTGTTGGAGAAGTCTACTAGGTAGAGATGTCCATGCCGAAATCCTTTGAAGATTAGTTCTTGGCTTGTTTCACTAGTCACAACAACATCATTCTTGCTAAAGGTGCACGTTAGTCCAAGATCACATAATTGTGCAATAGAAAGCAAATTGAAACTAAGTGACTTAACATACAATACATTAGAAATAGATAAATCATTTGAAATTGCAATCTTACCTAACCCAATTACCTTCCCCTTAGAGTTATCACCAAAGGTGACTTGTTCATGATTGTCGGGGTTTTCTATGGTGGTGACGTTGCCGGTTATATGTTGAGTGCACCCGCTATCAAGTACCCAATGCTTT
This sequence comes from Tuctoria greenei, assembly GCA_036927565.1. Classification (NCBI taxonomy): domain Eukaryota; kingdom Viridiplantae; phylum Streptophyta; class Magnoliopsida; order Poales; family Poaceae; genus Tuctoria; species Tuctoria greenei. Next base: position 204,827,317 of record JAYESD010000006.1, read on the forward strand.
CCTCTGGCTTTGTAGTTCACCTACACACATGAATTTAATTTTTGACTTTAGGCACCCAAGCCAACTTAGGTCCTTGTATGTGTGATACAAGTGTTTTTGGGACCCAAAGTTGCTTGGGGAGCTTCCCCTTCATGCCCTTCATGTCCTTGCCAATGAACCTTGCCTTCACCTTGCCATCTACTTTACTCAAGAGATAATAATGATTATTGAAAGTAGACTTGTAGTTAGTAGGCAATTTTGGAGAAGTTCGGTTAGGAAGAGGACACTCCCTTGTATGGTGACCGGTGACCTCACAATGTTGGCAATAAAAACCAACTTCCTTGATGAAGCTTGTTTTGAGCTCCGGTGAGGGCACCTTTCCTTTGTTGGGCACCGTGAATGATCCAAGTCCTCTCTTGTTGTAGGCCTTTGCTTGTTGTAAGAGGATTTCTTTGTGCTTGACTTCTCCCTTAGATAGTCTTGCCACACTAGTGCAGAGACTTTCAATTTCTTCCAACAAGTCCTTCTCCCTAGCATTCTCTTTCAAAGGCCAAGACTTGTGCAAGACATTAGTGGCATGAGAATTAATAGATACCTTATCATTAAGGGTTTCTTTCTTAATATTTTTCAATTCTTGATCAAGAACTTCATAAGCAAGGTTAAGTACTTGATGCTATTGGATTAACTCATTGTGCTTTCCCAAGAGTGCTTGGTGTGCTAAGTCAAGCTAATGATGATCTAGCTTGATTTGAGCATTATCCTCCTCAACTTGCTTGACATGAGATTTGAGCGTGTCATGCTCCTTAAGTATGCTTTCATACTTGTCAAGCAAATCGAGGTTAGCACTCTCAAGCTTAGCACGAGTTTCTTCAAGAGCCTTGACCTTACTCTTTTCTCTCTTAATGATAGTGTGGTATTCATTTATCAATGAAGTTAAGTCATCAGGGGAAAGCTCATCATCGCTAGAGTCATCACATACCTTAGTGTTACCTTTTGTCATGAGGCACATGGGAGGTGGATGAAGAGATGAATCATCATTGTTGGCAATGGCAAGGCCGACCAAGCTTTCTTCTTCCGCTTCACTCTCTTCATCACTTGATTCTTCGTCGGTGATCCATTCATTTGCCTCACACATGAACACCTTTTGTGGACCTTTTCTCTTCTTTGGGAAGAGCTTTGCCTTCTTCCCTTTGTCATGTTTCTTCTTCCCAAAGGATCTTAGTTTGGGCTTTACCTCTTCTTCATCATCTTCACTATCTTCAAGCTTGCGATGCTTGCCCTTGTGGTTCTCTCTTCTTTTGTCTGGTTTTGGACAATCATAGGAGATGTGGCCATTATCACCACAATTGTAGCAAGTCTTGTTGTCATCTCTCCTTGTTAGAAAAGCTTTCTTCTTGGGATCAAAGGTGTATCCCTTCTTGGCAATCTTGGAGTTCAAGCGAGAGAACTTTCTCATCATCAATGCAAGCTCATCATCGTCATCTTCACTTGATGCTTGCTCTTCTTCACTTGAGCTAGGCTCAACCACTTTCTTTTTCTTGGGATTTGTTTTCTTGGTGGAAGCCTTTAGAGCAATTGTCTTTGAAGATGATTCATCCATCATCCCAAGCACACTCACCTCATGAGCGTGAATCTCTCCAATAAGTTCCAAAACTTCAATGCGATCAAGAGATTCCTTTTGAAGCATGAAGTTGATGATGTTGTACTTTGGCTTAGGAAGGAGCATAAGGATCTTGCGGTTGATGAGTCCCTTGCCAAGAGAAGCAATATCAAGAGCATTAATTTCCTCAATAAGCACATTCAAGCGAGAAAACATTTCATTAACATTTTCATGAGATAGCATTTTGAACTCATCATATTTGGCTTTAAGCATATGATATTTTAGTTCTTTGACATGAGAAGAACCCTCATGAATTTCAATCAAGCAAGCCCAAATTTCACAAGCTTTTTCTTTTCTAGCAATCCTAGCAAATACATCTTGACTAATGCATTCATAAATAGCATTTCTAGCTTTAGCATCACAGTTGATTTGATCACCAACATAGTTATGCTCGCCAAACTCCGCATGGGTCGCTTCCCATACCTCGGGAGCAATAGCCTCTAGATAAGCACGCATGCGTGCTTTCCAATAGGCAAAGTTCTTGCCCTCGAAGATAGGAACCGAACCCCCATTCTTGGCCATTTTAGCTCTCTAGCGGTGAAGCTAGAATGATCCAATGAGCAACCTTGCTCTCATACCAATTGTAAGGATTGAATGCCCAAGAGGGGGGTTGAATTGGGCTTCTTTTCAAAAATTTAAAGCAATAAAAACTTAATTACTAAAAGCCCAATTCCCTATGCAAACAACCTATGCATTCAAGTGAATAGTAACTTTGTAGTATATGAAATTCATAAGTGTAAGGGGAGAGGACGAAAGCGCAAACTCCCGAGGATACACGAAGACACGGTGATTTATCTCGTGGTTCAGCAAGATCATCAAGATCTTCCTACATCCACGTTGTGGCACATACCAAAGGGTATAGCCACTCCCAAGTCACCGAGACCAGAGATCTTCACTATACTTCTTCGTTCGCCAACCTCGGCAAGGTGGAGCTCAATCCTTGTACAAGTTGGATCCTCCGGGCTTCCACAACCGTCTTGGCAAGCTCCGGAAGGCTCTATCCAATACAATCACCAAGGGACACTCCCTTACAGCTCTCACTAAACTAGAGACTCCAATCACCAAGAATGGAAGCACACAAGCACTGTCTCTAGCAAGTTCTAGCCTATCTCTTGGTGTGTAAGTGGTGTAAATGATGTATAAGTGGTAGCTCAACTTCTTGAATGCTTGAGAATGTGTAGAGTAGCTCTGGTTGTCAAGACTTATCGAATAGACTGGTTGAAGGGGTATAAATAGCCAGCCTCCACGAAATAGCCGTTGGAAAAGTAGGCTGACATCACTGTTTTGCGAACACCGGATGATCCGATGTTCTCCCTTCAGTTGTCATCGGTTGAATCCAAAATAGCTGATGTCACCGTGTCAGATATGACTATTGATAGACCAATGTTACACTTGCCTTCTCATCGGATGATCCGGTAGCACTTCATCCAGAATTGGTCTAGAATTAATGCTTACTGGAGTTATCGACCGATGTGTTATCAATTATACATCGGATGGTCCGGTGTTACACTTGGTCCAGGGATATTGCTTACTGTACTGATGGACCGACGTAACATTCCCTTCATCATCGGATGATCCGGTGAGCACTTAGTTATGAGGTCTTCTTCTTCTGCTAAACCAACTCGACCGATGTATTGTTTTCTAGACATCGGTTGATCCGATGAGTTGATTTTGTCTGCTTCGAGTTTTTCTAAGTAATTCTTTTGGAATTTGCTCGATTGACCTCTTAGACATTGGTTTGAAATGTTCTTCTGATGATTACCAAATCTTGAGTGCTGTTAATTTTGGTTGAATAATTTTGACATATGAGCTTTTTCTTCTAATCTTCGTAAAAATCGATTGACCTCATAGAATGATTTGCTAAGGGGTCTCCAATCATATCCAATGAGCAGTAGATAATATTCATATAGATTTCATTAAGTGGAATAAGTGATATGAGAGACCTTGCATCCACAAATTCATTAGTAATATCCAACGATTGTCATTAATCACCGAAACCATACCTCATGAGAGCCTAGATGCTTTCAACTGAGCTCCTACGAGTTTCGTCCGTTATAAGTTTTTCTCATTTTTAGAGAATTTTCAGTTTGGGCCTTATGGGCAAATTCACCCTTAATTAGTAAAAATATTTAATCTTTTTTTGAGAACATTAGAATACAATTTTTGGCTAAACTTTAGAGGCAGACATTTTATAAATTCAGTTAATACCTTTTCTCAGTGATTTTAGTATGGGCTAAAATTCATTTAGACCTATCTCTCAATTAAATTAATTAGGTTGAGAATAATTAAGCATTTTTTATACATTTGATATGTATTGTTTAGTGTATTTTGTTTCTTATTTAATTTATCATTGTGAGAAATTTAAGTTCATTCTCAGTATATTAATTTGGTTATGTTAAGTCATTAAGTATCATCACTCAGAAATTAAGCTTTCGCTGTGTACTCAGTATTGCATAGTAATATTTGTTGTGTAACAAATTTATACTATGCACTCAGTTTACTAAGTATTCATAGCAATTTTGTTAAGTAGCCAACGTGAACGATAAAATTGCTATGTCTCAGATCACTAAGTTAATGTACAGTAATTTTGATAATTACTATGTTCTTAGTTATTTAGTTGTATGAAAATTTTATTGAGTAGGCAACGTGAAAGATAAAATTTGCCACATTCTCAGTTATGAATGTTGTATTTTTTTGAGTAGCCAACGTGAAAGATAAAAGACAACATTTTTATTTAACTCAGTTATTTAGTGCATAGAAAGTTTCGTTCGAGTAGCCAACGTGTACGGAATTTGCTATGTGTTCTAAGTTATTTTGTGTTGTATTTTGTTAGAACAACAGAAAACGACTTTTCTCATTAGCTAAGTAATTTGAATCAGTTCATAGAAAATTTTGTTCGAGTAGCCAACGTGGAAGAGAAAATTTAATATGTTTTCTCAGATATTCTGAATGTCATATTTTGTTTTAACAACAAAAGACGACAATTCATCTCAGTTGCTATTATTCATATTAGTCCATAAAAAATTTTGCTCGAGTAGCCAACGTGAAAGACAAAATTTACTATGTTATCAGTTACATTATGTTTTGCCAAGTGGTCAACGTGAAAATCAAAACATAACACTTTAGTTTTTTTATTTCTAAGTCTTATTTCAGTTTATGCATTCTTTAAGTATTTCACTCAGTTGAATCCCCCATACTCAGTTAAACATTGTACTCAGTTTTAGTTTTATGTCTTATGAGATAGAGAAACTCAGTATGTTTTCGTCATAATGATGAAAGCATTTAGTTTGAGTATGATTTCTTTCGTACTTAGCGAGTCATTTAACATAATATGTTTGATGATTCAATTACTAAGCACATTCAGAGAGCGATTTCCGAATGTGTCACTGCCTCTTAGAACCTCCATTAGCAGAAAAGGTCAGTTTACTGACTATACTAAGTTTGATGCAAGTATTCTCACAAAAAAACTTGTAACTAAGAAACAAAATAGAGCCGTTGTGCGTGTGCACATACTCAGAATGACGAATAATTATGAATGCTGCTTTTTTCAAGTAGCCTACGTGAAAAACAATACATAGCATTTGTAACACTAAGCAAAGGCAATAGATTTTAGAAAAGCTCATTGCCATGAGCGATTTAGTATTAAAATAAGAGGAGGATACTCAAGAGAGGGATTAGGACCGTTAAAGTCGTTAATTGTCATTAAGCAAAAGTAGAAGCCAAACATGAACTCACATTAGTAATATAAGATGGCTTTATACTTATGCTTCACTAAGTTCTCAGTTTCTTTATTTACCCTCTTATTAAAAGAATTTTATTTAGTAATCTCGCTTGGACAACTAAGTCGAGTATGTCAACTTGATATACTTGTATGAATAAGTTGAGTCTTGTCTTTCGGCGAGACATTCTCATAATCCTCGCATGATTTTATAATCAAATTTCCTTTCAGAATGAACAAGTTTTAATAAGCGCATAAAAATCGATCGTGAAACATCTTCGAAATTATGGCTCTTTCGATAACGCCATATTTCGAGGGGGAGAATTGAATGCTCTATTTCTCAATCGATTACCCCTACTAAGAACTTACTACTCAGATGGATGCATATTATAAAACACTAAGATTAGAATTTGATCGTGAGGGGGAGTACTACGATCGGCGTACCCCGTATTCACTAAGAAATCAGTGAAGCCCTTATACTTAGTCGATTCCATTAGCTAAACGATCAAGATTCAAAACCTCTATTAACATGCTAAATCAAAATTTTAAATAGTTGATATTTTAAAACATCATATTAGGACATGACATAAATCCTCATTAAAACCATTAATGAGGTTGTCACTAAGTCAATTAGCCCAAACATTAGTAAGCCATCTCGATGGCTCTTCAGCAAGATAATATTGTTTTTATGATCTTGACCGACACTAAGTTTATGAAAATAATATATGCTAAGATTAGGGGGAGCAATGTAAGTCGAGTAAACGATCTTGACGAGAAGTGGATGCAAGATCCACCTCTATGACTCAAGTATCATTCTTCTCATTACGTGTTGTTATTAAGTCAACATATCTCATTATTGTTGACTCAACGCCCTTTGGTAGCTCTTCAGTGACGAAATTAAGTAAAGCTCCTGTTGCACAAGACATCTTAGTTTTCTATTTTGATCAAATTAGTCATCTACGATGAAGAGCAACAATCGCCTCAATTAGTAAATAATGCGTGAATAAGTGGATCTCGTTGAGAGATCAATATTCAAATGAAGGCTGATCTCACCTCATTTGAACTAAGATATATCAAGCTCTCATCCATCTGAATGGTGTCAAGCCATATAGGATCAAATAAGGCATAAGTAAGCCAATAAAGTTTGTAACTTAGTGAACCTTCCTAATGGAGCCAAATTAGTAGGTTGTCAAGAGTCTACACAAACACGTGACTCCAAAAGGAAAAGTTAGAAGTAGTAAGGACAGACTTGTGGCTAATAATTTCAGTAAGGAGATGTTGATTACGTTAATTCATTCTCAATTGTCTCAACTAAGGATTCGTTCAGAATCAGTATAATATTAGCAGCTCATTATAACTTAGTATTACATCAGATTGATGTAATAATGACGATTCTCAATTGAGATCTACGAGAGAACGTCTGTGTGATAACCAAAGAGTTGTCATTTCAGCAAAATAAACATATGAGATACAAGGTATCTCAAAGTTCTATAAGTAAATTAGTAAGTTTGAGTTATATTAAGTATTATGAGGATAAATTCAGTTTTCACTAAGTTTAGAATGAGAAATTAAATTTTCTCTCCTTTGTAGATGACGTTCTGCTGTTGAGTATAATGTCAATCTACTATTAGGTAAAAAAATAAGAGTTGTCCTCTGATTTCGATACTAAGAGGTATTGTGACTATTAGGCATACATGAGAGCGTACTTTAGTAGTACGGTATGTATGCGAACAGAGTTCGTCTGCTCAAAAAATTCAAGGTTAATTAGTATGGGAACTACTAAGAGATCGATCGAATAAAATGGGTTCCAAAGCTTTCTGCTGTCAAAAGCTCTCAGTTTGCTCATTAACCAACCTTGACATAGTCTACCGAGTTGTTTTGGCATTAATAAGTTCAATTCAGGTCACTGAAATGAAGATCAGTATAAGCTTGCAGTTTTGCAAGAGTTCATGCCTCATGATAAGTTTAGTATTATTGAAGAGCTATGGATCAGTAAAACTAAGTTTCTACGAGATGTGTAGTAAATTCCACATTATGAATAACACTCGCAGATGGAGCTTTATTATGAAAAAAGGTCCAAACCAAAGGTAATTGCACCATGATCGATGCACACCAACTTAGTGATGAGGCCGCTAAGCGAACAAAACAAGAAAACCCGGACTAAGAAGTGGTAGACAACATAAACCACATAAGTTACTCGTACTTCTGAGACAACATGTCAAATGTGCAGCCAAACACATTGACATCAGTTGTGTGTTGGAAAGAAGTATATCCAGGATCATACTTAGCTTTGATTATGAGCAATTAGATTCATGTGAATCCTCGCGGTATTGCATACAAAAGGGACTTCTACCCAATGTGTTTCGTAAATACATAACGCGCATGGGTTTAAGGAAGAACATATGACCTCCTAGGTACTTAGGGGCCAAACTCAGAATTAGTGTATGTTTCTAAGTGTGAGATGTAACGTGGTTGTCGGGTCAAGCAGTACGTAACTGGCTGTTTTCGATTTGTCGTGCCCTTTATATCAAGCATGAGGAGATATACGTTCAGTTTTGTTTTGAGTTACTAAGTTACTTAGTTCCGTACTCAAAGGGGAAATGTTAGAATGTGAGTATGTGACAACACAGAAAAAGATAATAGGAGTCGGTTATTTTGTAACCAACTCAATCTCTTAGAATCTCCCCTACGGTGTTGATCGGGACACCCCAATCGTAACAGTTGGAGACCCTCTCGGCTGCTCCCTCATCTATAAATAGATGGGGCCCTCTCTAGTTTAGATAACAGATCCAACATCAACTCAGTAAGCCCTACACCTAAGGTCACCCGATCAGGCAGATGGAGAAAGTCGGGGAAGGTCTTCCAAGGCTTCACCGCCGCCATCAACAACAGATCATCGCCTCCACCGTCATAGCCATGGCAGACTCCTGTTCTCTGCGCGCACAAGGTATTCCCAAAGATGCGTATTAATCAGTGTCATTAGTATATCAAATTAGATCTAATACGGATTAATTAGTGGCTAGGTTAAGATCCTTAGCACTATCAATATTATCAATATAATTGTCTAGGTGAGACGCACCCAGTGACATTGTTACCAGCCGTGTGCTCTGCTCCACCGCAAACCACCACCACCAGCAGTTCAGCACCAACGGGGTCCCAGAGGCCGAGAGGCGCCTGCCCAGAAATGGATTTTTTTATTAATATACGATTTTTAAACGTTTTTAATATAAATAACACACAAAATGAAAAAATTTCAAAACTAACCCACTTCGTATGTGTCATGGACGAAATTTAAATTTCGTATATGGCACATACGAAATTCAAATTTCGTATATGTCAGATACGAAATTCGTTTTAAGCTGGCGCAGATATGTTTTATTGAGTTTTGAACCTCATTTTATGAAGCTTTAGAGTAAGAATTTGAAAGTGTTTCCAAAATACAAAATGTAGAATAGATTGTGAAGTTATTTATGCAATGAGGAACATATTGTTGTAGTATTGGGAATCAAAAGTTATTGAATATTGAATTGTGTAATACGATCACAATCATTCAGTTTATGTGATCGTAATACCAACTTCGAAAATCAATATCTCTCAATTAAATGTGGATGAAATATATTGGAAATCTATTCCTTAGACTCACCAAAACTAATACTATAATTTATGTTATAACAATTTGGAGCAATTGTACCTCTAAATATTTCAAAACTGAGGTTTAAAACTCAATAAAACGTACCTGCGTCAGCTTAAAACGAATTTCGTATCTGACATACAAAATTTGAATTTCGTATGTGCCACATAAGAAATTTAAATTTCGTCCATGACACATACGAAGGTGAGTTAGTTTTGATTTTTTTTTTCATTTTGTGTGTTGTTTATATTAAAAACGTTTAAAAATCATATATTAATAAAAAAATTCCCCAGAAATGAGCCCTCCTCAGCGAGCTGCGTGCTGGCTTGTGAAACGAGAGGCCGGCCATTCCGTTTCGGAGGGGCAGACATGCCACGCCTCTCGTCGGTTGGTCCAGCGTTGGTCCTGCAGATCAACGTGCCAAATGTGAGGAATCAAGAGATCCATCGGAATCCCCAAAGCTACACGAGCATGCAAATGCATTGTTCTTACAGATAAAATGTGGTTGTTCCGCCGCTTTTATTAAATAAGGTAGGGATTATAAATGTTGCTCACATAGTTAGCTCAGTGAGATTAATAAAAATGCACTAGTACAAAAACAGCCATTTTATAACTGCAATCTGTATCGGTTTTAGAACCGTACTGAAAACTTGGTGCTGATAACAAAGGATATCATATGATTCCAAAACATATATTTTGTTTATCTGATTTCGCTGCTAACTCCATCTGAAATCTGAGCTCAACCCTGACAGCAACGGTCAAAGATGATAGGGACAAAGATACAGGACGCTGATAAATTCACAGGAACGTACGTATCTGCTAATCTAATAGTATCTGCCGTCCCGCTGATCCGGTCTCTATATAAAACCCCCCGCCTCAATCCTCGCCAAACACCACCGCGTCGTCTTCTACTTAGTCGTTTCCATCCCTCTGCTCCCTACTCTAGAGTGCTTCTCTTTGGCTCTTTGCACAGCAGCTCCACATTCTCTCGTCGTCTCCTTGGAGGCTTGAACCCTTCACCGTAAGCAGGACGCTACTGAGACCTCGAGGGGCTCGCGCGCGCGGCTAGAGCTGGCGAACCATCACCACTTTCCGGGAGCAGCGGCGGCGGCGGCAGGGCCGCACCGGCCGCACGACGCGACGTCGCAGCTGGCCCGTCCCGTGGACTCGGAGGAGGAGCGCAACCGGTTCCAGGTGCTGCTCCTGTACGAGGCCCTCAACGCCGGCGACGCGCTGCGGGCGCAGGAGCTGCTGGCGCCCGACCTCGAGTGGTGGTTCCATGGCCCGCCCGCGCGCCAGCACATGATGCACCTCCTCACCGGCGCGGAGAGCGGCGGCGGTGGCTTCGCGTTCTCCCCGCGCTCCGTCGAAGCCTTCGGGTCCACCGTCATCGCCGAGGGTGCCGACGACGCGCGCCAGCTCTACTGGGTGCACGCCTGGACCGTCGGCCCCGACGGGGTGATCACCCAGCTCAGGGAGTACTTCAACACGGACCTCACCGTCACTCTCCTATGCGCCACCACCTCCGCCAAGAACGCCATTGCCGCCGCTCCGCAGGGCGCCTCTTCGTCGGGCCCCCAATGCTTGTGGCAGAGCCGCCGCGCCGACCGCGCCCACAAGTCGCTGCCCGGCCTCGTCCTTGCCATCTGAGATTGAGAACAGAGATAATAAACCGGCATCCGCTCCTTGACCCTTTAGTATATTATTGCAAGATAAACCTAATGCTTCCTCCATTACGGCGTTGCTTAGCTTATTCTTGAGATTAGCAACGTCAACGTGTTAAGAACGGGAATCGGTAGCGTGATTAGCCCGAGTCGTGGATTATGATGTGTGTATTTCCATTACTGCTACGGTGATGGTTTATTATATATGGCGGTCTTTAAAAGTGATGGTTCAGTGCAGTTGAATGTTAGTTGCTTGTACTGGATGGTAATGCGCTGCTCGTGTTCTGAACTTCTGCTTTCGGTGCCTTTTTTTTTAAAAAAAAATTATAAATCCTTCATTCCTTGGGTCTCGTGGGCACCGTGCTTATTTTAGTCTGACCGCAAACTTCAACCTTTTCGAGTGACCAGCCTACTAGCTACTACTCACTATGGTAGGTGATTCATCAGTGTAAGCATACATGGGATCCAGAAACTGAAGTGTCTGTCTACGAACGGTGCTACCCAAATTTACCTTATCTGAAAATTGCCATATGCATCACTCCGCTTGCACAGCTACCCAAATTCACCATCTCTGAAAATTGCCATGCATCACTTCGTTTGCACAAAGAGTGAACATATACGATTTCGAAGACGATAGAAACACCCCGAAAAATACGGGGCAAGTCACAAGGATACGGCTTCCTTCCTCCCGTTATGTGTTGCTGTGTGCTCCTACTAATATGTCAAAATTTATTGATCTCTACATAAATATTCAATTCAACTATCATACCTTCACGACAGACAAGATTATAATACATCAGTGAGAGCACACATGTGAGCACAAATACAGAAGGACGCCGCGTCCAGTCCCAAGTGTTGCTTTCGATGCCCAAGATAAAGAGGATCTCTGACATGGGAGATATCGAGGATTCCGGAGAGCTCCCGAAGAAGAAACACCAAGTTCGGAACTTCCTCGCCCCTCGCATTCACCGTTTTCCACAGTTTTTCTTTGATACTGACCGTTTCCCACTGTTGCGCCATGCCTTTCAATTGGACGTCATGTTCAGAAATCTTTTCATGATGGAAAGAGTAATCAGTGCAGTAACCGATCCATTTTTTGTTCAGAATCTGGTTTCACACGCTTTACTTATGCAGTTCCCAGGAAACGATGCTGTACTAGCAATTTTTATCTGCAGGCCTGGATGCAGCCATGACAGCCATATCAGGTCAGACTCCAAAAGAAAAGAAATCATGCTTCATGCCCACAGTTGCTTAGCGTAAAAAGTAAAAAAAAAAATGAAGACAAAATAGCAGATTTCATCTATTTTTTCCCTAAAAAATTCTTCTAAATATTTGCGTTAGCATATGACATGAACAATTTGCATTCCTATTATAATTTTGCAGTTGAAACTCTGTTATGTCGCGTGTTTGAATGCCCAGGCGAGAGATTCTGGGTCCGGCAATGGTGTTTAGCATGAGGAGGAAGGCCACTGAGCCGTGAGCACACAGCACGCAGGCTGTTAAGCATCCTCAGCTCGTGCAAGCCCAGCCCGCCCTATGTTACTCCATAGCAGGCTGGCCGCAACCAGCCACAGTTAACGGGCCGCCATCACACAGGATGCAGTAGTTCTACTGCTACTGTAGCCAGTAGGCCAGTACAGTAGTTCTCTTGCCAGCGTGGCACGGCACGGACGCTCTGAGTGAACCTGAATGTTTTGACCTCACGCTCGGTGCCGTCCACGCGTCACCAGAAGTCCACAAGGCAAGGCGAGTGGTGGCGTAGTGAACGACTCACCTGGCGTCCCGTGTGTCGGGTGTTGCCGTCGACGAGTTGGGCATATTTTGTTGGTTCCGCGCTGCTGCAATGGATAACACTAGTCCCGTGCGTGGGAGGTCGCCGTCGAGCGTCGACGAGTTGTGTAGTACGCTCGTGTACTATCGTCACGGCATCCGAGAATGGTCCCCTCGACAACAGCAACATTCTGATGCGGCGGCGCTAAAATAAAGCACGGCCACGTTGTTTGCGGCCGGCGTCAACGAGCACTCTGAACTTTCAGATAACGGACGGGGAACGGCGAAACTAAGATAAGACGCAGTTTTGTTCTGCGAACCGCTGCAAAAGCGGCCAGCAATCGATATCCAGGCTTCGCTCCGGCGTTATCGTGGTCATCCGTCGGCGGCCGAGACGACAGCGGCTCAGTGTTCTTCGGACCCTGCTCCTGTCCTGCCGGTCGAGTGCAATGGTCATTGTAGCTTGAGATCGCCGTCTCCCTTCTGTCTCCCCCTGCGCTTCAGGGTTTCTTGCGACAGCTGCCCACGCATCGGATGTACTGTCACGGTTAACGATCCCGAATGCTAAATCCGAATTCCCTCTTTCTTGTCTCTAGTATGCTATAAGGGGCAACCATAGCAGCCTGAACAAGATGCGGAGTTGCAGAGTGCTGCCCTGTCGATCTGTCTCGTTGTGCGTAGACCCCGTCTCCATCCATCGCATCCTCCGTACCACTGCCTCTCTCTTGTTCATCTCTGCCCCGATGCACACTATTCTGGATTCCCTTGTATCTTATCACTCCATCGTTTAGTGACAGGCGCAGAGCAAGCAGAACGGCGAGGGCATGCCAAGCACATGCCCCGGCCGCTATACTCGGAGCCCTGTTTGTCGCTGGCGAGACGGAGCAGTCGGGCGTCGACTAAATCGGCTCGCGGTCGCGGCACACCTGGTGTGCTGTGAAAGGCGAGACTCGTCGGAGAGACGAGACGAAACGAGAGGCACGGGGGCTACTCATCCGGCTGGGCCGCTGGCACCACGCGAAACCTTCTCTGTCTCCGTTCTGCTCCTTCCCGGTTCTTTCGTTAGATCTGTTATCTATGTGTGAGACTACAACTAATGGGTACAAATATGACGTTTGAGGAGCAGCTTTTTTCACGAGATAAGGGTAGAATGGTATGATCTCGTTTCTGAAGGCAACAATTTAAATACTGATGGAATGTGTGTTGGAATTAATGGGCTTGGCCCAATATTAATTCAGAAATAAATCCTAGAAAATCTCAAAGGCCCATTAGGGCAAGAGGGAGTGGTGCTAAGTGTTTAGTCCCACATGGGAAGTGGAAGTGGAGCAACCCCTACATATAAGGGAGGTTGCTCTTCCACTCTTTGAGTGAGAGAGAAGAGAGGAAGAGAGGGGTGTCCCACGCGCGCTCCTCCTCCTCGCTCGCCCCGCCCCGCCCCGCGCGCGCGCGTGTGTTCGTGTGAATTCGAGCCTCGAGCCGAGCCCAGATTTTATATTTTTGCAGAAAATTAAATTGGGCTTTTGGGCCTCCGAATTTTTGGGGCTACCGAGTCAGAGTCCAAGTCGTTAGAGACGGACGCGTCTACGACTGCGGAGTCGGTTAGGATCCAGATCGCATACGAACCGCCTCCTGGGACTCTATAAATACGGGCGTCCGCGGTACGGCAGAGAACCCCACGATAAAATCGTTCCCACATTCGCGTTCCTTGCGCCGCCTTCTAGTCTACTCCATCCCGAGCGCCGGCGTGCACCGACGACCGGGAGAGCAGGTCTCCGGAACCGCTCGCCCTTGCGATCCTGCACCGGGAGAGGGCGAATAAGGTTTTTGGGAAGCGCACTGCGCGACTGCTCGCGTTCTTCACCACGGCTCGTCTACCGACCAGATCGGGCGCTGCGGCTCAACGTCGTCATCAACGCCTGCAGCGGCGATCTACAGCGGTGCGATCGACTTCAAATCGGTACGCGTTATTTCTCGTCCCGTCTGTCCGCCGATCGTTGTTGTTTTTCTCGTATTTTTCCGGAATTATTCAGTAAATTGCCTCTTACTTTCCAACAATCCAAAAAACCTTAATAGGCAATTTCCTGAATTGAACATGATGACTTTGGCCGATGCACTGAGGGCGGAGAAATTCTCTGGCGTGCACTTCAAGAGGTGGCAAGTTAAGGCCACGCTCTGGCTCCAATCGCTGAAGATCTTCTGGGTAACTGAGGGCAGGCCTCAAGGTCCTTTGTCTGTTGAAGAACAGACAAAGTTCGAGGAAGCCAATTCTGCCCTGAGAGGATGCATTCTAAGCGTTCTTGATAATAAACTCTGTGATGTCTATCTGACAGTCACAGATGGGAAGGAGCTCTGGGATGCACTTAACGCTAAGTATGGTGCAGCCGATGCAGGTGGTGAACTGTATATCATGGAGAATTTTCATGACTATAAGATGGTTAACAACCGTCCTATAGTTGAACAAGCTCATGAAATACAGTGCCTTGCGAGAGAGCTCAATCTCCTTAAGTGTCCTTTACCCGACAAGTTTGTGGCTGGGTGCATTATTGCAAAGTTACCTCCATCATGGAGGAACTTCGCTACAGCCCTCAAACACAAGAGACAGGAAATATCAGTTGAAAACCTGATAGCATCTCTTGATGTTGAGGAGAAGGCTCGGGCTAAGTACGCTACTGAGAAAGGAGGTGAGGGTCAATCTAGCGCCAATGCTAATATGGTGCAGAAACCCTATGTCAAGAACAAAGGGAACAAGTCTCTATTCAAGCCAAACAAAACTACTGCTTTCAAGAAGAAGAAGTCAAACAAAGCCAATGATGGCTGCTGCTACACCTGTGGGGAGCAGGGACATATTTCCAAGAACTGTCCTGAGAGGGCAGATCGCAAAGGGAAAAAGAATGTCAACATCGTGACATCCAGCAATGCAGATGGTTCGTCCGGGATTCCGCCGTCCTAATGGGGAATGGGTCACATGCTTCTGTTCGTGGTGTTGGCACGGTCGATCTGAAGTTCACTTCGGGAAAGATTGTCCAGCTGAAGAACGTGCAGCATGTCCCTACTATGAACAAGAATCTTGTTAGCGGTACCCTTCTATGTAGAGATGGGTTTAAAGTAGTTTTAGAGTCCAATAAAATAGTTGTGTCTAAGCATGGACAATTTATTGGTAAAGGCTATGAATGCGGAGGCCTGTTCCGCTTTTCTCTTTTGGAGTTTAATAATAAGTCAGTAAACCATATTTGTGGCGGTATTAATGATAATGCAAGTGTTTGGCATTCTCGTTTATGTCACGTTAATTTTGGTTTAATGAATCGGCTATCTAGTCTCAAATTAATTCCGGAATTCACTATTGTCAAAGGTTCTAAGTGTCATAGTTGTGTGCAGTCAAAGCAACCTCGAACGCCTCACAAGGCAGCCGAGGAGAGAAACTTGGCACCATTAGAACTCATACATTCTGATCTATGCGAGATGAATGGTGTGTTGACAAAAGGTGGAAAGAAATATTTTATGACATTAATAGACGATTCTACTAGATTCTGCTACGTTTACTTGTTGCAAACTAAAGATGAAGCTTTAGACTACTTTAAAATCTATAAATCTGAAGTAGAAACTCAATTAGAAAGAAAGATCAAACGTCTTAGGTCAGATCGTGGTGGTGAGTATTTTCCCAAAATATTTGATGATTTTTGTGCGGAACACGGTATTATACATGAAAGGACGCCTCCCTATTCACCCCAATCAAACGGGGTAGCCGAGAGGAAAAACCGCACATTGTGTGACTTGGTGAATGCCATGTTAGACACGTCCGGTTTATCTAAGGCATGGTGGGGGGAGGCTCTATTGACTTCATGTCATGTCCTAAACCGCGTTCCAAACAAGAATAAAGAGAAAACCCCTTATGAGGAGTGGGTTGGGAGAAAACCATTTGCGTACTTGGGGATGTTTGGCAAAAGTCAATGTGCCAATTACCAAGAAACGCAAGCTAGGACCAAAGACAGTGGATTGTATCTTTCTAGGCTATGCTCATCGGAGCATCGCATATAGATTTTTAGTAGTTAAATCTGAGGTACCTGATATGCATGTTGATACTATTATGGAATCTCGTGATGCAACATTTTTTGAGAATATTTTTCCTATGAAAGATATGCATAGTATTGCTAGGATCTCTTTTGAAATTTGTCCTTGTCGGTACCCTAAAAACCATACACCCCCTGAGGTTACAAAGATCTCAAGGGAAGGACATCAACTCAAATTGAAGACCCTTGGGGGCCCACTCGCCAGACGTGACCGGACCCGCTTCTCCAACATGGTTAACCTCTAGGTTGCCACGTGTACTGTCAGCCCAGAGCTATTACCCGCAAGGGTGAAGCTCCGGGCCAAGTACTGAAACGGCACCTCCGGAGGTAGCCCCCGACCGAGAGAAGCTCCGGACATGACACGTGCCAGGTCACCCCGGAGCTTCCCGCTTCTCCCAAGCAAGCTCCGGAGCTGCCACGTGTCCATACGTCGGAGCTAAACCGCTTCAAATCCCCGGGAGACGTTGTAACGGCTCCGGATCTCCAAAGGACAGCTGCAGACTTCAAGACCCGATTAATTATCATTAATTCCACATTAATGACACTTAATCGGATGATATTAACACATGTAACGGCACTGTCGGAGCCGTTACAGGGTTATTAGCAACAATTAATCTCGCGTATCAATACTAGTAACCGCCAGGGCCACATGTCGGGCCAGGCTGACTTGTAACAGTTTGTCCTTGTGCTATAAAAGGACAAACCGACGATACACGGGAGGGAGAACTCTAGAACACTCTGAGGCTCACAAGTTAATACAACACACATACACACCCCCGTGGAGTAGGGTATTACGCTCAGGCGGCCCGAACCACGTAAACCACCGTGTCACTCGTGTCCAAATCGCATTTCACTTTCTTAGATCTCCGCGCGCCCAGACCGAACCACAAACTCCTTCAAACACTTTTCATAGTGTTAGGGGATCTGCCGACTCCAACAGTCGACAGTTGGCGCGCCAGGTAGGGGCGCCTGAGATCTTCAAGAATGGTGAATTCAGCAGCTGGATCATCCAACGGGCAACCTACTGCTCAGACTGTCGGAGGCAATCCCTCCAACATGCAACCACCGGCAGGAGCCTCAGTTCCAGCGGGAGTCACACTCCCACCACCACCATCTTCTCCGGCAAGACATGCCGAAAGACATGATGGTGCACCGGCGTCACATTCTGCGCCGGCAAGTCGTGACAACCCAGAACACGCGCTCCATGCAGCGCGTGCTCTCCTTCAGCGACCACCACCTCCGGATGCATCTCAAGGTGCCATGGAGCAATGGAGAGCTGATATTGAGCATTTGGTCGCAGCAGCGGCCGAACGCCTCAACAATCAGGGTCCACCTCCTTCAGGGCGGGCCCCGTCGCAGCGACGAACGTTGTCTGGAAGACTTGGTCCACATGTCTCCAACAACCGAAGAAGAGCTGCGTCACAGCAAGTGACGTCGTTGCCCTCTGGGGCACGACGTGCCCATACTGCATCTCGGCTTTCGACACACGACCTCCGAGCGGAGCTTGATCGCCGATACCGCCAACAGGATGGCCGTGTCCACATCGAGCGAGCTCGAGAAAGACGAGATGCTCAAGATCTTTCTACTCTGGAAGGAGTAGGAGGAGGCTGTTCCGCCCTAGCCATGCACCTGCGTATGGTTAGATGGCCACAGAAGTTCCGGCCACACTTGCCGGAAAAATTCGACGGGACTGTCAATCCCGTAGAATTTCTACAGATATACTCCACTGCGATCCTAGCAGCTGGAGGAAATGAGGCTGTAATGGCCAATTACTTTCCAGTGGCCTTAACTGGGACCGCTAGGTCCTGGTTTATGAGCCTTCCGCCCAACTCTATCGACAGTTGGGAGGAGCTATGCCGCCAGTTCACCGCCAATTTCGGGAGTTCATACACCCGTCCGGGCACCGAACTGGACCTTTTTGCGGTCGTGCAAAAAGGAGGAGAATCTTTGTGGTCATTCATCCAGAGATTCTCTCAGGTACGTAACACAATCCCTTCTATCTCAAGCGCTTCTGTCATTGTAGCATTCAGACAGGGTGTACGAGACAAGAAGATGTTGGAGAAACTGGCGATCAAAGAGATCACCAGTGTCACGGAGCTCTTCAGCCTGGCTGACAAATGTGCCAGAGCTGCGGAGGGCCGTGAAATGCACTCCAAACCAGCCTTGGAGGATCATAAAAAATCCTCCAAAGAAGAAGTCGCTACCTCCGGGAGTGGCAAGAAGAAAAAGAAGACCAACGGCAAGAAGAAGCCGTCGGCCGGCACATCCAACGTTGCAGCCACTGCAACTCCTGGTGGCCGGGGGCCACGCCCCGAGAAGCGACCTCGACCGTTTTCCGAAGACGGTGGCAAATCCAAGATGTGGTGCCCCATTCACAAAACGGGCAGCCACAGACTGGAGGATTGTCGGGAGGTCCAAAACCTTGCCGAGCGCTACCACAAGCGCCGGGAAGGGTCTCCCTTCCGTCAGAGGGAGGGAAAACAAAAGGTCGATGAAGCTCCGGCTGAAGAGGAGTTAGGGTTTCAAGACCCCAAAAAGGTCTTGAAAGCCGTCTACACCTCCGTCGACGATGATTCCGACGTCTCCGACAACGAACGTCGGAAAACCATGAACACCATCTTTGGTGGATCATGGGACATCACTTCTCGTCGCGTCATTAAGACCATGCGACGGGATATGGCTGCTGTAGCTCCTACAGCTAGACCGGAGCCACATCGAAAGTGGATGGACACACCCATCACTTTCGATGCTTCGGATTGTCCTCAAAGCATGGTCGGAGCTGGCCAGCTGCCCTTGATGGTATCCCCCACCATCAACAACATCCAGCTCCATCATGTCCTGGTAGATGGAGGTTCGGGGCTTAATCTCATCAGCTTCGAAGCTTTCACTAAGCTTCAGCTTCGACCTTCAGACCTCCAGCCCTCTCGACCTTTCTCCGGAGTAGGTCCGGGGGCCATAACCCCACTCGGAGCTATCACTCTCCCTGTTACCTTCGGGACCCGGGAGAAGTATCGCACCGAAAAGTTGGTCTTCGACGTTGCTCAGATCAACTTACCATTCAACGCCATTTTGGGTAGACCTGCCTTGTACAAATTCATGGCAGCTGCTCATTATGGATACCTGGTGTTGAAGATGCCGACACCAGTAGGCGTTCTCCGGATCCGTGGAGATCGCACTGCCGGAGTAACTGCTCTGGAAGAACTCCATGCACTCACCACAGCGCAAGAGGAGGATTCCAGACAGAAGCAAGCCCCACAACCTCCGAGCATTCGTCAACGAGGCTCGACCTCTGCACCCCGTGTGCAGCCAAGCGGCGACACCGACATTCCCGTCAAAGTCGTCCAAATTGGTTCCGATGTCACTCAAACTACCCGCATATCGGGTGGCTTGAACGACAAATAGGAACTCGCGCTCATCACTTTCCTCCGGGCTAATGTTGACGTGTTTGCCTGGCAACCGTCACAAATGCCTGGGATCCCCAGGGAAGTGATTGAGCACAATCTGAAGATTTACCCCGACGCTCGGCCTGTACACCAGAAACCTCGGAAGCAATCTGTAGAGCGACAGAACTTCATCCGACAAGAAGTGAAGAAGTTGCTCGAAGCCGGATTCATCCGAGAAGTCTACCATCCAAAATGGCTGGCAAACCCAGTCGTTGTGCCTAAGGCCGGCGGGAAACTTCGGATGTGCATCGACTACACCACACTGAATAAGGCATGTCCAAAAGATCCATTCCCACTACCTAGAATAGACCAGATAGTGGATTCCACCTCTGGGTGTGAGTTGCTGTGTTTTCTAGACGCATATTCGGGATATCATCAAATCCGGATGTCTAGGGAAGATGAAGAACATACTTCATTCATCACAGTGGATGGATTGTATTGTTACACAGCCATGCCTTTTGGTCTCAAGAATGCAGCTTCAACTTTTGTACGAGCAATGTACAAAACTTTCGAAGAACTCATCAGAGACATAGTGGAGGTGTACGTTGATGACATTGTGGTCAAAGTCAAAAACAAGGAGTCCCTCTTGGATACCTTGCAGGCTGTCTTCGACAAGCTGCGGGCCACCCGCACGAAGCTAAACCCAGACAAGTGCGTCTTCGGGGTTAGTTCCGGAAAGCTTCTTGGTTTCCTGGTAAGTCACCGGGGTATAGAGGCTAATCCGGCGAAGATAAAAGCCATCGAAGACATGCGGCCACCAACCCGCATCAAAGACGTCCAAAAATTAACTGGATGTCTAGCAGCCCTCAGTCGATTCATTTCAAGACTGGCGGAAAGGGCACTTCCCTTCTTCAAGTTACTGAGGAAGTCCGGACCATTCCAATGGTCTGAAGAGGCAGAGAAGGCATTCCAGGAGCTGAAACAGTTCCTCACCACTCTACCAGTCTTGGTAGCTCCGAACCCTGGTGAGCCTTTATTGCTTTATATTTCAGCAGCTGACGAAGTCGTCAGTATGGTTCTGGTTGCGGAGAGACCGGAACTGCCCAATACTCAGGAATCCAGATCCCTTCGGGAGGATCCGGAGGTTCCCGAAAGCAGGTCTGGGTCCCAGCTCCCAGACTTGAATCCTCAAGAAGTCACTTCAGAGGACCCAGATCCTTCCGATAGGATCCAGGTCATTCCTGAAGAAGCTCCGAGTTCCTCCACCCAGAACCCGGAGGTCCTCGAATATAGTTTGGACCCCTCCGACAGGGTCCGGATCAATGGAGAGGAAGCTCCGGACCCCTCCGGGAGGGTCCGGACCGTTCAACGCCCAGTATACTTCATCAGTGAAGTGTTACATGATGCCAAGACTCGATACCTAGAGGTACATAAGATGCTCTACGCAGTTCTTATTGCCTCAAGGAAGCTTCGACACTATTTCCAAGCTCACAAAGTCTCGGTGGTAACCTCATATCCACTTCGAGCGATTCTGCATAATCCCAATTCAACTGGGAATATTGCAAAGTGGGCAGCGGAACTGGCTGAATTCGACCTCGAATTCATTCCAAGACAAGCAATCAAGAGTCAAGCGTTGGCAGATTTCGTGGCAGAATGGACTCCCTCTCCATCAAACTCTGGGGGCCCCAGCGAGCAGAAGAAGGAACCACAAGTTCCGGCCTTCACTAAGCCTCACTGGACCCTTTACTTCGACGGCTCCATGCAAAAGCAGGGAGCCGGAGCTGGAGTCCTTCTCCTCACACCAACCGGGGAGAAGGTAAGATACATGGTGCACCTTGATTTCAAGGCAACCAACAACATGGCGGAGTACGAAGCACTCATATATGGATTAAAGGTGGCACTATCCTTTGGTGTCAAGCAGTTGCTGGTCAAAGGAGATTCACAACTTGTTATCAAACAGGTGAAGGGTGAATGCTCCTGCAATAATCTCCAGCTGGCTGCTTATCTCCTTGAAGTCCAGAGGCTTCAGAAGGACTTCGAAGTCCTAGACCTTCACCATGTTCAGCGTGCTCACAACGCTGAAGCTGACGAACTCTCGACCAAGGCGTCAACCGGAGCTCCGGCTCCTGACGGAACCTTTGTCCGGAGGATGTCAAAACCCACAGTTCAGCCTGCCGAGCTGAACGAAGGGGGCGAGATCAGCATCCCGAAGCTGACGGTCCCGATGGCCCTGTTACCATGGCAGCCATCAAGGGTCGTAGGTGCTGCCGGAAGCTCCGAGCAACCCAGCACGCAAGACTCAAATGCTCAAGTCAGTTCCGATGCATGGATCTCGGAGATCCGGAACTACTTGAAAGACAACATCCTTCCTGACGATGATGTATCCGCTGACCGGGTAGTCAGATTGGCTAAAAGATACACGTTGGTAGAAGGGGATCTCTACCGGCGCGGTGCCAACGGCATCCTAATGCGGTGCATCACAAGGGAAGAAGGCTGCGAGCTCCTCGCAGAAATCCATGGAGGCGAGTGTGGGAACCACGCGTCTTCCCGCACGCTGGTCGGAAAAGCCTTTCGGCACGGCTTCTACTGGCCAACAGCGCTCCAGGATGCTACTGAGCTAGTGAAGAAATGCAAAGCATGCCAATTTCATGCAAAGCAAATTCATACACCTGCTCAGCCCTTACAAATGATACCTCCTACGTGGCCTTTCGCCGTGTGGGGGATGGACATCTTGGGACCCTTCCCAAGAGCCGTCGGAGGTTACAAGTTCCTGTATGTCGCCATCGACAAGTTCACCAAGTGGCCGGAAGCTACTCCTGTTGTGACGATCAACAAACAATCTGCAATCAATTTTCTACAATCTATCGTGAGCAGATTCGGAGTCCCAAATAAGATCATCACTGATAATGGGACTCAGTTCACAAGCTCCTCATTTCAAGGATATTGCGAAGACCTCGGCATACAAGTTTGCTACGCCTCCGTAGCTCATCCTGCCAGCAATGGGCAAGCCGAGAGAGCAAACGCAGAAATCCTTAAAGGACTAAAAACGCGCACTTATGAGCGTTTGAAAAAGCACGGAGCTAATTGGATCGAGGAGCTTCCGCCCACTCTATGGGCTAACAGGACTTCTCCAAGTCGGGCAACCGGAGAAACACCCTTCTTCCTGGTGTACGGAGCAGAAGCGATCCTTCCTCCGGAGATCACCCTGGGTTCCCTCCGAGTCCGGACCTTCGACGAAGCCGCGCAGGACCAGCTCCGGCGTGAAGACATAGACCTCCTCGAGGAGGGAAGGTGCCAAGCAGCTGTTCGGAATGCCCGATACCGCCAAGCTCTACGGCGCTATCATCAGCGGCATGTACATAACCGACAGCTCGAGGAAGGCGATCTGGTGCTACGGAGAATACTATCCAGAGAAGGGCAAAACAAACTCTCCCCCGGCTGGGAAGGACCCTTCCGAGTGATCAAAGTATCCCGTCCCGGAAGCGTTCGCTTGGCTACCGAGGATGGGACACCTCTCCCAAATCCTTGGAACATCGAGCACCTCCGTAAGTTCTACACTTAATTCCACGGAGGTGAGTCTTAAGTAACTTGAAGTGTATGTTATAGAGTCATTGTACAGAGTCGGGTAATTCCTCCGGGAGAGCAGCCGGACCTTTCCTGAAAGGTTTGAAAAGCTCATGCAACACTTGATACAGTCTCCGGACTAGAAGTGTAGCTAATTACCCTGGGTTAAACGAGAAACCAAACACACTTAGCCTGGTTCCGTACCCTAAGAGTGTACTCGTTTCCCATGTACCCCGAACCTATAATGAAAGACATCTTCATGTGAAATAGACTCCACGTGCATTCATTTTTGCATAGGCTCGACATTTTTATTTTTCTCTTTCTTGTCTATAACAGAAACGTGCAATTCTTAAGAAGTTCTAGTTTAACCGATTTATGTACGATTTGAGTTGAATTGTCGGATTTTTTAGATTTAAATGTCGTCTGTGGCCAACTCGCCTGAAAGCCGCCAAGCCATTCTAGGGCCGGAGTGCGCTATCGACTTAGCCTGGTCAAGCACCCTAAGTACGCCACTCTACCTACACCCCGGCAGGCCAAAGTAAGGTGGGTCCATGGACAATTAGATCTAAAAGAAAAGACAATTCACCCAATCATACTAAAAATCGTGTTCAACTTGAAATTCTCTTGAGAACCGTAAGCCGCAACGAAGTTATAGATAAGGAACGAATTTTACTGTTTTTCTTGGCCTAAGTGTGCAGGAAGAATAAACCCAACATTGATGGAGAAAAATCGGAGTTAACCAAGCTCCGACTCCCACCGGCGTTAACTTGAAGATGGTGAGAAGACTCTATCACTAGAGTCTGTTGCCAGCAAGCCAGGCGTGGCAAGGGTCATTGCCGGAGCTACTAAGCTCCGACACCTTGAAGTATTAACTATCGACACTCAACGTGTTGGTAGAGGCTATTGCCGGAGCTACTAAGCTCCGACAATGGGCAACGCCGGAGCTTCTAAGCTCCGACGACTTCAAGGGACCTTCACTATCGAAAACTTCGGACCTAAACTATACGAGTTCGAAGCAAATCTGTCTTCAACAAAAATCAACATCCTTTTGGTACATGTCCACAATCAAATTGTGCACATCTACCAGGGGGCCAAGTGAAGACAAAGATGTTGAAGACAAAAAAATGAAATTCACGAAAAATTGGGGATTTCATTTCATCAGAAGACCGGAGATTACATCTGGAGACAAAGGATTACAAAATTGAGGAAGAAGAGAAGATACAAATAAAGGCTAAGAAAGATAGTCCTAGACCCTATGGAAGAACTCAGCGACCTTCTGGGCGACCTCCGACACGCTGGCTCGGGTAGCTTCGCCTTCTCCTTCAACTGGGCCTTCAAGCACCGGGTCCAGAGGGAATCGGGGGTTCCGGCTAGTGTAGCACGTCAACACATATTCTGTGACGTTCCTAGCCAGGGATTGCCCCTCGACCTCCAACTGGTCCGCGATGACGTCGCCCACCTTGGAGAGCTTGCTGCCCGCAGCGCCCAACGCTTGCAGCGCAAGGTCCGGCTCCGGCTCCGGATCATCCGGAAGCACGGGGCTGAAACCCATCGGCGCTAGCGCGTCGTCGGCCTTGCTCAGGAACTCCCAAATTTGCAGGGAGTCCGTCTTCCTCAGGCCCTTCATTTCTTCCAGGGACTTCCGGGCCGCCGCCAGCTCCGAATTCTCGCGGGAGAGGCGCTCAACTTCTTTGGCGTTTTGCTGAATCTTCGCAGCAACCCGCTTTTCGAGTCTTCCGAGCTCCTCCTCCCGGAGGTGGATCTTGTTCCGGCGGTCGACCAGGTCTTTCTCCCTAGCCTCTATTTTCTTCTCCCGGGCGATGAGGGCACACTCATACTCGTAGAGTTCCTGCCCTCGCACCCAGGTCTTCTCCTCCTCTTCGAGGCAGCGCTCTTCCAATTTTTTAGCGCGCTCCTCGAGGCCCTTGTCCGCCAGAGCTGTCTTCTCGGCGAGCTCTTCTTCACGTCGCAAGACGTCATCCCGTAGCTCCAGGAGTTTTTGCTCCTCATCCTCGAGCCGCTTTTCCCTTCCCTCAAGCGCCTCTCGGCGCTTGATGAGTGCGGTACTGATGGCTTCGAGTTGATCGTACCGGGCGTTGGCCGCATCATTGGCAGCTTTAGCTTGGTCGTGGTACTCCCGGGATTGGGCGTCGAGGTTGTGAGTCATGCTCTCCCTCTCGTCCAGCATCTCACCCCAGAGCTCCAAGCGGACCTTCTCCCGCTTGATCCATTCCTTGTCCGCAGCAATCCTCGACTGCGCCAGCTTGGTCTCGAATTGGAGTCTATTACGCCACCTCCTCAGGGTTTGGCGCTCCTCTTCAAGAACCTTGCTGTCGTGGAAGAAGGCTAGTTGGACTTGGCGCAGACTGGAGCAAGCGTTGTCGATGGACATCGACAGCGAGATGGGCTCCGGACCTTCTGGGGTCTCCTCCGCTGGTTCCAGCGGGTCTTCATTTACAAAAATTGGGTCCCACTCTGCGAGAGCGGAACCCCGAGCTTCCAAGGCACTAGGGCCCTCCTCCGGGATGGCCTCAGTCGCCACTGAAGAAGGTCCCGCCACCAAATCTTCATTCGCCCCCTCAGGCTGGGGGCCGGCGACTTCGTTCAGGCACTCTGGCTCCGCCACGGGTACCATCGACGTCGTCGCCTCCAATGGCTCCGGCCGGGACGCTTCTTCTGAGGGGAGCTCAAGCTCCCCTGCCTCCACCGCCACCGGCTCTGCAGCCGGCGCTCCAATAACTACCGGCCTTGCGACCGGAGCTTCAGAAGTAACCGGCTCAATTGCCGGAACCACTTCAACTTCCGGCTCGCACGCCGGGGCTTCAGCTGCCTCCGGCTCGACCGCCGAAGCTCCAGCATTTTCCGGCTCTGAAGCCGGGACCGCTACTTCCTCCGGCTCGACAGCCGGAGCATCTACTTCTGCAGCACCAGGGCCCGGAGCTTCAACCTCCGGAGCGGGTGCCGCTGGCGCATCTTCAATCCTGTGGTCCGGCGCTACCATGGGAACTTCTGGAGACGACTCGAGGTCCATGACCACGACAGCCGGCGCCGGAGCTGTCGCAGCCTCCGCCTGAGGCGGCACCGGGGCTGGAGCAGAAGCCCTCGCAGCCTCAGACACTGTGGCTGAGGGCGGAGCTTCACTCCCCTTCTTGGGAACGCTGCAGATGAAGAATGAAGAAATTGAGCAAACAGATGCTATAATTAAAAGTTAATTGAGGTAAGCAAGAAAAATTACCTTGGGAGGTTCACGCACCAGCTTGCGCGAAACCTCTTCCCCGGACGTTCCGGGCTGGCCACGGTCGGCGTAGGAGCTCCGGGAGGACTCCCAGGACTTGCCGTAGCCGCGGGCGTTTCCCGGGTCGGAGCTCTCCTTGACCGGGAGGAACTCCTAGACCTGGAGGCCCTCACCGCTTCTCGAACCGGAGTCGCCTGTCCGGAGCTGGCACCTCCGGAGGGACCCATCACGGGGACAGCCGTACTCCGGGAGGATCCCACCGCCGGAACAGTAGCGCTCCGAAAAGACCCCACCACGGGGACAGACGCTACAGCAGCGGAGGACCCTCCTTCCTGAGGACGGGGAACTGGCGGGGAAGTAGCAAGCCCGACGGACCTCCCGTCAGCATGACGCAACTTCCTCTTCCGGCTCTCTGGCTCCTCCGCCAGCTCCTTGCCCTTGCCGGTGACCTCAGCTCTTGGCTGAGAGACAGGGGCGGAGCCGCCTTCCGACAACCCGGGGATCGCCAACGAGGCGGTCGATCTTCTCTCAACGACGCCAAGGTCGTCAAGCGCGGGCATCTTCCGCCGGAGCTCCCTGCAGAACTCAACTTCCTCGTTCAGGGGGAGGAAAGCCGGTGGCGGAGTCAAGTACGCTCCGTCTACATCGATGCCGTGCTGGAATTTCTTGAGGTGAAACTCCAAGGACTTCCCCACCATGCTGGACTTCAACCCGGTTTCAACCCGGTCTTCGTCCATCACGCTGTTGAGGGCCCAGGCGAGCTTCTCCCTCCTCTTCAGCGGTGCCCACCTGTTGAACAGGAAGTTGCAGAACACCGCCTGGGGAGTCAATCCTCCCTCCACACATTGGCGGATCCTTGATAGGACGGGATCGAAGGCTGCCGCCAGCACCGGAACTTCGCTCCACACTGACGTGTCAATGCCAGGCAGACCTTCTGGCAGCTCCAACCGCTCGTGCTCCTCCACCCGGACAACTACCCAATCTTTCTTCCAGTCATCCCACTTCCCGGAAGGGAACGACCGGAGGTACTTGAACGGGCACTTCTTGCGCTTCACAAAGTAGTAGAAGCCAAGGTACTCGTCACTTCGGCCGGTGGTTTGGACGGTGAAGAAAGTGCGGAAGAGCTCGATGCAGGGAGGAATGCCCACCCACATCTCGCAGAAGTGGACAAAGATGGACACAAGGAGAAGGGAGTGAGGGCCAAGGTGGTATAGCTGTAGACCGTAGAAGTCCAGCAGCATCAAAAAGAAGGAAGAAAATGGTGGGATCAACCCCACCATGGCATACGATGAAAAGTATACCATTTCGCCGGAGTGCTCCTTTTTAAAGGGAAGCTCTCCTCCGGTGCGGATTGAACGGTTGAAGAAGTCCGACGACCACCCCATGAGGGTTCGGACCTTCTTCAGATCGCTCTCCGTCTTCAAACGACTCTCACGCAGACCCAACTCCATCGCAGCACAGCTAGGCGAGAGAAGAAAAGCAAAGCACGAGTTGGGAGTTTGAGCGCAAGAACAGATGGAAAGCGTAAAGAACTCCCGACGGTGCGCTTTCCTTCTTAAGTAAGCCCTCGCAACGCTTGGATGGAAACTGCAGGGGAGTTAAGCATACTACTCAAGAATTCGACCCAGCCGATGACAAGAGGGCCCGGGACCACCCTGACGATCAAGTCGAGGCTCTTACCCAGGCGAACAGTTGTCATCACGAGGCGGGAAACCCAAAGGCGGCGGACTGACAAGGCGCGCGGAACCGATACGGTTTCCGTATCGGGAACCGACGACCTTCAATTGCGAGAGATCCGCACGTCAAAGATCTTATCTGCCGCCTGAGGTGCGCCACGCGTCGGGACTCAACCATAAAGCCCCGCCAAAGGCACCTCCGAAGACTCTTGAAGACCCAGTTCAAGAGTCACAAGTATGGACCCACCTCCGGCGGAACGACTCCATCCCGTTGGCCTTCCCCGGAGGTAGGTCCAGGGGGCCACTGTCGGTACCCTAAAAACCATACACCCCCTGAGGTTACAAAGATCTCAAGGGAAGGACATCAACTCAAATTGAAGACCCTTGGGGGCCCACTCGCCAGACGTGACCGGACCCGCTTCTCCAACATGGTTAACCTCTAGGTTGCCACGTGTACTGTCAGCCCAGAGCTATTACCCGCAAGGGTGAAGCTCCGGGCCAAGTACTGAAACGGCACCTCCGGAGGTAGCCCCCGACCGAGAGAAGCTCCGGACATGACACGTGCCAGGTCACCCCGGAGCTTCCCGCTTCTCCCAAGCAAGCTCCGGAGCTGCCACGTGTCCATACGTCGGAGCTAAACCGCTTCAAATCCCCGGGAGACGTTGTAACGGCTCCGGATCTCCAAAGGACAGCTGCAGACTTCAAGACCCGATTAATTATCATTAATTCCACATTAATGACACTTAATCGGATGATATTAACACCTGTAACGGCACTGTCGGAGCCGTTACAGGGTTATTAGCAACAATTAATCTCGCGTATCAATACTAGTAACCGCCAGGGCCACATGTCGGGCCAGGCTGACTTGTAACGGTTTGTCCTTGTGCTATAAAAGGACAAACCGACGATACACGGGAGGGAGAACTAGAGAACACTCTGAGGCTCACAAGTTAATACAACACACATACACACCCCCGTGGAGTAGGGTATTACGCTCAGGCGGCCCGAACCACGTAAACCACCGTGTCACTCGTGTCCAAATCGCATTTCACTTTCTTAGATCTCCGCGCGCCCAGACCGAACCACAAACTCCTTCAAACACTTTTCATAGTGTTAGGGGATCTGCCGACTCCAACAGTCGACAGTCCTGAATCCACCACAACTAGCGAGTTTCTTGATACACCATTTGAGAATGTCCCAGAGGAAGAACACAATGAAATAACTCAGTCGAGTAAGAGATCACGGATTGCAAAATCCTTTGGTGATGATTTCATTGTGTACCTTGTGGACGATACTCCTAGATCCATAGCAGAGGCATATGCATCACCTGATGCAGATGACTGGAAAGAAGCAGTTCATAGTGAGATGGACTCAATTCTTTCCAATGGAACCTGGGAGTTAACTGAACGGCCATACGGGTGCAAACCAGTAGGCTGCAAGTGGGTGTTCAAGAAGAAGCTCAGACCTGACGGTACTATTGAAAAGTACAAGGCAAGACTAGTTGCAAAGGACTATACTCAAAAGGAAGGAGAAGACTATTTTGACACCTATTCACCTGTCGCCAGAATGACGACAATTCGTGTACTACTTTCTTTGGCTGCCTCTTATGGTCTAATCATCCATCAAATGGATGTAAAGACAGCTTTCCTGAACGGAGAGTTGGAAGAGGAGATTTATATGGAACAGCCTGATGGATTCATAGTAAAAGGAGAAGAGACAAATGTGTGCAAATTGTTGAAATCCTTGTATGGCCTGAAACAAGCACCTAAGCAATGGCATGAGAAGTTCGATAGTACTTTGACGTCTGCGGGCTTTGTCATTAATGAGGCTGATCGGTGCGTGTACTATCGCCATGGTGGGGGCGATAGCGTTATGTTATGCTTGTATGTAGATGATATACTCATTTTTGGTACGAGCATTAATATAATTTCTGAGGTCAAGTCTTTTCTATCAAAGTGTTTTGATATGAAAGATCTGGGAGAAGCTAATGTTATTTTGAACATTAAGCTGAATAAAGATGAGAGTGGAATTACTTTAAGTCAATCCCACTATGTTGAGAAAATCTTGAGCCGGTTCGGCTTTATGGATAGCAAGATTTCTCCAACGCCTTATGATCCCAGCGTGATACTTAGAAAGAACAAGAAAGAGTCAAGAGATCAACTCAGATATTCTCAGATGATTGGTTCACTCATGTACTTAGCTAGCGCAACCCGTCCTGATATCTCGTTTGCTGTAAGCAAACTGAGCAGGTTCATGTCAAACCCGGGTACAGATCATTGGCATGCACTTGAAAGGGTTATGCGCTATCTGAGAGGTACAATGAGTTATGGAATTCACTATACTGGGCATCCGGCCGTGCCTGAGGGTTATAGTGATTCGAACTGGATCTCTGATGTTGATGAACTCTATGCCACGAGTGGATATGTGTTCACTCTAGCTGGTGGTGCTATATCATGGAGGTCTTGCAAACAGACCATTTTGACGAGGTCAACCATGGAAGCAGAACTCATTGCTTTAGAGACAGCCACTGCGGAGGCAGAATGGCTGCGAGAGCTCTTGATGGATTTGCCTATAGTTGAGAAACCATTGCCGGCAATCCTTATGAACTGTGACAATCAGACGGTGATTTCCAAAGTGACCAGTTCTAAGGATAATGCAAAATCATCAAGACATGTCAAGAGACGTTTAAAATCTGTCAGGAAAATGAGAAACTCCGGAGTTATTACTGTTTCGTATATACAAACAGACAAAAACCTGGCAGATCCCTTTACGAAGGGTCTATCACGTAATGTGATAGAAAGTGCATCGAGAGAGATGGGTCTGAGACCCATTGATGTGACACCATAGTAGTAACCCAACCTATGTGATCGGAGATCCCGTGAATTAGGACATGGGAAAACAAGCTAGTGGTTCACCGAGGAGAGTACTTCCTTTATACCCTCTCTATGTGAAGATGCACACTTGTACTCTCAAACTGTAAGGCAGGTTGGCGAATTGCCTTAATGTGTTTCTGTTGGCTATGTGTAGCAAAGATGCCGTCCTACAGGGCAGTCTTGAAGGAAACACACCTATATGAGCTCCGACTGTCTAACGTCGCAGTCTGTGAGATTTGGGTGATCTCTAGAAAGCTCATGAAGAGACCAGGGAGTACGACGCATATGCTCCACCCGCGGGGTAGACTACTGGTAGCCAAGTACTGGTAATGGTCTTTGGGTGAAGTCAGTTCACACAAAACTTGCAATTCAAGGCGTAGTCCATTGTTCAAGTTGTGACCTGATAAAACTTGAGGATCTAGGCAGAAGTTCAACTTTACAGTCTCTGCCAAAAACACTAGTATATTAAACAAGGAACGAGAATGACCTCTCTCCTAGTGGCTTTGAGATCTGGTGGAGGATTGTTGGAATTAATGGGCTTGGCCCAATATTAATTCAGAAATAAATCCTAGAAAATCTCAAAGGCCCATTAGGGCAAGAGGGAGTGGTGCTAAGTGTTTAGTCCCACATGGGAAGTGGAAGTGGAGCAACCCCTACATATAAGGGAGGTTGCTCTTCCACTCCTTGAGTGAGAGAGAAGAGAGGAAGAGAGGGGTGGCCCACGCGCGCTCCTCCTCCTCCTCCTCCTCCTCGCTCGCTCGCTCGCCTCGCCACGCCCCGCCCCGCACACGCGCGCGCGCGCGCGCGTGTTCGTGTGAATTCGAGCCTCGAGCCGAGCCCAGATTTTATATTTTTGCAGAAAATTAAATTGGGCTTTTGGGCCTCCGAATTTTTGGGGCTACCGAGTCAGAGTCCAAGTCGTTAGAGACGGACGCGTCTACGACTGCGGAGTCGGTTAGGATCCAGATCGCATACGAACCGCCTCCTGGGACTCTATAAATACGGGCGTCCGCGGTACGGCAGAGAACCCCACGATAAAATCGTTCCCACGTTCGCGTTCCTTGCGCCGCCTTCTAGTCTACTCCATCCCGAGCGCCGGCGTGCACCGACGACCGGGAGAGCAGGTCTCCGGAACCGCTCGCCCTTGCGATCCTGCACCGGGAGAGGGCGAATAAGGTTTTTGGGAAGCGCACTGCGCGACTGCTCGCGTTCTTCACCACGGCTCGTCTACCGACCAGATCGGGCGCTGCGGCTCAACGTCGTCATCAACGCCTGCAGCGGCGATCTACAGCGGTGCGATCGACTTCAAATCGGTACGCGTTATTTCTCGTCCCGTCTGTCCGCCGATCGCTGTTGTTTTTCTCGTATTTTTCCGGAATTATTCAGTAAATTGCCTCTTACTTTCCAACAATGTGTTCCTTTTGTGCTCGAAGTTCAGAAACCGAGTCACCGATTCTACATTTTATAGAGTTTGTTTACTCGTTCCTCGTGCACAGCATGAACTTATTCTCGACTCGTGTGAACTGCAACGAGCTAGTGAACAGTTTCTAACTGTCCGCATCCAAACGTGTGGGCGAAAGTTCAGCTGTACAGGTACTTTACATGGCTTTATCGGAGTACTATTCATGAGGCACACTCATGGTACTGTTCACCAATATCTGTGGTCTTTTCCACGTACTTTTGTGATCTCTGTTGCTCCTGAATAACAATATTTCCTGCGGTTTGGAGCCAGCGACAGAGGTGACTGTTCGATTGAGCAATTGAAGTTGAGTGCTCACGCTCTTGGCAAGTTGGCATTGCATAGGGGGAGCAAGAGAAACCAAACAGTTAAATTGATTCGCGTATGCAAATGCTGAAATACAACAGCAATGCTGTGCTGATCAAGCCCGCAGTTCTTTGCCGAAGAATCAATCAACCAAATGTAATGAACTTCCAGTACAACTGCACCAACAATCTTTTCATCTAAAACTGCTCCACCATCTAGACGTTCGAACGAAAATTGGGTTTAAATGCGACGAATCGCATTCACAACCCGATCAGGTTTCTGGAGGTGGTGACGCCGCCGTCGACGACGAGGTTGTGGCCGGAGATGTATCTGGACTCGTCGCTGGCCAAGAAGAGCACCGCCTCGGCGACGTCCCTGGGTCTCAGCGTCGGGCCCTTGAGCGTGGCGAATCCCCTGACCACCTCCTCCATCTTCTCCACCTCCTCGTCGCTCGGCACTGCGATGTCGATGTCGATGTCGGTGTCGTCGGCGTGGCCCTGGCGCCAGGCGTTGATGAGCATCGGCGTCGCGACGCCGAAGGGCGAGACGCAGTTGACGCGGATGCCGTGCGCGCCGAGCTCGCAGGCGGCGTTCTTTGTGAGCCCGACGATGGCGTGCTTGGACGCGGTGTAGGCGTGCGGTCCGAGACCGCCGAGAACGCCGGCGACGCTGGCGACGGAGACGATGCTCCCCGCGCGGCGCGGCGCCATGGCGAGCGCGGCGTGCTTCATGCCGAGCGCGGCGCCCAGCGCGTTGACGCGTAGCACGCGGTCGAACTCGCCCGCGTCGAAGGAGAGGATGCTCTTGGCGGCGCGCGTCTGGCGGCCCAGCACCCCGGCGTTGTTGCAGAGCACGTCCAGGCGGCCGTGCCGCGCCACGGCCCACTCGACGGCGCGCTTCACGTCCTCCTCGATGGACACGTCGCAGCGCACGCAGCTGACCTGCGGGCCCAGCGCGGCCGCCAGCGCGTCTCCCGCGGCGTCGTCGATGTCCGCGATCACCACCCGGGCCCCGTGCTTCACGAACAGCCTCACGATGGCCTCCCCGATCCCGCGCGCGCCGCCGGTCACGATGGCCACCTTCCCGTCCAGCCTTTTGGGCACGGGCGTGGGCGCGGCGGCGGCGCCATTGCCCTCCCAGCCATGGTGCGAGGGCGTGATGGCGTGGGCCTTCTCGGGGAGTAGGTCGAGGGCCGTCATGGCTGCCGCTGCGTAGGGGGCGAGGCTAGGCTGCATATATCTATCGGCGCAGCAACTGTGTGCCGTGTGCTCCGCCGCTTCTCTGAACTGCTTGGCTAACCGAATCCCTCGTACTTATAGCCACGGCCACAGGCGCGGGCGGTTTCGTGTGGACTATAGACACACACGGCCAGTTTGTGACCGCGATTGACGCGCTTACACGGTGGGAGAGAAGAAGGAAACAAAATACAGAGAGTTGGTAGCACGCTCGTGGAACGGGAGACGGAGACAGACGACAGGCAGGCAGAGCGCGCGCGCTTGCATATGATTCGTGGGGAAGGCGAGACGCGGACAGGCGGACCAACGGGGGAGCACGGATGTGTTTGGTGCCGTGACGATGTAGCACAACGAGGGAGCGGCCGGTGCCGAACTGGGCTGACGACCTTGCCCGCTGGGCGCCGCCGGGGACCAGGAGCCAGCCGGCGGCGGAAGGAAAGAAGCGGCGTCCGCGTGGTTGGCGTCCAGCAGTCGAGCCTGGATGGACAGGTGGATCCGGACCAGGCAGACAGCAGCGTTGAATTCAAAAACTGGCTGGAGAAGTTCGGCTCGGCACAGGACCGTCAACCCTTCCGAGATCAGCGAAGGACTTTGCTGAGGTGATACGTGACGTTGCCTACAGTCTCGGCTCGGCTACCATCGATGGAGCCAAGTGTGGACGCGGGAAGTTTGACTGTGGGAGGCCGATGACCTTTTTCTGTCTTGTTGTGGTTGATTGAACTCGGCAGCTGCGAGACCGAGCGAGCCGAGGTGCCGGGTCAACTCCCGTTAAAACGGCTAGAGTTGACATTACGAGGCTTCGAGTTTTCGCCGTAGCCATGACGACGCCATGCCCCGTGGCGGAGTCCGTACGTACTGTACGCGTGAAGCAGCTGAGCAGGTCCTCACTTATAGGTGGCCAAATGGGCCGGATCACATGTGCCGGCATAAAAGCTCGTAAAAAAAGCACGACTCGAACCTGACACAGTCCGAAAAAAAAGACCCGGGCCGGTCCAAAGCTCGGTGCGCGCCGTGTCTAGGCCTAGACATCCATCATGTCGGGCTTGCAGACACGGCCCGTTTAGCATCTCCGGAGTCACTTTTTCCATTATGCTGATCTCTAGGTCCTATCGCATACGTTCCACCATCATCATTATCGTAATAGTATGGGGAATGGCCTCCCGACATGGCCGGCACGACGGGCTGGCCCGGCCGACACGGTCTGTTTATGTTTGAATAATGTTTTTTTTGTTGTTTTTAGTATTTTTAACAGAAACGGGCCACGAGTCGGCCCGTTGTTGGTCCGACACGATCCGACACACTTAAATTGAATTCGAGCCGTGTTCGGGCCTGGACCTCCGGCCCGCGGGCCGGCCCGACACAGCTTGATTTTTTCCCGAGCCACGCCGAACCGAGGCTTTTCAGGCACGAGCCCAGCCGGACTTGAACCGGACCGGCTCGACACGGCCTGTTGGCTACCTATATCCTCACTCCTCACCTAGCTTATCTGGCTGGGTCCACAGAGCTCCCTCTCTTTTATATTAGATCAATAGATGAGTTTCGAAGGATTCAGGACTCCCTTTTGCGTGAGAGTCGTTCTTGCGTACATGGCGTGCCTCCGGAGCCCAGTGCTGTTTTGACCATCCTGCAGGTTAATTTGACATATTCACCACTTCAACGGAAGACGGAGAACGGTCTGCACCAAAAAGATGGGGATGAGTGAGACTTGTTACGCAAAGGTTGCTTTGTGGGCAGTGCCGGGTTCCCTAAGCAGCAAGCCATAGACTTTGGGCGTGTACCCCGTATTCTTTTCCCTAGTCTATGGTTTTGTTAGTGTCTAGGATTAAGCCTAAGATTTGGTCGCAGCACCTTGTCAGTATGAAAATTTCAGTCAAGTGGAATTCTTCCAGCATTTCAATTCGCACGCCACAATTATTTTCCATACATCCATTGTTACATTTCAACAGAAAAAGGACACTCAAGGGTTTGAAAGTACCACGTTATCTGGAGAAGAAAGAAAGAAGAATCTCTCACTAAATAAACTAGCCTGTATTTCTCCTATCTCTAAAAATTTGTCATTTTCTAGTTAAAAATGAACTACAAATCGATAAATTTTTAGGAATGGTGGGAGTATCAGTTATTAATTAACTACACACAATTATCATTACAAAAAAATTAAGTTACCCTAAATACCATATACATGTTAATACATTCCTACTTATGTGCGTCAAACTGATGTATGGACTCATGGATCTCTATCTCCCTGCGAGGTGGAAGTGGAATAGAATTTCTGTTCACAAAAAATGTTAATACATTCCTCACTACCATTATAAAATTGATTAGCCTAAAATACACTTGTACATATCTACAGATTATTATTACTTATTATAAAAAACAAAAAATGTTACCTATCACTATCGATTTATATAGTTCAACAATCTATGTCAAGTAGGGCAATAAGATCATGGTAGTGGGCATAGATAAAAACTTCTAGCAGATGAACGTTCATGTTAAGTGAGACGGACCCTTGAAAAGGACGAGGTGTGACGCTGGGAACGACCCCCTCGACAGCCGCCGTAGGCGTCCATCACCCTACCACTCTAATGCACGCACACAAGATCGGACAACGACCAGTCTCTCAAGCCCGCAGCAAGACCCTTCTAATGCATGCGTTGTCGCTTCGCTTGTCGTCGGGGCCAGGCCAAAAAGGCTAAGAGAAAAAGCGTCTCGAGTAGTAGCAGCCACGAAGCCGCCTCCTCCCGTCCTGGAAGTTCGTGGTAGCAAGCTAGCGCGCAAAAGAAAACCACGTCCAATTTGTTTCGCACTTTTATTTGGGTCCACTTTGTAGATGACCTGAACAATTATAGACCAAATCTCGCCCTCACCTAAACTGCCCCCTTTTGACTATTGAACAACCAGAACGGCGTCAGCGTCGCGCAACAACTAGCCGATGCTATTCTCTGTCAAGATCATACGTACATCTATATGCTCTTTAATTCGTACTCTCTCCAGTATCTTTTATTTTGAAACGAATGGAGTATTTGGCTTGTATAGCACTGCTGAAGGACATTTATTATCGGTGGTTTCTCTCACTCTTTGTGTGTGTTGGAATAAATGGGCTTGACCCATATAATATTCAGAATTAATTCTCAATAAATCTCAAGGTTCATTAGGGCAAGAGAGAGTGGTGCTAATTGTTTAGTCCCACATGGGAAGTGGAAGTGGAACAATCCCTACATATAAGGGAGGTTGCTCTTCCACTCCTTGAGTGAGAGAAGAGAGGAAGAGAGGGGTGGCCCACGCGCGCTCCTCCTCCTCCTCGCTCGCCCCACCCCGCCCCGCACGCGCGTGAATTCGAGCCTTGAGCCGAGCCCAGATTTTATATTTTTGCAGAAAATTAAATTGGGCTTTGGACTTTTGGGCCTCCGATTTTTTGGGGCTACCGAGTCAGAGTCCAAATTGTTGGAGACGGATGCGTCTACGACTGCGGAGTCAGTTCGGATCTGGACCCTCCGAATCACATACGAACCGCCTCTTGGGACTCTATAAATATGGGCGTCCGCGGTACGGCAGGGCATCCCACGATCAGATCGTTCCCACGTTCGCGTTCCTTGCGCCGCCTTCTAATCTACTCCATCCCAAGCGCCGGCGTGCACCGACGAAGAGCAGGTCGGAACCGCTCGCCCTTGCGATCTTGCACCGGGAGAGGGCGAATAAGGTTTTTGGGAAGCGCTCCGCGCGACTGCTCGCGTTCTTCACCACGGCTCGTCTACCGAGGAGATCGGGCGCTGCAGCTCAACGTCGTCACCAACGCCTGCAGCGGCTGTTCGCCGTTGGATCTAAAGCGGTGCATTCGGCTTCAAATCGGTACACGTTATTTCTCATCCCGTCTGTCTGCTGATCGTTGCTAGTTTTCTTGTGTTCTTCCGGAATTGTTCAGTAAATTGCCTCCTATTTTCTAACAATCCAAAAACCTTATTAGACAATTTCCTGAGTTGAACATGATGACTCTAGCCGATGCACTGAGGCCGGAGAAATTCTCTGGCGTGCACTTCAAGAGGTGGCAAGTTAAGGCCACGCTCTGGCTCCAATCGCTTAAGATCTTCTGGGTAACGAGGGCAGGCCTCATGGTCCTTTGTCTGTTGAAGAACATACAAAGTTCGAGGAAGCCAATTCTGCCCTGAGAGGATGCATCTTAAGTGTTCTTGATAATAAACTCTGTGATGTCTATCTGACAGTCACAAATGGGAAAGAGCTCTGGGATGCACTTAACGCTAAGTATGGTGCAGCCGATGCAGGCGGTGAACTGTACATCATGGAGAATTTTCATGACTACAAGATGGTTAACAACCGTCCTGTAGTTGAACAAGCTCATGAAATACAGTGCCTTGCGAGAGAGCTCAATCTCCTTAAGTGTCCTTTACCCGACAAGTTTGTGGCTGGGTGCATTATTGCAAAGTTACCTCCATCATGGAGGAACTTCGCCACAACCCTCAAACACAAGAGACAGAAAATATCAGTTGAAAACCTGATAGCTTCTCTTGATGTTGAGGAGAAGATCTCAGGCTAAGGATGCTACTGAGAAAGGAGACGAGGGTCAATCTAGTACCAATGCTAATATGGTGCAGAAACCCTATGTCAAGAACAAAGGGAATACGTCTCTATTCAAGCCAAACAAAACTACTGTTTTCAAGAAGAAGAAGTCAAACAAAGCCAATGATGGCTGCTGCTACACCTGTGGGGAGCATGAACATATTTTCAAGAACTATCCTGAGAGGGCAGATCGTAAAGGGAAAAAGAATGTCAACATCGTGATATCCAGCAATGCAGATGGGTACGGTAATTCCTTTACTGCTCTTTCTGTTTCTCAAACACCATCTTGGTGGTTTGATACGGATGCTAATGTTCATGTATGTTCTGACATGTCCATGTTTACTTCTTACCAGTTCATCCGGGATTCCGCCGTCCTAATGGGGAATGGGTCACATGCTTCTGTTCGTGGTGTTGGCATGGTCGATCTGAAGTTCACTTCGGGAAAGATTGTCCAGCTAAAGAACGTGCATCATGTCCCTACTATGAACAAAAATCTTGTTAGCGGTACCCTTCTATGCAGAGATGGGTTTAAAGTAGTTTTAGAGTCCAATAAAATAGTTGTGTCTAAGCATGGACAATTTATTGGTAAAGGCTATGAATACGGAGGCCTGTTCCACTTTTCTCTTTCGGAGTTTAATAATAAGTCAGTAAACCATATTTGTGGCGATATTAATGATGATGCAAGTGTTTGGCATTCTTGTTTATGTCATGTTAATTTTGGTTTAATAAATCGGCTATCTAGTCTCAAATTAATTCTAGAATTCACTATTGTCAAAGGTTCTAAGTGCCAAAGTTGTGTGCAGTCAAAGCAACCTCGAAAGCCTCACAAGGCAGCCGATGAGAGAAACATGGCACCATTAGAACTCATACATTCTGATCTATGCGAGATGAATGGTGTATTGACAAAAGGTGGAAAGAAATATTTTATGACATTAATAGACGATTCTACTAGATTCTGCTATGTTTACTTGTTGCAAACTAAAGATGAAGCTTTAGACTACTTTAAAATCTATAAATCTGAAGTAGAAACTCAATTAGAGAGAAAAATCAAACGTCTTAGGTCAGATCGTGGCGGCGAGTATTTTCTCAAAATATTTGATGATTTTTGTGCGGAACACGGTATTATACATGAGAGGACGCCTCCCTATTCACTCCAATCAAACGGGGTAGCCGAGAGGAAAAACAATACATTGTGTGACTTGGTGAATGCCATGTTAGACACGTCCGGTTTATCTAAGGCATGGTGGGGGGAGGCTCTATTGACTTCATGTCATGTCCTAAACCGCTTTCCAAACAAGAATAAAGAGAAAAACCCCTTATGAGGAGTGGGTTGGGAGAAAACCATCACTTTCATACTTGCGTACTTGGGGATGTTTGGCAAAGGTCAATGTTCCAATTACCAAGAAACGCAAGCTGGGACCAAAGACAGTGTATTGTATCTTTCTAGGCTATGCTCATCGGAGCATCGCATATAGATTTTCTGTAGTTCAATCTGAGGTACCTGATATGCATGTCGATACTATTATGGAATCTCGTGATGCAACATTTTTTGAGAATATTTTTCTTATGAAATATATGCATATCACTGCTAGGATCTCTTCTGAAATTTGTCCTGAATCCACCACAACTAGCGAGTTTCTTGATACACCGTTTGAGAATGTCCCAGAGGAGGAACACAATTAAATAACTCAGTCGAGTAGGAGATCACGGATTGCAAAATCCTTCGGTGATGATTTCATTGTGTACCTTGTGGACGATACTCCTAGATCCATAGCAGAGGCATATGCATCACCTGATGCAGATGATTGGAAAGAAGCAGTTCATAGTGAGATGAACTCAATTCTTTCCAATGGAACCTGGGAGTTAACTGAACGGCCATACGGGTGCAAACCAGTAGGCTGCAAGTGGGTGTTCAAGAAGAAGCTTAGGCCTGACGGTACTATTGAAAAGTACAAGGCGAGACTAGTTGCTAAGGGCTATACTCAAAAGGTAGGTG
Source organism: Tuctoria greenei (assembly GCA_036927565.1). Lineage (NCBI taxonomy): Eukaryota > Viridiplantae > Streptophyta > Magnoliopsida > Poales > Poaceae > Tuctoria > Tuctoria greenei. The sequence goes on from JAYESD010000006.1 coordinate 204,868,105, forward strand.
AAGACTATTTTGGCACCTATTCACCTGTCGCCAGAATGACGACAATTCGTGTACTACTTTCTCTAGCTGCCTCTTATGGTCTAATCATCCATCAAATGGATGTGAAGACAGCTTTCCTGAACGGAGAGTTGGAAGAGGAGATTTATATGGAACAACCTGATGGGTTCGTAGTAAAAGGTGAAGAGACAAAGGTGCACAAATTGTTGAAATCCTTGTATGGCCTGAAACAAGCACCTAAGCAATGGCATGAAAAGTTCGATAGTACTTTGACGTTTGCGGGCTTTGTCATTAATGAGGCTGATCGGTGCGTGTACTATCGCCATGGTGGGGGCGATAGCGTTATATTATGCTTGTATGTGGATGATATACTCATTTTTGGTACGAGCATTAATATAATTTCTGAGGTCAAGTCTTTTCTATCAAAGTGTTTTGATATGAAAGATCTTGAAGAAGCTAATGTTATTTTGAACATTAAGCTGAATAAGGATGAGAATGGAATTACTTTAAGTCAATCCCACTATGTTAAGAAAATCTTGAGCCGGTTCGGCTTTATGGATAGCAAGATTTCTCCAACGCCTTATGATCCCAGCGTGATACTTAGAAAGAACAAGAAAGAGTCAAGAGATCAACTCAGATATTCTCAGATGATCGGTTCACTCATGTACCTAGCTAGTGCAACCCGTCCTGATATCTCGTTTGTTGTGAGCAAATTGAGTAGGTTCATGTCAAACCCGGGTACAGATCATTGGCATGCACATGAAAGGGTTATGCGCTACTTGAGAGGTACAATGAGTTATGTTATTCATTATACTGGGCATCCAGCCGTGCCTGAGGGTTATAGTGATTCGAACTGGATCTCTAATGTTGATGAACTCTATGCCACAAGTGGATATGTGTTCACTCTAGCTGGTAGCACTATATCATGGAGGTCTTTCAAACAGACCATTTTGACGAGGTCAACCATGGAAGCAGAACTCACTGCTTTAGAGACAGCCACTGCAGAGGAAGAATGGCTGCGAGAGCTCTTGATGGATTTGCCTATAGTTGAGAAACCATTGTCGGCAATCCTTATGAACTGTGACAATCAGACGGTGATTGCCAAAGTGACCAGTTCTAAAGATAATGCAAAATTATCAAGACACGTCAAGAGACGTTTAAAATCTGTCAGAAAAATGAGAAACTCCGGAGTTATTACTGTTTCGTACATACAAATAGACAAAAACCTGGCAGATCCCTTTACGAAGGGTCTATCACGTAATGTGATAGAAAGTGCATCGAGAGAGATGGGTTTGAGACCTATTGAGGTGACACCATAGTAGTAACCCAGCCTATGTGATCGGAGGTCCCGTGAATTAGGACATGGGAAAACAAGCTAGTGGTTCACCGAGGAGAGTACTTCCTTATACCCTCTTTATGTGAAGATGCACACTTGTACTCTCAAACTGTAAGGCAGGTTGGCGATTTGCCTTAATGTGTTTCTGTTGGCTATGTGTAGCAAAGATGCCGTCCTACAGGGCAGTCTTGAAGGAAACACACCTATATGAGCTTCGACTGTCTAACGTCGTAGTCCGTGAGATTTGGGTGATCTCTGGAAAGCTCATGAAGAGACCAGGGAGTACGACGCATATGCTCCACCTGCGGGGTAGACTAATGGTAGTCAAGTACTGGTAATGGTTTTTGGGTGAAGTCAGTTCACACAAAACTTACAATTCAAGGCGTAGTCTATTGTTCAAGTTGTGACCTGATGAAACTTGAGGATCTAGACAGAAGTTCAACTTCACAGTCTCTGTCGAAACACTAGTTTATCAAACAAGGAACGAGAATGACCTATCTCCTAATGGCTTTGAGATCTGGTTGGGGATTGTTGGAATAAATGGGCTTGGCCCATATAATACTCAGAATTAATTCCCAATAAATCTCAAAGGCCCATTAGGGCAAGAGGGAGTGGTGCTAATTGTTTAGTCCCACATGGGAAGTGGAAGTGGAGCAACCCCTACATATAAGGAAGGTTGCTCTTCCACTCCTTGAGTGAGAGAGAAGAGAGGAAGAGAGGGGTGACCCACGCGCACTCCTCCTCCTCCTCGCTCGCTCGCCTCGCCACGCCTCGCCTCGCCCCGCCCCACACACGCGCGCGCGCATGTGTTCGTGTGAATTCGAGCCTCGAGCCGAGCCCAAATTTTATATTTTTGCAGAAAAATAAATTGGGCTCTGGGCTTTTGGGCCTCTGAATTTTTGGGGCTACCAAGTCAGAGTCCAAGTTGTTGGAGACGGACGCGTCTACGACTGCGGCGTTAGTTCGGATCTGGACCCTCCGAATCACATACGAACCGTCTTCTGGGACTCTATAAATACGAGCGTCCATGGTACGGCAGGACATCTCACGATCAGATCGTTCCCACGTTCGCGTTCCTTGCACCGCCTTCTAGTCTACTCCATCCCGAGCGCCGGCGTGCACCGACGATCAGGAGAGCAGGTCTCCGGAACCGCTCGCCCTTGCGATCCTGCACCGGGAGAGGGCTAATAAGGTTTTTGGGAAGCGCTCCGCGCGACTGCTCGCATTCTTCACCACGGCTCGTCTACCGAGGAGATCGGGCGCTGCGGCTCAACGTCGTCACCAACGCCTGCAGCGGCTGTTGCCGTCAGATCTAAAGCAGTGCGTTCGGCTTCAAATCGGTACGCGTTATTTCTCGTCCCGTCTGTCTGCCGAACGTTGCTGGTTTTCTCGTGTTCTTCCAGAATTGTTCAGTAAATTGCCTCCTATTTTCTAACAGTGTGTTTCATGTACTGTAGTGAACCATCATTCTACAGTACTTAGGCCCCTTTGGCACAGCTCCCAACTTCTGATTCTTTTGATTCACTTTTGATTCTCTGGGGAAGCTGATTCTCCTGATTCTCCAAGTGAATCAGAATCTGATATACAAAACCGTTTGGTAGGAAAACGGATTCTTGATTCCTTCAAGAGAAGTGTTTGTATGAAATGACTATATTACCCCCAATCCTGATTTGTGTTCAAAGACATTTACAGAGACTTTATGAAGTATTTATTCATATCGAGTTGTGACTATATTTAAAAACACAATGAAAAGTGCAAACAACTTTATCTTGAAATTGCACTTGCTAAATCATCACAAAACCTATCCATATTCCTACTACTAGATGTTGTCGTGGTTGTGTTTGATGCATTATGAGGGGCATGTCGCCTATAACGTGTCGGAATAATCGGCACAAAATCAGGGTCTCGATCACATCTCTGAAAATCCTCATCAAGCGCATTATTCTCACGAATGAAGTTGTGCAGGCACATTTTAGCTGCAACAATCATTTTTTGCTTGTCCATTGGATAGGTTGGCATTTTCAGCAGAATTCTCCATTTCATCTTCCATATACCAAAAGTGCGCTCGGTAACATTTCGTAGACTTGCATGTAAATAGTTAAATTTTTCTTGCTGACCATGAAGTGTAGGACCACTTCTCCAACCTGGAACATGATATCTCTGATCTTTGTATGGTGCTAAGTAACCATCTCTATTCGGATAACCAGCATCGACAAAATAATATTTTCCTATAATAGGTTAACCAAGTCATCCATGAAGGCAAGAAGATGTTAATTTGTATTTAGAAACATATTACAGAAACTCACCAAGTGGAGGATGTGGAAAGATATCTTCATCAGCTTCAATTGCATGGTATAATACAGTTGTATCATGCATAGAACCAGGTTGTCCAATAGATGCATAAATAAAGCGCATATCAAAATCAACAACAACCATCACATTTTGGGTAGGTTTACCAGTTCTTCCAATGTATCTAATGTAGTCATCCTTGTTGGAGTTGCATTAAGATGTGTCCCATCTATAGCACCAATACAATCCTTAAAATGAGGCCACATCCGTTGGTCATTTGTAATTCTACTATGCACATTGCGAAAATTAGGATCCTTGGATCGTATGTATTTTGAAGACATTGCCACCACACAATTTAAAACTTCACCGAACTTTCTACTAATAGTCTCACTAGAATGCTTGAAATCTTTCATAACCGCTGAGTTGGACCAACAATGACCGCATATAACAAGAAATAATCCAAGAGATTCCATTGAATTCATGTGGACGGTGGATGTGAGACCATATTCATTCACTAACTCGTCATGCAATTTGTGAAATAATGTTGCGTCCATCCGAAATATATTGTATGACTCACCTGGTGTGTTCAATGCTTCCATGACCCAAGCCAAACCAGAAAATAAAGTAGTCCTTGCCTCATTCTTATCAACATATTTTGCATGATACCAACAAAGTAACGATGCAGTAGCCAAAATATTATTTTGATTCTCTTTAATTATGTTCATCAATCTCAAGTCATCTTCCTCGGAGTCACTTGTATCTATGTCAGTATCATATTTATCACTCTCGGAAGAAGACATTTGTGCATTCAATAAAAAATGAAGAGAAAGTAAAATAAAAAAATTACAACAAGATTACGCAAAAAGTCATAACAATAACATGTGAAATAAAGACATAAAAGAGTTCATGAGATAAGGACATAACAATATTACATATGAAAAAAGATACACATGACCATGCCACATGCATGTGTCACACACTACTTTGCCGCATCATTCCTTGTGGCCCATTCAAACTTCATTTTAAGAACTGAAACCGTTCTTCTGGAGTCTCAAGCGTCATAAAAATTTCTCTCTTAGTCCTCTTAACAAAAAGGTTGCAAGCCATCAAGTGCTCTTTTGTTCCTGCAGCAGCATCGCATTCCTTCACCAATGACATGCAGTCTTTGATTGAAAATCCAGAAGCATCCTCTCTTTTCGCAAAAGATTCACAAGTTTTTGTAGTCTTCTCACTACATGACACAAGTTTAGTTATTTGATCTTGCATCCAATGTCCACCTGAGGTCTTCGATTTTTTACCTTGTCCTTTTGAATAGGACGAGTTGGTCCCTTTCCTTTAACAGTAGAAGGCGCAATCTCAACACAATCATCACTAGGAACATAATCATCATCATCATGGTCATCCTCATCATGTGCAAATTCAGCATCCGAAGCCAGAGGTGCAACACCACTAGTAGGTGCCCAGTGGTCGTCTCCCGTATTTCGAATGTCCTCAAACATGATAAACAATTGTTCTTCATGTGCAAGAGGTTTGTCTTTAGACTTTGAAATTCCTTTGTATTGCTGTATTACAGAAGAAAAAAAAATAATATTAGACATACAACACATGTTCATATGACATATTGAACATGAAGCATATATATTTGTTACCTTGTTTGCTTTCTTCCACCAGTTATCCGGTGCTTGGTATGTCTTCTTTACAGGATCTCAACCTATACCAGTCTCCTTCTCCAATCTTCTCCAATGGCTATAATCTTTTCTCAATTTATCCCATTTATTTTTGAATTGCATTTTTGTGTACGACAACCTTGTCTTCTCTTTGAACTTATCCATGACATTTTGATACCCAACTCTATTCAAATGTGTACCAGACCGATTGTGTGATGTCACTTGTTCAGCAAACAATTCACAAACTATCCTAGTATTTTCCTCATTCCAATCTGCACTATCAACTTTATCTGGCATCTCGCTGTCCACAATCTATTTATTCACTCATATCAACATACAAGATGGTAAATGAATATAATATACTCAGGCAACATGATGTCCAGGCTAATAACACGAGCATACATGTTTGTGCTCCATGGTTACAATAATTTAATTGCTACTACCTGCAGCAACTCAAACTACAGGTCGCCAAAGGACAGGAATTGCATTGCAAAAACAAATTCAAGATAACAAGAGTAAATTAATTTTTCCATCATTGTATATGTGACAATTCAAATCCACTTCAGGATTTGAAGTCCTGTCTCAGTTCAAGCTTTTGTTTCCAATCTGTTATTATAGTATTAACCATAGCTTCAGGTCATTACCCACAACAACCACACGCTAGGCTATTACCTCGAACTCAAAACCTATGATAGTGTGCTCGATATATGAATACATCAAAACTATACATAAGAAGACAACAAAACCATAGTTGCATTGCTAATGATAATAATCAACACATATGTAATGAAGATGAACACACTCTCTGATAGTTCATACTCCAAAGGATGGGACCATTAATTTGATTTTGCATGAAAATAGTACATCATAATTCGATTTTGCATGAACATAATCAACTAGCAGACACAAATAAACATAGATGGTGAGTCCAGAGTCGGTTTTACCTCAAGTTAGCACCAGGGTTGCAGCAACAGATTGTGGCACGCACAAGATTCAGCCGGATTAACGACCTGCGGCCACAAAATCGACACAAAATCATCAAACAACATAGAGGGAGAAGAAATCAATCACAAATCAAAGAGCTTTGAACTGAAATCGAACGAGAACCTTCACTGGAGGAGAAAATCGAACTGCCTTCACAGGAGATGAAATCAAAGCACCCAAAGAAAGGAGAAGATCTGCACACGGGGAAGGAACAGCAGGGACGCGGAACGCCGTCCAAATCAACGCCGGTGGAGTTCAATTCGGTGGAGAGGTCCAACCCTTTCCGCCGCCACCAAATCACACAGAACGGGAGTCGGGGAGAAGTCCAAGCCGCGTGAGGGGTTCTGTTCCGTGGGTGGGGGTCACGGTAGATTTTACCCAGTGGCATTGCAGGTAAATTCCTACAAACATTAAGGTGAGGTTCATATTTCGCTGGATGAGAAACTGTTTTGAGGTGTGGCGAAGCTGGTTTTTTTTGCTTCACGGTCTCTTTACAAAAAGGAGAATTGATTCCTCCTGATTCACCCTAGAATCTGTTGTTCAAAACACCCGTTTGTCACAACTCTTCGGATTCTCACTGAGAATTAGAAGCTGGGAGCTGTGCCAAAGGAGGCCTTAGCCGTATTTACAATATCAGGTCTCCGTACAGTTACTACTCCCTGTTGACTGACTCTGGTCTGCCCCTGGTGCAGCACCCTGGACAGAGCAGTCCACATAGGACTCAGGGGTGTCCAGGAGCGTGCAACAGGGCAGGGTGGCTGGACAACACCTTTCCAAAGTCCTGTTCGAACACTACAGAAGAGGGCTCCGGCCAAGAGAGTCCCAGGTGCAGTCAGCACCTGTTGTAGAGTCCAGGAAAATCTGTTTCTTATAGATTAAGATGTAATCTAGTTGGAGTCCTTAGAAATATTAATAGATAGAGTTCAAATTATGTTTGGTGTCTACTGCCCAGGCATAAATAAAGTCTGTCGCCCCCTGTACCATAGAACAAGTTAATGAATAAATAATAGCCTCCACAAAAAGCCCTCACGACAGCATCAATCAATCTATCCCTGTTCTCCCTCTTCTTTTCCTGTTTGAACACAGGAATCTCTGTTCCTCCCTATTCCCTCTCTGTTCCAATGCAGGAAGGACTTGTTCTTCTCTGTTCCCTACGGCTGCAGCAGATTCAATATGTTGTCTCTCATCCTGCTGCAAGTCCAAGCACCTGTAGCTGATCTGCTCTACCCAAACAGCACGTACAACAAGCAAGAGGCTTGTGTTGTGTCTGCAGATCAGTACAGGAAGGTGAACAACAACATTTTTGGTATGCAGAACACCGAAATGGCAACAATCGTGGTATTAGAGCCGAATTTGATCTTGGGTTGAATTCAACAACACATCGACAGAACTGAAGACCCCTTCAAGCAGCGGTAGCGGTAGCGTCACCGGCGACAAGATCAATACGACAACCCATCCGACAGTTCGTGAGGTGAACACGGGAATCGGGTTCCCAATACTCATCAAGACCAACTACGCGGAGTAGCCTGTCATGATGAAGATCAAGCTGCGGACACGATTGCTTTAGGAGGCAGTGAAGAAAGGCAATGCAACCGAGTAGGATGACATGACGGCGCTGTACATCCTCGTCAGCGCTGTCCCGTCGGAGATGATCACGACGATCTGGGAGAAAAAGACGGCGAAGGAGGCATGGGAAACGATCGCTCTCATGCGTGTCGTGGCTGACTGCATGAAGAAGACGATGGCGCAGCAACTCTGGCGAGAGTTCGAGGCCGCCACCTTGAAGCACGGCGAGGGAATCGAGTACTTCTCCCTTCGGCTGAGCGGCATGGTGGCGCGCCTTGCCTCGCTCGAGGAGCCGCTGGAGGAGTCGGTGGTCGTGCAGAAGCTCCTGCAAAGCGTTCTAGAATGCTTCCAATAGATCGTGGTGGCAATCACGACTTTTCTCGACGTGTCGACCCTCACATTGTCGGATGTGACGGGGCGGCTCAGGGCTGCCAAAAACGCCTTCGACACGACGCAGTGAAGTGGAGGAGTTCATGATGGCCAGCTGTACCTCACGCGGGAAGAGTGGGAGAAGCAGGTGGAGGAGGAGTGGACTGCCGAGTCTTTAAAGAAGGGCGACCGGAAGGGCGCACCAAAGAAGAACAAGAAGGATTCCGGGAAGGACATTCTGCGGGACCAATGCAGGAAGTGCGTGAAGAAGGGCCACTGGGCCAAGGAGTGTCGATCAAAGTTGAAGTAGGAGGAGCCGCAGCAGCAGGCTCACATGACGAAGGCAGAAGAGGAGGGCGCTTTGTTCATCACAAGGGTGACCTCAGTACAGGTGGAACCTGCACAGGAACGTCCCACATGTCCACTTGAGATAGTGGAGGGATGTGTCTTCGCGCGTCGCGACAACAATGATGACTCCGACGACGACACGTGGTACCTCGACACGGGCGCGACCAACCACATGACGGGTTCACGCGCCGTCTTCTCCGAGCTCAATGAGAACATCGTCGGATGATCAAGTTCGGCGACAACTCGATCGTGCGGATCTAAAGGAAGGGTACGATCATCTTCGCCCCCGAGACGGGTGAGCACAGGAGGCTCACCGCCGCCTACTACATTCCCGCCTCACCACCAACGTCATCAGCGTCAGCAGGCTGGATGAGGATGGCTACATCATCACAATACATGGAGGAGTGATTCAGATATGGGACGAGGAGAATCGTCTCCTCACACGAGTACAACGCGATGACAACAAATTGTACTCTGTCAGGCTCAACATCACGCGACCGGTCTGCCTGACCACACAATGCGGTGATGTTGTGCGGCACATAGAGGGCGCGCTCAACCTCGCCCACAGAGACATTAGTGGGAAAATTACTCCGACGACTCCAGGTGGAAACAAGATGTTCATGTTGCTGGTAGATGATAGGAGTCGTTACATGTGGCTCTATCTTCTCGCAAGCAAGGAACAAGTGGCCGACTTGATTCAACAATTCCGAGCTACTGCTGAATTAGAGTCAGGCAGGAGGCTGAAGCTACCCTGTATTGATTGCGTGGAGGAGTTCACCTCACAGGAGTTTGGCAAGTATTGCGCTCAACACAGCGTATTGCACCAGCTCACAAGCCCCTACACATTGCAGCATAGTGGGGTTTTGGAGCTATGCTACCAGGTGGTGGTCGACATGGCACGAAGCTTGTTGAAGGCTAAGGGGCTACCCGGGATGTTTTTGGGACAAAGCAGTCATGACGGTTGCTCACATCCTAAATCGATCCCCAACATATAGTCCCGACGAAAAGACACCTTATAAAGCTTGGCACGGGCAACGACCAGACGTCCACTACCTTAAAACCTTCGGGTGTGTGGGGTATGTGAAGAAGACGCCAATGGTGTTCCTTGGATATGCTGCAGGTACGGAGGTGTACCAGATGTACAATTCGGTGGATCGGCGCGTCCATATCATGCGTGACGTGGCGTTCGATGAGGCGGCCAAGTGGGATTAGGGCGAAGAAGCAGCAAGAGAAGATTACAACACATTCTACGTTAACTCCACATGTCTAGCAACCGCTGGACCATCTGTTCCAGGTGCTAGAACTGTTGTTCCAGGCACCAGAACAATCCTGCAGAGGCCAGAAGACCCTGTACAGGGCGTCGGAGTTGCTAGAGGACGGGCTACAGCAGCTGGGAGGAGCGTCGAAGGTACTGGGAGTCCAGATGAGCACCCAATAGGGGCCGCACAGGGCACTGGAGGCTCTGTACGTGCTGCTGTCCCTATGTGGGAGCACGAGGTTGAAGACTGGAGCTCCCACATGACTTCTGAGCGTCCTCCAAAACCCATCCAGTTGGTCACGTCACCGACGAACATCGACATCTACGTCAACGCCTACAACGACAAGAATGCGGCTATAACCTCTCTAGGGCACGATCCACGAAGCCTAGAGGAGGGTGAGCTCAAGTTCATCACCATGGAGGAGTCTAATTCTTTCATGGAGATCAAATCCAGTGAAGAGGAAGGGGCGTGGCAGGGTGAGGTGATTAAGCATAAGGAGCTGTTGGTGGCCAAGGGCGATGGCTATCAACATGGTGGAGACGAACATCTTGACCAAGGAGTTTGGAAGATAGAAGTTTGTGAAGATGGGGAAGGGACTGAGATCCTAGACGTGAAGCAGATCCTGGGTCGGGAGGAGAATGTTGACTGACCCTGGTCTGCCCCTGGTGCAGCGCCCTGGACAGAGCAGTCCGCATAGGACTCAGGGGTGTCCAGGAGCGTGCAACAGGGCAGGGTGGCTGGACAACACCTTTCCAGACTCTTGTTCGGACACTGCAGAAGAGGGCTCCGACCAGGAGAGTCCCAGGTGTAGTCATCACTGTTGGTAATCTGCGGTACGCTACTCTAGCAGCTCTACCGCGTCACCCAGGAAACATGCGAGTACAGAGGTCATGGATCTTTACCACTAGACGTGCAGTGCAGCGGAATGTAGATGCACGTCGGTGTAAGGGAAGTAGACGATCTCGTTCGTCTCCTCTTCGTCCTCATCACAGCAGCAGGTAGACGATCACGATCGTCGTAGCCGATCAGCGCAGCAGTAGCAGCAGCGCCTCCATGGAGTCCACACGTACGGAGAGGAGCGCCGTGCGCTGGTGTGCTAGCACCATGCGCGCGGCAAGGGTCTCGGCGTGAGGCCTTCGAGGGATGGCGGCTAGGTTTGTCACGTGGTTGGATCATTAGCTCCTAACCCTACCCCACATATTTATAGGCATACTAATGGGCTTTTAGGTCGCAGGCCCATCAGTACCCTAATTGCTTATGGATCAAATATCCAATAGGCCTCAACCCGAGTTGTTATGATTGCCTCTTGGGCACATCACCAACAATCTCCCACTTGCACTAGAGACAATCATCTAGCCAAGATTTTCGATATTCCAACTCCTTAAGTGCGTGATCCGTTAGGTTCATGTGCAGTCGGTTGTGAATGGAAACCATTTCCAACCACAAGTCAGTAGAGGTACCTAGCAGGACATACTAACTCCCGAATATACATAAAGATCTTATCGGCCGAACCTAGATACATTCAACATGCTAATCCCTTTACCTCACGATACCAGTCAAGCTCAAGGCGAGATGCGTGCCATCCTTGTGATAGCTCGACCATTCACTCGATCAAATAGTGGATTCATTCTATGACTAACTTTTAGTCACTGTGATTAACCTTTAATCACCTTGGCATGACCATGCACTTTCAAATCCAACTATCTCAAGGGGCCCAGAGATATCTCTCCTGTTATTAAGGAGGGGCAAATCCCATCTTGATCTGCGCACATCCCATTCTATGTTTCATTATATACCCGAAGACTACTTTTATGACTACCCAGTTACGGAGTAGCGTTTGGTAGTCTCAAAGTACAAAACTACGCATAGTGAGAAACAATGGCGATCTCAGGTCTAAGGATCTAGCACATGTATCACTCAAGACCAACTGATGGCACATATGGAAATAACAATCCCAGCAGTGTCTCGGAGTGGGTCAATCCAATATCATGTTTACTAACATATGTTCACATTATTAATTCAATATCTCCATATCTATGATCTGTGAAACGTGATCATCAATTAATATATGTGCTAGTCTGTATGCAATCATTATCTCATATAATGATATAGACTAGGGATCATCTAGAGTAACACTACTTTTAACAAAGAGTTTCACGAACAAGTCACATACTTGATGATCAATGTAAATAATGATTACTCATATAATAATTTATTTAATAGTACATAAACATAGCTATGACACAAGCCTCCCACTATACACTATGATCACTGATGTAAGTATCTAATACCCATAGATCTCGTATGTGCCTCATGCTTTGATTGTGGAAGAGGCTTTGTCAACGGATCTGCAACATTCAAATCCGTGTGTACCTTACATATCTTCACATCACCTCGGTCGATGATCTCTCGAATGAGGTGATAGCGTTGTAGTATGTGTTTGGATCGTTTGTGTGATCTAGGCTCCTTTGCCTGTGTGATGGCTCCACTATTGTCATAGTATAGATCCGCAGGATTGGACGTGCTAGGAACAACACCCAACTCAGAAACAAATTTTCTGATCCAAACAGCTTCCTTTGCAGCTTCAGAAGCTGCAATGTACTCTGCCTCTGTGGTTGAATCTGCTACTGTATCTTTCTTGGAATTTTTCCATCTCACTGCCCCTCCATTGAGGCAGAACACAAATTTGGATTGCGATCTAGAATCATCCTTATCAGTTTGGAAGATGGCATCGGTGTAACCTTTTACAACGAGCTCTTCTTCACCTCCAAACACTAAGAACGCATCCTTAGTTCTTCTCAAGTACTTAAGGATGTTTTTGACAACGGTCCAATGAGCCTCACCATAATCTGATTGATATCTGCTCGTGATGCTTAGAGCATAAGATACATCTGGGCGTGTACATTGCATGGCATACATGATGGATCCAATAGCCGAAGCATAAGGAATCGCTCTCATCCTCTTTTGCTCATCAGACGTCGAAGGTCACTGACTCTTGCTTAGAGTAATGCCATGTGACATTGGCAAGAAACCTTTCTTGGAATCTTGCATATTGAACCGATTCAATATCTTGTCAATATATGTATCTTGGCTTAATCCAATTAGCCTTTTAGATCTATCTCTATAGATCTTTATGTCCAAAATGTATGCTGTCTCTCCTAAATCCTTCATTGAGAAACTTTTTCTTAACGAGGATTTAACATCATCAAGCTTTGGAATGTCATTTCCGATCAATATATGTCATCCACATATAGGACCAGAAATACATGTGCGCTCCCACTAAACTTCTTGTAAATACAAGGTTCTTCTACATTCTTGATGAAACCAAACCCTTTGATTACTTCATCAAAACGCAGATTCCAACTCCGAGATGCTTGCTTTAGTCCATAGATAGACTTTTGAAGCTTGCATATTTAACTAGCATTTTTAGGATCGACAAAACCCTCAGGTTGTGTCATGTACACATCCTTATTCAGACTTCCATTAAGAAAGGCTGTTTTGACATCCATCTACCATATTTCATAATCAAAATATACAGCAATTGCTAGAAGAATCCGAACAGACTTAAGCATTGCAACGGGTGAGAAAGTTTAGTCATAATCAACACCTTGAATTTGTTTGAAACCTTTCACCATCGATCGCGCTTTATAGATGTGAACATTTCCATCCATATCAGTCTTTTTCTTGAAAATCCATTTACAATCGATAGGTCTCACACCTTCGATTGGATCAACCAAGTTCCAAACTTGATTTTCATGCATAGATTCAATTTCGGATTCCATGGCTCCAAGCCACTTCTCAGAGTTGAGTCCCGTCATTGCTTCAGTATAGGTCGTGGGGTCATTATTGTCCAACAATACCATGTCATGCTGCTCCGTGGTTAGAAGCGTTAACTTTTCAGTCGCACGACGTAGCCTCGTAGACCTTTGTGGGGCTGGTGTTTCATCAACTGGTTGTACAACATCTTGTACATCCTGTATAGGATCAGTGGATGCCGAAACATTTTCAGGTATTTATTGAATTTCTTCAAGATGCACCTTGCTCCCACTAACTCTTTTTGAGAGAAACTCTTTCTCCAAGAAGACACCATTGCGAGCGGTAAACACTTTACCCTCTATTTTATTATAAAATAATATCCTTTGGTTTCCGTAGGATATCCCACAAAGAAGCATTTGTCTGATTTTGGAGTGAGTTTGTCTGACGTCAAACGTTTGACATAAACATCACATCCCCAAACTTTGAGGAAAGACAATCCGGGATGTTTCCCGGTCCACATCTCATATGGTGTCTTTTCAACAGACTTAGTTGGGACTCTATTTAGTGTAAATGCAATAGTTTCAAGAGCATAACCTCAAAAGGATAGTGGAAGATCTGCTTGGCTCATCATGGACCTAACCATGTCCAACAAGGTTCGGTTCCTCCGCTCGGACACCCCATTCAATTGAGACGTTCTAGGTGGAGTCAACTGTGAAACAATTCCACATTGTTTTAAATGATCATGAAATTCATGACTCAAATATTCACCCCCACGATCAGATCGTAGAAGTTTAAATGTCTTGCCCAATTGATTTTGTACTTCATTATGAAATTCTTTGAACTTTTCAAAGGATTCAGACTTGTGCCTCATTAGGTAGACATAACCATATCTACTAAAGTCATCGGTAAATGTGATGAAGTACTGAAAACCACCTCTGGCAACTGAACTCATTGGTCCACATACATCTGTATGTATAAGTCTTAATAAGTCAGTCGCCCTCTCACTTTGACCAGTGAAGGGTGCTTTGGTCATCTTCCCAAGCAAACAAGATTCGCATGTGTCAAGTGATTCAAAATCAAATAAGCTTAGTAAACCATCTTTATGGAGTTTTTCAATGCGTTTCTCATTTATATGACCTAAGCGACAATGTCAAATAAAAGTGGGATTTAGATCATTACGTCGAGCCCTTTTGGTATTAATGTTACAGACAGTTTTATCCTCAAGATCAAGAACATATAATCCATTCACCAATGGACATTGAGCATAGAAAATATTATTGTAATAAATAGAACAACATTTGTTCTTTATTACAATCTCATAACCAACAACTTCTTCTAAACACGAAGAAGAGATAATGTTCTTACTCAAAGTAGGAATGCAATAACAATTATTCAATTCCAAAACTAATCCTGAGGGTAATGACAAGTGGTAAGTTCCGACAGCTATGACTGCAACCTTTGCTCCATTGCTGACACGGACATCCAACTCGCCTTTTGCAAATCTTCTAGTCTCACTTAGACCCTGCAACGATTTGCAAGTGTGAATCATCGATCTGATATCAAATACCCATGATTCACTAGAAGATAATGCAATGTTAATTTCTATAACATTTATACCTAAAGCGGAAGTCTCACTTTCCTTCTTCTTCTTCATATCCTCCAAGTACTTCTTGAAGTTCCTAGACCAGTGCCCCTTACTATGACAGTGAAAACATTCATCATCAGGAGAAGGGCCAGATTTGCCCTTTGGCTTAGACTTTGAGCTTGAGGGCTCATCGGAAATCTTTCCCTTGCCTTTGCCTTTAGGATGCGTCAACACTTCCTCTTCTTATTCCCTTTTGCACCATCATCACATGAGTGGCGTTTTTCTTAATGCTTTCTTCGGCTGTTTTAAGCATCCTATGCAATTCAGCCAATGTTTTCTCCATGCCATTCATTTGAAAATTCAATATGAATGGCTCGTAGCTCGGTGGGAGCGACTGGAGAACCACGTCAATAGCCAGATCATCCTTGAGTTCAGAACCAAATTTGCCCAAAGTTTCAATGTAACCAATTATCTTGATTACATGAGGGCTGACCGGGCTACCCTCCGCCAGCTTGCATGAGAACAAGGACTTTGAGATGTTGTATCTCTCAGCCCTTGCTTGATTCTCAAACATTCCATGCAGTCCCTCAATCATACTGTTTTTGCAGATCAGGGGACATAGTGGCGAGCATGAGGCAGCTTACATTAAGCGCATCATCGCAGTGCTTCGTATAAGCTCTACGTGCTGCATTAGTTGCATAAGCTGGGAGGTCATCAGGGTAAGGCTGCAGAAGAACGTACTCGGTTTTCTCTTGCCTAAGAACGATTCTCAGGTTGCGGTACCAATCGATAAAGTTAGCTCTATTGAGCTTTTCCTTTTCAAGCACAGATCGCAAATTGAAACCGGAATTGTTACTAGCAGACATCATCTACAATAGAAAATAAATATGCAAGGTTTAGCATTATGTTATGTACCAATATTCTATTAACAGTTTAATAAAAGATATCACCACTATATGATCATCGTCTTCCCTCTAACGACATATAGTGGTTAAAGATCCATATTCACTAATTCCTAGTGAGCTTTGGCTTCACTGCTAGGAAATTAGTGACATAGGTAAACAACCATTATTAATCATATCTCTATATGACTCTTGTTTGTTGGGTGACATCCAATGCCCCGGCTCCCAACTCTATGCCATAAAGCCCACAACCGTTTTGATAGCTTTGTTGAGTAAACCAATACTATGCATGTGAATGTCCAACATTCACCCTATGAATTATGATAGATGATGATACTTTACTTTGGCAAACCTACCACACAACGATCAAAGTAACATAGGTGCAGCTATTGGTAAATGGCATCAAATGCTCAACTTTTGTGAGGGAAGCTATTCTATCATGACAAAACATCCACCATATGAAAAGCATGGAAAGAATAGTAATAAGCATCACAGGCATATGATCATATGACATTGTGAATAGTATGGCCTTTAGAATCATAATGGTCTCCATCGCCATGGTTCTATCAAGATCTGAGCTGCCATGCCTCCCTTCTTGTGGTGATCTTCATCTCTACCATGCTTGAAGGCATCTCCATAATAATAAAAGAAGCTAATACAACTAATAGCTACCAAATAAATTACATGAGAGATCAAACATCACAGGTCGACACGCAGGTCGTTATACAATTATGTGACAACCTCAACCCGGTTGTGTTAAATTTGCAACACGCAGACTGCACGAATTTACACAAAGATCATCACATCACATTAAGGCCATACCATTCACATCATTCCCTACAAAAACGAGTTAAGCGTAGAACGATTTCTAGCGCGAAACTATATTATGTACTCGCTTTAGCAGACAGCAAAACGGCGGTCCCTATGAAATCACTATGAAAATCTCATCGGATTGATCAAATCAACCTGAATCTGAGCCATTCAGAATGCCTCAATTTTCAATGTGACCGGTTATTCATGAGTAGATCGCGACTCATGACCGTGGTCTGTTGGCTCAATCTGTTAGCTATGTACACAATTATTCCCGATGGTGATTCCAGCCGGTAGGGATAGGTTGCGCATACAACAGAGAAGGAGCACGAACTGACCCTTTAGTCATATACGATCACAATCTACTCTAACCAATTCCAAACCCCAAAAATTGTGCGATAAAATTCATCGTATGAATATGTCTGCAGTAGATCCCATCTACTAACAAGATCCAGAACAGAAACTACGCAAGTCGGCTCTGATGCCGCCGCTGGTAATCTGCGGTACGCTACTCTAGCAACTCTACCGCGTCACCCAGGAAACATGCGAGTACAGAGGTCATGGATCGTTACCACTAGACGTGCAGCGCAGCGGAACGTAGATGCGCGTCGGTGTAAGGGAAGTAGACAATCTCGTTCGTCTCCTCTTCGTCCTCGTCACAGCAGCAAGTAGACGATCACGATCGTCGTAGCCGATCAGCGCAGCAGTAGCAGCAGCGCCTCCACGGAGACCACACGTACGGAGAGGAACGCCGTGCGCTGGTGTGCTAGCACTGCGCGCACAACAAGGGTCTCGGCGTGAGGCCTTCGAGGGGTGGCGGCTAGGGCTGTCACGTGATTGGATCATTAGCCCCTAACCCTACCCCTCATATTTATAGGCGTACTAATGGGCTTTTAGGTCGCAGGCCTATCAGTACCCTAATTGCTTATAGATCAAATATCCAATAGGCCTCAACCCAAATTGTTATGATTGTCTCTTGTGCACATCACCAACAAGCATCTGTTGTAGAGTCCAGAAAAATCTATTTCTTATAGATTAAGATGTAATCTAGTTAGAGTCCTTAGAAATATTAATAGATAGAGTTCAGATTATATTTGGTGTCTACCGTACAGGCTATAAATAAAGCCTGTCATCCCCCTGTACCATAAAACAAGTTAATGAATAAACAATAGCCTCCACAAAAAGTCCTCACGACAGCATCAATCAATCTGTCCCTGTGTCTCCCTCTGTTTTTACTGTTTGAATACAGGAATCTCTGTTCCTCCCTGTTCCCTCTCTGTTCCAGAACAAGAAGGCCCTGTTCTTCTCTGTTCTCTACGGCTGCAGCAGATTCAATCTGTTGTCTCTCTTCCTGCTGCAAGTCCAAGCACCTGTAGCGGATCTGCTCTACCCAGACAGCAGGTACAACAAGCAGGAGGCTTGTGCCGTGTATCAGTACATGAACGTAAACAACAGCAGTTTTGGTGTGCAACACTCCCTAGGGTCACCAGCCAGCTTCTTCGTCTTTGCGGCGTTTTAATTAATTAACCTGCGCTGCACGCGATCCTATCCAGTAGTACGTGTAGATTTGAGAGCATATATTCCCTTGGGAGAAACGGAGACCATTGATCAGATGGAGGTTAGCTGCTTGCATGGCGTGTTAGGCACATCGTCTGTTGATCTTTCGCTGTCTTTTTGCTTAAACTAATGCCGCTTACAGTCAGCATCGTCGGCACCTAGGCTAACTAATCATGTTCCCCACCCAATCTCCATGCACGCATGATGGCTGCTGCATTTTATTAGGCCGGCCGGCCGGCTACCGAGAAAGCTTGCTCGCGCGCGAGGCGAGAGCAGCGATGGATCGGGGGAGGCGCCGACCGAAGCTCTGCCCGCGGCGTCGGCGAGGCTCAGTAGTCCAGGCCAGCTAAGCAGTAGTGAGGCCGAATTGCCGAAAACGAACGAAGACGCCAAGCGGTTGTCTGAACTGGTAACGAGACACGACACCGATCGATCATGTCCTCGTCATCTGCTGCTGGCAATTCTGTTTCAGCAGTAGCGCGTACGGCAAGGATAGTTGACTTAATTTCGCAGAACAACAAGTTTTTCTAGACCACAAGTATTTGTGCAGTTGTTGTTGTCCATAGGTCAACAAATTTTGTTTATTTTTGAACTAAAGATATTATTCTAAAAACAATAATTTAAAACGGAGAGAGTAAGCTAAACAATTTCTCACCAGGTCATACGGATTGATCATTTGCGCGCATGAATTTCGTCACTCGTGCTATAAACTTACCATTAATTGCTTATCCTTCTGCCACTATTTCCAAAAACAATCTGCCCCTGATTTTCATTTATCGGAAAATAAACTAACTCCATCATCTTAAGGAGAAGAAAACAAAATTGAAGGGAGTAGTAGCTTGTGATTGTCCCCGCAACATTAGGTGCACAACTACTCTATTTGTCTAAAATCGTACAACCACTTTTCGCCAAAGAAATGAAGAGAGAGGGTCATCACACGCCCTTTGAGTCATTCTGATTAATAAACTAGCAGATCTTTGTGGATCTGAATCCGAGTCGGTACTTTTACAACCAGATATTATTCAACCCATAGCAACCCAATCTCTAAGAAAAGATTGCGTCCCAATATAGCTAACGCATTATCAACACATATTAGCTTCGTGGCCATAGCCGGCATTATTATTTGGTCATGATAAATAATATAAAGGAGAAAAATAGATAATGAGTGTGGTAATGAGGCCCACTAAGATATGGACTGTTAAAAACCAAAAGGAACGGTATAGTGGAAATAATACAATTCACTTTTATATACATGATAAACACTCGATACCTATTTCAAATCACGTCATCAAGTATAAGTATTTTTAGAATGGAATTATTTTTATTTCAACCTCACTACTACAAAAAGCTTTATCTCAGGTGACTCTCAACATATTATCACAAGCGGATTTTAAAATCGCATGAAACAAAGAGTCTATGGAAATCGGCCATTTTTACAGGCGGCTCTCACTACTTAAGAAACTCAAATAGGAGACAAAGATCAGCGACGAGCGCAAAGAAGGTCATCTCTGATAAGGGTAAACGAGACGAGCCCGCTTCAGCAAGGATGTGACATGACTCGGTTGAGCGTAAAAGGAGACGGACTACTATAAGGCGCGTCTCATTTAAGAAAATATTCGAGACGCGCTCGCTGCTCTGATAAAAGGGAGACGAGCTTAGCACAAAGCTCGTCTCCTATTTGTGAAAAGAAATGAGACAGGCTTTGCAGAAAGCTCGTCTCCTTTAGCATCGCGATTTTCTACATTTTGCTTCGGGTTCCTTGATATCGCACACACATGAACACATTCACTGAACGAATATAGTAGAGCACATTTACTTGATAACTAAATAAATTAACATTCCAATGTAGAGCACCTTCACTATAGTCTGATTTAAAACCAAAAAATAATCAAATCTTCCTTATGAATTGTCATTTATGAGGAACACGATAAACACACCACACTTTTATTCATTCACACAGTTGAACACACAAAATAATATTCATTCACATAGATGAACACAGATAATTCATTCATTAACACAATATATTATAAAACACAAGAAAAAAGTACAATAAGACACAAGAAAAGAAAATACAACATCAACTAAAAACAACAAAAGAAAACTAAATCCTCCTCCTCCTCCGACACAGGCTCCGGCGGTGACTCCAGCGGTGCAACAGGAGCCTGTGCACAAGGAGCCTGAACTCGCTGCTCCGGCTGCTCCGGTGGTGCAACCTGGAGATCGAGGTTTCTCGCCTTTGGCGCCACCATGTTAATGTGGCCCTCGGTCCCGAGCTCCTGGACCATCGTCTCGAATAGAGTGTCGAGACGATCAGCCACACTCGTGAGGGTGTAGAGGTAGGGGCTGGTGGTACCCATTCCAATAAACTCTAGAAGGGTACCCAAAACCCAAAGAACTCATGGCGCTAGACATACTGTTGTACGCCTCTCGCGCCATTGTAACACCCTCTTTTTCATGCATCATGCCTTGCATACATTCATATACATGTTTAACATTAACCCACATAAAGAGGAACGAGTTTCAATTTGATTTGGGACAAAGCCGCACTTAAAATGCAGGAAAGTGCAAACTAGTCCGATTTTGCTGCAGACTAGTCCGATTTCTCTCTGACTAAAAACGGACTTGTCTGTTTTTGCTGCGGACTAGTCCGATTTTTGGCACTGGAAATCTTCGGACTTGTCCGATTTTGTGCGCACTAGTCCGATGCTCCATGAATCCTTGAAAATTTTGCTAAGTCCTTGGACTTTTCCGGGCTAGTCCGGTGTTCCAGCGGACTTGTCCGTTTTCCTCTCTGTTCAAAATCGGACTTGTCTGATGTTTGGCCAGACTTGTCCGATTTTCTCTCTGGATGACTTCGGACTAGTCCGGTCCTGTCCGGACTTTTCCGATATTTCGCGACTCCGAGTTGATCTTTTGTTTTATGACTTGTTTCTTGGATTTCACGTTAAGTGGGCCTAGGGACGTCGTGCCTAAATCTTTTAGAGCCCATGTGGGACTCTAAACCGGCCTCTACTCATCCCAAAACTCGAAATCCATCTAACCCTAGCCTCCACCTCTATATAAACAGCCCCACCCTTGGTTTGACATCTATTTGCCACTTTTCCACCCACCGAAACCCTAGTTTGTGGAGAGCCGTCATCAAGGAGGGAGGAGAAGATCCCAAGCAAGAAGAAGAAGAGGAGGAAACGAAAGAGGATCAAAATCTCCACCAAGTTTTCGTCCTTCATCACCAATTCATCTCCAATTTCATCACCAACCCTAGATCATCAAGATCCAAGTGCTACCTCCAAGTTTCTTGATTCATTGGAGTCCTAAACACCTGGTATACCTTCTATTCTCTTTTCCTTACGTGAATTCAACCCCTAATCTCTAAATTGACGTCGATCTAGAAAACCCTAATCCGCTGATCTCGCAGAGTGCGGACTTGTCTGGTCCCTGGCGGACTAGTCCGATCTTTCTGGTTAAATTGTGTTGAATTAATTCTAAATTTTGATCTAATCGAATCCAAACCTGTATAAACTTGTTAAAAGCTATTAGAACTAGTTATTGATCATTAAAAGCAATCTATTAACAAGTTCTACCTTGCATTTGCATTAATCATGCATGTCATGTCATATTGAGTAATATATGTGCACTCTTTGATTTTGTTTCTTGCCTTGTATGTTTATTGTGTGGATTAGACGGATTTGCGCTAGAAAGTGCCGCGGAGGATCTACAGCACCAAGAGTTTGAAGGCTTTGACCCTAATCTACATCAAGAGCAAGGCAAATGTCCTTGAAGCATATTGATCCTGTTTTTAAAATAAATGTTTTGTTTGCAAAACTACATGCTGTGTCAATTTGATGGGAATCCTATGGTAGGAAGTTTACTAGATTTGTTAAACCACCCTTGTCACCTGGAATTTATGGTAGAGAGTCGGGAAAGGGTTTTTTACCTTTTTGCTTCGCTTAATCAACTGGGATGGGAAATAACTATACCACTCAATTTAATTATGCATGGATGAGATTATGGTAAACATGAACTGGTTAATATGACATGGTAATGGGTGATCTAAGCAAGCCTGGTATGTGGATGGGTTGGATGTTATGGTGGTTTGCTTACTTTAGATCTAAGGACCGGTTTATGCGAGAATAAGCCAAGACTACAGTGCCACCACGAGGCCAAGTATGGGTGCGGCGTAGCTGATTAATTAGAGCTTTGATAGTGCTGTTTGGACCATTGTGGATGCTCGGGGAAGGGGTAGTCAGATTGGGTTTGTTGATGATTGGTGGGACTACCCTGGGATCCGAATGGCTCAAGAGGGGGCCCTTGGTTGAAGATGTGCTCAGTTGGAGGCATCGCCACCGGTGAAACCTCAGTGGGGTCTGAATAGGCTAGTAATCCCTTTGTAAAGGCTATTTTGTGATCTCTTGGCCATACACCAAAGGAAGTATAATTGGCATAAGGGAGGTTCTTTAGTCGCCGACGGGTGATGAAATCACAAACACGTGGGTAAAGAGGTACAAACTCTGCAGAGTCTATTAAAACTATCATGATAGCCGTGCTCCCGGTTATGAGCGCCTGGATGACCTACATGATTAGAGGGAATTTGGTTATTGGAATGGTTATGGTTTGGTAATGGTTATGGCTGGTTATGGATTTAATTTCTGGTATTGAATATGGTTATTGGCAAATGGTGAAATCTAGAATTATTGATGATGGTAGTGAATTCAGACTGGTATTATGATATTATTTATGATTATGATGGGTTTACTTCACATACATGTAATATATATTGCTTTTCAAATGTTTTTATGTACTTTTCAGCACTTTTCCATTATTATTGTCGTCATTTGAATCAGCCACATGTCATACTTTCCACACTTGCTGAGTACGACATGTACTCACTCTTGCAATCCCCACCCAACAGTTGCAAGTCAAGATTGGAAGTTTAATGGTGATAATGCGGATTTCTAGGCCGTGTCTACCATCAGCTTTGGGGGTGTTGGTTGGAGCTGCGCATATATATACCCTATCGCTTATGCTACTTAGTTGCTTAGTTTGCTTAGTTGCTTAATTAGAGTATTTCCGCTGCATTAGTTGAACTTGTCATAAATATTCATTAGAGCTTGTATTCGAGAATAATATGGTTTGTGTAATAAAATTTGATAATTAATCTTGTTCTATGGTAATTTTCTGTATACTCTTTTGTGATTGCACTCGTGTATGTGTGATGAACATTCTGGGCACACATATATGTTAGCTTGGTTCATTTTTCAGAACCGGGCGTCACAGATGGGTATCAGAGCCACAGGTTGACTGTAGGATGTAGCCTAGATAGAATGGACACTTTAGAGCACATAGGAGCACTCAGGAATCGATTTGATTTCGTTGGTGTGCTGTTTGCTATATATATTGTTTACTTGTGTGCTTAATAGAGGATTTTGGGATGCTCTAGCGTTGCCATGTCCACCTAGGCTAGTGTAGCTAGCTGTTTAGTTTCATATCCCTTGATGCATATAGTTGGGGACGTTCTCTAATTCTTACCTATTGCTTTTCTTCAGATGGTGAGGAATCGCAACCAGAGGGATGACAATGATGAGGAGGAGGACAATGGAGTACCTCAGAACTGATGAGGACATCACAACAGCAGAGACGTGCATTGAACTGCAAGGACCAATCACAAGAGCACGGACACGGTTATTAAATCAGCAGGTGAATTCGTTCTTAACTTCTTTTGCATGTGAGTTTGAGAATAGATTGCTATGTGATGATTTAATTGTTATTAGGAATAATGGAGAAGATCAACAAGTGAAGGAAGGAGGCCTTGGGAGCGTGGACAACCACCTGGGACGTCCACAAGTAGATGGAAATAGTTTACAACTCGGACTCGAGTTCAACTCGGAGTCCAGGAGCAGTCCACCTTAAAACAGACGTCCAGGAGGCATACGGACTCCGTTTTCGACGTTCTACATATGCACGGAAAGAGGAGAAGATAAACTTTCCAATGGTTCTGGTCCCACCTCAAAATTCCTCCGGAGTCATTGGGAATCGTCGAAACAAGTCGAGTCCAGATTTCTGTCCGGTGCTGCGCCACCGAATCGGGCCTTTGGGCCTTGTATCCCGTAAGAGTCCATTAGGGACGCGTCTAATCGTGTTTTGGTCGAACCCTAGCCTATAAATACTGCAGCCGCCGGTCATATTCGGTGGGTTTTGCTTAGATCAATAAAATCGCCGTTCTACGGTTTGTGAGACCCCAATTTCGCGATTTCCGATCGTGTCTTCTACGTTCTTGCTCGTGTTCTCGATTGCACTTGCAGGGATTAGCCTTCTTGGCGAGGTCAAGCGTGTGCAGCACGGTTGATAACCAACGGAGCCGTGGTGTAGTGATTGCAGGGGTACTCGAACCGCTCGAGTGCCGCGGATCATCAACGTCGAGTTCTCCACCCCAATCGACATACCTTTCGGAAGATCGGGCCTAAACCTCCTATCAATTGGTATCAGATTTCCAGGTTGCCCGTTAGGTAATTCATCTATCCATTACATTAGTTTTGTTTTTCATACCTAGAGTCCACAAAAAAGCCACAAAAAAACTTGCAGTTTAGTAGATCTGTTCATTACTTTGTCCAAACCACATTGAGCCTTTGCAACTTTGTTATTCAGTTTGGTTTTGTTGAGTTTGTGTCCGTTGTTGAGTCATATTGCTGGTTTAGAAAGTGTTTTTGGTCTTAGTTTGAGTTTTGCATAGATTAATAATATCGCTGTTCTACAGTTTGTGAAACCCCAATTCAGCAATTTCAGATTGCTTCTTCTACGTTCTTGCTTGTGTTCTCGGTTGCACTTGCAGGGATTAGCCTTCTTGGCGAGGTCAATCGTGTGAAGCACGGTTGATAACCAACGGAGCGGTGGTGTAGTGATTGCAGGGGCTGTTCGTGTTCTACTCGAGAGCCTCGGATCATCAACGTCGAGATCTCCACATCAATCGACTTATCCATTACCTTTCGGAAGATCGGGATCAATTTTCCTATCAACAGAGAAGTCATTGGCGAACTTGACTCGCAAACTGGATGACCTTGCTCTTCGGATGAATACTTTTGAGGCTCGATTGCCTCTCGCTGGAAGACAAGAAGACAATGCTTATGATGAACTGGAAGATCACAGTAATCAGCCAAGACTGCCACTTTATCGTCGAGGTATGGGAGGTAATAATCATAACAATTATAACCGCCCTCCTGATGATCCTTTTGCTAAAGTGAAATTTACTATACCCTCTTTTTCTGGTGCTTATGATGCTGAGGCTTATCTTGATTGGGAGATGACAGTAGAGCAAAAATTTAATTCCCATCTTGTTCCTGAACAACATAGAGTTCGTCAAGCCACTAGTGAGTTTAAGGACTTTGCTATCATATGGTGGAATGAACTTGTTAAAACTAGAACTGATCCTCCAACATGGGATAGATTAAAGGAAGCTATGCGTGTTCGATTTGTTCCTCCATCTTTTCAGC
The DNA here is from genome assembly GCA_036927565.1 of Tuctoria greenei. Classification (NCBI taxonomy): domain Eukaryota; kingdom Viridiplantae; phylum Streptophyta; class Magnoliopsida; order Poales; family Poaceae; genus Tuctoria; species Tuctoria greenei. The sequence goes on from JAYESD010000006.1 coordinate 204,894,017, forward strand.
GGGACCTTCGCAAAAAATTGCAGCGTTTAGACCAAGGTAACATGTCCGTAGAGGAGTATTATCAAGAGTTACAAAAGGGTATGCTGCGTTGTGGGGTAGTGGAGGACATGGATGATAAAATAGCTCGTTTTTATGGGGGGTTGAGGCGTGAAATTCAGGACATTGTTGATTACAAAGAATATGATACTGTTAACAGATTGTTTCAGCTTGCTATGTTGGCAGAAAAAGAATTGCAGGGCCGACAACAACAGCAACAACGCACGAGGAGCAACTTCACGCCGCGTGCAGCAACTACACCATCCAAAACAGCACCATCTTCGGCCCCCCGTGCAGCGACTACACCACCCAATGGCGGCCAACGAACTATACCTGCTGCTCCACCTTCTCGCGTGCCGGAAGGCAGCAAGGCGACATCATTCAAGCCTTCGTCGTCCACTCCTTCTACGGGTCGTACTTCCGACATTAAGTGTCACCGCTGCCAGGGACTTGGTCATATGATGAGAGATTGCCCGAGCAAACGAGCATACATAGCACGCGACGATGGCGGGTATGATAGTACTTCGGATGTTGAAGATGAATATTCTCTTGCTACTGACTTTACAGATCCAAATGACGAACACACCGAAGAAGAGGTACTTGGTGCAGCGGCGACGGAGAACTATAGGAGCATCATTGTGCAGCGTGCCTTGAGCTCCAAAGTGGAGACCGACGACAAGCTACAACGACACAACCTCTTCCACATGTTTCTCGTCGTCAAGGACTGCCGTGTACACACTATAATTGATGGAGGTAGCTGCAATAACTTGGTAAACACGGACGTCGTCAAGAAACTCGGTTTGACAACAAGAGCACACCCTCATCCGTACCACATTCAATGGTTCAACAACAGCGGTAAGGTTCGGGTAACACAAACAGCGAGAATCCATTTTTCAATTGGTTCATACCATGATTTTGCTGATTTTGATGTTGTTCCTATGGATGCTTGTTCTCTTTTATTGGGTCGTCCTTGGGAATTTCATACAGATGCTATTCATCATGGTAGAACCAATAAATATACTCTCATGCATAAGGGAAAGAAAATCACTTTGCTCCCCATGACTCCTGCTGAAATTGTGCATTTTGAGAAGAGTAAAATTTGTGAGGGCAACGCAACTAAATTAGAATCTGAAAAACAGCAAGTTATTAAGTTAAAATCACCATCATTGCTCGCAACTAAATCTGAACTTGCTGATTTATTCGATGCTAAGGGGATGTGCTATGCTTTAGTTTGCAAAGAAGCCATGTTTTCACTTCATGAATTGTCTATTGCATTGCCCCCTGCTGTTGCTAACCTTTTGCAGGAGTTTGAGGATGTGTTTCCCTCCGAGATACCCCCTGGTTTACCACCGATGAGAGGCATTGAACACAAGATCGATTTGATTCCAGGAGCAAGTTTGCCAAATCGTGCAGCTTACAGGGCGAATCCACAAGAAACTAAGGAAATTCAGCGACAAGTCCAAGATCTTTTGGACCGCGGGTACATTCGTGAAAGCCTTAGCCCTTGTTCCGTTCCTGTTCTTTTGGTTCCTAAGAAAGATGGTAGTTGGCGCATGTGTGTTGATTGTCGAGCGATTAATAACATCACCATTCGATATCGTTATCCTATTCCTCGATTAGATGACATGCTTGATGAATTGAGTGGTGCTATCATCTTCACAAAAATTGACTTGCGTAGTGGTTACCACCAAATTAGAATGGCACTAGGAGATGAATGGAAAACTGCATTTAAAACCAAGTTTGGACTTTATGAGTGGTTAGTCATGCCTTTTGGTTTAACTAATGCACCCAGCACCTTTATGCGATTAATGAACGAGGTTTTACGTGCTTTCATTGGACAATTTGTGGTGGTTTACTTTGATGATATCCTCATTTACAGCAAGTCATATGATGAACATCTTGATCATTTACGTGCTGTTTTTACTGTTTTGAGAGATGCACGTTTGTTTGGTAACCTCGAAAAGTGCGTTTTTTGCACCAATCGAGTCTCGTTTCTTGGCTATGTCGTTTCCTCGCAGGGAATTGAGATGGATGAGGCAAAAATTGAAGCAATCACCAGCTGGCCAGCCCCAACTACCGTCACACAGGTTCGTAGTTTTCTTGGTCTTGCAGGATTTTATCGGCGCTTTGTGCGGGATTTCAGCACCATTGCAGCACCTCTACATGAGCTAACGAAGAAGGGAGTTCCATTTCGATGGGGCGAACAGCAGCAACAAGCTTTTGATGCTCTCAAATCGAAGCTTACACAAGCACCATTACTACAACTTCCTGATTTTGACAAGACCTTTGAGCTAGAATGCGATGCAAGCGGCATTGGTATTGGAGGCGTTCTCATACAAGGAGGTAAACCCGTTGCTTTCTTTAGTGAAAAACTTCATGGTCCTTCTCTGAATTACTCCACTTATGATAAGGAATTGTATGCCTTAGTCCGTGTATTACAAACTTGGCAACATTATCTTTGGTCTAAGGAGTTTGTCATACATTCCGATCATGAATCATTGAAGTATCTTAAGTGTCAAACCAATCTGAATAAACGACATGCTAAATGGATTGAGTTCATAGAGTCATTTCCATACATCATTAAGCATAAGAAAGGGAAGGAAAATATCATTGCCGATGCATTATCTAGGCGTTATACCATGCTGTCCCAACTTGATCATAAAATCTTTGGTTTGGAAACAATTAAAGCATTATATCCTACTGATTTGGACTTCAAAGTTGCTTTTGAAAATTGTAGAGAAGGAAGAACTTGGAATAAATATGTGCTGCGAGAGGGTCTCCTCTATCGTGCTAACAAGCTATGCGTTCCAGCTAGCTCCGTTCGTCTATTGCTTTTGCAGGAAGCACATGGAGGAGGTTTGATGGGACATTTTGGAGTGAAGAAAACTGAAGACGTGCTGTCCACACACTTCTTTTGGCCAAAGATGAGGCGTGATGTCGAGCGCTACGTGTCACGATGCACTACTTGCAACAAAGCTAAGTCTCGTCTTAACCCACATGGTCTTTATATGCCTCTTCCTGTTCCTAGTGTACCTTGGGAGGATATTTCTATGGACTTTGTTTTGGGATTGCCTAGGACTAAGAGGGGGAGGGATAGTATTTTTGTAGTTGTTGATCGTTTTTCCAAAATGGCACACTTTATACCTTGTCATAAGAATGATAATGCCTCACACATTGCTGATTTATTTATGACGGAAATTGTTCGTTTACATGGTGTGCCAAATACCATTGTTTCTGATCGTGATGCAAAATTTTTAAGTCATTTTTGGAGAACTTTGTGGTATAAATTGGGAACCAAGTTGCTGTTTTCAACTACATGTCACCCACAAACGGATGGACAGACCGAGGTAGTTAATCGTACTTTATCCACTATGTTACGGGCTGTCTTGAAAACAAATTTGAAGTTGTGGGAGGAGTGTTTACCACATATAGAATTTGCTTACAACAGATCCGTTCACTCCACGACAAAGGTAAGTCCATTCCAGGTAGTGTATGGTTTCAATCCCCGTTCTCCTATTGATTTACTACCTTTGCCTCCTTCTGAAACTATAAATTTGGATGCTACACAACGATCTGAATTCATTCTTAAGATGCATGAAACTACAAAGAAAAATATTGAAATGATGAATGAGAAGTATAGGATTGCAGGTAGTAAAGGTAGAAAAGAAGTAAAACTTGAACCGGGCGATTTGGTGTGGTTACATTTGAGAAAAGAGCGATTTCCCGACTTGAGAAAATCTAAACTTATGCCACGAGCTGCTGGTCCTTTTAAGATCGTTGAAAAGATTAATGATAATGCATATAAGCTTGAATTGCCTCCCGATTTTGGGGTTAGTCCTACATTTAACATTTCAGATTTGCGACCGTACTTGGGAGAAGAAGATGAACTTGAGTCGAGGACGACTCCAATTCAAGAGGGGGAGGATGATGAGGACATCACAACAGCAGAGACGTGCATTGAACTGCAAGGACCAATCACAAGAGCACGGGCACGGTTATTAAATCAGCAGGTGAATTCGTTCTTAACTTCTTTTGCATGTGAGTTTGAGAATAGATTGCTATGTGATGATTTAATTGTTATTAGGAATAATGGAGAAGATCAACAAGTGAAGGAAGGAGGCCTTGGGAGCGTGGACAACCACCTGGGACGTCCACAAGTAGATGGAAATAGTTTACAACTCGGACTCGAGTTCAACTCGGAGTCCAGGAGCAGTCCACCTTAAAACAGACGTCCAGGAGGCATACGGACTCCGTTTTCGACGTTCTACATATGCACGGAAAGAGGAGAAGATAAACGTTCCAATGGTTCTGGTCCCACCTCAAAATTCCTCCGGAGTCATTGGGAATCGTCGAAACAAGTCGAGTCCAGATTTCTGTCCGGTGCTGCGCCACCGAATCGGGCCTTTGGGCCTTGTATCCCGTAAGAGTCCATTAGGGACGCGTCTAATCGTGTTTTGGTCGAACCCTAGCCTATAAATACTGCAGCCGCCGGTCATATTCGGTGGGTTTTGCTTAGATCAATAAAATCGCCGTTCTACGGTTTGTGAGACCCCAATTTCGCGATTTCCGATCGTGTCTTCTACGTTCTTGCTCGTGTTCTCGATTGCACTTGCAGGGATTAGCCTTCTTGGCGAGGTCAAGCGTGTGCAGCACGGTTGATAACCAACGGAGCCGTGGTGTAGTGATTGCAGGGGTACTCGAACCGCTCGAGTGCCGCGGATCATCAACGTCGAGTTCTCCACCCCAATCGACATACCTTTCGGAAGATCGGGCCTAAACCTACTCATCAAGAACAACATTGGACAAGGATCTACTCAGGGAGCTATCAACATTGAGCAGCTATTGGCTATGCAAAACCAGCTCATGCAGACCATGATACAAACTATGGGACAGCTGCAGGCTGGCAACATCAACAATCAACCCCACATGCCTCCACCGCCACCCCCGTCTCCTCATAACCGATTGGGAGAGTTTATGAGGACTAGGCCGCCAACCTTTGCTCAAGCCGCTGACCCTATGGATGTGGATGATTGGCTCAAGTCCGTGGAGAATAAGCTAGCCATTGTCCAATGTAGTGACCGGGAGAAGGTCTTGTTTGCTTCTCATCAACTAGTTGGAGCAGCTGCGGATTGGTGGGATTCTTATTACAATGTTTATGAGAACCAAGAGAGAATTACTTGGGCCGAATTCAAGGAGAATTTCCGTTCTCATTATGTGCCGGAAGGTGTTATGCTTTTGAAGAGGCAAGAATTTGAGAATTTAAGGCAAGGAAGATCGAGCATGAGTGAATATCTCAACAAGTTCACTCAAATTTTAAGGTATGCGCCCGAGGATGTTAGTCGGGACAGCCAGAAGCAATACTTGTTCATGAGGGGCTTGAACAATGAGATCCAAGTGCACTGCTCAATTGTGATTATGCAAATTTTCAGAAGCTTGTGAACAAAGCAATTGTGATTGAGAACAAGATCCGTGAGATGGAGCAATAAATCAAGGGGAAGATGCCATATCAAGGACAACAACAAGGAAGTAATGTGCGCCCTCGCTTTGCGCCGCCCAATGTGCCTCATTTCAGCTCTTTTATTCCTGCTCAGCACCCTGGATTTGCACCGCGCCCAACCCAGTTTGTGTAGCAGCGCCCTGTTATGCAAGCACCTAGGCCTCCAATGCCTTTTGCACCTCGTGCTAGTTTTCCTGCTACAAGTGTTCAAAACCAAGATCGTCCCAATAATTCTGGTGGAGTTAAGAAGTGCTATACTTGTGGAGAAGCTGGACACTTTGCGCATCAATGTCCTAAGTCAGGCCTTGGTCAAGGAAGCAATGCGCCGAGGCAAAACCCAAGACCCAATGGAGGACAGCCACAAGGGAACCGTGGACAACATAATTTTGCTCGTGGCAACGTGAACCATGTTTCTACGGAGGATGCTCAGCAAGCGGATGACGTGGTCATTGGTATGTTTCTCGCCAACTCCAACCCCGCGACTATGTTATTTGATTCTCGAGCATCGCATTCATTCATTGCATCGAAGTATGTTGCCAAGTATAGTTTGCCTATCTCTCATGTGAAGTTTACTCTATTGGTTAAGTCTCCTGGAGGAGAGATGAGGACAAATATAGTATGTCCAAAAGTAAGCCTTACAATAAGGGGGGTAGACTTCTCCGCCAACCTCATAGTTTTGGATTCTCAAGGATTGGACATTATACTTGGTATGGACTGGTTGAGGAAGCACAATGGAGTTATTGAGTGTGCCACAAAGACGGTGAAGTTGACTAATGAGGAAGGGATCACCGTATAATTTGAAGCATCTCAAACCGTACCGAAGCGATTGGAGCTGAATCATATGGACGGTGTCGCAATTGAGGAGATTCCGGTGGTGTGTGAATTTTTGGATGTTTTTCCGGACGAGTTGCCAGGTATGCCACCTGATCGAGACATTGAGTTTGTTATTGATCTAATACCTGGAACCGCACCTATAGCTAAGAGGCCGTATAGGATGCCTCCTTTGGAATTAGCGGAGCTCAAGAAGCAAATTCAAGAGCAATCAGAGAAGGGTTTTATTCGCCCTAGCTCTTCACCTTGGGGAGCGCCTGTGCTGTTCGTGGACAAGAAGGATGGATCCCAAAGGATGTGCGTGGATTACTGAGCTCTCAACGAGGTAACAATCAAGAACAAGTACACCTTGCAACGCATAGAAGACTTGTTTGATCAGATGAAGGGTGCTTGTGCCTTCTCTAAGATTGATTTGAGGTCGGGATATTTTCAAATGAAGATTAGACCATCGGAACTACCCAAGTCAACTTTTAGGACACGGTATGGATCTTATGAGTACACCGTGATGTCTTTTGGATTGACAAATGCACCTGCCTACTTTATGTACCTCATGAATAATGTCTTCATGGAGTACTTGGACAAGTTCGTCGTGGTGTTCATTGATGACATTATGATCTACTCGAAGGACGAGAAGGAACATGAGGAACACTTGAGGCTTACGCTGCAGAAATTGAGGGAGCATCAATTGTATGCCAAGTTCAACAAGTGTCAGTTTTGGTTGAAAGAGGTGCCATTTTTTGGTCATATAATCTCAGGAGGAGGAGTATCGGTTGACCCCGGAAAGGTGAGAGACGTGTTGAAATGGGAACCGCCGCAAAATGTAAAGGAAATAAGGAGTTTTCTTGGAATGGCTGGATATTACCGTAGATTCATCAAGGACTTTTCCAAGATATCCAAGCCTATGACGAAGTTGCTAATGAAGGGAAAGGCTTTCCAATGGACCCAAGCTTGTCAAAATAGTTTTGAGGAGTTGAAGAAGGGGTTGACAAAAGCCCCAGTTTTGGTATTGCCGGATGTAAGCAAGAGTTTCGACATCTATTGTGATGCATCAAGACAAGGAATCAGGTGTGTATTGATGCAAGAAGGTCAAGTGGTCGCCTGCGCATCAAGACAACTGAAGAAACATGAGCAGAATTATCCTACGCACGATTTGGAACTCGCGACCGTGGTACACACATTGAAGATTTGGAGACACTATATCCTTGGACATAGGTGTGAAATTTATACGGATTATAAGAGTTTGAAGTACATTTTCACACAAACGGATCTGAACTTGAGGCAACGAAGATGGTTGGAGCTCATCAAAGATTATGATTTGGGAATCAACTATCATCCGGGAAAAGCCAATGTAGTGGCCGATGCTTTGAGTAGAAAGGGAGTAAGTCACCAACTCACAGTTCGAGAGTTACCATCCGAGTTATGTAAGGAGTTTGAACGGTTGAACCTTGGGTTTGTAAATGAGATGGAGATGATGGAGTTAAACCCAACCTTGGAGCAAGAAATTCGAGAGGCACAAACCACAGATGAGGAGATCAAGGAAATCAAGGAAAGGACCAAAGAAGGGAGAGAATTCAGATTTGATGAAGACGAACATGACACCTTATGGCTTGGAAAGAGGATTGTTGTGCCTAATGTAGAGCATATTCGGGAGACAATATTAAAGGAGGCACATGAATCGCCTTACTCGATTCACCCTGGTTGTACAAAGATATACAAAGACTTGAAGACATGCTATTGGTGGGCTAGCATGAAGAAGGACATAGCTGAATACGTAGCATTGTATGATGTGTGCCAACGAGTCAAGGCAGAACATCAAAGGCCAGCAGGATTATTGCAACCATTAAGGATTCCGGAGTGGAAGTGGGAAGAGATTGGTATGGACTTTATAGTTGGATTACCGCGAACCCAGTCTGGCTATGATTCAATATGGGTCATTGTAGATCGGTTGACAAAATCAGCTCACTTCATTCTTGTCAAGACCACATATACCGCCGCGAAGCTAGCAGAATTGTATATGAAGCATATTGTGTGCCAACATGGAGTATCGAAGAAGATAGTCTCGGATAGAGGTTCTCAATTTACTTCCAAGTTTTGGCAAAAACTGCATGAAGCTTTGGGAACGAGGTTGAATTTTAGTTCAACATATCATCCTCAAACGGATGGACAAACCGAGAGGACCAATCAGATTTTGGAAGACATGTTAAGAGCTTGTGCTTTAAAGCATGGGAAAAGTTGGGACAAAAGCTTGCCATACGCGAAATTTTCATACAACAATAGTTACCAAGCAAGTTTGAAGATGTCACCATATGAAGCGCTTTATGGGAGGAAGTGTAGGACACCTTTATTCTGGAATGAAGCAGGGGAAACTCAAGTATTTGGTCCGGATGTGTTGCAAGAAGCCGAAAAGCAAGTCCAAATAATTCGTGAAAACTTGAGGGCTGCCCAATCAAGGCAAAAAGGCTATGCGGACAATAGGAGAAGGAAATTAGCCTTTGAAATAGGAGATTTTGGTTACCTCAAGGTGTCACCAATGAGAGGTCATAAGAGGTTTAACATAAGGGGTAAGCTCGCACCTCGTTATATTGGACCATTCAAGATTTTGGAAAAAAGAGGAGAAGTAGCGTATAAGTTGGAGATTCCAGCTCATCTTTCGGATGTCCATGATGTCTTTCATGTTTCCCAGCTTAAGAAGTGTTTGCGAGTACCAGAAGAACAAGTGCCAATGGAAGAACTGGAACTAGAGGAAGATTTGACTTATGTTGAACAACCGGTCAAAATCTTGGAAACCAAGGAGAGAGTCACAAGGAACAAGGTCATTAGATGGTGTAAAGTTCAATGGAAGCACCACACAAAAAAGAAGCGACGTGGGAATTGGAGGATGATCTCAAGAAGGAATTTCCCTATCTTTTCTCTTCCGCGTCGAATCTCGAGGGCGAGATTCATTTTAAGGGGGGTAGGTTTGTAACTCCCTCATTTTCATGCATAATGCCTTGCATACATTCATATACATGTTTAACATCAACCCACATAAAGAGGAACGAGTTTCAATTTGATTTGGGACAAAGCCACACTTAAAACGCAGGAAAGTGCGGACTAGTCCGATTTTGCTGCAGACTAGTCTGATTTCTCTCTGACTAAAAACGGACTTGTCTGTTTTTGCTGCAGACTAGTCCGATTTTTGGCACTAGAAATCTTCTAACTTGTCCGATTTTGTGCGGACTAGTCCGATGCTCCATGAATCCTTGAAAAATTTGCTAAGTCCTTGAACTTTTCCGGACTAGCCCGGTGTTCCAGCGGACTTGTCCGTTTTCCTCTCTGTTCAAAATCAGACTTGTCCGATGTTTGGCCAGACTTGTCCGATTTTCTCTCTGGACGACTTCGGACTAGTCCGGTCCTGTCCGGACTTGTCCGATATTTCGCGACTCCGAGTTGATCTTTTGTTTTACGACTTGTTTCTTTGGTTTCACGTTAAGTGGGCCTAGGGACGTCGTGCCTAACTCTTTTAGAGCCCATGTGGGACTCTAAACCGGCCTCTACTCATCCCAAAACTCGAAATCCATCTAACCCTAGCCTCCACCTCTATATAAACAGCCCCACCCTTGGTTTGACATCTATTTGCCACTTTTCCACCCACCCAAACCCTAGTTCGTGGAGAGCCGCCATCAAGGAGGGAGGAGAAGATCACAAGCAAGAAGAAGAAGAGGAGGAAACAAAAGACGATCAAGATCTCCACCAAGTTTTCGTCCTTCATCAGCAATTCATCTCCAAGTTCATCACCAACCCTAGATCATCAAGATCCAAGTGCTACCTCCAAGTTTCTTGATTCATTAGAGTCCTAAACACCTGGTATACCTTCTATTCTCTTTTTCTTACGTGAATTCAACCCCTAATCTCCAAATTCACGTCGATCTAGAAAACCCTAATCCGTTGATCTCGCAGAGTGCGGACTTGTCCGGTCCCTAGCGGACTAGTCCGATCTTTCTGGTTAAATTGTGTTGAATTAATTCTAAATTTTGATCTAATCGAATCCAAACCTGTATAAACTTGTTAAAAGCTATTAGAACTAGTTATTGATCATTAAAAGCAATCTATTAACAAGTTCTACCTTGCATTTGCATTAATCATGCATGTCATGTCATATTGAGTAATATATGTGCACTCTTTGATTTTGTTTCTTGTCTTGTATGTTTATTGCGTGGATTAGACGGATTTGCACTAGAAAGTGCCGCGGAGGATCTATAGCACCAAGAGTTTGAAGGCTTTGACCCTAATCTACAACAAGAGCAAGGCAAGTGTCCTTGAAGCATATTGATCCTGTTTTTAAAATAAATGTTTTGTTTGCAAAACTACATGCTGTGTCAATTTGATGGGAATCCTATGGTAAGAAGTTTACTAGATTTGTTAAACCACCCTTGTCACCTGGAATTTATGGTAGAGAGTTGGGAAAGGGCTTTTTACCTTTTTGCTTCGCTTAATCAACTGGGATGGGAAATAACTATACCACTCAATTTAATTATGCATGGATGAGATTATGGTAAACATGAACTGGTTAATATGACATGGTAATGGGTGATCTAAGCAAGCCTGGGATGTGGATGGGTTGGATGTTATGGTGGTTTGCTTACTTTAGATCTAAGGACCGGTTCATGCGAGAATAAGCCAAGACTACAGTGCCACCCTGAGGCCAAGTATGGATGTGGCGTAGCTAATTAATTAGGGCTTTGCTAGTGCTGTTTGGACCATTGTGGATGCTCGGGGAAGGGGTAGTCGGATTGGGTTTGTTGATGATTGGTGGGACTACCCTGGGATCCGAATGGCTCAAGAGGGGGCCCTTGATTGAAGATGTGCTCAGTTGGAGGCATCGCCACCGGTGAAACCTCAGTGGGGTCTAAATAGGCTAGTAATCCCTTTGTAAAGGCTATTTTGTGATCTCTTGGCCATACACCAAAGGAAGTATAATTGGCATAAGGGAGGTTCTTTAGTCGCCGACGGGTGATGAAATCACAAACACGTGGGTAAAGAGGTACAAACTCTGCAGAGTCTATTAAAACTATCATGATAGCCGTGCTCCCGGTTATGAGCGCCTGGATGACCTACATGATTATAGGGAATTTGGTTATTGGAATGGTTATGGTTTGGTAATGGATATGGTTGGTTATGGATTTAATTTCTGGTATTGAATATGGTTATTGGCAAATGGTGAAATCTGGAATTATTGATGATGGTAGTGAATTCAGACTGGTATTATGATATTATTTATGATTATGATGGGTTTACTTCACATACATGTAATATATATTGCTTTTCAAATGTTTTTATGTACTTTTCAGCACTTTGCCATTATTATTGTCGTCATTTGAATCAGCCACATGTCATAGTTTCCACACTTGCTAAGTACGACATGTACTCACTCTTGCAATCCCCACCCAAAAGTTGCAGGTCAGGATTGGGAGTTTAATGGTGATAATGCGGAGTTCTAGGCCGTGTCTACCGTCAGCTTTGCCTGTGGTGTTGGTTGGAGCTGCGCATATATATACCCTATCGCTTATGCTGCTTAGTTGCTTAGTTTGCTTAGTTGCTTAATTAGAGTATTTCCGCTGCATTAGTTGAACTTGTCATAAATATTCATTAGAGCTTGTATTCGAGGATAATATGGTTTGTGTAATAAAGTTTGATAATTAATCTTGTTTTGTGGTAATTTTCTGTATACTCTTTTGTGAATGCACTCGTGTATGTGTGATGAACATCCTGGGCACACATATACGTTAGCTTGGTTCATTTTTCAGAACCGGGCGTCACAGCCATAACAAGGTGTGGGTCGTTCTTGAGCCTCTTGAGGGAGTCGCAACACTGTTTCTTGAAGGGTGGCTCCCTCGGCGGGCTTGGCGGCGGAACGTTGGCCATGGTGGGTCGTCAACGAGGTGAAGACGAAGAAAAAGAGAAACGGATGCAAAAGGATAGACGCGCTTGTGGAGAACTGATGGTGCACCTTATATAAGGTATGTGCGGAGTCGAATATTGATAGGTTCATTTCGCGCGCATTGATGGGGACGATGGGACTTTGAAATCGCCCCGGGGAAATAAAAGGTTGCATGCCAGTCGCACGCATTTTTGCACCACTGCAACCACAATTAAGTTCCGCACCTCCTACTCCTCGGCCGCACGTCTCCCTTTGTCATCAATGAAAGACACGCTTTTATCTCGCCCGTCTCTGCACCACCACCCGCAATTAAGTTCTCCACAACTCCTCCTCCTTGGGTCGAGCTTCTCCTTAGTGATCGACCAACTCCCATGTGACTGCCGCCTGTTCGACCAACTCTCTGTTCGCCATCGCCGTTGTTGTCGTCGCTGTCCTAACTGTACCATCCTTGCCGTCGCTACTCCCTCCTATTCTACGCTACTTATATTCCAGTTTTTGTGTAGTTCGGGAGCAAGATCGACGGTACAATTTAGGTCGATCAATGGGATATTCATAGGAATATAAGTCTGAAAATGTATAGTTTAGAGGGCACGCAATATAAACTCTGAAATGTTCATTGAGTTGCAAATGTTTATCTCTGAATTGCAATATGATTGCGGTTTTATGTTCATTGTCGCAACGATGCACATTTATTATCTCTACGCGCAAAGTGGCAACGGACACTCACGATGAACTGCACGCAAGTGGCAAAAGGGAGATGCACAAATGAGAGACGGGATTATACAAGCTCGTATCGATTGTTGACCTAGCTAATTTTAGCTCTTGCGCACTCTCTCCCAGCACTTGGCAAAATTTTTGCGCTCTCTCGACCTTAAAACCGCAGCTCGGGCACCTCGACCGCCTCGTCCCCGGAGCACGCTGTCGCCTGATTGTCCCATCCCCGGAGCTTGCCCCGCCTGGTCGACCCGTCCTTGGAGCACGCCGCCACCTGGACCCTGCACTCGGAGCATGTCAGCATCGTCCCTCTTCCTCAACTCGCTCTTCGTCATTGTCGCACTGCTGCCGTTGACCCCGACCTTGGTATGATCATTTATGCGCTCTCTCCTAACACCGCTGGACTGCTGTCATCAGAGAGCTGACTAAACGCCATTCCGAAGCCTCCGTCACCTCATCCCCGGAGCATGCCAACGTCTAATCAACCCTGTCCCCAAAGCACGCCACCGCATGGACCCTGCCTTCAGAGCGTGCCGCCGCCGTCGACCCCAACCTCGATAACCGGTATGATCAAGCACTAACCAACATATTTTTGAATTTGCTCAAACAGTGGTAGTAAAAGTTTCAAATTTTGGTCAATCACGACACTTCCAACGCCATCAGCCTGCTATCATCAGAGAGTTGAGGAACTGCCACTCTGGCACCTCTGGCACCTCGTCCCCGGAGCACATCGACGTCTGATCGTCTTTGTCCCCGGAGCACGCTGCCGCCTTGACCCTGCCCTCAGAGCTGCTTCCATCGTCGACTCGACCTAGGTAATCGGTATTATCAAGCCCTAACCAACATAAATACCATTCTCCAGTAAATTTGTTCCTAAGCCTTCAGATATTTGCTCTCTTATGTGGCTGTTTGTGCAAATGTGACTACAATTTGATAATGTTTTATATGATTTCAGTGATTTTATTGAATTTGAGGATGTCTCAGTGGGAACATCAATAACAGATTGAAGAGGCTAGACAACAGACTACTCCATATCTGCTTAAGCATGATTGTATTTGGAGAGGTGGCGAATTGCAATGCATGTGTAACTGCATTTGTTTTACTCTATTATTAATTTTTGCTAATTCTCATTTTATCGTGTGGCAGGACTATGAAACCGTCTTCAAGAGCGCATTGGAGAGAGGCTATGCAAGCTCATCATTAATGAAGTCATTGATCTAAAGGGAGAATTTTCATTACGGTGTACATGATTACATGATGACAGTTATAATGTCTATAATTAGTTACTTGATAATCAGGGTGAACAGAGGGGGCATTCTTTGTGTAATTAGTTACTTTGCTAACCACGATTGACATTTTATTAATATTTGATTGGTCAACATAATATAATGTGTGATCTCTATTTGGCTATACATATGTTCATGTATGTGTATGTTGCTGACACTGGCTATGCGGCTGCTAAATCCTGGCTAGCTCTAGGATGCAATCGACAAGCAGAGTAAACAGGGGGTGGGGGTATCTAATAGGAGATGAGCATTCAACATGGTACGTCTCCTCTTAGTGCAACAATTTAATAGCCAATAGATACATCGGCGACACGCTAAGAAGAAAGTTCATCTCCGATATTAGAAGTAAAGGAGACGGATGCACTTAAAGCCCGTCTTAGATTGCTTAAAGAAAGGAGACGAGCACCTATAGCGACTGTCTTGGATTTTTTATATAAAGGAGACGGCCTCCTTAAAGCTCATCTGGTATTACTCAGAAAAAGGAGACGCACTTTTTTAGAGCTTGTTTTGCATGTATGCTGATCGACGATGCACCCGCCGCGCGTCTCTATTGACTCCGTAATGCGAGACGCGACGACGGAGACGAACAATTTGTTCGTCTCCGTTCTTCGTGCGGACTCGTCTCGGATGATACTTTCTCATGTAGTGTCTAGAAATCGCCTGTGCTAATGATTTTCCATAGGCGGTTGTTTATGTACAACGTGTCGCTTGTGATGATGCATTATCTCAGGTGGATCCTAACGTACCACTCCATCTGTGATAAAGCATTAGGACATAACTAATTAAACCGTGTGATTTCTAATTTGCAGATCAAATTTAAATAATAGCAATCACAAATATATTCAATGCAACTCATAATTTATACATTGCAATTCATAGTTCATACATTACAAATCATAGCTTCATACATTGTAATTCATAGTGTCTACATTACAATTACATAGCAATTCATAGTTTCTTTCAGCTCGCATCTAAAATTCATAGTTCATACATTGCTATTCGTAGCTTGCTCTCCCTAACATTGCAATGAATAGGAAATGGTTGTGTTCCTATGAATAGGAAAGGGTTGTGTCTCCTTTAATGTCTTCTCCATTTCCAACTTGGTGTTTAATAAAGACAAAGAGGAAACACACTACTTTCACACTATCATAACCATAGGACGACTGATAAATTCTCCATAGTCTTCTAAGTTAAATGGTAGATTCTTCACAATTGCGTCCTCCAACCTGATACATACAATATATACATATTAATAATCAGAACAAACAAAGAACATTTCTAAAGGGGACAACAAGAATGGCTGTTGAATGCACTGACCTTCACATTGATTTTAAGGGCAACATTGGTTGTCATTACTGGTTGTCTATACCAAGTTCAGTCTCGCACAACCTTTTAATTTTTCATGCAAAATGAATTGTGAAACATATCTTACTGCAATACAAAGAATAGTAACAATACAAAAAATAATAGTAACAATACATAAGATAAATGCAAACATGACCGTATATAAAAAATCTACATAAAGTAACAATACAAAGGGCAGAAAATCTACAAACCCGAGAACAGCACTCTGTGTCGAAGGCGACGGCGAGGATGAGGATGACACTCGCGTCGGCAGCGATGGCGAGGGCGAGGACGACGCTCGGCAGCGATGCTGAGGGTGAGGATGACACTTGGCGTTGATGGCGACAGCGATGCTGAGGATGTCACTCAGCGTTGACAGTGACACCGAGGGTGACGACGGCGCTCGGTGTTGACAGCGACAGCGAGGGTGAGGACGACGCTCGGCGTTGATGGTGACACCGAGGGTGAGGACGATGCTCGGCATTGACTGCGACACCAAGGGCGTTGACGATGCTCGACGTTGACGGCGACGCCGAGGGTGAGGACGGCGCTTGGCGTTGACGACGACAGCGAGGGTGAGGACGGTGCTCGGCGGCGACACCGAGGGTGAGGGCTTGGCGGCGGCGGGGAAGGACTAGCATTGGCAGCAAAATGAAAATGTTAGGGTCGCAAGGCGCCACCGATGCTTCATTTATAGAGAAAATATTTTCCATAGGGGGCAACTTCTTAAACACCGCTTGGGAAAACATTTTACTTAAATTATAAAACTAATTTTCTTAGGCGGCGTAGTCTGAATCACCACCTGGGAAGCTGAGTAGTCGCTCTTGAAGACACTATTATCACATGCGTCTTTTGGTTAAAGACTGCCTGTGAAAAATTACGACACTTGTTTCTATAATGATTTTCTACATCAACAATGTGTAACACATCCAAAAATGATAAATAATGCATTAATTTATGTTTTTATAATACATATCTATAAAGATTTTATTTATCGTTAGGACAACACATTATTAGTTCATTTTTAGCAGTTCACTAAAATGATGAGGTTATGGACCATTAGATGATCGATGATCGATCGGCGATTAGAATTATTTTTGCACATATAGCACACCAATGAACACCAACATAAAGTTCATTAACTTAAAAACAATACATTACAAACACAACTAAAAACAAGAAAAGAAAAAACAATACAACTAAAAACAAGAAAAGAAAAAACTACTTCTTCCTCTCCTCCTCTTCCTCCTCCTACTTGGGCTCCGGGCAGGCTTGGGGCGCCGGAAGCGGGAAACTCAGTTTTCTGGACATCACTGTCACCAGGTTATCGCGACCCCCGACGCTGAGCTCGGTCGTTGTCAGTACCTTGTGTACCGAATACCCCCTGATACCACAAACAAATCTGAGGAGTTCCTATGTCCAAGTGGCGAACGTCCGAAGGGGATACACATTCTGCGGAACTGGATCTACCTTCCTCTTTAGGGTGGCTCCGGTGTAGCCACGTGTCCACAAGAGCCGGATCCGTCTCCCTCGTTTGGGTAGCTCCGGTGTTGTCACGTGTCCTACAGAGCTGAACCTACCTCCCTTCTCAGGGAAGCTCCAACACTGCCACAGATCCAACAGAAACAGACCTATCCCCCAGTAGAGCGAAGCTCCAGAGCTTCCACGTGTCAACGCCCGGACCTACATCAGCAACGGGATCTCCAACGGCGCGGACATTCAAGGGCCATCAGTTAGCCATTACAAGACCCGATTAACGCATCATTAATACTATATTAATGAGGCACGATGAGAGGACTATCAAGACCGGTAACGCTGCTGTTAAGGCACATTATCGTGCTATTAACCACCCGTAACACTGTAGATCGTGTATAGGGTAGTTTATGTAACACCCTCATTTTTATCCATGATGCATTGCATACATTCTAATACATGTCTAAAATTAATCAAAATAAAAAGGAATAAGTTTAAAATGAATTTTGAGCAAAACCACACTTAATAATTCTGGAAAGTTTGGACTAGTCCGATTTTGGTATGGACTAGTCCGATTTCTCTCTGACTTCGAACAGACTTGTCCGTTTTACTGCAGACTAGTATGTTTTTCCCTCTGGACAATTTCGGACTTGTCCGGCCCATAGCGGACTAGTCCGGTATCCCAAATTGCTTGAAATTTTGCTAAGTCCCTGGACTTGTCTGGTATTCTAGTGGACTTGTCCATTTTTCCTCTAACTAAAGTCAGACTTGTTCGATTTTAGCCAGACTTGTGTGTTTTTCCCTTACGGATAAGTTCGGACTTGTCCGATGTCCAGTCAAAACTTGTCCGATTTTCCTTCTGTCTAACATCGGACTAGTGAAAGTGCATCTTGGTATCCCTTGTGGGTTTTGGATGATTCATGACAAGCAAATGAGATCCTAACCTATTTGTTGAGATGAGCACAGGTTTTTATAGCAAAACAAGCGAAGTGCCAAAAAAGAAGGGAGAATGAGGAGCAAAGTG
This sequence comes from Tuctoria greenei, assembly GCA_036927565.1. Lineage (NCBI taxonomy): Eukaryota > Viridiplantae > Streptophyta > Magnoliopsida > Poales > Poaceae > Tuctoria > Tuctoria greenei. The sequence goes on from JAYESD010000006.1 coordinate 204,912,142, forward strand.
GAAATGAGATCAAGGAAGAAGAATAGTAGATCATTGTGTATGGTGCGTGTTAAGGAAACACACCCCAAGAGCTCAATCACAATTAAATATACACATTGCACAAAGTTATACAGGACCAGACTAGTTCGAATGTCACCGGACTAGTCCAATATCCTCTCTGCACAAAATCGGACAAGTCCGATATCCATCGGACTAGTCTGATATCTCTCTGAATAGAATCGGACTAGTCCTCCCCAGTGCGAACTATTCCTCCAAACACTTCACAAGTCACACAAAATCAGACAAGTCCGATCTCCACCGGACTAGTCCGATATTCATTCTGATCTAAATCGGACAAGTCCGATGTTAGCTCGGACTAGTCTGAAAACCCTCTGACCTAAATCGGACAAGTCCTTCAAGTGCGGACTTGTCACCCAATTCACTTAGGATTTCACTGCACGGACAAGTCCGATGTCCATCGGACTAGTCCGAAGATTTCCAGAAGCGAAATTGGACAAGTCCGCTCCTAGCCGGACTAGTCCGATAATTCGGGACACTTAGGGTTTGCTACACGCAGCACACCGGACTAGCCCGGTGTCCACCACGGACTAGTCCGATCTTTCTAAACCATAACGGTCACTTTTAGAAACCCCATATAATTAGAGGTGCACGGCCCAACTTTAAACTCTCTCGAACACTAGCACCGTCACACCTCCCAAGAGCCTCAAAACCACATCTCTCCACGAAATTAAGTGCAACAAAGATCAATCCTTTGAGAATTCACTCTAGATCATTGGAGAGACATGTTCAACACTAATTGAGCTCTTGGTTTGATTCTCTAACACACTCCTGTGATTTCATTGTAATCTTTTGAGTGTGTTCTTGGTGGTATTTTGTGTTGTAATCTAAGGGAGCTCTCAACGTGTGAGAAGGTCCCTTTGAATTCGGTTATTCACCCCTTTGTGATAAGTGGAAGAGGATTGGCCTTCGTGGCGATCCGACGAGGGTAGGGTTGGAGAAGACCCGATCCTTTTGTGGACTCCTCAACGTGGATGTAGGTTGCCTCTGTTGGAGCCGAACCACGGGATAAATCCTTGTATCTTTCTTGGTGTTCATCGTTCTTATTCATCACAACAATCTAGGGTTTCAATCGTTATTGCATACTTTATGTTGAATCATTAAATATAAGATTGAATTGTGATAGACACTAGTCCATAATCTTGCAACACTTCATTTGACTATATATTTCCGCTGCATACATCGAAGAATCAAATTAATCGTTGAAACTTAATCAAACTAGTCGGTACACACCGGACTAGTCCGCACTTTACCGAACTAGTCCGATATCTCTGGTTTTGAACTTGTTGTTAAGTGTTGCAGGTTCCAAGAAAATTCAAAAAGGCCTATTCACCCCCCCCCCCTCTAGGCCACATTCAATTGGTATCAGAGCAGGTTCTTCAAGAAAGAGACTAATCGCTCGAAGAAGATCATGTCGGACATGAAGGACATCCACAAGAGCAACAACCAAGAAAAGGTTGATGATGAAAAGAACCTCAAGGTGGAGAAGCTCCTCGAAGCCATTCAAGACTTCGAGGACGACGATGAGGAGACGCTAGAACTAAAGGCGCTCCTAATAAAGAAGACACTTTCCAAAGGGAAAGTGAAGATTGAAGAAAAGAAGAAGGGGAGTAGTCACACCGACTACTCCCGATATCCTTTTAACTATGATCGTATCAATTCCAATAATAATCATTATTTGTCTATCCCACTTGGAAAATCCCAACATTTCGATGGAAGTGATTACTCAATGTGGAGGCAAAATATGAAAATGCATCTAATTTCCCTCAATCCAAGTTTATGGCATATTGTGTGCACACGGATAGATATCCCGGACGACGACGAAGAGCTCACACCAAGCCAAGAGCAGGCTATTCATCGAAATGCTCAAGCCGCAACAGTAATTACCTCTTCGCTCAGTCGGGATGAGTTCACCAAGGTGGATGGACTCGAGATTGCTAAGGAGATTTGGGACACACTACAAACTGCACATGAAGGTGACCGTCATGTGCGTGAAGCAAAGATCGAAATGATCGAAGGCGAATTGGGAAGATTCGCAATTGAAGAAGACGAGTCACCCCAGGACATGTACAACTGATTGAAGACACTCGTCAACAAGGTTAGATCATACGGAAGTAAGAAGTGGAATGACAACGAGGTGGTAAATCTCATCCTTAGAGATTTCATGCCTCGCAACGTCACCCTATGCTCCATGATCAGAGAAAGCTCCGGATACAAAAGGAGGACTCAGGATGAATTGCTTGGAAATATCATCAACTTCGAGATGATGGAAAAACAAGCAAAGCATGTCAAGGAGATTGCCGACCTCACCTCGGCAAAGAAGAAAGGGGTTGCTTTGAAGTCCACCCTCAAGCCCCTATCTAAAGAAGCTAGAGAAGCACAACTAGAAGAAGACAGTGACGACGAGAGCAGTGAATTAGATGAAGAAGACATGATATTGTTCATGAAGAAATTCAAGAGAATAATGAAGAAAAGACAAGGCGCCAAATCAAGTGAAGGAAAGAACAAAGCCAAAGCTGAGGCGGGCATGCTATAATTGTGGTGAGTATAACCACTTTATAGTTGATTACCCATATGAAAAGAACAAGAAAAAGACTAAAGAATCCAAGCCTCAACCCAAGAAATTCTTCAAGAAGAATAAACAAGCCGAACAAGCGCACATTGGGAAATAGCGAGACTCAAATTATGAGTCCTCATCATCGGAGGAAGAAGAGATGGCTAGCATAGCCATCGAGAAGACATCCAAGAAGTCTACTCTCTTCCCTAAACTCGGCACAAGGAAGGGAGATGACACTTGCCTTATGGCAAAGGAAGGTAAACGCAAGGTAACCATTAAACCCCCTTCCGTGCATTCTTATTCTAGTGATGATGAAATCAATAGTGATAATGAGGATATGCTTGTTGGACTAGATAGGAAAACTGCCATAAAAATGAAATTTTTACTTGATCAACTTATTGAGAAGGAGAGGTTGATACATCGTCAAGAGGACATGATCATCTCCCAAAAGGAGGAATATGTCGAACTTGACAAGCTTCTAGAACTTGAAAAGGAACGAAGAAATTCACTAGAGCTTGAGTTAGCTTCAAGCAAGGAAACTTGCTTGGAGTTAACCGACTCAAAAGCTACAATCAAGGACCAACTTGCGGACCTGATCAAGGTTAACAAGATCCTTGAAGTGCAAGTTGAGTCACTCAAGCAAGGTGAACCTTCTTCTTCTTCAATTTCACCTTCTCAACCCACTAAAACTGAGTTTGCTCATGCTTGTACATGTAAGAAAGTTGACACCAGTTTAAAGGACAAGCCAACCTCTACAAAGGATAAACTTCCTGCCCAAAGTGGCATATTTGACAAGGAGAAGATCAAATATGCACGTAGTGCAACTTGGTCAAAAGACCTCCAAATGTAAAATATGGCATTGGTTACTCTTATGGTGAAAAGCAACATGCTAGAAGCCATAAGAATAACAAGGAGAGAATTACCTTTGTAAAGGGAAGACCCTCTCAAACTGGAAAGTCAAAGATTAAAACAGTAATCACACATGAACACCGGACTAGTCCGGTTGGTGTCCGGACAAGTCCGGTCCTCCGGACAAGTCCGGCCTCCCAGACTAGTCCTGTACATATACAACAATAGTTATTGTTTAGAACTTTTGATGCCTCATATGTCTTAATGAAAAATAATTTTGGCAAAGTTTATGCTCATTATGTTGGGCCACACCATGAGAACACCAAGTCTCATGTGTGGGTGCTTAAATGTCTTGTAACTAACCTCCAAGGACCCAAGCAAGCTTGGCTACCTAAAACCAAAGCATAATTTGTTTTTGCAGGCCTATTCCTCCGGTGGATCTAAATGGGTGCTAGACAGTGGCTGCACCAATTATATGACTGGAGAAAGAAGAATGTTCGTTGAATATGAAGAGAATGAGGATCCAAATGAGGGCATCTACTTTGGAGATAATAGTCAAGGAAGGGTGCTCGGTACCGGTAAAATTGCAATATCTTCTAAACACACACTTTCTCATGTCTTACATGTTGAATCCTTAGATTATAACCTGCTGTCCATATCTCAATTATGTGACAAAGGTTATAATTGCTTGTTCACTAACGAGGGTGTGACCGTTTCTAGGAGGAGTGATGGTTCCATTGCATTCAAGGGTATGTTAAAGGGAAAACTCTATCTTGTTGACTTCAACAAGGATAAAGATGAACTTGACACATGCTTGATTGCAAAAACCAACATGGGTTGGCTGTGGCATAGACGGCTAGCGCATGTTGGCATGAGGAACCTTCAAAAACTCCCCAAGGGAGATCACATCCAAGGTTTAAAGGATGTTGTGTTTGAGAAAGATAGGCCTTGTAGCGTGTGCCAAGCCGGGAAGCAAGTTAGAGCACCTCATCCCGCCAAGAACATCATGACTACAACAAGACCGCTCGAGCTACTTCACATGGACTTTTTTGGTCCAATTGCCTACATAAGCATCGGTGGTAACAAATATGGTTTAATAGTTGTTAATGATTTTTCTCGCTTCACTTGGGTTTTCTTTTTGCATGATAAGTTCAAAACACAAGGAATACTCAAGAAGTTCTTCAAGCGAGCTCAAAAAGAATTCTCATTGACAATCAAGAACATTTGAAGCGACAACAGCACGGAGTTCAAGAACACACAAGTGGAGGAGTACCTTGATGAAGAAGGCATAAAGCACGAATTTTCAGCTTCATACTCCCCACAACAAAACGGAGTTGCCGAAAGAAAGAACCGAACTCTCATAGAGATGGCAAGAACAATGCTCGATGAGTACAAGACCTCGGATCGATTTTGGGCGGAAGCGATTAACACCGCTTGCCACGCTGTAAATCAACTTTATCTTCATCGACTACTCAAGAAGACATCCTATGAGCTACTTACCGGTAACAAACCCAATATTTCATATTTTCGAGTTTTCGGTTCTCCATGTTATATTTTAAACAAGAAGCTCAAGACTTCAAAGTTCGCTTCGAAGTCCGATGAAGGTTTCTTGCTTGGTTATGATTCGAACACTTACGCCTATCGTGTTTTCAACAAGACCTCCGGACTTTTTGAAGTAGCACATGACGTAGTGTTCAATGAGACTAACGACTCCCAAAAGGAGAAAGTTGATCCATGTGTACTAGGTAAAGAAGAAGCTCCCTGTCAAGCATTGAAAAGAATGGCCTTAGGTGAAGTTCGACCACAAGAGTCACCTTACACGTGCATGAGGAAGGTGAACCACAAGAGGAGGTCAATGATCAAGGGGGAGATCCCACACAAGATCAACCACAAGAATACAAAGATAATCAACAAGTCAATGAAGGCAACCATTTAGGGGGAGAAGAAGATGATCATGAAGATACAACGCCTCAAGTGCCACACCCAAGAGTACACCAATGCGTCCAAAGAGATCACCCAATCGACAATATCATCGGTGACATCCAAAAAGGAGTAACCACTAGATCTCGTATAGCTAACTTTTGTGAGCACTATTTGTTTGTATCCTTTTTGGAACCGCACAGGGTTGAGGATGCATTGAAAGATCCAAACTGGGTGGTGGCAATGCAAGAAGAATTGAACAACTTCAAGCAGAACGAGGTGTGGGAACTCGTGGCAAGACCCAATGCAAACATTGTCGGCACCAAGTGGGTCTTCTGCAACAAACAAGACGAACACGGGGTGGTAACAAGGAACAAGGCACGACTTGTGGCCAAAGGGTATTCACAAGTTGAAGGTTTGGATTTTGATGAGACCTTTGCTCCAGTAGCTAGACTTGAATCTATTAGAATATTACTTGCATATGCTACTCACTATGATTTCAAGCTGTATCAAATGGATGTGAAAAGCGCCTTCCTCAACGGACCAATCAAGGAGGAGGTGTATGTGGATCAACCCCCTAGGTTTGAAGACGAAGAGTTTTCCGACCATGTATTCAAATTGCGTAAGACTCTCTACGGCCTCAAACAAGCTCCTAGAGCTTGGTATGAGTGTCTTAGAGATTTCTTAATTGAAAATGGCTTTAAGGTTGGCAAAGTAGATTATACACTATTTATAAAGAATTTTGACAATGATCTTTTTATTTGTCAAATTTATGTTGATGATATAATATTTGGGTCAATTAATCAATCTTTTTGTGAGGAATTTAGTAAAATCATGACAGATAGGTTTGAAATGTCAATGACGGGAGAACTAAAGTACTTCTTGGGATTCCAAGTGCGGCAACAAAAGGAAGGAACGTTCATAAGCCAAACCAAGTACACGCAAGACATACTCAAGAAGTTTGATATGGACAAGGCGAAACCTATAAAGACTTCCATGGCAACAAATGGGCACTTGGATATCAATGAAGATGGACCTAGCATCGACCAAAAGGTATATCGCTCCATGATTGGATCTCTACTCTATTTATGTGCATCTAGGCCAGACATTATGTTGAGTGTATGTTTGTGTGCAAGATTTCAAGCCAATCCTAAGGAGTGTCACTTGACAGCCGTAAAAAGGATGTTGAGATATTTAGTTCATACACCCAACCTTGGTCTTTGGTACCCAAAAGTGATGACTAGGTTTAGGCCCGATCTTCCGAAAGGTATGTCGATTGGGGTGGAGAACTCGACGTTGATGATCCGCGGCACTCGAGCGGTTCGAGTACCCCTGCAATCACTACACCACGGCTCCATTGGTTATCAAGCGTGCTGCACACGCTTGACCTCACCAAGAAGGCTAATCCCTGCAAGTGCAATCGAGAACACGAGCAAGAACGTAGAAGACACGATCGGAAATCGCGAAATTGGGGTCTCACAAACCGTAGAACGGCGATTTTATTGATCTAAGCAAAACCCACCGAATATGACCGGCGGTTGCAGTATTTATAGGCTAGGGTTCGACCAAAACACGATTAGACGCGTCCCTAATGGACTCTCACAGGATACAAGGCCCAAAGGCCCGATTTGGTGGCGCAGCACCGGACAGAAATCTGGACTCGACTTGTTTCGACGATTACCAATGACTCCGGAAGAATTTTGAGGTGGGACCAGAACCATTGGAAATTTTATCTTCTCCTCTTTCCGTGCATATGTAGAACGTCAAAAACGGAGTCCGTATGCCTTCTGGGCGTCTGTTTTAAGGTGGACTGCTCCTGGACTCCGAGTTGAACTCGAGTCCGAGTTGTAAACTGTTTCCATCTACTTGTGGACGTCCCAGGTGGTTCTCCACGCTCCCAAGGCCTCCTTACTTCTCTTGTTGATCTTCTCCATTATTCCTAATAACAATTAAATCATCACATAGCAATCTATTCTCAAACTCACATGCAAAAGAAGTTAATAACGAATTCACCTGCTGATTTAATAACCGTGCCCGTGCTCTTGTGATTGGTCCTTGCAGTTCAAGGCGCGTCTCCGCTGTTGTGATGTCCTCATCATCCTCCCCCTCTTGAATTGGAGTCGTCCTCGACTCAAGTTCATCTTCTTCTCCCAAATACGGTCGCAAATCTGAAATGTTAAATGTAGGACTAACCCCAAAATCGGGAGGCAATTCAAGCTTATATGCATTATCATTAATCTTTTCAACGATCTTAAAAGGACCAGCAGCTCGTGCCATAAGTTTAGATTTTCTCAAGTCGGGAAATCGCTCTTTTCTCAAATGTAACCACACCAAATCGCCCAGTTCAAGTTTTACTTCTTTTCTACCTTTACTACCTGCAATCCTATACTTCTCATTCATCATTTCAATATTTTTCTTTGTAGTTTCATGCATCTTAAGAATGAATTTAGATCGTTGTGTAACGTCCAAATTTATAGTTTCAGAAGGAGGCAAAGGTAGTAAATCAATAGGAGCACGGGGATTGAAACCATACACTACCTGGAATGGACTTAGCTTTGTCGTGGAGTGAACGGATCTGTTGTAAGTGAATTCTATATGTGGTAAACACTCCTTCCACAACTTCAAATTTGTTTTCAAGACAGCCCGTAACATAGTGGATAAAGTACGATTAACTACCTCGGTCTGTCCATCTGTTTGTGGGTGACATGTAGTTGAAAACAGCAACTTGGTTCCCAATTCATACCACAAAGTTCTCCAAAAATGACTTAAAAATTTTGCATCACGATCAGAAACAATGGTATTTGACACACCATGTAAACGAACAATTTCCGTCATAAATAAATCAGCAATGTGTGAGGCATTATCATTCTTATGACAAGGTATAAAGTGTGCCATTTTGGAAAAACGATCAACAACTACAAAAATACTATCCCTCCCCCTCTTAGTCCTAGGCAATCCCAAAACAAAGTCCATAGAAATATCCTCCCAAGGTACACTAGGAACAGGAAGAGGCATATAAAGACCATGTGGGTTAAGGCGAGACTTAGCTTTGTTGCAAGTAGTGCATCGTGACACGTAGCGCTCGACATCACACCTCATCTTTGGCCAAAAGAAGTGTGTGGACAGCACGTCTTCAGTTTTCTTCACTCCAAAATGTCCCATCAAACCTCCTCCATGTGCTTCCTGCAAAAGCAATAGACGAACGGAGCTAGCTGGAACGCATAGCTTGTTAGCACGATAGAGGAGACCCTCTCGCAGCGTATATTTATTCCAAGTTCTTCCTTCTCTACAATTTTCAAAAGCATCTTTGAAGTCCAAATCAGTAGTATATAATGCTTTAATTGTTTCCAAACCAAAGATTTTATGATCAAGTTGGGACAGCATGGTATAACGCCTAGATAATGCATCGGCAATGATATTTTCCTTCCCTTTCTTATGCTTAATGATGTATGGAAACGACTCTACGAACTCAATCCATTTAGCATATCGTTTATTCAGATTGGTTTGACACTCAAGATACTTCAATGATTCATGATCGGAATGTATGACAAACTCCTTAGACCAAAGATAATGTTGCCAAGTTTGTAATACACGGACTAAGGCATACAATTCCTTATCATAAGTGGAATAATTCAGAGAAGGACCATGAAGTTTTTCACTAAAGAAAGCAACGGGTTTACCTCCTTGTATGAGAACGCCTCCAATATCAATGCTACTTGCATCGCATTCTAGCTCAAAGGTCTTGTCAAAATCAGGAAGTTGTAGTAATGGTGCTAGTGTAAGCTTCAATTTGAGAGAATCAAAAGCTTGTTGCTGCTGTTCGCCCCATCGAAATGGAACTCCCTTCTTCGTTAGCTCATGTAGAGGTGCTGCAATGGTGCTGAAATCCCGCACAAAGCGCCGATAAAATCCTGCAAGACCAAGAAAACTACGAACCTGTGTGACGGTAGTTTGGGCTGGCCAGCTGGTGATTGCTTCAATTTTTGCCTCATCCATCTCAATTCCCTGCGAGGAAACGACATAGCCAAGAAATGAGACTTGATTGGTGCAAAAAACGCACTTTTCGAGGTTACCAAACAAACGTGCATCTCTCAAAACAGTAAAAACAGAACGTAAATGATCAAGATGTTCATCATATGACTTGCTGTAAATGAGGATATCATCAAAGTAAACCACCACAAATTGTCCAATGAAAGCACGTAAAACCTCGTTCATTAATCGCATAAAGGTGCTGGGTGCATTAGTTAAACCAAAAGGCATGACTAACCGCTCATAAAGTCCAAACTTGGTTTTAAATGCAGTTTTCCATTCATCTCCTAGTGCCATTCTAATTTGGTGGTAACCACTACGCAAGTCAATTTTTGTGAAGATGATGGCACCACTCAATTCATCAAGCATGTCATCTAATCAAGGAATAGGATAACGATATCGAATGGTGATGTTATTAATCGCTCGACAATCAACACACATGCGCCAACTACCATCTTTCTTAGGAACCAAAAGAACAGGAACGGAACAAGGGCTAAGGCTTTCACGAATGTACCCACGGTCCAAAAGATCTTGGACTTGTCGCTGAATTTCCTTAGTTTCTTCTGGATTCGCCCTGTATGGTGCACGATTTGGCAAACTTGCTCCTGGAATAAAATCGATCTTGTGTTCAATGCCTCTCATCGGTGGTAAACCAGGGGGTATCTCGGAGGGAAACACATCCTCAAACTCTTGCAAAAGGTTAGCAACAGCAGGGGGCAATGCAATAGACAATTCATGAAGTGAAAACATGGCTTCTTTGCAAACTAAAGCATATCACATCCCCTTAGCATCGAATAAATCAGCAAGTTCAGATTTAGTTGCGAGCAATGATGGTGATTTTAACTTAATAACTTGCCGTTTTTCAGATTCTAATTTAGTTGCTTTGCCCTCACGAATTTTACTCTTCTCAAAATGCACAATTTCAGCAGGAGTCATGGGGAGCAAAGTGATTCTCTTTCCCTTATGCATGAGAGTATATTTATTGGTTCTACCATGATGAATAGCATCTGTATCAAATTCCCAAGGACGACCCAATAAAAGAGAACAAGCATCCATAGGAACAACATCAAAATCAGCAAAATCATGGTATGAACCAATTGAAAAATGGATTCTCGCTGTTTGTGTTACCCGAACCTTACCGCTGTTGTTGAACCATTGAATGTGGTATAGATGAGGGTGTGCTCTTGTTGTCAAACCGAGTTTCTTGACGACGTCTATGTTTACCAAGTTATTGCAGCTACCTCCATCAATTATAGTGTGTACACGGCAGTCCTTGACGACGAGAAACATGTGGAAGAGGTTGTGTCGTTGTAGCTTGTCGTCGGTCTCCACTTTGGAGCTCAAGGCACGCTGCACAATAATGCTCCTATAGTTCTCCGTCGCCGCTGTACCAAGTACCTCTTCTTTGGTGTGTTCGTCATTTGGATCTGTAAAGTCAGTAGCAAGAGAATATTCATCTTCAACATCCGAAGTACTATCATACCCGCCATCGTCGCGTGCTATGTATGCTCGTTTGCTCGGGCAATCTCTCATCATATGACCAAGTCCCTGGCAGCGGTGACACTTAATGTCGGAAGTACGTCCCGTAGAAGGAGTGGACGATGAAGGCTTGAATGATGTCGCCTTGCTGCCTTCCGGCACGCGAGAAGGTGGAGCAGCAGGTATAGTTCGTTGGCCGCCATTGGGAGGTGTAGTCGCTGCACGGGGGGGCCGAAGATGGTGCTGTTTTGGATGGTGTAGTTGCTGCACGCGGTGTGAAGTTGCTCCTCGTGCGTTGTTGCTGTTGTTGTCGGCCCTGCAATTCTTTTTCTGCCAACATAGCAAGCTGAAACAATCTGTTAACAGTATCATATTCTTTGTAATCAACAATGTCCTGAATTTCACGCCTCAACCCCCCATAAAAATGACCTACTTTATCATCCATGTCCTCTACTACCCCACAACACAGCATACCCTTTTGTAACTCTTGATAATACTCCTCTACGGACATGTTACCTTGGTCTAAACGCTGCAATTTTTTGCGAAGGTCCCGCTAAAAAGATGGAGGAACAAATCGAACACGCATAGCTTCCTTTAATCTATCCCATGTTGGAGGATCAGTTCTAGTTTTAACAAGTTCATTCCACCATATGATAGCAAAGTCCTTAAACTCACTAGTGGCTTGACGAACTCTATGTTGTTCAGGAACAAGATGGGAATTAAATTTTTGCTCTACTGTCATCTCCCAATCAAGATAAGCCTCAGCATCATAAGCACCAGAAAAAGAGGATATAGTAAATTTCACTTTAGCAAAAGGATCATCAAGAGGGCGGTTATAATTGTTATGATTATTACCTCCCATACCTCAACGATAAAGTGGCAGTCTTGGCTGATTACTGTGATCTTCCAGTTCATCATAAGCATTGTCTTCTTGTCTTCCAGCGAGAGGCAACCGAGCCTCAAAAGTATTCATCCGAAGAGCAAGGTCATCCAGTTGGCGAGTCAAGTTCGCCAATGACTCCTCCGTTGCTGCGTTGTATTTGGCGAACATATCACGTAACTCAACATGTTGAACACATTCGTCATTGTTTTCTTCTCCTGCCATTGTTAGTAGGAAGCAAAAGACAACAAAAAAAATGTTATCCCTATCAACTACAGTGACAATGTGGAAGGTGGAAGAAAACAATCTCTCTCGCTCAAGCGTCTTACCACGCTCTTACAAGTGTTCTTACCGACACAGCAGGTGGTGTGGATGGTGAAATGAACCAATGAAGCATGGGGTGATTGCAAAGGTACCTGTTATGCTCAAGAGAAAGGTGGAGCTTGGATGGCACAATATGGTGGCTAATAAGCAGAAAATCGTTAACAGCTAAACAAAGTTGAATAAGTATTCAATGTAGGAAACTGCTGCTGGTCAACTGAGTGCCCTAGAGCCTAGCACAACACAAGGAAGTATCAAGGCAAAAGAAAGACAGAATGATATAACCAAACAAACAGCACCAAGTGGTATAGGCCAATTGCTTTAATATGCGTGCTCTTCACTATTTTTTTCTTTTTTTTTAATATTTTTTTGATATTTTTTCTTTACTCAGTAGCACAAACATAGGAAGCACACAAATTTGCAGCTCAATTGGATGTAATATGCGGCCTATAGAAAATCAAGAAGATTCTTTAAAATTCGTGCTGAAACTTCGGAGGCCGGATAGCCTATCTTCCGAGGGGAATTTGGGCAATCTAATTTCGCCGAACGCGGCTACGCGGCGAAAAATCAGATGCGAAATTTCGCGTAGATGAATTTGAAAAAAAAAATTCGCCCGATTTCGAGTTCGTATGCGAAAGTTATGGCCGTTTTAAGGTAGGCTATCCGAGTTACAATTTTTTTAGATGTTGATTCCAACTCGGTTTGAGAACAGAACTCGCAATCGAATACGAAAACGATCGGGAATTTGCACAGCAACTAATGGGGTGGTGTGTGATGATTCAAGGATGAATGGCACAAAGATTTGTCACCTAATCTAGGGCTGGCGATGTGGGAGTTCACGCAAGGTGGCTAGCTAGGGCAAACCGATGAACGTGGCGGATCGGTTTGTTATTTAGGGATTGTGGAATAGGTGTCGAATAGCAAGAAAACAAGGACGAAACACGATAACTAGGACCCAACAACACAAAGCTAAACCAGCAACAAGACTCAACCACACGAATGCAAACTCAACAATGCAAACTGAAAACGAAACTGCAGGCACTATAGTCTGGGAAGCGGTAAAAACGATCTAATTTTTTTTGTGGCTTTTCTGTGGACTCTAGGTACGAAACAAAATCGATCTAATGGAAGGAAGGAAAACAAAGATTCCTCATGGGCAACCTGGAAATCTGATACCAATTGATGAGTAGGTTTAGGCCCGATCTTCCGAAAGGTATGTCGATTGGGGTGGAGAACTCAACGTTGATAATCCGCGGCACTCGAGCGGTTCGAGTACCCCTGCAATCACTACACCACGGATCCGTTGGTTATCAACCGTGCTGCACACGCTTGACCTCGCCAAGAAGGCTAATCCCTGCAAGTGCAATCGAGAACACGAGCAAGAACGTAGAAGACACAATCGGAAATCGCGAAATTGGGGTCTCACAAACCGTAGAACGGCGATTTTATTGATCTAAGAAAAACCCACCGAATATGACCGGCGGCTGCAGTATTTATAGGCTAGGGTTCTACCAAAACACGATTAGACGCGTCCCTAATGGACTCTTACGGGATACAAGGCCCAAAGGCCCGATTCGGTGGCGCAGCACCGGACAGAAATCTGGACTCGACTTGTTTCGATGATTCCCAATGACTCCGGAAGAATTTTGAGGTGGGACCAGAACCATTGGAAAGTTTATCTTCTCCTCTTTCCGTGCATATATAGAACGTCGAAAACGGAGTCCGTATGCCTTCTGTGCGTCTGTTTTAAGGTGGACTGCTCCTGGACTCCGAGTTGAACTCGAGTCCGAGTTGTAAACTGTTTCCATCTACTTGTGGACGTCCCAGGTGGTTCTCCACGCTCCCAAGGCCTCCTTCCTTCCCTTGTTGATCTTCTCCATTATTACTAATAACAATTAAATCATCACATAGCAATCTATTCTCAAACTCACATGCAAAAGAAGTTAAGAACGAATTCACCTGCTGATTTAATAACCGTGCCCGTGCTCTTGTGATTGGTCCTTGCAGTTCAATGCGCGTCTCCGCTGTTGTGATGTCCTCATCAAAAAGGCTCAAAATTCAATCTCATTGGTTACTCCGATGCAGATTATGCCAGGTGCAAAGTAGATAGAAAAAGCACCTCCAGTACATGCCAATTCCTAGGGAGATCCTTAGTTTCTTGGTCCTCCAAGAAACAAAGTTCCATTGCCTTATCCACAGCCGAAGCGGAGTATGTTGCAGCTGGGAGTTGTTGTGCACAACTCCTTTGGATGCGACAAACTATAAGGGATTACAGTTACAATATGAACCGTATTCCACTCCTTTGTGACAATAAGAGCTCCATTAAAATTGCCCACAACCCAGTTGAGCACTCTAGAACTAAACACATAGATATAAGACATCACTTTTTGAGAGATCGTTCCATGAAAGGAGACATAGCCATTTCCCATGTTAACACCCGAAAGCAATTGGCCGACATATTCACCAAGCCACTTGATGAAAAGCGCTTTTGTGAACTCCAAAATGAACTAAATATCCTTGATTCTCGGAGTGTGGCTTGATATGTTGCATACCTGTATGAATTCTTCAAAATATGTTGATTGGGTTGTGAAAATAATCTCTCTCAATTTTCTCCCGAAAACTATGTTAATTATTAGATCTTGGTGAATTATGATCATTGCTTGATTGTTGTATGCTTACTGATCATATTCATCAAGATTATTTGATTTGATTTGCCTACTTTTTTTCTTCTAAATATGTACCTTCAAATATATATGAATGGGCTAAGAAATTCTTGTCTGGTGACCACAGACTAGTCTGTGGTTATCCGGACTAGTCCGCCCGTGCAGACTAGTCCGCAGAGTGTCGGTTAGGCCGGACTAGTACGGTAGACCACGGACTAGTCCAATATAGTCCTCTGGAAAAGTTCGGACTAGTCCGATCATCTACGGACTTGTTCGATTTTTTGTGCCCATAACCCTAGCCGCCGCCAAACCCTAATTTCCTCACCTCCACTCTTGCCTCACGTTCTCTCTCTTCCACTCGATCTCCCAAGGCGATTCCTTGATTTCTCCATCGGAACTTCGCAAGTTTGGGTCGAATTTGATCGTCATCGCATCAGGATTGAAGTTCTCGGACAAGTCCGGCCTTCAACGCCCTCATCTCCAAGTTCCAATCGATTTCTTCAGTAATTTTCACTCAAACCCTAGAAATTCCAAATTACGTTTATGCCCTCAGGTGCATATTTCACTATATACATGCCTTCTTGATGTATTACGTTTATGCGACGCTTGGTGTGCATTAGGAATCAACTTTTGTCCAATCTCTTAGGTTTTTGAGGATGAACACCGGACTAGTCCGGTCCATGCATGGACAAGTCTGGTCCCCTGGACTAGTCCGTTCCTGTGCACCGGTCAAGTTCGATTTTTCTGAACTCAAAACCTAACTTTTCAATTACTCAATGCAATTCCTTGCTATCCTTTGACACCTATGCCTTGTACCATTCATTCTCAATCATGCCACTCATTCTCAGGTCATGTCAAGCTCGAACAGTGAAGTCTCCGACTTTGAGGCCGAGATGGACCACGAGGTGGCACCTCGGACCTCGACGGGTCTTGGCAAGAAGCGCCAAGAGAGACCTTCTGAGCCAGCTCTGTCTCCTCCACAGGCTCGGAGGAAAGTACTAGCGAAGAAGCCGACCTCCAAGGTGCCAGCTTCTAGGGCTACCACCAGTGGTGGCCCTAGCTCGGCAAGTGCCCGCCTACCAAAAGCAAGGGCAAAGGGATAGCGACGGGTCCAGTTGGCCCGTTGAAGCTCCATGCTCCGAGGGAAGGGGTCCGAGACCCCACTGAAGAGAAGTTCAACGGGAAGGGCAGTGATTCGGCGGTAAAGTTTAGAAGCATTGATTGGTATGGCCAACCAAAGCAAGCTGCCGACGGAAGATTTTGGTGCAACTTCCATGCAGATTTCTACAAATCTGTGTATCTCCCAATGAAGACACCAGTTGTGCGCAATCAATGGATTGATTGGGCACACTTTGAGAAGAAGGGTTGCTCCCCGTTCACTGAAGTGGTGGAAGCCATTGAGAGGCATGGCCTGAAGGATCTCTTTGCCTTCAGGAACAACTGGAATGATGAGGTCATTGCGCAATTTTTTGCGACATGCCACTTCTCGGGTGAAGATGAGGAAAGTGTTACTTGGATGACTCATGGATCCAAGTACAGTATCACCCAAGAAGATTTTGCAAGCCCGCTTCACCTTGACACCTCAAGATCTGACTGCTTGATCATCAACAACATAGGTGTCATTAAGAAGGATAAGATGAAGTTCCTCTATGAGACAAACTCCAAGTTTAATCCTCCATCCACGAAGAACATGAAGCCATTCTTTGTGGTGCTTAATAGAGTCTTGAGGAAGACCATCGCTCCAAAGGATGGAGATGCCGGGAGTGTGCAACGTTATCTCCGGACCTTGATGAGGGTGATAAGCAAGGGCTGCTAGTTTGATGTGGCGGACTACATCTGGAATGATATGGTCAACATATCCTGCACACCCAATAGATCTTGTGGGTATGCCCCATATCTGATGTTTGTGATCGAGAAGGTCACCGGGATTGAATTCGTCAAGGATGTGGAGCACCTACCCTTGAGGCCTCAGAAGCCAAGTGTCCAGGCTGCTCCCTCGCCGGCCTCCAGTCCTGAGGCACCGACAAGGAGGACAGAAGATGCAAGAGCTGCCTCTACCAGTAGGGCAGCCCCTCAAAGGGGATCATCCAATGGGATCTTCAAATACCTGGCTGCCATCTTCGCTTCCTGCAAAAAGGCCAAAGTGAAGGCCCATAAGCTCAACAAGAGAAGAAAGGAAGATATGAAGTATGTGAAGGCAAATGTGAAGCAAATTTGCTAGAAACTGGAGATCGAACACATTGGGTCTCCAGTAATCTCTGAAGATTCAGACTCAGACTTCACTGAGCTCGGGCCCTTGACCCCCTCCGAGCTTGCCTACTTTGGCATTGGGGGCTCGAGTGACTCCGCACCTCCTCCTCCTCCTCCTCCTCATCAGGCTGAAGATGAAGATGACGAAGACGACGATGAGAGGACTGACAGCGAAGAGTGAAGACCTTAGGACCCTCCTCTCCTTCTTTTTGGTGTCTTGATGCCAAAGGGGGAGAGATTGAGGGGGAGTCTTAGCCTTAGCTGTAGGATGCGAGGAGAGAGATCTCTTGTATGATTTTTGACTTTTTGCGGGTTGTAAAGCTTTAACTACGTTCTTAAGTTAATTATGGTTCTGTGATGCAATGTTACGATCTTTTAAGTAGTAATTGTTGAGTTGTATGATTTTGCTCGTAGAATGACATATATGCTTGCTTTTGATTGATTAATGTCATTTATGTCATTCTCATTGTCTCAATATACTTAGTCATGCATCTCACCATAAAGGATTATGTTTTCACTTCTTGATGTATTTTAGACCCATATGTGCATGCTTTATTAAAATCTCAATTTTTATCACATTTTGTGAAATCTCAATTGGTTGTCATCAATCACCAAAAAGGGGGAGATTGAAAGTGCATCTAGGTATCCCTTGTGAGTTTTGGATGATTCATGACAAGCAAATGAGACCCAAACCTATTTGTTGAGATGAGCACAGGTTTTAATAGCAAAACAAGCAAAGTGCCAAAAAAAGAAGGGAGAATGAGGAGCAAAGTGGAAATGAGCTCAAGGAAGAAGAATAGTAGATCATTGTGTATGGAGTGTGTTAAGGAAACACACCCCAAGAGCTCAATCACAATTAAACACACACATTGCACAAAGTTATACAAGACCGGACTAGTCCGAATGTCACTGGACTAGTCTGATATCCTCTCTACACAAAATCGGACAAGTCCGATATCCATCGGACTAGTCTGATATCTCTCTGACTAGAATCGGACTAGTTCTCCCCAGTGCGGACTAGTCCTCTAAACACTTCACAAGTCACACAAAATCTGACAAGTCCGATCTCCACTGGACTAGTCCGATATTCATTCTGATCTAAATCAGACAAGTCTGATGTTAGCACGGACTAGTTCGAAAACCCTCTGATCTAAATTGGACAAGTCCTCCAAGTGCGGACTTGTCACCCAATTTACTTAGGGTTTCATTGCACGGACAAGTCCGATGTCCATCGGATTAGTCCGAAGATTTCCAGAAGCAAAATCGAACAAGTCCGCTCCTAGCCGGACTAGTCCGATAATTCGGGACACTTAGGGTTTGCTACACGCAACACACCGGACTAGCCCGGTGTCCACCACGGACTAGTCCGATCTTTCTAAACCCTAACGATCACTTTTAGAAACCCCATATAGAGGTGCACGGCCCAACTTTAAACTCTCTCGAACCCTAGTGCCATCACACCTCCCAAGAGCCTCAAAAACCACATCTCTCCACAAAATTAAGTGCAACAACGATCAATCCTTTGAGGGTTCACTCTAGATCATTGGAGAGACACGTTCAACATTCATTGAGCTCTTGGTTTGATTCTCTAACACACTCCTGTGATTTCATTGTAATCTTTTGAGTGTGTTCTTGGTGGTATTTTGTGTTGTAATCTAAAGGAGCTCTCAACATGTGAGAAGGCCCCTTTGAATTCGGTTATTCATCCCTTTGTGATAAGTGGAAGAGGATTGACCTTCGTGGCGATCTGATGAGGGTAGGGTTGGAGAAGACCCGGTCCTTTTGTGTACTCCTCAACGTGGATGTAGGTTGCCTCTTTGGGAGTCAAACCACGGGATAAATCCTTGTGTCTTTCTTGGTGTTCATCGTTCTTATTCATCACAACAATCTAGGGTTTCAATCGTTATTGCATACTTTATGTTGAATCATTAAATATAAGATTGAATTGTGATAGACACTAGTCTATAATCTTGCAACACTTCATTTGACTATATATTTCCGCTGAATACATCAAAGAATCAAATTAATCGTTCAAACTTAATCAACCTAGTCGGTACACACCAGACTAGTCCACACTTTACTGGACTAGTCTGATATATTTGGTTTTAAACTGGTTGTTAAGTGTTGCAGGTTCCGACAAAATTCAAAAATGCCTATTCACCCCCCTCCAGGCCACATTCAACTAGTCCGACCCTTTTGCGGACTTGTCCGATAAATCGTGACTCCGAGTTGATCTTTTGTTTCACGACTTGTTTCTTGGGTTTTATGTTAAGTGGACCTAGGGACGTCGTTCCTAACTCTTTTATAGCCCATGTGGGACTCTAAACCGACCCCTACTCATCTCAAACTCGAAATCCATCTAACCCTAGCCCCCACCTCTATATAAACAACCCCACCCCTTGGCTTGACATTTATTTGCCACTTTTTCCACCTCACCCAAACCCTAGCTCGTGAATAGCCGCCACCAAGGAGGGAGAAGGAGATATAGAGCAAGAAGAATAAGAGGAGGAAACAAAATAGGATCAAGATCTCCATCGACTTCGCGTTCTTCGTTAACAATTCATCATCAAGTTCTTCATCAACCCTAGATCTTCAAAATCCAAGTGTTGTCTCCAAGATCCTTGATTCTTTGGAGTCTTAAACACCTGGTATACCTTCTACTTCCTTTTCCTTACGTGAATTCAACCCCAATTCTCCAAATTCACATTGATCTAGAAAACTCTGGTTAAACCGTGTTGAATTAACTCTAAAATTAGATTGAATCAACTCCAAACGTGTATAAATTTGTTAATAACCATTGTAATTGATTAGTAAATATTATTAACAACTCATTAACTAGTTTTGCTTCACAATTGCATTAAACATGCATGTCATGTCATATTGAGTAATATATGTGCATCTATTGATTGTAATTCTTGTCTTATATGTTTATTGGGCGGACTAGACGGATTTGCACTAGATAGTGCCGCGAAGGATCTATAGCACCAAAAGTTTGAAGTCTTTGATCCTAATCAAGCCCAAGAGCAAGGAAAATGTCCTTGAAGCATATTGATCCTGTTTTGAAATAAATGTTTTGTTTGCAAAATTGCATGCTTGTGTCAATTTGATGGGAACCCTATGATAGGAAGTTCACTAGATTTGTTGAACCACCCTTGTCACCTAGAATATATGGTAGAGAGTCGGGAAGGGATTTTTACCTTTGCTTCGCTTAATTAATTGGGATGGGAAAACAACTATATCATTTAATTATGCATTAATGAGATTATGGTTAGTATGAACTAGTTAATATGATATGGTAATGGGTGATCTAAGAAAGTCTGGTATGTGGATGGCTTGGATGTTATGGTGGTTTGCTTGCTTTAGATCTAAGGACCGGTTCATGCGAGAATAAGCTAGGACTACAGTGACACCACAAGGCCAAGTATGGATGCGGCGTAGCTGACTAATTAGGGCTTTGCTAGGGCTGTTTGGACCATTAAGGATGCTCGGAGAAGGGGTAGTCAGATTGGTTTTGTTGATGGTTGGTGTGACTACCCTGGGATCCAAATGGCTCAAGAGGGGGCCCTTGGTTGAAGATGTGCTATGTAGGAGGCATCTCCACCGGTGAAACCTCAATGGGGTCTAAATAGGCTAGTAATCCCTTTGTAAAGGCTATTTTGTGATCTCTTGGCCATGCACCAAAGGAAGTGTATTTGGCATAAGGGAGGTTCTTTAGTTGCCGACGAGTGATGAAATCACAAACACGTGGATAAAGTGGTACAAACTTTGTAGAGTCTAATAAAACTATCATGATAGCCGTGTTGCCGATTATGAGCACCTGAACAACTTCCATGATTAGAGGGAAAACTTGGGAGTTGGGATGTTTTGGTTATGGTTTGGTACTGGTTGTGGTTTAGATTATGGTTTATGGCAATGGATATGGTTAATGATAATGAGAAAATCTGGTATTATGGATGATGATAATGAAATATGGATTGGAATTATGATAAATTCATGGTTTATGATGGGTTTACTTCACATACATATAATATGTTGCTTTTCAAATGTTTTAATGTACTTTTCAGCACTTAGCCATTATTATATTCGTCATTTGAATCAGCTACATGTCATACTTTCCACACTTGCTCAGTACGACATGTACTCACCCTTGCAATTCCCCCACCAACAATTACAGGTTAGGATTAGGAGTTTAACAATGATAATGCGGAGTACTAGGCCGTGTCTACCATCAACTTTGCCTATGGTGTTGATTGGAGCTGCGCTATACCCTACTTGCTTATGCTGCTTAGCTGCTTAGTTTGCTTAATTAGTTTATTTCTGTTGCATTAGTTGAAACTTTTCATTAATATTCATTAAAGCTTGTATTCAAGGATATTATGAATTGTGTAATAAAAGTGCTTAATTAATCTTTTCTTGTGGTAATTTTCTGTATATCCTTTTGTGAATGCACTTGTGCATGTGTGTTCAACGTCCTGGGCACACATATGCTTTCACTTGGTTCATTTTCGGAACCGGGTGTCATAAATTGGTATCAGAGCCACAGGTTGACCGTAGGATGCAGCCTAGATAGAATGGACACTTTAGAACGCATAGGAACACTAAGGAATCGTTGTGTTTTTGTTTAGTGTGTTGATTGCTATATATTTTTTGCTTGTGTGCTTAATAGAGGATTTTGGGATGCTTTAGCATTGCCATGTCCATGTAGGCTACTGTAGGTAGTTACTTAGTTTCATATCCCTTGATGCATATAGTTGGGGACGTTTTCAAAATTCTTATCTCTTGCTTTTCTTCAGATGGTGAGGACTCACAACCAAAGGGATGGCAATGATGAGGAGGAGAATAATGGAACACCTCAGAACAACAATGGAAAGGACCTTCCTAGGGAGCTATCAATATTGAGCAGCTTTTGACTATGCAGAACCAGCTCATGCAAACCATTATATAGACTATGGGACAGCTATAGGCCAGTAACATCAACAATTAGCCCCACATGCCTCCACCGCCACCCCCGCCTCCTCATAATCGGTTGGGTGAGTTTATGAGGACTAGGACACCGACCTTTGCAAAGCCGCTGACCCTATGCATGCTGATGATTGGCTAAAGTCCATGGAGAAGAAGCTAGCTATTTTCCAATGCAGCAACCATGAGAAGGTTCTATTTGCTTCTCATCAACTTGTTGGAGCAGCTGCCAATTGGTGGGATTCGCTATGCAATGCTCATGAGAACCAAAAGAGAATTACTTGGACTGAATTCAAGGAGAGCTTCCATTCTCATTATGTGTTGAAAGGAGTTATGATTTTGAAGAGGCAAGAGTTTGAAAACTTGAGGCAAGGAAGATCGAGCGTGGGCGAATACTTTCATGGTATGCCCCTGAAGATGTTAGTCGGGACAACCAGAAGCAATATTTGTTCATGAGGGGTCTTAACTATGAGATCCAAGTGCAATTGCTCAATTGTGATTATGCCAACTTCCAGAAGCTCGTGGACAAGGAAATTGTTGTGGAGAACGAGGTCCGTGAGATGGAGCAATACAACAAGAGAAAGACGCCATATCAAGGACAACAAGAAGGAAGTAATGTGTGCCCTCGCTTTGCACCGCCAAATGCGCCTTATTTCAGTTCTTCTGCGCCTGTGCATCGCCCTGGTTATGCACCGCGCCCAACTCAGTTTTTGCATCAACACCCTTTCATGCAAGCACCTAATCCTCCAATGCCTTTTGCACCTCGTGCCAACTTTCCTGGTGCCAATGTTCAGAACCAAGCTCGTCCTAATAATTCTGGTGCAGTAAAGAAGTGCTATACTTGTGGAAAAGCTGGACACTTTGCACATTAATGTCCTAAGTCATGCCTTGGTCAAGGAAGCAATGCACCAAGGCAAAACCCAAGACCCAATGGAGGACAGCTGCAAGGAGACCATGGACAACAGAATTTTGCTCGTGGCAACTTGAACCATGTCTCTACGGAGGATGTTCAACAAGCGGATGACATGGTGATTGGTATGTTTCTCGCAAACTCCAACCCCGCAACTATGTTATTTGATTCTGGAGCATCGCATTCATTCATTGCATTGAAATATGTTGCCAAGTATAGTTTGCCTATCTCTCATATGAAGTTTACTCGGTTAAGTCTCCTAGAGGAGAGATGAGGACAAATATAGTATGTCCAAAAGTAAACCTTAGAATAAGGTGGGTAGACTTCTTTGCCAACCTTATTGTTTTGGATTCTCAAGGATTGGACATTATACTTGGTATGGACTGGTTGAGGAAGCACAATGGAGTCATTAAGTGTGCCATGAAGACTGTGAAGTTGACCAATGAGGAAGGGATCACCATAGAGTTTGAAGCATCTCAAACCGCACCAAAGCAATTGGAGTTGAATCACATGGACGGTGCCGCAATTGAGGAGATCCCTGTGGTGTGTGAATTTTTGGATGTGTTCCTGGATGAGTTGCCAGGTATGCCACCTGATCGAGACATTGAGTTTGTTATTGATTTAATACTTGAAACTACACCTATAGCTAAGAGGCCATATAGGATGCCTCCTAAGGAGTTAGCGGAGCTCAAGAAGCAGATCCAAGAGCAACTAGGGAAAGGTTTTATTCACCGAAGCTCTTCACCTTGGGGAGCACCCGTGCTGTTTGTAGACAAGAAGGATGTCTCACAAAGGATGTGTGTGGATTACCAAGCTCTCAACGAGGTAACAATCAAGAACAAGTACACCTTGCCCCGCATAGAAGACTTGTTTGATCAGACGAAGGGTGCTTGTGTTTTCTTTAATATTGATTTGAGGTCGGGATACTTTCAAATGAAGATTAGACCATCGGACATACCCAAGACAGCTATTCGGACACGGTATGGATCCTATGAGTACACCGTGATGTCCTTTAGATTGACAAATGCACATGCCTATTTTATGTACCTCGTGAATAAGGTCTTCATGGAGTACTTGGACAAGTTTGTTGTGGTGTTCATTGATGATATTATGATCTACTCGAAGGATGAGAAAGAACATGAGGAACACTTGAGGCTCACGTTGCAGAAATTGAGGGAGCATCAATTGTATGCCAAGTTTAGCAAGTGCCAGTTTTGGTTGAAAGAGGTGTCATTTTTGGGTCACATCATCTCGGGAGGAGGAGCATCGGTTGACCCAAGAAAGGTGAGGGATGTGCTAAAATGGGAACCCCCGCAAAATGTAAAGGAGATCAGGAGTTTTCTTGGGATGGCTGGATATTACCGTCGGTTCATCAAGGACTTTTCCAAGATAGCCAAGCCAATGAAGGAATTGCTAATGAAGGGGAAGGCGTTTCAATGGACTCAAGCTTATCAAGAGAGTTTTAAGGAGTTCAAGAAAAGATTAACAACAGCCCCAATTTTGATATTGTCGAACGTGAGCAAGAGTTTTGAAATTTATTATGATGCATCAAGGCAAGGACTTGTATGTGTATTGATGCAAGAAGGTCAAGTGGTTGCATATGCGTCGAGACAATTAAAGAAACATGAGCAGAATTACCCAACACATGATTTGGAACTTGCAGCCGTGGTACACACATTGAAAATTTGGAGACACTACATTAATGGATATAGGTGTGAAATTTATACGGATCATAAGAGCCTTAAGTATATTTTCACACAAACGAATCTGAATTTGAGGCAATGAAGATGGTTGGAGCTCATAAAGGATTATGATTTGGGAATAAATTATCATCCAGGAAAAGCCAATGTAGTGGCCGATGCCTTGAGTCGGAAAGGAGTAAGTCATCAACTCGTGGTTCAAGGGCTGCCATCCGAGCTATGCAAGGAGTTCGAACGGTTGAACCTTGGATTTGTAAATGAGATGGGGATGATAGAGTTAAATCCGACCTTGGAGGAAGAAATTCGAGAAGGTCAAACCAAGGATGAGGAAATTCAGGAGATCAAAGAGAGACCCAGGAAGGAAGGGAATTCAGGTTTGATGAGGACGAACATGGTACTCTATGGCTCGAAAAAAGGATTGTTGTTCCCAATGATAAGCATATCCGAGGAACGATATTGAAGGAGGCACATGACTCGCCATACTCGATTCACCCCGGTTGTACGAAGATGTACAAGGACTGGAAGATGTGCTATTGGTGGGCTAGCATGAAAAAGGACATAGCAAAATATGTAGCGTTGTTTGATGTCTGCCAATGAGTCAAGGCGGAATATCATAGACCTGCTAGACTATTGCAACTGTTGCAGATTCCAGAATGGAAGTGGGAAGAAATCAGTGGACTTCATAGTTGGTTTACTGTGAACTCAATCCGTTTATGACTCAATATGGGTAAATGTGGATCGGTTAACTAAGTCAGCTCACTTCATTCCCATCAAGACCACCTTTAATGGAGAGAAATTGGCGGAACTGTATACCGTAAGAGTAGTATGCTTGCACGGAGTTCCAAAGAGGATGGTTTCGAATAGAGGTTCTCATTTTACCTCCAGGTTCTGGCAAAAATTGCATGAAGCATTGGATACAAAGTTGAATTTTAGCTCAGCATATCACCCTCAAACGGTTGACAAACTGAGAGGACCAATCAGATTTTGGAGGACATGTTGAGATCTTGTGCTTTGAAGCATGGAAAAGGTTGGGACAAGAGTTTGTCATATGCAAAATTTTCATACAACAATAGTTACCAAGCAAGCTTGAAAATGTCACCGTATGAATCACTTTACGGAAGGAAATGTAGGACACCCTTGTTTTGGAATGAGGCAGGGGAGAATCAAGTATTTGGACCCGATGTGTTGCAAGAAGCTGAAAAACAAGTTCAGATTATTCGTGAAAATTTGAGGGCTGCTCAATCGAGGCAAAAAGGCTATGCAGACAATAGGAGAAGGAAACTAGCTTTTGAAGTGGGAGACTTTGTATATCTCAAGGTGTCACCAATGAGAGGTCATAAGAGGTTTAACATAAGAGGCAAGCTAGCACCTCGTTATATTAGATCATTCAAGATTTTGGAAAAAAGAGGAGAAGTAGCCTATAAACTGGAGATGCCAACTCATATTTCAGATATCCATTATGTGTTTCATGTTTCCCAGCTCAAGAAGAGTTTGAGGGAACCGGAAGAACAAGTGCCAATGGAAGAATTGGAACTAGAGGCAGATTTGACCTATGTCGAGCAATCGGTCAAAATCTTGGAAACCAAGGAGAGAGTTACAAGAAACAAGGTCATCAGATGATGCAAAGTTCAATGGAAGCGTCACACAGAATCAGAAGCAAGATGAGAGTTGGAGGATGATCTCAAGAAGGAATTTTCCTATATCTTTTCTTCCGCGTCGAATCTCAAGGGCGAGATTCCTTTTAAGGGGGGTAGGTTTGTAACACCCTCATTTTCATCCATCATGCATTGCATACATTCTAATACATATCTAACATTAATCAACATAAAAAGTGTGAGACCTAAGTGTGCTGAATATATTGGCTTTGACAATAAAAGTTTTGAATGCTGTGGTAGCATCTTTTTAGCAAGGACCGACTCTAGCTCTGAGCTTTTGCAAGGTCTGACAATAGGTCCGACTTTCTTTGTTTAGATCTGACATATTTTTGGGTAGCTCCAGTGAGCTTTGTCTTTAGCTCTGGCATGTCTTTGATAGCTTCGGCATGTCTTTGTTAAGCTCCGATATGTTTTGCTAGGTCCGACTTATGTTGGTTATCTCTGATATGTTTTTCTAGCTTCGACTTTTGGGATTACTAGTTCCGACTAGTTTTGGTAAGCTCCAGCGCTTGGTTGTACTAGTTTTGGTAAGCTTCGGCGCTAGGTTGTACTAGCTTTGGTAAGCTCCGGCTCAAGCTCCGGTTAGCTTTGGCATAGTTCGAAGCTTGATCGTAATGTTCCAAATTTTCATGTGAAATGTTTCGAACTTGCTTTACACTTATGGAAAGGTTGCTTAGTATTCTTTCACTAAGTTTTTGGTGTGTTTTAGTGGTTAAGGCTTATATCATTTTGATATGCTTTGCAACATGCTTATGTGAGGTGCTCACGTAAGGTGTTGAGTTTGGAACTGACTTGAGTCAAGTCGCGGACTTGGGCTCGTACGGATTGATTGTTTATTCATCTGCAGGTGTTGCTTGAGTTCAATACATGTCTGGTGACGAGATCCTTTGGACTAGTCTCAGGGAGGAGATGAGGTTCCAACAACCAAATTCAGGAGGAATTGTGGTTGAGCGGGTCAGGAGGTCGCACAGGATGATTGAATCAAGGGCAGTGCATATGAAGGTTACAGGACGTCGAAGGAAGGTGTTTGCAAGTATGCATGCAGTGCATGATGTGGAAACATGGTTCCGAAGATGGTTTATGGATGGGAAGATCTGGTTGGAAGGACCGGATCGTATCGGTTGATGACTTTGGCTGCGGCGGAGTCGGTTATGGCTCGGTATGGAAAGTATCGAGTTGGTTATGATAGGATTTCGTGTGGGTCACGAATTTGAGTTGTTTTAGGAATGTGGGATATGTTCCTAAGGTGTTTGGAAGTCTTAAGATTGCTTCTATCTGTGTATAGAAGAGTCCTAAGTAGTTATGGAAAGTTACGATTCGTGAACGGAGTAGGATTAGAGTCCTAGTTGAGATTGGGTTAGCCTAAGGGCTGGTTATATAAGCAAGGGAGGCCAGAACTTGTGGTGCACGACTTTTGGGATGTTCCTCTTGTGTTCTATTGAATAAAATTCGTAGTTTGAAGGAATTTTTGTGCCTTGTTCATCCGACTTGTTCCAGACAAGTTTTACTCGTTGAGTTTCTGGACAGCACTACCTTTCATCGGTGGTTTTAACATAACTTGAGTTTTACAGATCCAAGTGACATGATTCTTTTTGGGTTGTCTTCACAACTTGATTATCTATCATCTATAAAAATCTCATGGGCATTGGATTTGTGGTTTATGATCTACATGAGTTTCTTTGCAGTGTTCCAGAACTGTTTTTCTCGGATAGGACAGATTGACCTTTGTTCGATCTTTTGATCATAACTTGAGTTTCTCTTGACGGATTTGAGTGATTCTTCTTGTTTTTTCTTCGTGACTTGATTCTATCTTATATATATCACTTTTGTCACGGTGAAACACGTTTATATTAGTTTCACACACGATTTCTCTAACATATCATTTTTCTACCGAAGGGGATAGGATTTAATTGTTTTCGCTGCGTAAGATTTTTCTAAATCTACCATTCACCCCCCTCTAGTAGATTTTTACGTGCTCTTCGATCCTACAAAAAGGAATAAGTTTAAAATGAATTTTGAGCAAAACCGCACTTAAGAATTCTGGAAAGTGTGGACTAGTCCGATTTTGGAACGGACTAGTCTGACTTCTCTCTGACTTCGAACAGACATGTCCGTTTTGCTGCGGACTAGTCTGTTTTTCCCTCTGGACAATTTCGTACTTGTCCGGCCCATAGCTAACTAATCCGATATCCCAAATTGCTTGAAATTTTGCTAAGTCCCTAGGTGATGAAATCACAAACATGTGGGTAAAGTGGTACAAATTCTGCAGAGTCTAATAA
Source organism: Tuctoria greenei (assembly GCA_036927565.1). Taxonomy (NCBI): domain Eukaryota; kingdom Viridiplantae; phylum Streptophyta; class Magnoliopsida; order Poales; family Poaceae; genus Tuctoria; species Tuctoria greenei. Next base: position 204,940,650 of record JAYESD010000006.1, read on the forward strand.
AACTATCATGATAGTCGTGCTCTCGGTTATGAGCACCTGAACAACTTCCATGATTAGAGGGAAAACTTGGGATTTGGGATGTTTTGGTTATGGTTTGGTACTGGTTATGGTTTGGATTATGGTTTATGACAATGGATATGGTTAATGGTAATGAGAAAATCTGGTATTATGGATGATGGTAATGAAATATGGATTGGAATTATGATAACTTCTTGGTTTATGATGGGTTTACTTCACATACATATAATATGTTGCTTTTAAAATGTTTTAATGTACTTTTTAGCACTTAGTCGTTATTATATTCGTCATTTGAATCAGCTACATGTCATACTTTCCACACTTGCTGGACATGTACTCACCTTTGCAATTCCCCCACCAACAGTTACAAGTCAGGATTGGGAGTTTAACGATAATAATGCAGAGTACTAGGCCGTGTCTACCGTCAGCTTTGCCTGTTGTGTTGATTGGAGCTGCGCTATACTCTATTTGCTTATGTTGCTTAGCTGCCTAGTTGCTTTATTAGTTGATTTCCGCTGCATTAGTTCAAACTTGTCATGAATGTTCATTAGAGCTTGTATTTGAGGATATTATGAATTTTGTAATAAAAGTGCTTAATTAATCTTGTTCTATGGTAATTTTTTGTATATCCTTTTGTGAACGCACTTGTGTATGTTTGTTGAACGTCCTGGGCACACATATGTGTTCACTTGGTTCATTTTTAGAACAGGGTGTCACATGTGGGGAGCTAGAGCTCGGAGAAGTCACGTCGGCGGCAGCCCCCTTGGGGGGCGTTGGAGCTCGGAGACGTGATGCCGACGGCCCCCTTAGGGGAACCAGAGCTTGAAGAAGTGATGCTGGTGGCCCCCTTGGGGGGTGCCAGAGCTCGGAGAAGTGTCGCCGGCGGGCCCCTTGGGGGGTGCCAGAGCTCGGAGCTCGGAGAAGCGTTGGTGGCGGCCCCCTTGATGGCGCTGGAGCTCGAAGAAGTGCCGCCGGCAGCCCCCTTGGGGGGCGCTAGAGCTTGGAGAAGTATTAGCGGTGGCCCCCTTGGGGGGCGCCGGAGCTCGGAAAAGTGACACCGACGGCTCCCTTGGGGGCGCCGAATCTCGAATAAGTGATGTTGGCGCCCCTCCTTGGGGGCCGTCGGAGCTCAGAGAAGCGTCGTCGGCGGCCTACCACGGATTTGTACAACATCAACGACGGGCTCCCTGTATGTCCTGTACACACAATAGATAAAAAGTAATTTTGCTCTGCAGTCACAACTTCCCTGCTCTTTAGTGTCATTATGGCTTATGGTTCTTAGCTAAAGGCATGGGTAATTCGATGCGACAACATTCAGGGTATGGTCGCTGCCTTGCTTAGGGCATGAGCCGTCCGACCCCCTGTTCTCAGCTGTTAACACTGGGAGGCAAGGTGCACATGCTTAGGGTACGGAACCAGGCTAAGCAGGTTGCACACCTTGGACCTCCAGCTCGGCGTTAGCCTTTTAGGGGTGAGAACCATTCGGCACCATGGACCCCGAGCAAGTAAAACGACCATCGGACCCCAGACACATTGCAGGTACCCCATGCGGGCCCGCCTTTAGTCGGATAGCACAATTCCAACTAGGGAAGAGATAAGAGAAATGTAACCAGGCATATGACAGACGATATGCGAAAGTAAGCAAAAAATTAAAGCATAATGTAAGTAATTTTGATTGTCAGTTACTCCCTTTCTTCTTTTAGTATCGTTATGTCTTACGATCCTGAGTCGGGCTTACGGTGTGTGGGTAATTTAGTGTGATGGTATCCGAGTTATGGTTATCGCCCTGCTCAGCGGTGTGTGTCGTCCGGCCCCTTGTACTCAGCCGTTAGCACTGAAGAGGCAAAGTGTACACGCTTAGGGTGCATGACCAGGCTAAGCAAGCTGTACACTGTGGACCTCCCACGGGCGTTAGCTTTTTAGGGGAGTGACCATTCGGCGCCACGGGCTCTCGAGCAAAAAACAACCAAAGAACCCAAATGCATCACAGGAACCTCAAGCAGACCCACCAGCATCAGGATTGCATAACTCCACTAGGCACGAGACAGGGAGAGAGTGCTCGAGCATATGACAGAGAATATGCGAGAACGAGCAAGATTTGATGATCATAAAATTAATGCGAAATTAAATGAACATTAATAGAGCATAGGGCAAGACAGTGGTTCTTCTAACTTGGTAATCATAGGAGGAGGCAAGATTTACAAGAAGGAAACGACCCGCTTCGGATGACAAGGGAGGAAAGAACAGGCTTAGGGTATTAAACCAGGCTAAGGAGGCTGAACACCCTGGACCGGACCCACCGGAGCTTAGTTGCTTCGAGCACAGCTACTAGACGCTATGACACCCTTTTTAGAAAAAAGAAAAACTATCCTACCATTACGCCTGGGGTGAAGCTTTACCGAAGTGACGTTGGGGAGGCAAAGTGTACACGCTTAGGGTGCATGACCAGACTAAGCAGGCTGCATACTCTGGACCTTCCATCGTGCCAAAAGTAAAACTTACAACGGATCTTCAGGTCGAACTTTCGTAATGCCTTGGTGACGTTGTTGTCGCCGTGGGCGGCAAACCACTTGATGTCCTGCCCATGAGACCCCTTAGAGGCCCCCTGGTAGGTGTGGCCAACTGGTTGGGCACGCCTACCACTTAGTCACAGGATGTCATCAGCAGGCCCCTCGTGGAGCGCGGGAGCATGGATAGTTGAGGCTGACGGGCCCCCTGGGAGTGTCGGACTTGAATTGAGATGTGAGTTCATCGTCGGAGAAGTCTCCGACGGTCATCGCGACGAGGTAGCCACCGAAACGAGGCGTCGCCCACCCTCAACGTGCGGAACATTGACGGCGGGCCCCTTGGGAGGTGCCAGAGCTGGATGCTACGGTGGCGCCCTCCATCAACGCTAAAAAACATCAATGGCGGGCCCTCTCGGAGGTGCCAGAGCTGGATGCTCCAAAGTCGCCCATCATCAACGAGAAGAACGTGAACGACTGGCCCCCTGGGAGGTGCTGGAGCTGGATGCTCCAATGTCGCCCACCATCAACACTGAGAAATGTTGATGGTTAGCCTCCAGGGAGGTGCTGGAGCTGGCTGATATGGCGTCGCCCTTCATCGTCGTAAAGTCGTTGACGGCAGGCCCCCTATGAGGTGCTGGAGCTGGATGCTCAGGCGGTGCCCTCCATCAACGCTAAGAAACATCGACGGCGGGCCCTCTGGAAGGTGCCAGAGCTGGATGTTCCAGCATCGCCCATCATCAACGAGAAGAATGTCGACGATAGGCCTCCTGGATGGTGTCGAAGTTGGACGCTCCGGCAGTGCCCACCATCAACGTTAAAAACGTCAAGGGCTGGCCCCCTGGGAGGTGCCAGAGTTGGATGCTCTGGCGTCGCCCACCATCAACGCTGAGAAACGTCAACGGCGGGCCTCCGGAAGGTGCCAAAGGTAGGTGCTTCGGCGGTGATGGAAGCGCAACTTCTTGAGAGCAAAAAGCCTCCTACCTGGCACGCCAAATGCGACACTTCCCCCAGATCCACTAAGGAGTAGCCCACAGAGGTTCTTGTTCGGCGGGGCTTAGGCCTCAATCAAGTGTACGAGCGCGTGAGAGAGTATGAGACAGTGGTTTTTGCGTGGTTCGGGCCGCAAGGAGCGTAACACCCTACTCCACAATGGATTGTATTGCTAGTGAAAATGTATGTGTGTGTGTATCGGGGATTCAATATTTGGTCCTTAATCCAAACGGATCAGAGAAGATGTCTAAGTCGGTGGTTGCCCGATCTTTTTATAATCCAAGGCCGGGCAACTTACAAGTGGGGCCTGGGGCCCGACAGGTGGCCCCGGGGTGATCTTATCCTGTACAAGATCTAAGGTTTCTTTCGTATGCTGCCTCTAATCGCGGCTTGAAGACCCACCGTCTTGTCGTGTCGGACGCCAGTGGCTACGTGTAGTCGTTGATGATGGCAGGGAACGTCCCATCCATCTTGTCGCTGTAAGCTACCCACTTGGCGGTGTGGGGTTGGCCTGCGGCACCTTCAACGCGATGTAATTGGACGTAGCGGTACCTAATAGGGGCGTGCGCAGCACCGTGCGCCTAGGGGAGGCGCGCGCCTTCAATGCGCGACTGGATATGACGCACCACCCTTTTTACTCTTAAGGGCCCACAACTTATTGCAGGTCGTTGGACACACTCCAGCTGCGAAGCCCTCCTCGGTGGGAGTGTGGGCCCGATGCCAGAGGGCGCGTGGAAGCTCCAGAGCCCTCTTTGGTGGGAGAAAGAGCCCTGCACGGGAGGACGAGTGGCAGCTCCGAAGCCCTCCTCGGTGGGAGCGAGGGGCCCGGAGCTGGAGGACGCGAGGCAGCCCCGGAGCCCGCCTCAGTGGGGAGGCTGGTTCCAGAGCTTCTTCTTGTATGCGGGGGTATCCGGTCTTGCGTATACCGACAACAACACTTCCCCCAGATCTTCTTAGGAGCAGCCCGCAGAGGTTCTTGTTCGGTGGGGCTTAGGCCTTAATCAAGTGTACGATTGCGTGAGAGAGTATAAGACGATGGTTTTACGTGGTTCAGGCTGCAAGGAGCGTAACACCCTACTACACAGTGGATTGTATTGATAGTGTGTGTATGCGTGTGTCTGTATCGGGGATTCGATGTACGGTCCTTTGTAACGGTGTTGGTCCGGTCCTTTTATAGACAAGGTCGGGCGCCTTACAAGTGGGGTCCGGGGCCCGACAGGTGGTCCCGGGGTGATCTTATCCTAAAGATCTAAGGCTTCTCGCATAAGCTTTCTCCGACCCTGGCCTTGAAGACTCACCGTCTTGCCGCTTGAGTCGTCAGTAGCCCATGCGCTGTTGCTGACAATGGCAGGGGATGTTGTAACACCCTAATTCTTTGCATCATGCATCGCATTGCATATATATTCATGCATTAAACATTAATAGAGAAAAATAAAATAAAAATATAAAACTTGTATTAGGGAATGAATAAAAAAATACACATAATAATATATATTGATATTTGATTATGTAAATAAATAAATAAAAAAAAAGAAAAAAAAAGAGGAGCAGCCCGGCCGGCCAGGCCGACTGAGCCGGCCCACTCCCGAGCGCGCAGCGCGCGGACCCAGCGCGCGCCTGCCCCGCTGCTCCCGCGCTCGCCCTGGCCCCACCCCGCCGCCTGGCGCCCCCGCGCGACCCCGCCGCCACGCGCCCCGCCACCTGCCCCGCACTCCCATGCGCTCGGTCGCGCCCCACCCGCACCGCCTGGGCCCCGCACCGCCCGCCGCCTGGGTCTCGCAGCCGACGGACGCGCCTCCCGCGCGTAGCGCCCGACCGAGCCCGCACCACGACCGACGCGCCTCGCGCTGACTCCCGCACGTGTGCCCGACCCCGAACCGACTCGGCCTCGGGCCGATTGCGATCGATGTCGCGATGCCGCGCCTATATAAACTCCGTAGGTCTTCGTAGGTTTTCCCAGCCGTCGGAAACGTCACCGCCTTCCAGAGAAGAGAGCCCTAGCGGCTGGAAAAAAAAGCACCAGAGGGCTGCACCGCCAGGGAAGAAAAGAGGAGGAAGAGAAAGAAAAAAAAAGAGGGCGCCACCATCCGCCGGAGATCGTCGTCGCCATCGCATCGCCGTCGTCGTGCCGCCGGAGGACCTTGCGCATCTACTTCGTCTCCGCAACGTCCACATCCCGCGATCATCGAAGCCATCACATCTACGGTAGGCCACGTCCCGATGCGAATTTTAGCGACCATATTGAACCTAATAGACGTAAATTGATCGTAGTCGCACCGTCTTTTTATTTTCAGCAACATTAATCCTCGCTAAAACCCCCCGTAAACTCATATGAACGCGTATGAACTAGTTGCATCTAATTAATAAACAACCGTAGTAAATTAATTATTGAATTGTGCATGCATACATGTCATTGCATGTTGATTATTTTGTGTGCATCATATTGAATTGTATGTATTTTCTTGTATGTGTGATCACGCGTAGAGGAACGTGCTCAAGAGGCTGCATACGAGGATTTCCAAAATTAAGACTTTGAAGCGCTTGAGCAACCCCATCCGTCGGAGCAAGGCAAGTGTCCTTGATCATATTGATCCCGTTTTATTAAATGTTTTGTTTGCGAACTTGCATGCTTGTGTCAATATGATGGGAAACCCATACGTAGGAGTTTACTAGCGTTGTTTGCCACCCCTTGTCGCCGGGATATACACGATGAGTCGGGTATGGGTATTTTTCTTTTTGCACCGCATCGCTACATGGGTTATGGTTAACTTAAATAATGTGGTTGACAACTTTAATTACGACAACTTGGGATGGTAATAAGATGATGATTAATTTAGCAACCTGGAATTTAGGAGATCTAAGCAAGCATGGTTTTGTGGATGGGTTGGATGATATGGTGGGTTGCTCGCCTTAGATCTAAGGACCGGTTCGTGCGAGAATATGCCAGGTCAACAGTGCCACCACAAGGCCAAGTATGGGTGCGACGTAGCTGAATAATTAGGAGCGCTGCTAGTATTGTATGGACCATTGAATGGCGTGGGGAATGGGAGTCGAGGAGGACTACCCTGGGATCCGCATGGCACACGAGAGGGCCCGTGGGTGGGAGAATGGAGATTCAAGCCTGCCGGTGAAATCTTAGTGGGCCCGTACATACTAGTAGTCCCTTTTGAAAGGCTATTTTGTGATCTCTTGGCCACACACCTACGGAAGTGTGAGACAGCATGTAGGATCAAAGAGCACATGAAAAGCTACCAGAGGGGAGAGTGAATGGTAGATTTAAAAATCTTACGCAGCGGAAACAATTAAACCCCAAACCCTTTCGGCAGAAAAACGATCTGTTGAAGAAATCGTGTGTGAGACTAATCTCAACGTGATTCACGGTGACAAAAGTGATGTATATCAGAGAGAATCAAGTCACGAAGACAACACAAAAGGAATCACTCAATTCCGTCAAGAAAAACTCAAGTTATGATCGAAAGATCAAACAATGGTCAATCTGTCCTACCCGAGAAAAACAGTTCTGGAACGCTGCAAAGAAACTCGTGTAGATCATAGACCACAAATCCAATGACCGTGAAATTTTGACATATGATAGACAATCAAGTTGTTAAGACAAACCAAAAAGAATCATATCAATTGAATCTGTAAAACTTGAGTTATGGTAAAACCACCTACAAAAGGTAGTGCTGTCCAGAAACTCGACGAGTAAAACTTGTCTGGAACAAGTCAGACGAACAAGGCACAAAAGTTCCTTCAAACTACGAATTTTATTCAATAGAACACAAGAGGAACAGCCCCAAAGTTGTCTACCACGAGCTCTGGACTCCCTTGCTTATATAACCAGCCCTTAGGCCAACCCAATATCAACTAGGACTCCAATCCTACTCAGATCACGAATCCTAACTTTCCATAACTGCTCAAGATTCTTTTAAACGCAGATAGAAGCAATCTTAAGACTTCCAAACACCTTAGGAACGTATCCAACATTCCTAAACAACTCAAATTCGTGACACACACGAAATCCTAACATAACCATCTCGATACTTTCCATACCGAGCCATAACTGACTCCGCCGCAGCCAAAGTCATCAACCGGTACAATCCGATCCTTCCGACCAGATCTTTCCTTCCTTATCCCATCTTCGGAACCATGTTGCCACGTCATGCACCGCATGCATACGTGCGAACACCTTCCTTCGACGTTCAGTAACCTTCATATGCACTGCCCTTGATTCAATCATCTTGCGCGACCTCATGATCAGCTCAACCACAGTTCCTCCCGAACTTGGTTGTTGGAACCTCATCTCCTCCCTGAGACTAGTCCAATGGATCCCGTCACCAGCCATGACTTGAACTCAAGCAACACCTGCACATGAATAAACAACCAATCCATACGAGCCCAAGTCCTCGACTTGACTCAAGTTAGTTCCGAACACAACACCCTACGTGAGAACCTCACATAAGCATGTTGCAAAACCACAGTAAAACGATATCATCCATATCAACCAAAACGCACCAAAAACTTAGCAAATGAATACTAAGTAATCTTTCCAACAATGTAAAGCAAGTACGAAACATTGCAAATGAAAAACAGAAGCACTGCAGTCAAGTTCCGGACCTTGCCAGAGCATCCCAGACCTTGAGCCGGAGCTAACAAAAGCTAGTAGAACCTAGCGCTGAAGCTTACCAAAACTAGTACAATGAAGCACCTGCCGGAGCTTACCAAAACTAGTAGATCCTAGCACCGGAGCTTACCAAAAACTAGTCAAAACTAGTCAACCCAAAATCGGAGCTAGAAGAAGTACGTCGGAGTTTAGCAAAAGCATGCCAGAGCTACCAAATATATGCCGGAGCTAACAAAGACATGCCGGAGCTAAAGATAAAGCTCATCGGAGCTAACCAAAGCTAGTCGGACCTTACTAAGAAGTCAGACCTAGCATCTAACGTAGCCGGAGCTACCCAAAACAAGTCGGACCTATGGTCGGACATTGCTATAGCTCGGAGCTAGAGTCGGACCTTGATAAAAAGGTGTTTTTGGTGATATTAAAAACTTTTATCATCAAAGCCAAGTGTATTCACTACAAGCCAATGTATTCAGCACACGTAGGTCTTACAATCTCCCCCTTGATGAATGCATTGGCAACACCATCTAAAATCCGAACATTGGCTTATTCATATAAAAGTTTTGAAGGCAATTTCTCCCCTTTTGTAAATCAAAAGTAAAATGAGAAGAAAATCTCTCCCCCTTTATTATCTCTCTTTCTCTTCATGCCTATCTCTCCCCCTTTGACAATGTATTCAGCAAGTCATGAGCATATAAACAAATTATCTCTCCCTCTTTAGTTGTTATGAGCATATTATAACATATGCATATAAACAAAGCTCATCCAAGTCATACTATCAAGTACCTTACATTATCACATCAATGAAATACATAAAGTAGTGTAAGCCATGCTAGAGATCAAATGTAATTTTCAATTTAAGCAAGTCATGATCTCACAAACTTAACTATTTCAAAACCTGAAAGCATGACACTAGTTGCTGCATTTTATTATTTGTCAAAGCATAAATTTATATCATATGATATTTGCAAGAGATTATATGCGCATCTGCCTTATTCTAACCAACCAACCCAAGCCTATGTCATTTGACAATCAGAAGCTTAAGGACATGGTTTTAGTCATACACAACTTCTTCCAAGTTCATATCTAAGTGCAATGACAAGCCATCTCAAAAGAAGAAGTGCGATGCATGCATATTCTCTTGATCTTTTCTTAATTTATATTTGTTCATAAAAACTCAACATGTGAGTTGTTTACTTGATTAATTCTTTATGATTAAAAGCACTTGTGAACATGTAACAAGTTCAAAACGGCAAGAAAGTTCGACCATGACCAGTTTTAGTGTAAGTAATTATTCCAATTACTAGACATGGCAAAAACTACAAAATGTATAACATGAGTAATGTAGTAAGAACTTTCAGCATGTAAAAGGAATCACAGAGTCATATATGTATGAAATACTATGCTCATATTATTTTTATTTCAGATTCACACATAGACTTCCCAAGTTTCAAAAACTCCCCCTCAATTTAAGCCATGAGGATGCATAACCCCTATTTCACTATGAATGAAACAAAAACGAGTGAAATCCAAAGGTTTTGTAAAAATGTCAGCCAATTGTTGTTCAGTATCTACATGGTGAAGTACAATGTTTCCTTTTTCAACGTTATCTTGGAGAAAATGATACCTAATGTCAATGTGCTTAGTTCTAGAATGTTGCACGGGGTTTTTAGCAATACAAATGGCACTAGTGTTATCACAGAACAGTGGAACACTATCTAGATCAACCCCATAGTCCTTAAGTGTTTGAACAATCCAAAGAATTTGTGAGCAAGCACTAGCAATAGCTACATATTCAGATTCGGCTGTGGATTGTGCAACTGAATTTTGTTTTCTAGAGGACCAAGCAACAAGAGAATTACCAAGAAAATGACAAGCACCAGAAGTACTTTTCCTATCAATCCTACAACCCCCAAAATCAGCATCCGAAAAAGCTTTCAAAGTAACAATTGAGGAAGAAGGAAGAAAAATGCCAAATTCTTGGGTTCCATGTAAGTACCTGAGAATCCTCTTGACGGCTTGACGATGCGAAACACGTGGGGAAGCTTGAAACCGTGCACAAAGACATACGCTGAATTGTATGTCCGGTCTTGATGCCGTGAGGTACAAAAGTGATCCGATCATGCTTCTATATTCTTTTTGATCCACGGATTTACCATCTTCATCAAGTTCAAGTGTTGTTGCTGTTCCCATTGGTGTCCGAAGAGGCTTGCTTTTGTCCATGTTGAAGCGCCTTAGGAGGTCTTTGGTATACTTCGTTTGATGCACAAAGGTACCCTCCTTAGTTTGCTTGATTTGCAGCCCCAAAAAGTAAGTGAGTTCACCCATCATACTCATTTCAAATTCAGAACTCATCATTTCTGAAAACTTGGACACAAGATCATAAGAAGCACAACCGAAGATAATATCATCCACATACACTTGAACGAATAATGAGTCATTGCCATGTTTAAGCACAAAAAGAGTTTTATCAACCTGGCCCATGGTAAACCCCTTTTCAAGTAAGAATGTTTTTAACCTATCATACCATGCTCTAGGGGCTTGTTTGAGACCATATAAGGCTTTGCACAGTTTGTAAACATGATTAGGAAAATCTGGATTTTCAAAACCCGGTGGTTGTTTGACATAAACCTCCTCATCTATGTAGCCATTAAGAAAAGAACTTTTAACATCCATTTGAAATATCTTAAAACCTTTAGATGCTGCAAAAGCTAACAAAATTCTTATGGCTTCTAATCTAGCGACAGGAGCAAAAATTTCATCAAAATCTAGACCTTCAACTTGAGTGAAACCTTGAACAACCAACCTAGCCTTATTCCTAACAACAACCCCATCCTCACTTTGTTTATTTTTATATACCCATTTAGTTCCAATTAAAGTGTGACCTAGAGGTGGAGGTACAAGTTTCCAAACATTATTTCTTTCAAAATTTTGTAACTCTTCTTGCATGGCAATAATCCAAGATTCATTAGTGAGTGCGTGTGATATATCTTTGGGTTCAAAAGAAGCAACAAAAGCAGAATGAGCATGAGAGTTTGGATCGCAAAACCTGGACCATGTGACTCGTTCGTGCAAGCTTCCAATCATCTATTGTGGGGGATGATCTTTGTAAAAACGTAGGGGAACAGATGTCTCACAAGCTTCTTCTTCATTAGGTTCATCGTAGATTGATGAGCTTGTGACTTGTGGACGATCAGGACCAGCAGAGGTGATAGCCGGAGCTTGTTCAATGTCTGGAGCTGGACACGTGTAACCTTCGGAACTACTAGGCGGTATCACCGGCTCTTCTTCATCTTCGAAAATACCCTCCCCCTGAGGATACGGATCTGGTCCTGCAACACCGGAGCTAGTACCTGGTCTAGCTTCATCAAAAGACACTTCACAAGTCTCCACAATTTTGTTAGTGTCAAGTAAAAGCACACGGTAGCCTCTAGTATGAGATGGATAACCAAGAAACATGCCATCAATGGATCTAGGTTCAAATTTATCAAGATTACCATGTTTCTTAACAAAGCATTTGCAACCAAAGACCCGAAAGTGTGTAACACTAGGCCTATGTCCAAACCGGAGCTCATATGGTGTTTTACCTAGCTTAGCACGCAAGAAAACACGATTTGAGACATAACAAGCGGTTGCTAACGCATCAGCCCAAAATTTCCTAGGAGTTTGATATTCATCAAGCATAGTCCTAGTCATCTCAACTAAGGTTCTGTTCTTTCTTTCTACAACACCATTTTGTTGAGGTACATATGGGGAAGAAAATTGATGATCTATTCCATTTTCAGCACAAAAGTGATCAAAAGATTGATTTTTAAATTCAGTTCCATTATCACTTCTCATTGCCTTTAAAGATCCTGGGTGATCAATTGATAATCTAAGAAATAAAGTCCTAAAGTGACTAAAAGCTTCATTCTTAGACGCCATAAAGTAAACCCAAGAGTATCTAGAATAATCATCAACAATAACAAGAACATACCATTTACCTCCGAAGGATTGAACACGTGAAGGTCCTACGGTGTCAAGATGCAAAAGTTGACATGGTTCAGTTGTCATGATCATTGTGAGAGGAGTATGTGAACCTGCAACCATCTTAGCATGTCTACAAGAAGAGCACACAATTTCTTTGTCCCCTTTAAGCTTAGGCAGCCCACGTATGCGATCAAGAGCACTAACACGCGTTAGGTGATCAAAGCCTACGTGACCAAGTCTACAATGCCAAAAATATAAGTCCTTTTAATCATTAGCAACTAGACACCTATGCTTAGAGGAAGACATATCAAAATCAGCTTTAAAAACTCTTCCAAACCGAGACATGTTAAAAATAAGCTCACTATTTAAACCTACAACTTTGCAGCAGTTTTTATTGAAAATAATTTCTAGATTTTCATCCAGCAATTGTGCAACAGAAAGCAAGTTGTATTTAAAATTTTTGACAAGTGCCACATCCTTCAAAGTGTAGTGATCAGTTACTCTAACCGAACCCTTAGCAATTATAGGAGTTGAAGAATTATCGGCAAAAGTAACATTCTCTACACGTGACACAAAAGAGAGGGAGGAGAACCAATCTTTGTTACCGGTCATGTGGCGTGAGCAACCTGAATCCACAATCCAAATGTTCTCCTTCCTCAAACGTGTAACCTACATAGAAGCACAATACGTCGATGACTCAATACTGGGGTTAGTCAAAAGGCATTTAGGTATCCAGTACTGAGTCACACGACGTGCAGTAGGAAAAACACGCGAAAGCTGAGATAAAACAACAAGTTTATGAGTCGAAGTTTGAGGTTTTCTATTCTTAACTCTTTTAGCACAAGAACCAGTATCTCCGGAGGTAAAAGCAGCAGTTCCAAAAGACAAGGCTGAAGCTCTGGAAACAAAAGCTGAAGTTCCAAAGGAAACAACAGAAGGTCCGGGAGCTCTCGGAGCTATCGGAACTATCAGAGCTGCTTTTGCAGATTTCTTACCAGAAGGTCCGGAAGCTACCTTTTCAAATTTCTGACTCACTAAAGCAGGTTGTGTTTTTCTAATTGCATGAAAGTTATGAGATCTAGCAACCATTCTTTCCCTTTTTTGTTGTTTAGCTAGTCTATAACAAAAATCTATGACATGACCATCTCTACGACAGAAGGTACAATGAAATTTAACTTTGTGTTCATGTCTAGATGAGCAAGCAATATTTTTATTTGAAACCGAATGAGACAACACTCCTGCAGATTTGAAAACCACTTTCTTTTGTTTAGGAACTGTTTGAATCAAACCACTTCCTAATGACTTTACAATTTTAGGTGGATGTGCCTTAGCATGAGCATGAGAATCAAAACCTAAACCAGTTTTATTATTGCAAGACTTGGAAGAGTTCAGCAGCAAGTTTAGATTCTTATTCCCATTACAAAACCGATCTAATGTCCTATGCATGTCATCAAGTTTATTGGATAGATCAAGGCAATTTTCACATGAAGTTTTTACTTTTAGTTTGCAATTGGAACAAAATTTAACTTCATGAGAACGTAAAGCATTTTTCAATATAGAAATTTCATTTATGGCATCCTGTAGTTTCTTATCAAGATCATCACAAGTAGAACAATGCAAATCAATTGTAGAACATCTAGCATCTTTCAAGTTTTTATCATTAAGTGCAGCAAGCTCTCTGTTCTTTTCAATTTCTTCATCAAGTCTATCTAGAGTGGAGGAGTGTGCACTTCTTAATGTGGACAATTGTTCATAGATTAATTCACATGAGGGACATGCATCATCACTAGGAATCAAAGTTTTTAAACGGTTAATTTTAGATTCTAGTGATTCAATTTTAGCAGCATTATCCCTAAGCTTTTTGTCCTTTTTCTTGACAATAATAGTTGCACGAGAAATAGCATCACACATTTCATTGCAGGTAGAACATACCTCATCATCTTCACTGTTGTGTTCTGCATCCTCCTGACTTGATCTTGATCTTGTTTTGCCCGCCATGAAGCATAAGTTGGCCAGATCGTCATCATCTTCATCACTTTCAAAGTCTACATCACTTGAAAGTTCTTGAAGTGCGGTGATGAAGCTGTTAATCATCTTGCGTCCTATGGTACCCTTCTTCTTCTTGTTGGAATTTCCAGCGGAGGTCCGGACCTTGCTTTGTTTTTCTTCCCGGGTGGTCGGACGTGAAAGGTTAGGACATTCTGTATGAAAGTGTCCTGTTTTACCACATTCAAAACGGCGTTGAGGTCCGGAGCTTCCTCTCCTTCTAGTTCTCACATTTTGTAATGCTTTTGAGAATCTAGTAGAGATGAGTGCCAACTCCTCTTCTGGAAATTCTTCGATCTGCTCCAGGGTTAGTGAGGACAACAAAGCAAGAGTATTGCAAGATGATGATTGGCCGGAGCTAGACATGTCACGTTGTGAAACAAATGCAATAGACTTATTTGGGTTCTTACGTGCTAGGATGTCAATTTCATGAGTTTTTAGTTTAGAATAAAGTACATCTAATGTAAGAGAACTCATGACAGTTGATTTACGAATAGATGTTACTTTCATCTCCCAAATTGACATGTCTAATGCACTAAGAAGTTGCCTAGCATTCTCAACATCCGAAAAATTAACATTGACACTACGTAAGTTGCTGAGAATTTTATTGAAACGAGCAAAGAGGTCATCGATAGACTCACCTGGTTGCATATCAAAACTCATATATTCCTTTTTGAACATATCTTGTTTTACCTCCTTGATTGTGTTTGAGCCTTCATGATAATCACAGAGAGCTCTCCAAACATCGTATGCTGATCGGAGGTGCGCGACACGATCAAAGTCGCTTTGAGTGAGTCCTTGGATGATCAAGTTTCGGGCTTTGTTGTTGTTGTCAACGTCCCGTAGGTTAGTGGCCGTGACTTGATCATTAGGTGGAACTTCATAAGGCTTATACACCTTATCCCATATTGCAAAGCCTTGTGCCTGGATAAAAGCCTCTATGCGTGCCTTCCAAACCTGAAAATCAATACCAGCAAACACACAAGGTTTGGCAGAGTACTTCTCCATGAGATTAGTCAAAAACACGTGCAAATCACAAAGATTAGAGCATCGTGGCTTTGATACCAATTGTAGGATCGAAGAGCACGTGAAAAGCTACCAGAGGGGAGGTGAATGGTAGATTTAAAAATCTTACGCAGCGGAAACAATTAAACCCCAAACCCTTTCGGCAGAAAAACGATCTGTTGAAGAAATCATGTGTGAGACTAATATCAACGTGATTCACCGTGACAAAAGTGATGTATATCAGAGAGAATCAAGTCACGAAGACAACACAAAAGGAATCACTCAATTTCGTCGAGAAAAACTCAAGTTATGATCGAAAGATCAAACAATGGTCAATCTGTCCTACCCGAGAAAAATAGTTCTGGAACGCTGCAAAGAAACTCGTGTAGATCATAGACCACAAATACAATGACCGTGAAATTTTGACATATGATAGACAATCAAGTTGTTAAGACAACCCAAAAAGAATCATGTCAATTAAACCTGTAAAACTTGAGTTATGGTAAAACCACCGATGAAAGGTAGTGCTGTCCAGAAACTCGACGAGTAAAACTTGTCTGGAACAAGTCAGACGAACAAGGAACAAAAGTTCCTTCAAACTACAAATTTTACTCAATAGAACACAAGAGGAACAGCCTCAAAGTCGTCTACCACGAGCTCTGGACTCCCTTGCTTATATAACCAGCCCTTAGGCCAACCCAATATCAACTAGGACTCCAATCCTACTCAGATCACGAATCCTAACTTTCCATAACTGCTCAAGATTCTTTTATACGCAGATAGAAGCAATCTTAAGACTTCCAAACACCTTAGGAACGTATCCCACATTTCTAAACAACTCAAATTCGTGACACACACGGAATCCTAACATAACCAACTCGATACTTTCCATACCGAGCCATAACCGACTCCGCCGCAGCCAAAGTCATCAACCTGTACGATCCGATCCTTCCAACCAGATCTTTCCTTCCTTATCCCATCTTCAGAACCATGTTGCCACATCATGCACCGCATGCATACGTGCGAACACCTTCCTTTGATGTTCAGTAAC